>CM048755.1:396267422-396892422 GCA_026315105.1 Locusta migratoria
AGTGACTATTACCACATTTTTCTTGAACGTTATCAGGCCGCTCAATCAGGACTCCTACTCACGACTGTTACTAGTGACGAGTTATGATGCTCTCATCTTAAGAGAAAAATAATGACTGAGTACTAAAAGATTTTTATACTCAGCAAAGTGCAACCACAAAGCCAGGGTGCGCCCAAATTTTGCAAACAACTGAGACACCATTTAGTCGCACTCTAAGGACAAACGACCAAAAAGATTACATCATGTGTTAGTACTACGCCATAGTAATTCCCGTTGATTTCACACACAAAACATCGAATAGTGTGCTTTGGGAGTCACCCATTCCTCACCTACTCTTTCGATCACATGTTCTCAAATGTTTATCTTCCCTGTCCCTCCTCAGAGAACCTTCGACAAAAATTATTTGCAGACGAAAATACACGTCGAACATCGATTGGCGTTATAATTAGTTTGGAATCAGTTCGATTCTACAGGGACAAATTTGGTAAACTACCAGAACGTTGTCAGACTTTCCCATAATCTGAGAGAATATAGCAAGTAACCACAAGAGGTTTCTTGTTGTTTTCGATGTGGATTCGTGCAACTCCTGTCACGAAAACAGCTAAAAAAATTCTCCTCCAATGATACCCGAACCACGACCAAAGCCACCTCTCCCTGGCAGCCTTCTACCTCAGAGCTAGCGAGGAGCTATGCACGCCAGCTCTTTCCTACTGCCACATACATTACTAGAACATATAACTCGCAACGTAAGAGACGAGATTAGTTGGAATTTCACCGTGTAAACAATTTTCTGGACCCAAAAGCATGAAATAATAGCCTTCTTTTGCCTCTCGACTGAGAAACCAGTCAGATTATTCAATGGAAATTACAGCTAACATCAAGTGAATTTATGAGCATAGTACTGTGCCAACCAGGAAGTAAGACCTCGGTACCAGCGTTGACAGACTTACACTGCGATGTTGCCAAGCTTTAGTCATACATTATAGTCGACATGGTCGATTATAGAGAGTCCGCAACTGCACTACGTTATTTTAAATGTGTTTATTTCCGTCAACAGTTGCTATAAAATTGTTTCATAACATGTTTCGATCACTTGGATCATCTTCAGATCTTATAGTTGCGTCCGCAACTCGTCTGGCTCAGTACCAATTGGTACCAATTAGTACTCAGCCAGACGAGTTGCGGACGCAACTATAAGATCTGAAGATGATCCAAGTGATCGAAACATGTTATGAAACAATTTTATAGCAACTGTTGACGGAAATAAACACATTTAAAATAACTTTAGTCATACTATCAACAGGAAGAATAAGAGCCGAAGTGATTGCCAAGCGAGTTCGACAGAGACTTAGCTCGCGCCTCGCGCGCCTGCTGGGGATCCGAACACCTACAGTATATGTCAATGATCCCTGCTCGCAATTCCGTAACTAGCTTTAATGAGTCGATCGTTGTCACTAATAAAAATATATACATGCACTGACCGCTAATATATTAATAAGTGTCTCAATTATTTGCGTATTCTGTCTTAAGCGCAATAACAACAAACGTCATTCACCAGTCTGTTTCACACTTCTACGAGCATTTCCATTGATTATACTGAAAACATTAGATGTAAGCGTCAGTTTTCCTTACAATTATAGACTCAGAAAATATCTTTCTTGATGTAGCTGTCAGTGGCACAAACGAACGAAGAGAGGCAAGCATGCGAAGAGAAATCAATGCAGCATTGTTTTTAAGATGTGAACATTTCTGGGAAGGCTTAGTAACAGGAGTTCAAAATAACAAGAGCTTCTGTTATTCAAACATATAATTAGTGACAGTAATGTATAGATTAATTTATCTTATCCAGTCTACAAATATTGCAAAAATGAAACGTATCTCCTGTTGGTTAGAGTGGCATTATAGCCCCTAACAAATTCAAACGGTAGATATATTAAAAACCTTTTGACTATGCAGAACAATCAGGGCAGAAAGAACCACATATTCAAAATAACTATGTGTTAACGAAGCCGAGAATCGTGCTGATATTGTATGCAGCAGTTGCACAGTGTGTGTGTGTGTGTTTGTGGTGTGTGTGTGTGTTTTTTTTTTTGTCGTGATTTGATGTTACAGTTGATAAGATGGTTATAGAAATTGCAGTGACTGTTTTTATGTTTCCAATGGGTGACGCCAAATTGTCACTATGTCGGAATATATTCCAGATTAAGTTCTTTTTGTGAAAGAATTGCTCATCTGTTGGTGAACAGGATCGACACTCCTGCATGTAACACAAATCCAAATGTTGCAAATTATACGCGGCTAAATTTCTATGACTTGATTTTCCTATGAATGATTTCATTCCTTTCACAACTGTGTTATTACTTACTGAAAGTGTTCAACAAGCATGAATGCATCGCTTTTCGTTCACGTCCACTTCCTGCTCTTCATCACCCACCCACTGTAGATGTCTAATAAATTATGAAACAAAATACAGGTTTATATATACATTAATGGAGTTGTTGATGTCATTTTTCCCGACAGTATTCTGGTATTTGTTCTGAAGATGAATACTCAACGTAAATACTTATAGTCATTTGGATGAATATCTAAGGTGTCCATTTCAGTTCCACAAACCAAAAAATGGTGAAACTAAGTGAATAAAAAGCGTCTATATGCCAAAAAATAAAAATGAAATAACAGTTAATGGAAGTTTACAAACTCCATCGGAAGAACATGAAAAATACTTTCTTCACCTACAATCCACTGCAATACAAATTTATGGATTTCACAGAAATGCATTACTTAGGCCCTACTTTTGTTTTGGTCCATGTCACTGTCAATAAAGAAGGGATAAAACATGCCAGTGTTTCATTAGTATTACAGGTCCTGGAACTCCGTCTATTATTACCGAGGTGACAATCAATTTCCGTGTGATATTCGTTGTTTGAGACTGATTAAAGGGGCTTTACGACAAACTTTTATTAATCGAATCCTTTAAACTTCTCGGTAGTTGCAGGAAAGTGAATTCAGGTAGACAGCGGTAATATTGAAAATTTGTGCCGCAGCGGGACTGGAATCCTGCTTTCTTTTCCCTAGTAGAGCTATTCTTTGCGTTCGTTGAATAGTTTTTGTTCTTTGTTGACTGGTAAGCTTGATCTCAGTTTCCCTCCCTTAAAAAAGACAACTAAAAATTCAGATGCGGTCACTCCTCTGGACGAGCGAGCTGGAAGAATCGCCTTGGCTATTTATGCAAATAATATTCAATATGCTTCAAGTTTTTCAAATCATGTTGTCATTGGGTCTCACATAGGTATGACAGCAGTGGAGATAGCTCGAAACGTATGAATTCTGCGAGTACTTTTGTGCAAATCACCTCACAAAAGAGATTTTCCGTTTCAAGAAAGATCTTTCCGGTATTCATGATTTTACACATGAAGGAAGACTCTTATAACTCACGTAAGTTATGGACTATGATGAGTTGACCATCATGCGACGTTGTCACTGGTCAGACAGGATTCAAAAGTTGGGAGCAGGAGTATTACACACTCACTTTCAAAGCGACAAAATCCTAATTATTGCGTTTTTGCATAGACGTCTTTAGTTCACTCTTTAAGTATAATGCAGTTATTAGTGACTTATTCTGTAGCCTTTATGTTATCTTCTTAAAAGGCTGGTAGTCCTATCAAAATAGGGTTAAAATTCTGATCTACAGAGGGACTGGAACCATGACCCAAAGCAGCCCTCGCTTAAGTAGACACGTCATCTCAGGGCTACTGACGCGCTGCTACGTCTCACTTCCTGCTTGTTCCACTGGTGGCTACAGCTAATCGCCAATTTCTGCATGGTATGACCTCCTTTCATTTGTAGTAGAAAGTAATGCGCCGATGTCGCACCGTTAAAGAAAGTAACTGAGACTATTCAACCAAACAGACAAGTAAATATTAAGTGAATTTATCATGTTTCTGTGCCATCCCGGAAGTAACTCGGCGATCACACCAGTGCCAAAGAGTTCTCAAACTTTAACTGCGCTCAAAACAGAGACTTTCCGAAATTGCAATACGTTCAACTAGCTGATCGTTGAGCTCATCTTCCATAGAGTGCTTCTGAGTCGGACAGGCAGACAGATCTTGTAGAGACTATCCTTGCGCTACTGGTTCTTGACGCTCAACTACGTCGGATTGTAGGACTTAGTTTCTGCCCGTGAAAGAGTTTCTCAGCAGGGGGTGAAAAAGCATCCACATTCTGGTACCACACACACATAACCAAACATATAATATGCCAACCAATAGCAGTGAAATACAATATGTCCGTGTCTTTCTGGCAGCGACTATATTTTCCTTTCTTCTGTTTTCTGCTTTGCAGTAGTCTGTTACCTCGTTTTGGAAGTTAAAAACGATTTTTGCAGTCCACCATAACATAATTCACAACCTTCCCTGACAATGAGAATTTCAACCGGAGATGTTAAATAAAATATGACACTGTATCCAAATTCATACCTACCCTATCTGCTTCTCGTTGTCAGCTTTTTTGGAGAGGCTATTGTACTTTTATTCTGAAAAAATAAACCCCTTACAGATCCACCAATCAAAGTGCAGTTCAATGACTGACATAAATTCGTTGCTGACAGATAAACAATATTATAGTAGTAACTCGCAAGTGTGGCGAATTCTATATGTCATCTGACGATTGCGAACTCAGGTGTTTCGTAGGATTTTTGTGTAATGGCTGGCATTTCAATTGCGTAGCAGACGGTAATTTTCCTAAGCAATTATTTGCAGAATTCATTATTTACCATACGATTTAACTTTGTCTCTTCTTATTCCTATTCAGACAGGTGTATCGTATATTGGAATGGAGCAGACAAACGAGTGTTTTCTTTCAAATGTTAAGGGTTCTTGGTTCCATTCTCTGCATATTCTTGATGGTTTGCTGGTCATAAGAAGAGAAGACGCCACAGACACCTACGATGTCAGCGCTAGATTAACCCCACCAGGACTACCACATTGTAAAGCCGGTAGACAGCGTGACGCCGTGTCGCTCTCTAAGCACCCCTACTGTTCTGATATAGAAATTCTACTGTCCAACATTAGCGATGGTTACAATATAATTGCTGCTGATGCTTTTCTGCGAAACGTGAGAAGCGCCTTACAGATTAGAATTTTTGTTTCAGAATGCTTACATTCTTGACTTAGTTATAAATAAATTCCAGGCAGTTCCACACTAACGAACATTTTCAGCTATCAAATTAAACGCATAGGAATTATCCAAGTGTAACTGCGGGATCTGATTTAAGTAATATTCAATTTTTGGTCGAATATGGCTCGGAAGGCAACGTCAATTTTATTACAGTTCATCTCCTGTGTCTGAATGATCTGACAATTGCTTTAATTATGTAAAGCGTTGTGGCAACTGTGAGTCTGTAATGAATGAACACATACGCAGCCATATTCACCGATGAAAGGAGGGGGCGGTTGTACTTCCCTTCTTATGTCCCCACGTCTATATATAAAAATGTTAGGCGTATAGCCGTTAATCTCCGAAATTTCTTGACCCATTCCTTTGGAATTCTGACTCAATGTCGCATTCTAGCTCAGGATGTTTTTTAGCTACACATTTCATGAATATATTATATGTTGTTATTGTGGTCTTCAGTACGCAGACTGGTTTGATGCAGCTCTTCCATGCTACCCTGTCCTGTTCAAGTCTCTTCATCTAAGAATACGTTCGGCAACCTACATCCTTTTGAATATGTTTGCTATATTCGTCCCTCGGTCTCCCTCTATGATTTTTACCCCACACGCTTTCTTCTCATGTTAAGTTGACAATTCCTTGATGTGTCCAACCAATCTACCCCTTCTCTTAGTCAGGATATGCCACAAACTCCTTTTCGCCCCGATTCAGTTAAGCACCTCCTCATTAGTTACGTGATCTACCCATCTAATTTTCTGTAGCACCACATATCAAAATCTTCTATCATCTTTTTATCTGAACTCCTTATCGTCCACGTTTCACTCCCATACAATGCCACACTCCAGACAAATGCTTTCAGAAAGGATTTCCTAACATTTAAATTAATGTTGGATGTTAACAAGTTTCGCTTCTTTAGAAACGCTTTTCTTCCCATAGACATTCTGCATTTTATATCTTCTTTACTTCGGGCATCAGAAGTTATCTTGCTACCCAAATAACAAACTTCATCTACTTCTTTTATTGTCTCATTACCTAATCTAATTCTTTCAGCATCGCCTGATTTTCTGACATTGCATTCCATTACCTTCGTTACACTCTTGTTAATGTTCATCTTATATCTTTCTTTCAAGACACTGTCCATCCCATTCAATTGCTCTTCCAGATCTTTTGCGGTCTCTCACAAAATTACTATGTCATCAGCAAACCGTAATGTTTTTATTTCTTCTCCGTGCACTTTAATGCCTTCTCCAAATTTCTCCTTCCATTCCTTCACTGCCTGCTCAATCTACAGATTGAACAACATTGGGGAAAGGCTACAAACCTGTCTTATTCCCTTCCGAACCTCTGCCTCCCTTTCTTGCCCCTCGACTATAGCAATCACTGTCTGGTTTTTGTATAGGCTGAATATAACTCTTCGCTCCCTATATTTTACCCCTGATACCTTCAGAATTTGGAAGAGTGTATTCCAGTCGACATTGTCCTTAGCCTATCTTCTAAGATAAGTCGTAATGTATTGCCTCCCGTGTTCCTAAATTTCTCCTAAATCCAACTATATAACCTATAAATGCGTTACTTTTGCGATTTTCAGTATAAGCCTTTTTCCAATTATAAAGTTTATATAAAGTATTATATAACACATATTGAAAAAATTGTTATATGAAAACATGCACATATTTTATTAGAACGTTGTGTCAACATTTCAAAGCTTTAGGTCAAGAACTTTCGGAAATATGTGGTTTTGAATATAACACTAAACGTGGCTCTAGGTTAGAAAGAGTGCTACGAGGAAATAGAAGTGACGATAAGAAGAACAGGGAGAGCGTAATGAGGTGAGGAGGTGCAGATGCACAGAGATATGGGGGAGGGGAGGCTCGGATAGACAAAGAGAGAGGGGAGAAGATGGACAAGGAGTGTGGGAGGGGGGAAATGTATGGTTCGTCTTATCATTCTTTTCCATTTAATATGCAACAAGCCAGAGCAACGCGTGGACGGGTAAAGCTAGTGCCATAGTAGGTGATGTAACACATCGTTCAGTCACAAGAAAAATTTGATGTCCGCAATTCCATAAATAAAGGGTTGTGAGGAATAGTTACGTAGGAAGGAAAGTTCTGGAGTTTATGATGTTTACGAACCGGACTACTTTTACGGAAAGGCATCATATCAGACTTCGCAACCCAAGCATATTGATTTTATCACTTCACACTGACACAAGGGCTGTGATGCGAGAGAAGGAAATTTATTATATGCTTTTCATAAAAGGTTATTACTTGTGTACCACTATCGAGTGCAGGAAAGCTCCTCATTTTCGCGTGTGTTGCATGAATTTTGGTCTCACCTAGGTTGTCTTTCTGTGCGGGGTAAGAAGAGACTCATCGGAATAGAGTCTGATTTTGATTACGAGAAACCTGTGCAGATAGTGTCGGCACATTCCGTTCGGAGCCAAGACGACGTCTTCCTGTTTGTGTCTTGACGTGGAGTGGGGCGCTGTTTAAAGATGCACTTGTTGCGAGTCTCTACACCCGGAACGCACTGCCTTTCCCAGCTATTTTACAAACGGAAAACATTTTCCATCATTTCATTTTATGTAATTTAGAGGAAATTGTTTGGTTAATCTGGAATTTTGTAGCTTTAGAAGTCATAAAAACATTCCATATTGATGTTTTATGCATTCTTATTGTTGCTCGTCTTTTACATACTCGCACACACGCACACAAGCACGCGCGCACACGCGTGCACACACAAGCACACACACACACACACACTGCATGACTTTTTGAGAAGGGACTATTCCTATAGCCTATCCATACAGCATCATTTCGTAATATTTCTCTAAGGCGTCTTGGAACTGACTGTACTAACTGCCTTGATAATTTTCATTGTGGTTTACTTGTCACCGTGTATGTTCTATATTTTCCCAAAGGTCGCTTGCGTTTCTTGATCCAAGTGGCAAAGACCTCGTTACTTCCGCCCACATATCCTCAATAGGATGAAGGTCCGGTGACCGTGAAACGAACTCAATCAGCGTTATTCGATCTTGGCTGCGAAACCATTCTTGAACGGTGCAGCTTTCATGGATGGGGCTGTGGTCCTGTAAATAAATAGGTATCAAGTTATTTCATCTATTTATATTTGAAGAACATATTTGTAATTCACGCACTGTATTAATGGTTTTTATACGGTGTGTAACAAGTCGGTTTAAAATATCGCTTAGAGGCCTTTGTCAGTTAAACATTTCCGTGTCCATCATGTCAGATTGAGCATGACTGGCTGAATCATACCAAACTATGCAGCTTATTGCTGATGAGAAGAACATCGGAGCAGTTGCCCAACCAGGAGGAACGTCCACTGAATACCAGGCTTCTAACTGAAGTAAAATGCGTGCCATCTACACCACCAACGTGATCCCTATATTTCGCAACTAACAGAAGTGCAGCAACTATAGTCGGAAATTATCACGCCGACAGTACAGGTCATAATCTGCATAAATATGACTAGCTTCTTATCTGTCGTTTGCAAATAATTGAGATAAACGCCGTTTTAATTAGGAAACGTGTATTTCGATGCTGCTTTGGTGATCATTTGCAACTAAGTGATGACCAAACTAACATGCATACGTATTCACTCCACGTTTCGTAAAAAATGGCGTTTATCTTAGTTATTCGCAAACGACAGATGTCCGCCTTTGATAACAAGCTACTCATATCATCGTACAGCAAGACCGCAGACAGTATACAATTTGTGAAAACGCCAGTCAGCTTTTATGAGAGCCGAAGGGCCTGAAAGGGGCACAGTAGTTGGGAAGGGAGTAGCTTTTTCCCCATTGTTGTTCAGTTTGTTGATTGAGCAGGCTGTGAAGGAGAGATAGGAGAAATTTGGAGAAAGGATTAAAGTTCAGGGACAAGAAGTAAAGACTTTGCGAAAAAATGTTTGTTAAGCTTATGGGGTCATCAGTCCCTAAACTTACAAACTACTTATGAACTACTTACGAACTAGGACGGCACAAATATCCATGCCCGAGGGGGGATTCGAACCCCCGACCGTAGTGACCGTGACTGGAGCGCCTCAGTCCCCTCGGCCACCGCGGCCGGCAAGACTTTGCGATTTACCGATGACGTAGTAATTGTGTCAGATCCTGCAATGGACCTAGAAGAGCAGTTGTATGGAATGGACAGTGTCTTGAAAAGAGAGTATAAAATAAACATTAACAACTGCAAAAAAAGAAATTTAGTCTAAGAAAATCAGGTGATTTGTAAGGTAATAGATTAGAAAACGAGACATTAAAAGTGGTAGATGAGTTTTGTTGGTTGTGTATGTGGGGGGAGGGGGAGGTTGGAGGGTTGGGTTGTGGTTTGGAGGCACTAGACTATTCAGGTCATCAATCCCAATTTCGGATAATGATGGAAAGTATCAGGTGTGCCCTTTGAAAGGAAGCATCCTGACTTTCGCCTGGAGTGATTTAGGGAAATCATGGAAAACCTAAATCAGGATGGCCGGCGATGGAGTTGAACCACCATCCTCCCGAATGCGGGCCCAGTGTGCTAACCACTGCTCTGCCTCGCTCCGCTGAACTTTGTTATTTGGGTTGTAAAATAACTTCTGATGCCCTGAGTAGTGAAGACATAAAAAGGAGAATGCAATGGGAGGAAAAGTATTTCTGAAGAAGAGAAATTTGTCCGAAATGTGGCCTTGTACAGCAGTGAGGCGTGGACGATAAAGCAGTTCAGACAAGAAGAGGATAGCTTTCGTTATTTCTTGCAACAGGAGAATGTACTGAACAGAATTGGGAAAAAAAAGAAATTTCTGGCATATCTTGTCTAAAAGACGGGAACGATTGGTAGGGCACAATCTGAGACACCAACGAATCGTCAGTTTAGTTTTGGAGGGGAGCGTCTGGGGTAAAAATCGCAGGGGTAGAGGACGAGATGGATACAGCAAGCAGATTCAAAGGGATGTGGGCTGTCTGTCTTACTCAGAGACGAAGAGTTTTGCGCAAGATAGGGCAGCGTGGAGGTGGAGAACTGCATCAAACCAGTCTACGGACTGAAGACTACAACCACAACAACAACAACACACCACATCATTAAGTAGTGTATGTCGTGTAAGATTATTCAAAAACAGTCATTTTAGTCACAGTAATTTCATTTCATTACAGCAGACTTACTTCAAATGTGTAGCCCGTTTGTTACGGAATGACTTGCAGCATCTTCTTAGGCATTATCGTTTGCTGTACCAGAAAAGAATTAGGAACAGAATTCGTCGCACAGGTAACTGAAACACCAATTCTTGGAGTGCTGTACACATTTCATGGAATATGCAGGTGATACCAGAAAACATAGTTTATTTAAATTCCAAAATTTTTGTTACTGTGTTCAATTTGGACGTTAACCACGCATATCTCATCATTAGTGTGAAAGCAGGCACGTTAAACAGATGCAGAACAGAATGTTGTATTTTTATAGAAACTCCAAATTCAAATGTTCAAATGTTTGTAGAGCTTATGGGACTTAACCTATGAGTCATCAGTCCCTAAACTTACAAACTACTTATGAACTAGCTTCCACTAAAGACGGCACAAACATTCATGCCCGACGGGGAATTCGAATCCCCGACGGGGAACAGCCTCGCGCATCGTATCATAGAGACTCTCCTCGATATATTTTCTCTATTAGGCTTAAACAAGTTGCTTGCTTTATACATTTTTAGTGAAACCTTCAACCTACTTGCAAAAAGAAACATCACAGATTCAGTAAAGTGGAGTACCTGTTCGCGGTATAATTTTACACTGCAAGAGCCTACATTTCTTCTCTCTACAAAGTTTTGATGGAAAAGTGCCTGATCAGTCTGGACTCAAGCGAATGTTATCCACGCACGTGAGATTGTAACTACCTACCACAAATATAATTAATGTTTGAAGAAAGTTTGTTTATTAATGCAACTACTACGACAAAAGCACTTTTTTGAATGATTTTCCATGGCATATTATAACGATGTTCTGTACACATCCGCATGATAACCGCAAACCATAGCCACAGCACCACTACTTCTATCTCAGAACAACGCTCACGTTAATGCTATAGGAGATGCGCAAAAACAGTATCTATTCCGTCGGAAAAGCCGGTAACCACGTACTGATTTTCCGGTTTAATGGTCACCTTAGGAGGTATAAAAAACTCTGAACACTTTGATATTCTGTGTTCGCAACAATACTGCCCACATAACTCCCATCGACGTCGTTACAGGTAACGACCGCACAAGGGATGTTGAAAATTATAAATAGTGCCAGCATTGTATAAATTCTTATACATTATGATTATGTGCTGCTAATACTAGAATGAATATTAAATATTAGTTTAAGTGTTTCAAATATACATCTTATCAGATATGCAGACGACACAAAAAGAATAATAGACGGATTATAAAAAAGAAAAGAGTCCAAGAGAAAGTACAGACGTTTGGAAAATCCATAGTAATGAGACCTACAAAAATATGGAAAAAAATATCAGTCGGAGTGGTTAAGTGAGGGTAAACTTTTGTTGGACATATGTCTTAAACGAATGATAAAATACTAAAGAAACAATTTTACGTATACTTCTGAAAGAATAAATCAACATTAGCATGACCAAAGAAGTAAATAAATACTTAGAAAGAAACAACATCAACTAACCTGAAGTAATCACAATAAATAATGTAATAAAGTTAGAAACCATTGAAAGAAGACGAAATAAGAAATTGTAAACAACCTGAAAAAAAAGAAGTAAAATACAACATTGGAGATTATGACGGATAAATTAATCTATACACTACTGTTCCTAATTATATGTTTGGATAACAGAAGCTCTTCTTATTTTGAACTCCTGTTACTAAGCCTTCCCAGAAATGTTCACATCTTAAAAACAATGCTGCATTGATTTCTCTTCGCATGCTTGCCTCTCTTCGTTCGTTTGTGCCACTGACAGCTACATCAAGAAAGATATTTTCTGAGTCTATAATTGTAAGGAAAACTGACGCTTACATCTAATGTTTTCAGTATAATCAATGGAAATGCTCGTAGAAGTGTGAAACAGACTGGTGAATGACGTTTGTTGTTATTGCGCTTAAGACAGAATACGCAAATAATTGAGACACTTATTAATATATTAGCGGTCAGTGCATGTGTATATTTTTATTAGTGACAACGATCGACTCATTAAAGCTAGTTACGGAATTGCGAGCAGGGATCATTGACATATACTGTAGGTGTTCGGATCCCCAGCAGGCGCGCGAGGCGCGAGCTAAGTCTCTGTCGAGCTCGCTTGGCAATCACCTCGGCTCTTATTCTTCCTGTTGATAGTATGACTAAAGCTTGGCAACATCGCAGTGTAAGTCTGTCAACGCTGGTACCGAGGTCTTTTTCCTGGTTGGCACAGAACTATGCTCATAAATTCACTTGATGTTAGCTGTAATTTCCATTGAATAATCTGACTGGTTTCTCAGTCGAGAGGCAAAAGAAGGCTATTATTTCATGATTTTGGGTCCAGAAAATTGTTTACACGGTGAAATTCCAACTAATCTCGTCTCTTACGTTGCGAGTTATATGTTCTAGTAATGTATGTGGCAGTAGGAAAGAGCTGGCGTGCATAGCTCCTCGCTAGCTCTGAGGTAGAAGGCTGCCAGGGAGAGGTGGCTTTGGTCGTGGTTCGGGTATCATTGGAGGAGAATTTTTTTAGCTGTTTTCGTGACAGGAGTTGCACGAATCCACATCGAAAACAACAAGAAACCTCTTGTGGTTACTTGCTATATTCTCTCAGATTATGGGAAAGTCTGACAACGTTCTGGTAGTTTACCAAATTTGTCCCTGTAGAATCGAACTGATTCCAAACTAATTATAACGCCAATCGATGTTCGACGTGTATTTTCGTCTGCAAATAATTTTTGTCGAAGGTTCTCTGAGGAGGGACAGGGAAGATAAAAATTTGAGAACATGTGATCGAAAGAGTAGGTGATGAATGGGTGACTCCCAAAGCACACTATTCGATGTTTTGTGTGTGAAATCAACGGAAATTACTATGGCGTAGTACTAACACGTGATGTAATCTTTTTGGTCGTTTGTCCTTAGAGTGCGACTAAATGGTGTCTCAGTTGTTTGCAAAATTTGGGCGCACCCTGGCTTTGTGGTTGCACTTTGCTGAGTATAAAAATCTTTTAGTACTCAGTCATTATTTTTCTCTTAAGATGAGAGCATCATAACTCGTCACTAGTAACAGTCGTGAGTAGGAGTCCTGATTGAGCGGCCTGATAACGTTCAAGAAAAATGTGGTAATAGTCACTCCTATGACCCTTTATACCGATTCCACTTTATGACGTTTAGATTATATATCAGTCAGAATAATTCAATACGCAGCGGTAAATAAGTACTAGAACTTGAAGTGAGGATATAACAGCCGGTAACTAGACACAGAGCGGCGCGCCGCTGTCACCGAGTCCGCAGGCGGCACCCGCGGTGCGGCCGCTGGCGCGTCGCCGTAGCCGCGGCCCACTACTCCCGAGAGTAAACAGTTCAGTTTTGATGCAGCAGCGAGCCCTTTTGTGTAATTATTTCTGTGACTTTTCGCTGTTACATTTGAGTTTCTTCCACACTGATAACAAACATAGTGGATATGCGGTTTAAAATAAAGATAATTGGAGGTTGTTGGACTCGATCTCGCGACTGCTTACATACAAGCTTGTAAACGCGACTTTTACCACGAGACCACACGCTCATATAGCGCAGAGCTGCGTTTAGAAGGAAGTAACACTTCCTCCGGATAGTACCACATTCTACAGTGTTGCCAGATCGTGCATATCGTCGGACTTAGAATTCTGAGGGGCGATCGAATTTATTGTCCACACTGCGCGACCGACTCGGACTTAGCCTCTGCGTCGGCCGGCCGGCGATCAATTTTTTTTTTCTAAGACTGTACATTATTAGTCATCATAGTCGGATTTAATTACCTACTACCGAATCATTCGCTAAGGGAAACTAAATCTTATTTTTGTGTCGATTTCAGAAACAATGGTTACATCTTTACTTAAATATTGTGAGCGGCTGACATGGAGCCGTTTATTTCGCATATCAATGTATTAGGTGTTAAAGAAGTTTTCTTGGTTGGAGAACTGTGTGAAGGGTGAGAGAGAGTAGATGAGCTTGTATCCCGTGGGAATGCTCCACCCATATTGCAAATTGAGATCTGATTTGCTCCCGCCTATACTAGTTGTCCGCCAAAACTTTAAGCTTCTTTTATTAATATTTAACTTTCCTATGTCTATTAAAATTATCGGTATACTTTCTGTAATGCTTTTGTGCTAAGCTACATTTCGGTTAATTCAAAGATTTAATTATTTGAATATTTTGTAATAAGTTGAACAATGTCAGTCTAGAAGTTTTGCTTGGCGCCAAAACGGTGGCTTGTGGCGCGCAGCGAGAGGCGGCGGCAGTCAGTCGAGCGCCGACCGCGATACCTTGCACATTCATGTCAGTTCAGTGCGGGCCACGGACAGTTTATACGTTATGCAACGTTTATATTTGTAACATTACTCAGTATGTACATTTGTGCTTGGATATATACTGGCATTTCTTCAATAAAAACAAGCACTGGCATCCTACAAAAGCTAAAGTTATTCGTAGTGCAGTACTTGAAAGAAAAAAAAACGTTCAAATGTTTTTTAAGCTTATGGGACTTAACTACGGGGTCATCAGTCCCTAAACTTACGAACAACTTATGAACTACTTACGAACTAGGAAGGCACAAATATCTATGCCCGAGTGGGGATTCGAACCCCCGACCGTAGTGGACGTGTAGACCGTGACTGGAGCGCCTCAGTCCCCTCGGCCACCGCGGCCGGCTGCCACCTCTTTAAGCATCACTTTAGGTACAACGGAAGCGCGACCCGTGTGCTTCAACTGCGCAATGGGACATCAACTACGACGGAAGACACAAAGTTAGTAAAAGAGTGATTTTAGCCACGGTGGAGTAGCCGAGCGGTCTAAAGCACGTCGCTGCGGAGCGCGCGGTTGCTCGCCGTGGAGGTTAGAGTCCTCCCTGGGGCATGAGTGTGTGTGTGTGTGTGTGTGTGTGTGTGTGTGTGTGTGTTGTCCTTAGGTTAGCTTACCTAGGTTTCAAATGTTTGTAAAGCTTATGGGACGTAACTACGGGGTCATCAGTCCCTAAACTTACAAACTACTTATGAACTACTTACGAACTAGGACGGCACAAATATCCATGCCCGAGGGGGGATTCGAACCCCCGACCGTAGTGGCTGTGCAGACCGTGACTGAAGCGCCTCAGTCCCCTCGGCCACCGCGGCCGGCGTTACCTAGGTGTAAGTAGTTTGTAAGCTACGGACGGATGACCACGCAGTTTGGTCCGATAAGATTTACAAACATTTGAAGAGTGATTTTAGATGTGCACTGAAGTTGCATATCGACACGGCACCTCGCGTGCAGTGCTGCCCCGTTTACAAACCAGGGCACTGGCACGAAGTGCGTTGGTGACATCGCCGAGGGAAGGCATGAAAGAGGGGACGTGTTTTAGGAACTCTGTCAACTATGCACTGACCTTCTCCCTTCCTGTCTTTTTAAATAGAAGCCCCGCCGTAATATGTGAAGAATAAAATACCAGAAAAGGATAATGTCGAAAAGAGGAGACAAACCTTTTTTACTGATGACCAACTTCAGAAGGTTACAAAATAAAAGTTTGAAAGAGGTCTGGCATAGCGGCGCCAGAGAGAGCAGCGGTTCAAATGTTTGTACAGCTTATGGGACTTAACTACGGGGTCATCAGTCCCTAAACTTACAAACTACTTATGAACTAGCTACTACTAAGGACGGTACAAATATCCATGCCCGCCGGGGGATTCGAACCCCCGACCGTAGTGGCCGTGCAGAGCGTGACTGGAGCGCCTCAGTCACCTCGGCCACCGCGGCCGGCAAGAGAGATACTGATTACCTATTTTGAGACGGAACAGACTAAGACCAGTATTGATGAGAATTGTATGGCATATGTATTACAAAGAAAGCAAGGTAATTTTAAAATTAATGCTCAATAATAATTAGTCTTCTTGTTCGCAGCAAGTGTGTATTTGGTAGATTTGATTTTTTCCTTCGTATTTCGATGAGTAAAGCATAAAGCATTTCCGCTAATTCCCAATTATAAGTTTTAAGCAGCCAACCCTAGTTATGTCAAACTATTAGGATTTCACTAATTTCCCACCTGCAGAAAGACATAGCTGATGTGTTTGCCGATTCTGAGTGAATTTCGAAATACATTTTTTGATAGGAACTTTTGGTAATTTGGTAGAATCAGTGTACATCGAAGGAAACGGCATTGCCATCGATATATATCGAATGTTCGATATACTGTTTCTGAACCGGAGATTCGTGCGCTACGCACCCTCACATACTAAAAAGAAACTTCTTGTTTAACCTATACCTACCCTAACTTTGACTTAAAAATAGTGATCTGTAGCGTAGCCTTAAGAAGGTTAGGTATAGGTTAAACAAGTAGTTTTTTTTTTTAGTACGTGAGGGCGCGTAGCGCCCGAATCTCCGGTTCAGAAACACTATATCGAACATTCGATATATATCGATAGCAATGCCGTTTCCTTCGATATACACGGATTCTACCAAATTATCGAACTTTTATATAGCATGGAAGTAACGGTTTTTGTTTATTAGTGAAACAGTCTTAAATCAGCTTGTGTAGAAAAGAATCCACTGAACAGAGAATAATTTTCTTTTCCTCCCCCATAGTTATGAGAAATTAATTAAACTCCGCAGCATCCCCAGGTCAACCACATACACGTAATTCAACCACTTGCCTTATGTTTACTCATTTCCGTTGTGCATAGGCTAATAGAAGAATTCAATAGTGTCATACCCACACGAAAACACCCGATTGCTTAACCACCCACAGAGATAAACAAAACTAGACAGACCCCTTTCAAGTTGTCGATATATAAAGCAACTTAAACATTTCTCCATGCCAAGGACTACTGTAAAAGTCTATGTAGACCGCACTGGTGGTGACAAGACAATGTGACCATTGGAAAAATGAGAGACCGTTTGGTTTAAGAGTGAACTGGAAGTTAAATTTGTCAAATTAATAATACAATTGCAAGAAATAGCTTTGGGTCTAAACAGTAACCGAATAAGACGTCTAGCGTACCCAATAACCAAGACACAGGGTGTAAATAGTGAAAAATTCCTATTCAGTAATGTCTAATACTGTGAAAGCTGGAAATTGGGACGTGATTTTAGTTACCAGTACAATCTGAGACTTCAGGGCTATAGTATAGTATTTAGATGTACAAATTTATTTGTGCAAATGTTAGTGACAGTGCCACCGATGTAGAAAATGAATTAAAAGTGCTTTAAGTGAACCTGAACAACGTAAAAGAAAATTGTTACAGAATTAAGCACTTCAATACGAACTTCTGTATACTTACGTTCTGAGAATTAGGTACGCTACAACTAAATTAGAAGTATGCCCTTTCGGCAACTACGTTTTATAACTCAACAGTTTTTCATTTCTTGAAAGTGCTTTATCGTGGATTAGTAGGTAATGTACAGATCACTTACATGTAAAATACACATATAGATGACAATATCTGTTTTGATTATTCATTTGCAATCGTTAATATCACTAAATTAGGTATCTTTTCATTATAACGGTTTGGATGTTCTTGTGTCACGCCCAGAATATATATTCAGAGCCGGAACAGAAGATATCAACGATATCGACACGGAGATTGGATGGCAATGAAACGCAGGAGAGTCACTTGATTCCGTCACCCTTAGGCCAGAATCCAATTACGAGCAGGGTGCGAGATCTCGACTGACATATTGTTCACCGACTGAAGGGCGTTGACATCACCCTCGTGTCACGCTAGTGATACCTAGCTGCTCATTATTGGATTCGACTGCGAATTGTTATACGGACAGTAATCATAGTGCTCATGTCAACTTTGGTATCTTCCACTATTAATATTCCTCGCGCACGCCAATCCAGGCCGTTTCGGTTTTGTGAACTTTCAATTTGTTCTTTGGCTGTTAAATCTTACATAAATAAAAAAAATAGGAGCGAATCATGCACGTAAAAAAAGCTCTAGTTTTTTATGAAATAAAAGGAGCGCGTGGTGAGAAGTTTTCAAGTTGGTATGACAGCTACTTTGATGATTTGTTGATCGGATTTACGCACATGTTCAGTGACTCTGTTTATTGTAGACATTTGAAATGATATAAAGGTTACAATTTAAAGTTAGGTTGGAGTTGCAACATGCCGCTGGGTAGGTAATTGACAGATGTGCACTTATATGGCTTTTCACGATGCTCTTCAAATTTCAAAATTCAATTTTATGATTGTCATTTAGTATACAGGATGATTCAGTGATTGTGTTAAGAAAATTATGGTGTGATAGGGATAAGTTAAATTATGTGTTACAGAATTCTCCAACAAATTAATCAGAATATTGTCGTTATGAAATTCCGTACATCTAGTCATCTAAACTTTGTGTAAAAACGAGTGACTTGCGCGCATTCGAATATTCTTGGCTCTACTCGAAACGCGAGAGGTCCACGTTAATGTGAGGTGTAAAGGTGATAATTATCATAGAGCTCAGTAAAAAATTTACGTTCCATAGTCTGAACTCCCACCAATGATTTCCACCCCAACTCATGCATCATTTCCGTGACACTATCTCCCCTATATCGCGATAATACAAAACGAGCTGCCCTTCTCTGTACTTTCTCTAAATCGTCTATCAATCCCACTTGGCGGGGATCCCACAATGAGCAACAATACTCCAAAATAGGACGCACAAGTGTGGTGTAGGCAGTTTCTGTAGTAGAACTGTTGCATCTTCTAAGTGTTCTGCCAACGAAACGTAGTCTTTCGTTCGCTTTCCCTATAATATTTTCTGTGTGTTCTTTCCAATTTAAGTTGTTTGTAATTGTTACTCCTAGGTATTTAGTTGAATTTACAGCCTGTATTTTTGACTGATTTATCGTGTAAATGAAGTTTAACGGGCTTCGTTTAGTGGTCATATGAATGACTTCACACTTCTCATTATTAAGGAGCAATTGCCATTTAATGGACCATGCAGATATCTAAATAATTTTTCAGTTACTTTTGATCTTCTGGTGACTTTACTAATCGATAAATGACAGCATACTCTCCGAACAGTCTGCCAGAGCTACTCAGATTGTCTCCTAATATATTAATGGGAATGTTTGTTCGGTGTACCCTTATCACGTCCGAACGACAAGGCGCAGAGACTTAAATATTTGTACAGTTACTAATTTATAGCTGATGAATGTTTTAGGCACGGTTTTACAGCGATATGATAGATATTTAATTTAGTAACTTGAAGAATAGAACGCGAAATGCGGAACAATAATTACTCTTTGAAAATTATATTTACTCTTTGAAAATGGTTTTATTGGTTGCAATGTTGCTTGAGAGTTGATAACGAAAAAAGAGTGGAGTATATTGGGATGGAAAGTTATCGGTATATATAAAATTATACGTGTGTGTGTATGTGTCTGTGTGTCAGTGTGTGTGTGTGTCTGTGTGTGTGTGTCTGTGTGTTAATATATCGCCCTGCAGCGAAACCTACAGAACGCAAACGAATGGTCTGTGTGTAATAGTTGTCCGAAGTCTCCCGCTGCACACCATAGCAGTTCCATGCCGATAGCTATATGGGGGTGGAAGATATGGTGGTTGAAAGTCGTCAAATTATTAAGAAAAAAATCGGACTGAAGACCAGCGATGACGTTTGCGACTCTATAGGAGGTTATATATAGCGAAACGTGATGCCACAGACCATATCTTTGGTCTATGCGTGCTACAATGTCTTCAGCTCTTTCTCTGTAAGGATAAGCCTCCCTCAGACGATTCGATTGTAGAAATATTCAAAGAAAGTTTGAATTAAATTTCAAAAACGTACACGGAGCATACAAGTGTAACCACTGTTGACTTCAACTTACCCTCAATATGTTAGAAAAAATTCCGTTTCAAAACCGAAAGTAAGCGTAAAACGTCGTACTAATTTGTACTGAACTCATTCAACGAAAACTATTTCAAGCAACTGGTTCATGAACCTACTTGAAAAGTAAATGGTTATGTAATGATTCTTGACCGTCTTGCAACAAACAATCCTGAATTAATAAAGAGCATCAAAACAGATACAGTGATTAGTGAACAGAGTTGTAGCGAGACTGAAGATCGAAATTCCATAATTCACAAAAATTAACAAATAACATATATACAGTATTCAAAATGCAGATAAAAAGTCGCTTAATGCTTTCTGGAGTGACGGCCTGCCGTTTTTCGAAACTAACAATGTGAATATAGATCCGATGTGGCTTATATTCAATGAAATAATATCGCCAGCAGTTGAGAGGTTTATACAGAATAAATTAACAACTGAGTGGGACTGACGGAGAATATAGAGAAAGTTCAGGTAAGAGCAGCTCTTTTTGTATTATCGCGATACGGAGGAGAGAAAAGACGCACGAGTTGCGGTGTAAATCATTAAAAGAAAGGCGGTCTTCTTTGCAGCGTGATCTATTTGCAAAATTTTTCAGAATCTTTCTCAACCGATTGCGGACATATTTTGTTATCACCCGTCTACATTCGGAGACATGATCGTCATAATAAAATTAGACAAATAAAAACGAAAACTGAAAGATGTAGGTGCTTCTTTTCCCGCACTCTATTCGGGAATGGAAAGGTAAATAAATATTATGAAAAGCCTTTCGATAAACCCTCTGACGGCACATAAATATGATTTGCAGAGTAAATATGTCAATGTAGTAGATGAAGATGTAGAGTCGTGATCGTAGAACACTTTTCTTGCGTGTGTAGCAGCACGCATTAAATATAATCGCCCCTGTTACGTATGACCTTTTGCCATGCGACCGAGAGGCGCCGTATTCCAAAATGTTAAAATGTTTAAGCTTATGGGACTTAACTACGGGATCATCAGTCCCTAAACTTACAAACTGCTTATGAACTACTTACAAACTAGGACGGCACAAATATCCATGCCCGAGGGGGGATTCGAACCCCCGACCGTAGTGGCCGTGCAGACCGTGACTGGAGCGCCTCAGTGTCCTCGGCCACCGCGGCCGGCGCGCCGTATTCCAGTGAGAGTCTAGTCCTGACCACCCTATAGCTGGATAATGTCATGTCTTTTATTGTACCGGGTCCCTCGTAGTGCTTCTTTTACTTTGGCAAAGGCATCGTAGTCACAGGAAGAGGTCGGTAAGTACGGTGGAGGTTCCAATATCTCCATTGCTAGCGGCACAAGAGATCTAGCGCAGCAAAAGATGTCGTTTCAGAGAAAAACAATATTTATCATTTCTTTTATCCACACCTTCTACGTTTGAAATCTGTTTTAAAAAAGTAATGTGATAGAATTACTAGCTGCCTATTTTACGCCGCGACGGATTAGCCGTGCGCATTGGGGCGCCGTAATGCGGTGCACGCTGCCGTTAGTTTCAGAGAAAACATTATTTATCATTTCTTTTCATTAACACCTATGTTCGAAATATTTTTAAAAAAATGTGATATAATTACTAGTTACCTATTTTACGCCGCTACGGATTAGCCATGCGCGCGGCCGTTCGCAGTCGGGTGTTTGAGTCCCCCCTCGGGCATGGGTGTTTGTGTTGTCCTTAGATTGGTTTACCTTTGTTTAAGTAGTTTATAAGCTACGGACTAATAACCCAGTAGAGTCCGATAGATTTACGAACATTTGATTTTACGTATTTTACAATTTTTCCCTTTGCTTGTACTTTGAAACATTACTTCTTGGCAAATTTTATGAAGCTCAGTCAACGGATAGCATTATTGTGCTGAGTGAGTTTCCAAGTTTCAAAAAATTTCCGTATCTTTGGACTGCACTGACTTATAGCGTTGCATTTTTTACACCAGCGAGGGACCGTAAACCGTAATTTAAAACATAAATTTGAAATCTACTGAAACTTCCTGGCAGGTTAAAATTGTGTGCCGGAACCGGGATTCGAACCTGGGACCTTTGCCTTTCGCGGGCAAGCGCTCTACCACTTTTTTTTCCGTTCGCCAAAATAGCCTTCATCGGCTAGCTTCAGTAGCTATAATATAGTACCTGTATTCCTAAAAGGAAAAAGCTAATTTCTTCTTTAGAGACAAATAAAATTTCTTCTTGTAAAAGAGTTAAATTGTCGGGAGGACTCCTTCTTCTAGAGTCTGTGAAAGAAAACGTTGTTATGAAACCAAATTGAAACTTCTTCTTCGAAGTTTTTGTTTTTAATGTTCTTCTGCGAAAGCCAAATTAAATACAAACATGACCTCAAATAAATAAATAAATAAAAATTGATCCTTCTCCTTCCTCCTGAACTTCAATGGATGCAAATGAGATGGAAATAAAGGGGGTCTTGATGAAGGCTGATAAATCAATCACATCATTCTATACAGGCGTTCCTTTTTCAGCACGGTGTATGCCTTCGGAGTTCGTCTTGTCGAAATTTATTTTATATTTTACCGTTGATAATCGAATTCGAAATGTTCATCCTATCATCTAATCAATATTTATTGCAAAACGGGCTTCTCTTAACTCCGATTACTACCACTGAGCTACCCCGACACGACTCACGGTGCCGCCCACAACTTCAATTCTGCCAGTACCTCGCCTCCTACTTTCCAAACTTCACAGAAGTTCTCCTGCGAAACTTGCAAGACTAGAAGAAGGAAGAAAGGATATGGTAGAGAAATGGCTTAGCCACAGCCCTACGGGATGTTTCCAGAATGAAACTTTCACTCTGCAGCGGAGTGTGCGCTGATATGAAACTTCCTGGCAGGTTAAAATTTTGTGCCGGAACCGGGACTCGAACTTGGGACCTTTGCCTTTCGCGGGCACCGTGAGTCGTGTCGGGGTATCTCAGTGATTGAGCGCTTGCCCGCAGAGTGAAAGTTTCATTCTTGAAATCTACTGGTAATGAGAAAATAAGGTCTTAAGTTTTTGAAACACACACAAGGATTTTGTTTTACCGATTGAGATACAAATCTCTGAAAATTACAAAACAGTATGATATTTTGGCCCACTTTAGGTTACGGTAGTAACACTAAAAGTGGGCCTTTGCGATCGTCTTTTGACAGCTCGAAATTTAAATAAAAATAACGGCTGAACCATTCACCTGACACGAAAATTGAATAACCGAATTTGTAGAAGAGAACATTCTCTACAACT
Source organism: Locusta migratoria (assembly GCA_026315105.1). Lineage (NCBI taxonomy): Eukaryota > Metazoa > Arthropoda > Insecta > Orthoptera > Acrididae > Locusta > Locusta migratoria. Next base: position 396,290,838 of record CM048755.1, read on the forward strand.
TCGCTCTATTATGTTTTTTCATATCTTGCATCGTTGCAGAGATATTTGCAAAAATAACGGCGATTTGACGATGTCTGTCTGTCTGTAACGTGTTCCCACTTTTAAGGTCGAGCCGTTCAACCGATCGGCACCAAATCTCACAGACATAATTGTTGGCTACCAGAGACCAGAATCTCGCTTTTTGAAATATTTCGGACAAGAAACACGTTAGTAATACCAAAAAAGCCGTTTGTAATGTAATCTTAATTGCAAATAAACCGTTAATCTGACGCGAAAGTTGGATAACCAAATTTGTAGAGGAGAAAATTCTCTAAAACTTTGTTCCCTTATGTTTCTTTCATATCTCGTATCGTTTGAGTCATATTTGCAGAAATCACGGAGATTTGACACCCTCCACTGAATTAACGAAAACCAGCCGTTCGGAGATGTCACGTGACATTCCTCGCCCAGAACTCTATCTGACATACGCCATCTTGCGTTGCGTATTTGATGATTTTCTCATTGTAAATTACACGTTGACATTTCAAAGCAATGGCACACTGAAGAATAAACAAAAACACACAGTTCTTCGTACGATAAATGATAATCTAATATTTATAAAATGCCATATGAGCATCAGTCAACAACTATAGTATTAGATTAACACGTTCGCTGCCGTTCACGCTGTGGCGCGATGATGCTAGGTGCCACTTCACGCTCTGGCGCGTGATCGTATTTTGACAGTATCTTTTCATAGTTTTGAGCCACTGAATGTTTTGGTTCTAGTTTTCAGTTTTTTGATATGGTTTTTTTATTTGCATTTGAATTTTTGTGAAAACAACAAATGAGCAATATAAACAGTACACACAAGGTATTTCATAAAACATATGCTTGTTTCTATACCATCAGCAACATAAGTATGAATAATATCAAAATTATGAAGTATATTTTTTATAAACTGGTAACTAATCGAAATAAAATTAAAATAATCAAAAGCTTGCTTGCTTATTTACATAAGAATCCAATAAATCTATCATGACATCATGAGAAGCGTGTGGCTCGTAGCCGGTGATTTTTTTTTTTTTTTTTTTTTTTTTTTAATTTTTGTGGCTCATTGGCCTAGTGCAAGTCTTTCAATCGGACGCCACTTCGGCGACTTGCGTGTCCCTAGCCTACCCCAGTTATCCAACCGGGGAAAGGGGACCTACAGCTTAACGTGGAATCCGAACCACGTGTCGTTTCTGGCGACTCCTCACATCGTTGAGAGGTGCAGGATGGGTCAAAACGCAGACTGAAAAAATCCGAGGTACGACCGGGTATCGAACCCGCGACCCTTCTGTTTCCAGTCAAGCGCTTTACCCCAAGACCACCAGGCCCGACGAAGCCGCTGATGTAAACGCGGAAATCTGGAACCACGTACGTGTGCATATCACTTATACTCTTCCCTGAGTGCCTACCAGAGAATACAGCTGTTTTAGGCGATGCCAGTTTACAACAACCCATAATAGGATGCTAGGCCTCAGCACGCGCCACAGCGTGAGCGGCACCTGACTCAAGTAACGTTTACACGCGCCAGAGCGTGAACGGCAGCGAATGTGTTAAAGGGTATAACTTTCGATTGGTAGCTGTAGCGTAGTGGGCAAGGCGTAGGACTCTGACGCTTGAGATCAGTGGTTCGGAACCCGTCACTCCTAATGTCAATTGCAAAGAATCAAAAATTGTAAAACAAAGCTCCCATCCCACAAGATGATGAAATAAAGTTTGCTCCAAACAAAATGAAATAAAAGAAAATAAAAACAAGGCCCCCCCCCCCAAAGAAAAAAAAACTATCTACATTTTTTTTTTTCTAAAAGGGTTTCAGACGCTCTTATTAATTTTTTATTAATTAGATTATTATTTTAGCCCAAAATGTTACAAAAACTTATAAAACTACAAATCTTAAGTGGGCAGTAAAATACGTCAGTGCGATTTTTTTTTAATCCATGTTTCTTTGCGTGCTTACGCCTATCGTGTTTGCCTGTACGATTGATCCATTAGGTGTCGTACTCAGCCGACCGCGGTGGCCGAGGGGACTGAGGCGCTCCAGTCACGGTCTGCACGGCCACTACGGTCGGGGGTTCGAATCCCCCCTCGGGCATGGATATTTGTGCCGTCCTTAGGATAAGCTAGTTGATAAGTAGTTTGTAAGTTTAGGGACGGATGAGTCCGTAGTTAAGTCCCATAAGCTTAACAAACATTTGAACATTTTTTGTCGTACTCATAGCCTGTTAATATAAAAAATTTCAATTTCGAGACAGATGTAGCGTCAACGCATCAAAGATATATATTTTCAATATAGCGGGCTTGTAAGGCGTACGTGCGCGGCAGGGCGAGGGCTGGAGGCGGCTAGCCATTGCGGCCACGTGGCGTTCCTGCGAGGCCGATATCGCTGGCCGACACGAGACGTTTTATGAGAAGTCCGGACGCGCCGCCAAGCGGAAGATGCGGCCTGCTGCACACGAGCGTCTTCCCCTAGCTGCCCACCGACCACGCCCCTCTAACTCTTGCCACGTCGTGCGCGTGCTCCGCCATCTGTTAACGCGACATTGCGTCGCTTCAGCGCCCTACACGCTTTCCTTCCCTCAGTTTTAACAGTTTTGCTCATCTGCTTGGTATGTAATTCGTGGCGTCTGTATTTACCATTCTGACACTACTAGTTTCGCCGGCCGCGGTGGTCGAGGGGACTGAGGCGCTTCTGTCACAGTCTGCACGGCCTCTACGGTCGGGGGTTCGAATCCCCCGTCGGGCATGGATATTTGTACCGTCCTTAGGATAAGCTAGTTGATAAGTAGTTTGTTAGTTTAGGCACTGATGACCCCGTAGTTAAGTCCCATAAGCTATACAAACATTTGAACATTTTCACTACTAGTTTATTTATTGTCCGTGTGTTGTGTTTGTAGCTTATGGGACTTAACTGCGGGATCATCAGTCCCTAAACTTACAAACTACTTACGAACTAGAATGAAACTTTCACTCTGCAGCGGAGTGTGCGTTGATATGAAACTTCCTGGCAGATTAAAATTGTGTGTCGGAACCGGGACTCGAACCTCGGACCTTTGCCTTTCGCGGGCAAGCGCACTACCGACTGTGCTATCCCGACACGACTCACGATGCCGCCCCACAACTTTACTTCCGCCAGTACCTCGCCTCCTACTTTCCAAACATCAGAGAAGCTCTCCTACGAACCATGCAAGACTGTAGCACTCTTGGAAGAAAGGATATGGTGGAGACATGTTTCATTCTGGAAACATCCATTAGGCTGTGGCTAAGCCATGTCTCCACCATGTCCGGATTGTGTTTTTCTTGACTTCAAAAAGGCGTTCGACGCGGTGCCACACTGCAGACTGCTAACGAAGATATGAGCTTATGAAGTAGGTACAAAGATTTGTGACTGGCTTTAAGACTTCCTAAGTAATAGAACGCAATACGTTGTTCTTGACGGAGAGTGTTCATCAGAGACGAGTATATCGTCAGGCGTGCCTCAGGGGAGTGTGATAGGACCGCTATTTTCTATCTATATAAATGATCTGATGGACAGAGTAAGTTGTAATTTGCGGCTGTTTGCTGATGATGCTGTGGTGTATGGGAGCGTGTCTTCTTTAACTGACTGTAATAGCATACAGGATGACTTAGAAAAAAATTCTAGTTGGTGCGAAGATTCGCAGCTCGCTCTCAATGTAGAAAAACGTAAGATGATTCGCATGAGTAGAAAAACAGTCCCATAATGTTCGAATACAGCATTAGTAGTGAGCTTCTTGATGCTGTCGCGTCGTTCAAATATCTAGGCGTAACATTGCAGAGCGATATTAAATGGAACGAGCATGTAAGGACAGTTGAGTGTAAGGCGGACAGCCGACTTCGGTTTATTGGGAGAATTTTAGGAAGATGTACTTCACCTGTAAAGGAGACCGCGTATAAAACGCTTGTACGACCACGACTTGAGTATTGCTCAAGTGTTTGGGACCCGCAGCAGATCAGTTTAAAGGAAGACATAGAGGCGGTTCAGAGACGAGCAGCTAGATTTGTTACCGGTAGGTTCGACCAATGCGCGAGTGTCACGGAAATGCTCCGGCAACTCAATTGAGGATCGCTGGAAGAAAGACGACGTTCTTTTCGTGAATTTCTGTTAAGTAAATTTAGAGGGCCGGAATTTGAAGCTGATTGTAGTACGATCTTGCTGCCGCCTACTTACATTTCGCGTGGTGATCACAAAGACAAGATAAGAGAAATTAGGGCTCGTACGGAGGCATATAGGCATTCTTTTTTTCCTCGTTCAATTTGATAGTGGAATAGGAAAGGAAATGCCTAGTAGTGGTACAGTGTACCCTCCGCCACGCACCTTACGGTGAATTGCGGAGTATGTATGTAGATGTAGATCCTTTCTTCCAGGAGTGCTAGTCTTGCATGGTTCGCAGGAGAGCTTCTGTGAAGTTTGGAAAGTAGGAGGCGAGATACTGGCGGAAGTAAAGTTGTGAGGCGGCATCTTGAGTCGTTTCGGGATAGCACAGTCGGTAGTGCCCTGGCCCGCGAAAGGCAAAGGTCCCAGGTTCGAGTCCCGGTTCCGGCACACAATTTTAATCTACTTATGAACTGTATGAAACCGTAATTTTTTTTTATGGCCAATTTGTGTATGGAGGATTTCGAGGAACGTACTTTAGTGTCAGCGACTCTGAAACCTGCGTGTTTTTTTCAGATATGTAGACGACACTTTTGTCGTTTGGCCTCGTAGTAGTAAGAATTTAAACGGTTTTTTGGAACACCTAAATTCAATCTACCCGAATATTCAGTTCACTATGGAGGTGGAAAAGAATCGCTGTCTTCCTTTTCTTGATATGTTGGTCAGAAGGAAGGTTGATGGTACACTGAGACATTCTGTTTATAGGAAGACTACTCACACTGATTTGTATCTGCGAGCTGATAGTTGTCACCATCCAGCTCAGCGTGGAGTACTTCGTACCTTCGTTCACAGGGCAATTGTTATTTCAGACAATGAAAGTTTGTCAGCTGAGTTGTCCCACCTCGAGGAGACCTTTCGTCAGAATGGTTATAGTGAGAGAGAGATAAAACGTGCGTTTCACTATCAGCCTTCTGTGCAACGGGTGAGTGACGATAGTAATGAAGTGGCACCTAAATCTATTGCATTTGTGCCTTACGCAGGAAGCATTTCCAACAAGATTGGTCGTATTTTGCGGAAATATGGTGTGAAATGTGTTTTTCGACCACCTTCCAAGATAAAGGCCCTGTTGGGGTCCGTAAAGGATGATCTTGGTTTGCGTAACGCAGGTGTATATCATGTTCCTTGCAGTTGTGGCGTGTCATATATTGGTCAGACAATCAGGACTTTGGAAGACCGGTGTATTGAACATAAACGTTACACGCGCTTACAACAGCCAAACAAATCCGCTGTTGCAGAACACTGTCTTGGCACCGGTCATCCTATGGAATACAACAACAAGGAGATTCTGGCATGCACTTCCACCTATTGGGATAGTGTTATTAAAGAAGCTGTTGAAATTAAACTAGCAAGTGACCTTATAAACAGAAATTGCGGTTTTTGTTTAAATTCTGCTTGGAATCCGGCACTGTCTCTCGTCAAAAAACAGAGGGACAAAATTAATGCTGCCTCACCTGTTGATTAAGTCACTATCGATATTTTTGATGTTTGGTCATCTTTGGTTGTGTTGACTCTGGAATGACTTGTACTGTGTGTGTTATCTTCCTCGTTTACCCTTTGCAAACCGAGGTATTAAATACGCTTGCACATTGCTTCCTTAAGTGCAGTTGTGCCTTGAGAATGGCAGGGTGTCCTCCTGCCGAAATATCGGCGGTTGTCGACGACGTCACCCGGCAGCATACCCGTAAGTTGTTTGAATACTTATGAACTACCTTATACTAAAGACAGCACAAACATTCATGTCCGAGGGGGGGGGGGGGGGTTCGAACCCCCGACGAGGAACGGCTTCACGCATCGTAAAATAGCGCCTCAATGCGCACGGCCGCTCCGCCGCGGCTGTCCGTGTGTGCGGGGAGTGGCGTTAAGTGCTAGTCTCCTTTTGTCAATATTTAGCTGTCATTCTGCGTCCGTTGCTTCTTCATCTGCGTTTATTTTGTAGATAGAAATGAAGACATTGACATAGCAAATGTTACGGGGTAGGCAGCTAAAACCGCGCGGGTCCTTTCGTGCCCCTTCGGACTGAAGTGAAACGCCGTGGAAGTGAGTCTACAGGTTCCTGTTACTCCTCTGTACGAAGCTGACAACAAATCGTTTCCCGAGCAACTGCCAATTCTGGACTGTTAGTGGCGGCAAAATCCATGGAAAAGAGCCTCGTTACATGACATCCCAGATATGCTCGATGGGGTTCAAATCTCCGCTCTGACGTGGCCATATCAGTGTACTTTCCCCGCATGTTCCGGGAATCATTTCCGGGTGTCGTGGGAGCGATGTGGCGGCAAGTTACCTCTTGAAACACAGCAGAACAATCAGGCTTGATCGGCCGCTGTGGCCGAGCGGTCTGCGGCGCGCCAGTCAGAGTCTGCACGGCCGCTACTGTCGGGGGTTCGAATGCCCCCTCGGGCATGGATGTTTGTCGTCTCTAGTATAAGGTAGTTCATAAGTAGTTTGTAAGTTTAGGGACTGATGACAACGCAGTTAAGGCCCTTTAGCTTAACAAGCATTTCAATCAGGCTTGTGGAAGGTCAAAAGTGAGCGAAGATGTGCCCGAGGAGTTCAACATACTGCGGATTGTTGAAAGTCTGTCAGGACAACCAGGGCTCATTCAAAATCAGGAAAACGCATCCCAGATAATACCAGACAGCACCGCCTGTAACCACACCTCTTGTAAGGCGAGATCCATTGATCCATGTGTTCAGCGCCACACACATGCCTCTCATCGGCATTGTGCTATTGAAATCGTGATTTATCTAAACATAGTTCCAGTATCCATTCCTCACCAGGGGTGTCAAAAACTGAAGACCTTATATTCCCAGGAACAGCAAATTTCTAATTTATGTAATAAATTACAGTTCACGGCCCCTCGCGGCTGTAAAAAATGCAACGCTCTAAGTAAATGCAGTCCATAGATATGGATTTTTTTCTTTTGAAACTTTAAACTCACTCAGCACAATAATGCTGAAAACTTAAATCACGGAATAATGTAGATAGAGAGGTAAAAATTGACACACATGCTAGGAATGACATGGGGTTTTATTAAGAAAAAAACGTTAAAAATGGCTGATTATAAAAGCAATAATTAGCATAACAAATTAAGACAAAGCAAAGATGATTTTCTTTACAGGAAATGCTCAATATGTTCACCATCATTCCTCAACAACAGCTGTAGTCTAGAAATAATGTTGTGAACAGCACTGTAAAGCATGTCCGGAGTTATGGTGAGGCATTGGCGTCGGATGATGTCTTTCAGCATCCCTAGAGATGTCGGTCAATCAAGATACACTTGCTACTTCAAGTAACCCTAAAGCCAATAATCGCACGGACTGGGGACCTGGGGGGCCAAGCATGACGAAAGTGGCGGCTAAGCACACGATCATCACCAAACGACGCGCGCAAGAGATCTTTCACGCATCTAGCAACACTTTGTTTTCTTTTGGTTCTAATTAAAGACCATGTCATTCCAAGCATGTGTGTCAATTTTTCTCTCTATCTACATTATTCCGTGATTTATTAGGTTTTCAAATTTATACTGGCTTTTTGATCACCCGGTATTTTACTGATCTTCTGGTGGCTTTATTCATATATGTTCAAATGTTTGTTAAGCTTATGGGACTTAACTGCGAGGTCATCAGTCCGTAAACTTACAAACAATTTATAAACTACCTTATACTAAAGACAACATAAACTTCCCTGCCCGAGGGAGGATTCTAACCCCCGACGGGGGATGGCCTCGCGCATGGGAGCATAATGCCTCGATGCGCTCGGCCGCTCCGCCGCGGCGTGTCTTTATAAACTGATTAACAATACCATCACCGATGAAGAGTGCTTCACGATCGCGAACTGTATTGCCCCGTTAATGCCACCACCAGAGACCTACTCCTATCGATTCTGAGATGTGACCTGATTGAAATAAAATTGCCGCGGTGGAGTAGCCGAGCGGTCTAAAGCGCCCCGCTGCGGAGCGCGCGGTTATTCGCCGTGGAGGTTCGAGTCCTCCCTGGGGCATGTGTGTGTGTGCGTGTGTGTGTGTGTGTGTGTGTGTGTTGCCCTTAGGTTAGTTTACGTAGGTTTAAGTAGTTTGTAAGCTACGGACTGATGACCACGCAGTTTGGTCCGATAGATTTACAAACATTTCAACATTTGAAATAAAATTTTCTGAGCTCAGGCCTTTCTCTCGTACGTGTCGACACACCGCTGTTTAACGCACCGTCGAGCCTGCTAGTGACATCACAGGCAATCGCGCTCTTGCACCGTTGAAGAAGATGCTCGTCACCACCCTTGGACAAAATTTAAAGCTTCTGCGTTCCAATAGAAGATAGTTGCGGTGTTTCAAAAAGTGATATTTCATTCAGTTGTCCACTCGAGGGGGGGCACTGGTCTCACACGTTAACGTTGCGATCGAAATGAGGTAACGCCCGGTACGTATGCAACACACATAACGTACGGGTAGCTCGGGTTGACTGACGACACATACTAGGAAAACTATCACATCAACGCTTATTTATGAAGGTCAACGGTATTTTTATAGTTGTGGACGCTAGTAAAAGCCAACTGTGTTGCGCAGTGTAAGAAGGCAATGGTCTCATACGTGACGTCACGAAGAAATCGTTTTATTTTCAAGTCAAAATTGTTTAATTTTTGTCAATTTCGGTGTTACCTTTTTTTTTTTTTTAACTGGTTCGGCGTTATTTTTTCCGCTTCTTTTCGCTGTATCCTTGTTATTTTCACAAAATTCGATGTTACCTCTTTGGCAGATTTGGGGTTAGTATTGACATTGCGAAACTCGTTGTTACTTCTTCGCAATTTTGTCCATATTTGGTACTATTATTAGTCAAATTCTATGTTTTATTGCCAATTCGGTGTCATGTTTTGTCAGTATTATCATTTTTCTTTTCCCTGTTTCCTTTATTACCTTTTTACCCAATTCGGTCCTATATTTCCAATTTCAGGTCTTTTTTGGTAATTTTCATTTTATTTTTTGCCAAATTTGTTGTTTTCTTGGCCGGATAATCAAATGTTGAAATGTTTGTTAAGCTAATGGGACTTAGCTGCGGGTCATCAGTCCCTAACCTTACAAACTACTTATACCTTCTACTAAAGACAAAACAAACATACTTGCCAGGGGGAAGATTCAAATCCCCGACGGGGAACGGCCTCGCGCATCGGAGCATAGCGCCACAATGCGCTCGGCCACTCCGCCGCGGCTCTTGACTGGGCTTGGTGTTACGAATTAGATAATAACTGACCATAAATAATGAAAACTGTAAAGTAATCCATATGAGTACTAACAGAACTCCGTTAAACTTCATTTAGACACTGAATCAGTCGAATCTAAAGGTCGTACATTTGACTAAATACCTAAATATTACAATTACGAACAAATTTAATTGCAAAGAACACACACTGAATGTCGTGGAGATGGCAAACCAAAGGTTACGTTTCATTGGTAGATCACTTAAAACATGCAACAGATCGATTAAAGAAACGGCCTACACTACACTTGTCCGTCAGATTTTGGAGTGTTGCCGCGTACTATGAGATCACCACGAAGTGAAACTGACGGAGAATAAAGTTCAGAGAAGGACAGCTAGTTCGTACTATCGCGATACACAGGAGATAGTGTCACGGAAATAATGCGGTAGTTCCGCTAGAAATCATTAACCCTTTAAGACACAAGGTTGTAGGCGATGTGACATTAGTGTAGAGAGATGCGTTTATCAAGTACGGCTCGGTAGCACAGTGGTAGAGGGCGAGACTCCAAACCGAAAGGTCGCGGGTTCGATGGACGCCAGGACTTAGGAATCTTATCTGTCACTTTCCACTTCTTTCCCCTCTGGCAGTGATGCTAATGTGAAAAATATCGAGTAGCACCGTGGTTCGGAACCTACGTTAAGCGTTAGGTCCCCCTATCACTGGCTGGGTAAGTCAGTTCGAAGGTTGGAGGCAGGCAACGGCATACCACCTCCAAACAGTACAATGCCTTGTAAAGCAGTGTGGTGTTCAAACAAATCTTTGGATTGTTGACTGCTTTACCTTTTACGTTTAAGATACAAAATACATACCGCAACTAATTAGAAAAAAGAAGATAAATTTACTGGACCAGCAGCATCCCTGCGTCTGCCGCGCTGGTCCAGCAGCTATATAAACCCGGACAGGACATGTATCCGACACTTCGCCTGAAGATGGCAAATAAGCAACTTGCCGAAACGTTTCCAGAGAACGAGGCACTCACTCAGCTGTCAACCCGAGAAGATTTCCTCATCGAGATCTGCCGAGAAAGTCTGCATTCACATAAAGATAAATTTATTTAAAAAAATTTTGTACCCACACAATTGTCTATTTTGGGCCTTCACTACAAATTTTTATAATCTGCACTATCTCACATTAACATGCCTTTGAAAGAAATGACAATAATATCACAGGATCATATAAAATCAACTGGCTGTCAGATATGATAGCTTCACATGTCAGAACAAGATTATGAACACCTTGTCAACGAGTCTTTCTTGCCGCCATTGTAAGTGTACTGGAAGTTTGCCGGCTGCTGGTGCCCCACAGTGTAGAAACATGAAACAAAAACACGTTGCGCTAGTTACCACAGTCCATCCACGATTGTGTAATGCAGGCCCGAACTTCCTAGCGTGAATCACGGAGAAATAGAGCGAGCAGAACCAAAAACGCTCAAGTGTGCTTGCAGGACCTGGAAGGGTTGAAACAAATGTTATTCGTTGCAGCGACGTTATTTACGAAATTTCTTTCACCAGCTTTCTCCTCCGTATGCTAACATATATTATTATCACCCAACTACTTAGGGATACATGATGATTATAATAAAATAAATCACATCGAAAATGGAAATATTTAGGTGTTCTGTTTCCCGGGGCAGAGAAATAGTATGTAAGCGATTTGATAAACCTTCTGCCAGGCATTTAAATGTGATTATAAGAGTAAATATGTACTTGTAGATGTGCGAGGGGTGTTCAAATGAAAACATACGAAACGTATCAACAACCAAGCTGGTTGAAATCTAAATATGCCCCTTTTGGATAACGTAGTGCGACACCTAGGGAACACAAAGCATGCGTCATAACCTCCCCCAAGAAGATTTAAGTCTTTGCCCTCAGCATGCAAGGTGATAACATCTTTTTCGACGTCCGAGCTCCGATACTCATCGAATTCCTCGAGCAAGAAACAACAACTCTCTGTAGTCTACGCAAGTCCATCACTAACCAATGGTCTGGCCTGATCACGGAGGAAGTGATACTGCTATGGGGCACCGTGTCGGGCGCTTTGCGGAAATCTGGGAGTGTGGAGTCTCTTACCGACCTTCCATGCCTGGCAGTTGTTGTGGAGAAAAGGGTAATGGTTTCCAAATCAAAATTTTCAAATGTTTGTAGAGCTTATGGGACTTAACTACGGGGTCATCAGTCCCTAAACTTACAAACTACTTATCAACTAGCTTATACTAAAGAATGCACAAACATCCATGCCCGAGGGGGGATTCTAACCCCCGACATACAGTAAAGCTCATGATGAAACTTCATAATGTGAATCAATCCGGCCGTAAAACAGTACCCTAGTTGGATGTGCAGGAGGGGACTACATTTAGATGAAAGAGTGTGAACACCTTAAATGTAATGCAAGAAAATGTAAGTTTATATAAAAGACCATCAAACATAATCCATCGTTGTATGAATACGTCATTAGTGGTTTGCTGCTTGACGCAGTCATGTAGATTAAATACTTAAGCCCAACTTTCAAAGAAATTGGAAATGCAACCAGCACTTAAGGACGGTTGCAGGGAAGGTGAATAGACGACTTTTGAAAGGACAATTTTAGGAAAGTGTAACTGATCTATAAAGGACGCCGTGTATACAACGTTAGTGCGAAATGTCAAATGTTCAAATGTTTGTAGAGTCTATGGGACTTAACTACGGGGTCATCAGTCCCTAAACTTACAAACTACTTATGAACTACTTACAACTAAGGACGGCACAAATATCCATGCCCGAGGGGGGATTCGAACCCCCGACCATAGTAGCCGTGCAGACCGTGACTGGAGCGCCTCAGTCCCCTCGGCCACCGCGGCCGGCCGTTAGTGCGACCGACTCTTGAATACTTCTCATATGTGTGTGATTCCACTAGGTCAGATTTAAAGGAAGAACTCAAAGGAATTCAAAGGTGTGTTGCTAAATTAGTTACAAGTAGATTCAATCAACACGTAAGTGTGACGGAGCCCTTACCCTCTCGTTAGCTACTGAGCAATGCGACAGTAACAGGCCATAATATTAATGCCCTGGATTCGCCAGTTGGGCCGGCCGCGATGGTCGAGGTGACAGGCGCTCCAGTCACGTTCAGCACGGCCACTACGGTCGGGGGTTCGAATCCCCCCTCGGGCATGGATATTTGTGCCGTCCTAGTTCGTAAGTAGTTCATAAGTAGTTTGTAAGTTGAGGGACTGATGACCCCGTAGTTAAGTCCCATAAGCTTAACAAACATTTGAACAAATTTTTCGCCAGTTGGAACTGTGCTTCGTAGCGAACATGTCGGCGCTCTGTGATGCGAAACTTGTATTTATGGCGGACTGAGTTGCTTTCCTTGCCGAACAGAAGCAGAAATAATTCAGAACGGGCGCCGCGGCAGAATAGCCGTGCGCACTAACGCACCGAGCTGCGGTGCGCGCGACCGTCCGCCGTCGGGGGTTCGAGTCCTCCCTTGGGCATGAATGTTTGAGCTGTTCTTACCATAAGTTACTTTAAGTTAGTGTAAGTAGTTTGTAAGCTTACGAACTGATAATCAACGTAGTTATAGTCCGTTAGATTTACAAACATTTGAACATCAGAACGGGCGAAAGAAGTCTGTAAACCTTCCAGTAATTACTTCTGTGGACTAGGTACTCATTCACTGCAGCACAGATGCGCTAAGCGCAATAACAACAACAAGTTGCAAATTAAACAAGTGAACATTCCCTCCTGTAGTGACTGTTTCAAACTAAATTACTGATTAATAGCCGCGGCGAAATAGCCTTACGTACTAAGGCGCCTTGCTGCGGGGCGCGCGACCGTTCCCCGTCGGAGGTTCGAGTTCTCCCTCGGGCATGGGTGTTCGTATGCGTGTGTTGTTCTTAGGATAAGTTAGTTCAAGTAGTTTGTAAGTTTAAAGACCGATTACCACCGCAGTTAGGTCCCATAACGATTTGTTCAAAATGTTCAAATGTTTGTAAAGCTTATGGGACTTAACTACGGGGTCATCAGTCCCTAAACTTACAAACTACTTATGAACTAGCTAATCCTAAGGACGACACAAATATCCATGTCCGAGGGGGATTCGAACCCCCGACCGTAGTGGCCGTGCAGACCGTGAATGAAGCGCCTCAGTCCCCTCGGCCTCCGCGCCCGGCTAACGATTTGATTTGACTGATTAATAATACGATCTAATGTACATAGTATAACAACTGACAACTAGTGCAAGAATAACAAAGGTTTGTATGCTCACTGAACAGATGAACTGATCGTATTTTTCAACTATGAAAATGCTGCAAGTAAAATAAACCTTTTGTGCCTTATCATGATAACGAGTTTCCTCTTCTTTTGTAATTTATGTGACACTTCCTAAACAATCAGTATTTTCATTTCTCAGAGTACTACATGATGCTTAATTTTAACCTACCTACATCCACCAGCCAACATCCAGACCTTCCTTTTTTTACAGATCTTTGAAAAAACTTGCTTTGAAAGCGAATACAATTCCTTCCGGTCACGGTAGCAGGCGTTACGCATCGGTGACTCCACCCTCCCACAATACAGTATATCACACAATATTCTGCACGACCGTCCATATTGTTAAAGCTCGGCTGCCTCCTTTGTACTGCGTAAACCGTCAACACCACCAGTTTTATTGGGCAGTACCGAGTATTGCGTCCTCAAATGAGAATTCCCGGAGGAGAACCGGCATTCACGATTGCTTGCAGATCTATTGTACTGCCGCCAACGTAAATCCCGCGAAAGGATCAAAGAGGTGAGAAAATTAATTACTCTAATGGAGGCGTATAGAAAGCCGATTTCTCGTTGCTCCGTTCAGAAGTAGTACAGCAAAGAAGGTGACTTGCAGTCGTGCGAGATGCCTTCCGTCATGCACCATTCGATGACTTGCGGAGTACGTAAGTTGATTTAGATACTAGATACTAATAAAAAATTAGACGGTTTATTTCTTTCATTTCTGTCTCACTTTTTTTTTTTTTTTTTTTTTTTTTTTTTTGCGCGGTAAGCGAATATAATTTGCAAATCATATAATTAGAAAATTTAATTATGAGACTAACAAATACATTAATTTTACATTTACGAGTGTGAGTCAGTAAAAAGTCGCAAACTGAAAAAAATACGCCAGTACTGCGTTCACAAGCCTAAAAACTGCTTTACTTTTCAGCTGATTCTACCTGGAAATTTAAACACTCGTCCCATCGTTCGAGAAGGCTTTAGAAACTTGGAGCTTGGTAGTTTTATGGCAGCGTTTGCATCATTTAAGTGACGCTCTTGAGCTGTAACTTTATTTGGTTCCTTAAACTGCTGCAACCCTCAAGACGCATGTCTCTAATCTAATCTAATCTGCACGATTACCGACAACAGACGTTCCTGTCGTGGCTTCATCAGTATCATTACCGTCCTTAGAGCCCTTGAACAAGAAGCCATTTTCGCCTGTCTCCTCGTCAGGATCGTAGTAAGGCTTCATGCGGAGGACGTGAACAATGTCTCTTCGTTTTTGTCGTTTCAACGACGGCTCATAATCCTCAACTTCGTATGTGACGTCTGACAGGTGGCGTATGACACGATACGGACCAAAGTATCGCTTCAATAATTTTTCTGGTACCCAAACTTTCCGTACAGGGGTAAAATTCCATACCAGATCTCCTGTGTTGTACACAACAGAGCGGTGCTTGTCGTTATACCGCTGACGGTCCTTCTCCTGGGCGTCCAGTGTCCGTATACGAGCCAGCTGTCTTGCGTCTTCGACTCTGGTGATGAGCTGTTTCATATAGTTATCCTGAGTGTCGTCCGGTTGGAACGGGAACAGTGTATCCATTGTCGTCTCAGCTTCACGGCCATGGAGCAGGAAAAACGGCGTGAAGCCAGTGGTGTCTTGTCTTGCTGTATTATAAGAAAATGTCACGACTGGTAGTATTGTATCCCAATCCTTTTGCTCAACATCGACGTACAGCGACAACATGTCTTCCTAACGTCTTGTTAAAACGTTCTGCAAGACCATTTGTCTGAGGATGGTATGCAGTTGTCATTCTGTGGACAATGTCGCAACGTGACATTACCTCTGATACTAGTTTTGACTGAAATACTTTTCCACTATCGGATATCATCACACGAGGTGCACCATGCTTCAAAATAATGTCTTCTACAAAGAATTGTGCGATCTCTGGAGCATCTGCAGTCGGCACAGGTTTGGTGACAGCGTAGCGTGTGAGGTAGTCAGTGCAGACTATTATCCAACGGTAACCGGTTGTCGACTTCAGGAACCTCCCTAAAAGGTCGATTTCAAATCCGTAGAATGGAGCTGCTGCAGGTGTAATTGGTACGAGATGCCCTGGAGCTCATTGCGGCACATGCGTCTGTCGCTGGCATTCTTTACAGTGACTCACATAGTGGTTGACACATCGGTAGAGACCTTTCCAGTAATACCTGCGTCTGATTCTCTCTAGGTTCTTGACGAATCCCAGATGGCCGGATATTGGAGCATCGTGGAAATACTTGAGAACAGCTGGATGGAAATGAGCTGGAACGACCAGTAGCTATTTGGGACCCAGTGCATCGTAGTTGCTTTTATACATGTCCCGTTTATAAGTTAGAACTCTCCGATGGTCGGTTCTTCTTTCTCCAAGGCCTCTATGGTTTTTAATAGTGTTGGATATTCCCTCTGTTCAGCTGTAACGTCACCTAATTCAGTGAAGGCTGAAATTTCATTCATGCTGCATTCATAATAGATTCCTCGAAAGGCAGTCGGCATCCTTTTGTTTGCGCCCGTTCGTGATTGCCACTGTGACGACATACTCTTAGAGTCGTAGTGCCCATCTTGATGGTAGACCTGATGGATCCTTCAGAATGGTGGTCTGCCACGACGGTGAATGGTTTACCTAATAAATACGGCCGGAACTTGTCGATAGTCCAGATAACTGCAAGACATTCTTGCACAGTTGTAGTGTAGTTTCTCTCGGACTTTGAGAGTAATCTTGATGCATAGGCTATCCACCTTCCTGAACTTGCACAAGCACTGCACCAATCCCATATCCGCTTGCGTCAGTGCGAAGTTCCGTTTCCGCATTCCCGTCGCATAAGGTTAGAACTGGTGCGGACGTTAGAGCCCCCATTGTGCGGCGATGGGTAGACACATTTCTTTGTGATTTTGTTCAGCCGCCGATAGTCGACACAGAATCGTTACGCGCCATCCTTCTTCCTTACGAGAACAACCGGAGACGACCAAGGACTCTCCAAAGGTTGAATAATGTCACTGTGCAACATCTTCTCCACTTCCTGTCCTTGGTCAGTCCGGGCCATATTGGCAGTTCCACCGTTGTTTCCTTAAGCGTGTTGTCTGTATTAACGGCAGAGCACGGGTCTTCGTTGATGACGTTGAGCTCACCGTTCTGGTTTGGTTCAGCTGTTCCGATACACATTCCTTTGGGAATGAGTTGTGACTGCTCGTGACAATTAGTGATCCAAATCTCTCCTCGACCACCGGTAATGCTTATGATAGCCGCTAGTACGTAAATTTCTTTTGTGAGCCTAATGAACTTTTTACTATTGACAAGAACTTCACAGTTTAACTAGTCATCTGTGTTTGTGACTGGAACTCTTCTCACTGTCAACGGCGGGATCGTCACATTGTCAATGGCAAATAACTTCCCAGAAACTTCTGTATTACGTGTACCCGTCGGAACGACTCACGATGCCGCCTCACAACTTTACTTCCGCCAGTACCTCGCCTCCTACTTTCCAAACTTCACAGAATCTCTCCTGCGAACCACGCAAGACTAGCACTCCTGGAAGAAAGGATATGGTGGAGACATGGCTTGTCCACAGCATAAGGGATGTTTCCTGAATGGAACATGTCTAAATGTTCAAATGTTTGTAGAACTTATGGGACTTAACTACGGGGTCATCAGTCCCTAAACTTACAAACTACTTATGAACTAACTAAGACTAAGGACGGCACAAATATCCATGCCCGAGGGCGGATTCGAACCCCCGACCGTAGTGGCCGTGCAGACCGCGACTGGTGCGCCTCAGTCCCCTCGGCCACCGCGGCCGGCCTTCCTCAATTTGCAGCTCAGATCTTCCACAGTCAATGATAGCTTGGGATGCCTGAAAGAAGTCCCATCCTAGGATGACATTATGACTAGATTCTGTTAAAACGAAAAATTCAAACGACTGGGTCCAGTTGATGATGGTTATTCTTGCGACACAAGTTCCTGCTGGCTGGACGTACTTTCCCTTTGCGACCTTCAGTACAGTTGCCCCCGTAGCACAGAACACTATCTTCTTTAGTGTGCGGCGGTAATTATCCTACAATACAGAGAAAGAAGCTCCTGAATCAACCAGAGCCTGGACAGGTTGGCCGTCGATTAAGACGTCGATGAGATTTCCCGACATCTTAGCGACTGTCGTCCATGGAGGATTTTCATCTGCGGCGGCCACACCTTCGTAGATGGTCGCCTCGCTTAGTTTTCCTGGGCGCGGCGGCTAGGGGAGCGGCTGGTACCTCTGTACGGCGACGGTGAACGGCTGTGGCGCGTCGGGAGCGACCTCGTCTAGGGTAAGGCGATGGGCTTCTTCCCATAGGTCGACTGAACTCATCAGCAGGTGACTGCCTGGGATAGTACTGCTCTGATGGCTGACGTCTTGAGGCAATATAATCTTCGAATACCCACTTTCTCTCTTCAGTAGCGTACGACACGTCCAGGGCGCCCACAGTGGAAACACACTGGTGAGTTGTCTTCTGTCCTCCAGACGTCTGTTCTCATAGCAGGGCGAGGCCATTCTTCACGTCAGGTGCTATTGGCGGGGCAGCCAGGAGCTAATGTCTGAAATACCTCTTCCTCGGCGGTGTCGGCTCTCTCGTGACTTACAGGGCTTACATCCATGGCCATAATCTGATGCTCGCTCTGTCTAATAGTCCTGGATGCCATGAACTGTTGTAATTCTTCTCTCACAGTTTGTCTTATGAGAGAAGCAAAGTCATGCTGGACTTCCATGACGGCCATAGGCACTACAATGGGGAGTCTGTCATACTTCTTTCGTCCAACCCTCCTCTGTCGCATCTCTTCAATCCGCTGGCACCACTTATGAACTCTTCCGTCGTAGCGACGTCTTTTATCAGAAGAGCTTGGTACATGTCTTCTGCAATACCCTTCTTCAGGTGTATGATTTGATCTACCTCACTCATATCCGGGTTAACTGAAGGGTCCACGGGAAAAAGGGGGTAAGTCAGTTCTTCTCAAGTTTTCAGGAGAGAACATTTTAACACCAAACCTTCTGTAACAAATGCAATTTTTATCCAATTCTCTTGAAATTTATGTTTAGTGTAGCCTTACATATAGTCGTTAGATACCTCTACAAGGTTTTCCTGTAAATATACTGTAACAACCTAAAGAAAATATTATATCGAATGACGTCATTTTTTTGTAGGGAAAAAGGGGGTAAGTCATTATGAAACGGGGAATGTCAGTAAATCTCGCTAACAGAGGGATCAAGAATTGACATCACAAAATAAAACAAAAAGGAAGCGGCCTCGTTAGACCCTTTGTAGGCTATTGTTTCATCATACACGAAGAAATATGATTCATCGGTTGACAATATATGAATATTAAACACGCACAACGTTAACTGTCTCTTGCAGTACACGTCATTAGTTGTGATGTTAGGGATAGGTAAGTTCTTCTGGAAATCCATAGTAATGCTTTCACATTCTTTTGCTGTCCTACTGTTTGCTTTAGAACGTCTTTTACGAATATAAAACGTATCAGATTTTAATAAGTGAAATTTTTTCTCCGTTGACAGTTGCTTGATTTTTTTTCTGCACTCGCCCTTTCTGAACAGTTTTCCAGGTACGATTTCAAAGAATGTTCAACAGCTCGAATTTCGGCAGCATGCCTATCACAGTAGCTACAAGTGTCCATTCTAGGGCAGCCGAAATCGACGTTAAATTCTGTGTTGAAAACAGGTCTGCATTTTTCATACGACACAGATTGTGTAGGGTATGATTTTTTGAATAACTCATACATCTTACTGATGTTCAGATCTGGTGGTAGATACACTTTCTTTGAGATTTTCAAGCTGTAATGGCTTCGTTCACCTTTAAATGAACTAATGTGTTGGCGAACTGCCTCAAGTTCCTCTGATGTGACTGAGGCGCTGCAGTCACGGTCAGCACGGTCACTACGGTCGGGGGTTCGAATCCCCCCTCGGGCATGGATATTTGTGCCGTCCTAGTTCGTAAGTAGTTCATAAGTAGTTTGTAAGTTTAGGGACTGATGACCCCGTAGTTAAGTCCCATAAGCTTAACAAACATTTGAACATTTTTTTGTTCCTCTGATTTCACACAATGTTTCCGATTAGAGTGTTGGCCTCGACCATCCTTAGGACTCACACCTTTTTTCAGATAACGTTGTATTACTTCTAAATATTTTTAGATATTCCATGAAAAGATGTAAAGGCTTTAGAACAAACTTTTACTTCAGTGACAGAATTCTCCCTCTTCACTCTTACACGATATGAATAACTGTTGTCACGAAATTTAGCTTTATTTTCCGGTCGCCTAGGTCTCCTTTGCGATATAATATTTACATTAATTAGGTCTGCCAAGTAAGCATTCGGCTCATTCATAGTCATTTTGTTATAATTAGATATAATACACCCACGTTCTGCGTCAGTAATACTCTGGAAACATTTCAATGTGGAACATTTACAATCTGGCCCTAATTCATGGGTGGATGATTAAAGTTAATTTCTCACGTCGGAAAGTCCACCTGTTCTCTTCCTTTTCTTCGTTGAATGTGACAGTTGACTGAAGGTGATACTTTCCTCATCTTCATTTATGTTCACTTCCACAGTTCAGTTAAAACGAAAATAAACTAAAGAAATTCACACAACACACAAAGCACTATCTTAAACTCAACAGCAAATGCTCAACACCTGTACTACGGAACGTAAACGACAGGTGCGATCGTTGCTGCCAGCTGACTAACCCCCTTTTTCCCTAGTTTCACATTGACTTACCTCCTTTTTCCCGTGGACGCTATATTTTTAAACCGCTGTAACTTTGAGACTATCCCCCTTCTTTCCATGAAACAAAAACCGATAAAAGCAGCTAGTTGAAAGCTTTCTGAAGCTGTAATAATCTAAAATTTCATTTTTTTTTTACTTACCCCATTTTTCCCGTGGACCCTTCAGCTATGGTACATAGGGCCAAAACATTCTGTATGTACGATTGTGTCGGCTCACCATGTCGTTGGGCCCGGTTCTTCAGTTGTTCTTCCGCCGAGCGGATTTGTCGCTGTCGGTCTCCAAACGTCTTCTTAAGTTCCGCCTGGAACGTTTCCCAGTCATTCAGCTTGTCTTTGTTTTCAAACCATTGCTGGGCTGTTCCGTCCAGGTAGAAATAAACGTTGGCCAAGCACATTGTATGATCCCAGCTGTTATACTTGGCGACTCGGTCGAACCCTTTTAGTCATTTGTTGGGGTCCTGTCCAGCGTCTCCAGAGAACACCGACGGGTGTCTGATGTGCAGCTGGCCAACCGTTGATTTCGTGTCCATGGGTCTTCTGATTATACGGACTTTCGGAAGGATGTACTCGGTATATCCATTGTATTGCGTTTTAGTCCGTGTAAGCGACGGCTTTTACGTTGCCTAATTATTATTTTTTCCTTCGTTGCAAATGAAACTAACGCCGTTGAGCGTCTACACCAGTACAGAGAGAATGTACTCCGGCAATTTTGACAAATCACGACATAGCAGCAACGCGGCCACCCGTGATGACCGTAGCTCAGGACGCTGCACCAAATTCCGTCAGACCGCTCTCGCTATCATCAAATGTTTAAATGTTCAAATGTTTGTATAGTCTATGGGACGTAACTACGGGGTCATCAGTCCCTAAACTTACAAACTACTTATGAACTACTTACCAACTAGGACGGCACAAATATCCATGCCCTAGGGGGGATTCGAACCCCCGACCGTAGTGGCCGTGCAGACCGTGACTGGAGCGCCTCAGTCTCCTCGGCCACCGCGGCCGACTCGCTATCATCAGTTAGTTTGTATATATTATAGTTTTCGTTACAAAGGCGATATGATTTGAACGTAAATTAATCTTATGCTAAGGCAGCAGAACTTCTGCTTTTTGTGCTTCTCATTTATGGATCTGAATAACACGAAAACGTTATAAAAGTAATTATTAATAATAACGATAGGTAATAAAATAAACTATTTTATACCCTCATTCTTCTGTTGCCCACACTTTCTTATTCCCTCTGTTGGACACCTATTAATCTTCATTTTGGCTTTACCCTATCCCCAATATTTCAAACACATTTTTCAACATGTTTCCAAACATTTTCTTGTAATTGCACATTTTGTGAAATTCACACTGCAAGTACACTTGAAAATCGATAGTACTTTCTGTTCCCAGCCTGTTTATCACGTAATTTACGTAATGACCCATTAGCCAGTGCACGGCGTTGTTCTTGGATTCTGGGAAGTAACGTTCTTGCGGTCTATGAAGCAACGTTATCGATATAGCTGCTGGTGAAATCCTCGTAATCAATGCTATATTTTCTTGAATAAATTTCCAAATCTGTATACTGCTGTTGCAAGTATATCTATGTATAACTGTGTCGACTAGATGGCATTTTCTACACAAGTTTGTTTCGCTGATGCCGATATCATACAACCTCTCGTTCGTACTATGTTGTTGATAGCCTTATACCATGCGCTTTCACATCTGACGAAAGGGTATTGGAACTAATATTTCTCAAGATGGTAGTCCACCGAGCGAGGTGGCGCAGTGGTAACACACTGGACTCGTATTCGGAAGGATGGTCGTTCAAATCCACATCCGGCCATCCAGATTTAGGTTTTCCGTGATTTCCCTAAATTGCTCCAGGCAAATGCCGGGATGGTTCCTTTCAAAGGACACGGCCGGTTTCCTTCCCCCATTCTTCTCCAAAAATACAGAGCGTGAGCTCCGTCTCTAATGACCACGCTGTCGACAGGACGTTAAACCCCAAGATGGTGCCCCAGTCCAGGTTCGGAAACTTTTTTCTATCTCATTTCTACTTTCATTGTCTTTCCGTTCCCGTATAATAGATTTCGTCGTTATCTGTGATGAATATTTAATTTCGTCACTCAGGTACTCATTGGATGTAGGAAGCCCTCACGTGCTGCAGTCGCCAGAGTGACGTCACAGGAGGCTCAAAGCTCTGCGGTCTCATAATGTCAAAGAGTTGGCTGGTAATGCTCCCTGGTCTTGTCTTTATAAATTCCGTTTGCCGTTTAATATAGAGTGCAGAGGCTTTGTTGGAGATATCTGTTAGTCCTAATCCACCATTTTTAGGAAGTAATAACGCTACTTTGACAGGTATTCGAAACGTTTCTTCCTTGCATAAAAAACTTGCAATATTTACATTATTTTCATTGCTATCATTTTGGCGAGGGGAAATAATTGAGCGTATAATACGCTTTTGCAAGGATACACGAGTTAATGTAGTTTGTCCGTTGAACCTGGTTCATATATCGTGACAAATTTTCGATTATGGCTCTTGCAAGTTCCTTGCTGTGTTCTTCTTTTTTCAGTTTAAGGCGGTCATTTTCATAGTGCATCATGTCAGAGTGATGCCAAGCGTTTTGTGTTGCTCTACTAATGTCGCCCAATAAATGTTTATATGATCAAAGCCCCTGAGATTTAACATTTTACTTTTCTTTTCATCTGCATTTGACCCAGATTCACAGCAATATTTTTTAATAACTGTATCGAGTGTATTTACATCATTATTATTCCTTGTGATGATTCCCACGTCGGCCGCGGTGGCCGAGGGGACTGAGGCGCTTCAGTCACGGTCTGCACGGCCACTACGGTCGAGGATTCTAATCCCCCCTCGGCCATGAATATTTGTACCGTCCTAGTTCGTAAGTAGTTCATAAGTAGTTTGTAAGTTTAGGGACTGTTAACCCCGTAGTTGAGTCCCATAGGCTTTACAAACATTTGAACATTTTTTGATGATTCCCACGTCATCAGCGAAGGCTCTTATGGTAGTTTTATGACCGGCTATCGTTATACCTGTTAATTTCGCATGAATTCGTTACAGAAAAGGGTCCAGTGAAATATTCAAATGTTCAAATGTTTGTAAAGTCTACGGGACTTAACTACGGGGTCATCAGTCCCTAAACTTACCAACCAAGACTAAAGACGGCACAAATATCCATGCCCGAGGGGGGATTCGAACCCCCGACCGTAGTGGCCGTGCAGACCGTGCCCGCGGCCACCGCGGCCGGCAGTAGCGTACAGCCGGCCGCGGTGGCCGAGGGGACAGAGGCGCTCCAGTCACGGTCTGCACGACCACTACGGTCGGGGGTTCGAATTCCCCCTCGGGCATGGATATTTATGCCGTCCTAGTTCGTAAGTAGTTCATAAGTAGTTTGTAAGGGACTGATGACCCCGTAGTTAAGTCCCACAGACTTTACAAACATCTGAACATTTTGAGTAGCGTACAAGTTTATAACATTAACGTCATTAATTTTTAACCCCAGTCCCCTTCCAGATACCAAACGTTCTACCTCTGTTAGAGGAATGCCCTCCCTTACTAAGACTGCTATGCCAACATTTGTTTCTTGTGAAACATTCATGTAGCTAACATATCCCGAAATAAACAAATTCGAAATAAGAACTTCTCGAAATAGGAACTTCGTACAGAAATTCTTTAAGCGCTGATATTTCCAATTCAGAGGTAATTTTGTTTATGTTTATGGTGGTGACGGTATATGACTGCGTCATTCGAGTGTGTATACAGCTGTTAAATATCCTGTGGTCAGATTTTCTGGTAGCGTCACAGACATACATTACTAGACTGGCAAACGTTCCTCTGTGATTGAAGCCTGACGCCGCCATCTTGCGTCACCTCACGTCAAAAATTTTCCGTACGTTACTACCATGATCTGATACGATATGACGTTGTAAGTTTTACTAGTTGAATTAAAAATGATTTGCATTTTAACTATTACTTCCGCAATAATTAAATTTAACCAACGGCGTACATTGTCGAATCGTGTTATGAGCAGAACTTGTTACGTACGGTTAAATTTTAGTTAGCGTCTTGACGGCTTCGCGTCATTATGTTGTCAATCATGTGACGTTGGGATTAGCCGATCGCGTGACAGCGTAAATATTTTGTCATGAAATCTTCGTTTACGAGGGCAATTACTTTTACTCAGTGAATGAGGGTACATACAAGAACCTGTCAACCATAGAGGAGGTACAGTATAATTTAATACGTTGCTTGCGGTGGCAATTTTGAGCAGCAGCTGAATTGTATTTCACTGTAATGTTTTTAAAGTGAACGCCTTTTGCTACTGCGAATGAAGGGTTTTATTTTTATATTTTTAAGTCACCCATATGTGTTTCGCCTTTCTCTCAAGGCATCATCAGTGGGTGTCAGCACTTGCTACTCCACGTCAGTCTGTTTCTGGCAACCAGGTCGAAATGTTACACATTGCAGTTTTCTGGTTCCACTGTCACCCGCTGAACTTCTATGATGACATTGAACAAATCAGTGCAACTCATTAGAGTACTATATGTCTCGAAGCTTAACCCAGCTGAAAAAATTACAGCCATATACATCACACGAATTTCCCATATGTCAAAAGTGTAAAGACAGCGTAGTTACGTCAGTTCTTCGGAATTTTTACGACTATTTTCTGTAATAACGCAAACGGCTGCTTTCACGTTATAGTATAGAAACATGGCGGCGAGCCTTCACTGGTACCCATGACACTGTATATGGCATTGCCAGTCTAGTAATATATGTCTGTGGGTAGCGTAATACACCTTTCCTCGTATATTCGACACTTAATATCGTGACAGAACTTTCATTATTATTGGGTTATTTTCTTTACACTGTGAGATGTCCCACCGGTATCACTAGCGAGTTTGTTTCCTTGCGAGCCTGTAGGTATTTCCTCTAATGAGTCGTGTCTCACCGTCTCGTATCGGACATTTTTCGGATTTGTCTCACTCTTTCCGGATTTTGGCTTCCCCTGTCTCCGTTCTACATTCAAATTCGGTTGTGGTTTCAGTTTCCTACGTCGGACATCTGTAGCAACTGTGTTCGCTTCCGCATTTTCTGTTGCTACTGTCCTTCCTTCTGTGCTGGTCATGATTGCATCTTCGCCGGCACTGTCCAGCTCTCTGTTTGGTACATCTGATTTGAGATACTGAGAAGCTGATATCGCGGATACTATTGTAGGCTCGTCCTGGATGCTTTTACTATCAGAAGGCTGCTGATACTGACAAGCAGCAAGTTCTATTTTTGATTCGTGCACATCAGTGTGAACTACGCCTTCAAAAATGTTCAAATGTTTGTGAAGCTTAATGGACTTAAATGCGGATCATCAGTCCCTAAACTTACAAACTACGTATGAACTACCTTACACTAAAGACGACACAAACATCCACGCCCGAGGGGGGGATTCGAACTCCCGACCGTAGCGGCTGCGAAGACTGTGACTGGCGCGCCGCAGACCGCTCGGCCACAGCAGCCGACACTATGCCTTCTTCTTTATCATTTACTGACTGCTGATTTTCTACTTTTAAATCAGATTCCATCCGCAATTTCACTTGTTTGCGAATGAACTCCATCATCGCACTGTTTCTGTTTACGTACCGAGTGGGGCGTGCCGGATAGTTCGCCATCTGTACAACTATCAGTTGCCTCTAGCGGACGTTTTTTTCGGAAAGATTTCATTGTCACAAACAGCAGAAACAGAATTTTCTTTCGGTGCCAAGGGTTGAAATTGATTTGTGTCTTCAAGAGGGACAACAGAAGGGGCCCGCTACATTAATAGCTCCAACCAGCTGATCGGGGGTATTATTCGGTAACACGTCATTTAACGTAAGCCTTTACCGTTGCAACAGATTACTTTTTAAAACAAACTCGGCGTGGACAATCCTGTCTGAAATAGCCGGATTCGTTACACACGTGACATGTAGGTACCTGTCCATTGTACACAATTTTGGCCTTATAACTACTTACAGTTATGTGAGATGGTATATTTGACTTAATGTCCATCTCAACAGACCGAATACCGTTGAAACATTGAAGACTGTAATGTTGCGGCCATATTTTATTTGTAATAGACTTAATATCCCCATATTTAGAAAGAGCCTCTCTGAGGTCGTTATCAATTTCTATCGGAAGGTTCAATACTCGGACAGTTTTTTAGACTATATCAGCACGCCTTATGGAAACCCTGCTTTTCGTTCCATCTCTATGCACGAATTCCACTTCCGTTCCCCACTTGGGCAACAGATTTTCAATAGTGACAGCATTGAAAAACTTGACGAAGCCACAACATGTATCGTTATTTAAGTGCACGGAGTGAACAGAATCAATACTGACACCCATTACCTTAATAATCCAGTCATCGTCGCGGTGGAGTGGCCGAGTGGTCTAAAGCACTTCGCTGCGGAGCGCGCGGTTGCTCGCCGTCGGAGGTTCGAGTTGTCCCTGGGGCATGGGTGTCTGTGTTGTCCTGTAGGTTACTTTACCTTAGTTTAAGTAGTTTGTAAGCTACGGACTGATGACCACGCACTTTGGTGCGATATATTTACAAATATTTGACCACATTTTGAATCCAGTTCAAAAATTGTTCAAATGTTTGTAGAACTTATGGGACTTAACTACGGGGGGTCATCACTCCCTAAGCTTACAAACTACTTATGAACTAGCTAAGACTAAGGACAGCACAAATATCCATGCCCGAGGGGGGATTCGAACCCCCGACCGTAGTGGCCGCGCTGACCGTGACTGGAGCGCCTCAGACCCCTCGGCCACCGCGGCCGGCTTGAATCCAGTCCTCTACTTCCAGAGCCGTAGGCTGTACCGGTCCTGTTTGCTTCTCAAAGCCAAAAACAAGCGTGTTCTTCCTGACGTTAGTAGACAAAATGTATCCAGAAAATTTCGTTTACTAAACTGAAATTACGACGAACAGCAGCACATAAGAAATAACAGATGAACCACAATACGCGATACATAAGTCCAGAAAGGTAAACAAGGAAACGCAGCGCAAGCAGTACACAGCGTCCACACGCTAGCGCGGCTGAAACGGAACTGCATAATCGGAGCCACTGTGATGGAGCTGTTGCACAGGATACCCGGCGCGTCCACCAAACAATGTCATGTTGAAATGGAAGCAGGCCTGACTTCGAAGGCAGGGTTTCCAGTTGAACACAGCACTTATACTGAAAGCAGGTTTATTGCGAACTGAAACACACACAGCACTGACTGCCTCGGGCAGAGTGCTCTGTTATTAACACAGACAGAATATACCAAAATTGGAAGAGTAGTTAACGTAAGAAACATGTAGAACATTCTGGAAAGGATAATAACAAAGAAATAAATTTTTGCCGATGGACAGGATTGAACCAGCAACCTTCCACACCGGAATCGGTGATGGTATCCGGTGCGTCGCGCCGGCAGTCGGATAACTGAGGGTCGTGCGTCAATATTATAACAGTGTGGAGCTTTAGCAAACCCTATGTATTCGATACTGACAAGGGAATGGTCAGACGTGTCATTCCGAAACATGTATTGATTTTTTTTTCCAAAATGTTCAAATGTTTGTTAAGCTTAAGGGACTTAACTGCGGAGTCATCAGTCCCTAAACTTACAAACTAATTATGAACTACCTTATACTAAAGACGACACAAACATCCATACCCGAGGGGGGATTCGAACCCCCGACCGTAGCGGCCGTGCAGACTGTGACTGGCGCGCCGCAGACCGCTCGTTCACTGCGGCTGGCTATTGGTTTTTTTAGCACTGTTAGTTAACATTGAAGGAAGTCTGTTTGCAGAATGTTAGCTGCTGACATGACCTGGAAGTCACCTAAAAAAATCACGAAAATGGCTGTTTTTCCTACTTGGCGCTTGCTGTGACGGCTGGCCATCACTGGAAATGGCGAGTCGCGAGCTGTTATGGTGAGTTCAAAGCCAAATGTTCAAATGTTTGTCAAGCTTATGGGACTTAACTATGGGGTTATCAGTCCCTAAACATACAAACTACTTATCAACTAGCTTATCCTAAGGACGGCACAAATATCCATGCCCGAGGGGGGATTCGAACCCCCCGACCGTAGTGACCGTGCAGACCGTGATTGAAGCGCCTCAGTCCCCTCGGTCCCCTCGGCCACCGCGGCCGGCTGTTATGGTGAGAGTTGTGCGCATGATCGGGAGGTACGGCCGTCTTATTGCGGCGTTCATTAAAGAGGAATATCGTTGCACGGTTTTGGTGGAAAGGGGAATCGAATAGTCGTTTCTGTGGCATGCACTTCCTTTTCCTTTCTGGTACGTATTTCAAAACATACCGTCCTGAAACTGGTTAGAGATGTGAAAGATATTCTGTACATCTACATCTACACTCCGCAAGTCACTTTACGGTGATGGCAAACCCTGTAAAGGTTTTGCTGCTTGCCATGGAGATATACCACACACGCCAAATGAAGCAATCAATACAAACCACGCGTGAAGACTGTGATGTGCGACATGGTAGTTAAACTTATAGACGAGCATGTAAATAGCGCAGACATGTGTCTAGAAACGACTGAAACACTCGTCATTGCAGACTGTGAGTCTACAGACGGCGAAGAAACTGAAGAAAGTTGCATACATGAAGGTGTTTGTAAATCTATCGGACCAAACTGCGTGGTCATCAGTCCGTAGCTTACAAACTACTTAAACCTAAGTAAACTAACCTAAGAACAACACGCACACCCATGCCCCAAGGAGGACTCGAACCTACACGGCGATCAACCGCGCGTTCTGCAGCGAGACGCTTTAGACAGCTCGGCTACTCTACCGCGGCTTTTTTTTTTCTCCCCCAAATGATTATAGAACGTATGGGACTTAACTACGGGGTCATCAGTCCCTAAGCTTACAAATTACTTACGTACTAGCTAAGACTAAGGACGGCACAAATATCCATGCCCGAGGGGGGATTCGAACCCCCGACCGTAGTGGCCGTGCAGACCGTGACTGGAGCGCCTCAGTCCCCTCGGCCACCGCGGCCGGCCATACATGAAGACTCTTAGAGTGATAGTGCCACGTACCATCATCAATTATCTACGAAAGAAACAGCAGCAACTGCAATTACATTATCAGACAAAGAAAAAGCGATGAAGTATTGGTTGAACGAAAGTGGTAAGAAACGCCTGCGTGTCAGTACTGTTCAGAATAGGTATCGCTTTGTCCGTTCTGAACGTAAATTGTATAGATCGAAAATGAAGTCGCTGGACGACGTAAGAGTCGACTGGAAATTGCGACGGAGATAAATGCGCTACTTTTTGAGCAATTTACCAATGCCAGACGACAGTCATTGAGTGTCAGCGCCACAACTTTGCGTGATTGGGCGTTAGGGATTACCAACGTGATAGACGCTAAAGAATTTACAGCTTCTCAGAGTTGGATTAGTCGCTTCAAAAGATCACATAAAACTGTGGCACGAAAAATAACAAAATCGAGAAACAGGTCGGAAAATAAAATGACCCAAATGGAAATGATAGCTTTTCTTACAACTGCAAAAAATAAGATCGTCAGTTTTAGTGAATCTTACGTTTACAGTGCATATCAGTCACGTTTTCAAAAAGAAATGCGTGCAAAAAGAACACTGTCATTCAAAGGGGAAAAACCGATTGAGGCAATTGCGCAGTCTACGACTGCACTCATCCATTCATACACTATAATGTACATAATTAGTCTGGATGGTTCATTGCTGCCTAAACTATATGTGGTCTTCAAGAACCAATTGGACGTTTTGGACCACGTTTAAAACAAAACAATTTTCTACGCAGACAATCTTGTGGTAGACGCATTGAAGTCTGGAAAAATTGGAAATGATAACGTTACACTTTTCATGCGTCATGCTTTTCTTCCTTTCTGCTGGAACAAATCTCTTCTCCTTCTAGATTCGTGGTCAGGTCATAAAAGTTCTGATTCATTAAAACCTGTATTTCGAGCTCACCCTGATAAAGACGTAGAGATACTTCAGATTCCACCAGGCACGACGAACGTAATTGAGCCGTTACACAGAGAATTTTTCCGCCAGTGGAAGGCATTTTGCAGAAAACTGACAGAAAATTATTGTTTGCAAATCACAGCAATTTCCTGTTTATCGCCGTGACAATATTCTCAAGTTGCAATCAGTCGTACATTATCAGTCTTCCTCCCTACGGTTTCAAAATGTGATTAAATATGCGTGGCACGCCTCGAAATATACTGATATTAGGCCTGATTCCTTCCTAACACCGGCCGAGTTTTGTCTGCGGACGTCTAACAACGTCTGTGATACGCAGGGCTGCCATGTGTCGTCTTTGCTTGTATGTTCTTGGTGCATAAAAATCCTATGTTTCGAACATTGTATCAATATTTCGCATTTTTGCGGTAATTACAAGAAATAAAAGTTTGACGTGTTCTAAACCGTATATGTATTTGTGTCTATTTCATAGCTATTTGGAAAGAATGTTGTAGATAACATATCAGGTACATTTGTCAATGAATTTATTATTATGGTATTTATTAATTATCGTACGATTGCTTTCACTGGGCGAATCAGCTCTCTCACTGTTGTGGCAGGAGAGCGGCGCGTAGCTAACGCCACCTTGCCCCTAGATGGCGTTGGTATAACGTAGCTAGAGAGGTCAGGGTTGTACAACAGGCAGTTATAAGCGCGGAAACCATGCGACAATAATGTTATACTTCATAAAAGTTTTTACAGACTTCCAGGTCATGTCAGCAGCTAACAGTCTGCATACAGACTTCCTTCAATGTTAACTCACAGTGGTAAAAATAGCAACACAGGTTTCGACATGACAAGTCCGACCATTCCCTTGTGAGTAACGAATACTGTGGCTGATTCGAAATACTGAATCGTTACTCATAAATACATTTCGTTACCCGCAACTTCCGGGTTCATACGAACTTACTCCTGAATATATTTCGTTACTCGCATGTACCGAATCAATACGAAGCTATTCATGAATACATTTAGTTATTCGCATCTGCCGTATTGACACGTACTCTGTAATGAAAACGAATACGGAGAATGCATACGTTTTTGACACGATTTATTATGAGATGAGTAATTTATATAGACATCTGTGACGAATTTTATGCGGTTATTGCATGGCATCACGATTTTACGTGGTTATTTTTGTTACTAATCTTTTTTATTATACTTCTTGGCCCGTTTTTGCAAGTAAATCCTAGAATCATCTGACGTTCGCTTTCAATTCAAAGATATGTTTTATCGTATTTTTTACCTGTAAAGGTTTCCGTTTAATGGTTATCTACATCTACATACAGACTCCGCAATTCACCGTAAGGTGCGTGGCGGAGGGTGAACTGTACCACTACTAGGGATTTCCTTTTCTATTCCACTCCCAAATTGAACGAGGAAAAAAAGAATGCCTATATGCCTCCGTACGAGCCCTAATTTCTCTTATCTTGTCTTTGTGATCTTTACGCGAAATGTAAGTAGGCGGCAGCAAGATCGTACTACACTCAGCTTCAAATTCCGGTCCTATAAATTTACTTAACAGAAATTCACGAAAAGAACGTCGTCTTTCTTCCAGCGATCCCCAATTGAGTTGCCGGAGCATTTCCGTGACACTCGTGCATTGGTCGAACTTACCGGTAACAAATCTAGCTGCTCGTCTCTGAGCCGCCTCTATGTCTTCCATTAAACTAATCTGCTGCTGGTCCCAAACACTTGAGCAATACTCAAGACGTGGTCGTACAAGCGTTTTATACGCGGTCTCCTTTACAGGTGAAGTACATCTTCCCAAAATTCTCCCAATAAACCGAATTCGGCTGTCCGCCTTACTCACAACTGTCCTTACATGCTCGTTCCATTTCATATCGCTCTGCAATGTTACGCCTAGCTATTTGAACGACGCGACAGCATCAAGACGCTCACTACTAATGCAGTATTCGAACATTATGGGATTGTTTTTCTACTCATGCGCATCGCCTTACATTTTTCTACATTGAGAGCTAGCTGCCATTCTTCGAGCACCAACTAGAAATTTTGTCTACACCCTCCCATACACCACAGCATCATCAGGAAACAGCCACAAATTACAACTTAGTCTGTCCATCAGATCATTTATATAGATAGAAAATAATAGCGGTCCTATCACACTACCCTGGGGCACGCCTGACGATAACACTCGTCTCTGATGAACACTCGCCGTCGAGAACAACGTACTGCGTTCTATTACATAGGAAGTCTTCCAGCCAGTCACAAATCTGCGAACCTATTCCATAAGCTCGTATCTTCGTTAGCAGTCTGCAGTGTGGCACCGCGTCGAACGCCTTTTTGAAGTCGAGAAAAACACAATCCGCCTGTTGCCCTACATCCATGGCTCGCAAGATGTCATGTGAGAAAAGGGCAAGCTGAGTTTCACATGAACGATGTTTCCTAAACCCGTGCTGGTTCATGGAAAGAAGCTTTTCCGTTTCAAGGAAATTTACTATATTCGAACTGAGAATATGCTCCAAAATTCTACATAAAACTGCTGTCAACGTTATTGGCCTGTAATTGTGTGGGTCAGTTCTCCTTCCTTTCTTATAAACGGGAGTCACCTGCGCTTTTTTCCAATCACTAGGAACTTTGCGCTGAATTAAAGATTCGCGATAAATGCAAGCTAAGTAGGGGGCCAACGCCGCAGAATAGTCTTTGTAAAACCGAACTGGTATTCCATCCTGACCAGCAGACTTTTTCGTATTTAGCTCTCTCAGCTGCTTCTCTACACCGGAAAAACCTATTGCTATGTCCCCCATTTCGGAATTAGTACGTTGATAAAATGATGGTACATTTGTGCGGTCCTCCTGCGTGAAAGATTTCTTAAAGGTTAAATTTAGAACTTCAGCTTTCCGTTTGCTTTCTTCTATTACTGCCCCGGAATGATCAACGAATGACTGGACAGTGGGCTTTGACCCGCTTATCGATTTTACATAGGACCAGAATTTTTTCGGGTTCTCGGAAAGATCTTTTGCTAAGGTATGGCTGTGATAATTATTGTATACTTCGCGCGTCGATATTTTTATAGACGCACGAATCTCTACTAACTTTTGCCTGTTATCATTTGCGTGTTCCTTTTTTAATCGAGAGTGCAACAGCCTTTGCTTTCTCAGCAGTTTTCTAACATTATTATTATATCACGGTGGATCTTTTCCATCCTTAATCGTCTTTACTGGCACATATTTCTCTAACCCTTTATTTACAATGCACTTAAATTTAGTCCACAATTCCTCTACATCCATAGTCCCGGAATTAAACGATGCCCATTCATTTTCTAAGTGCGATCGTAACATTTGCCTATCGGCTCTCCCCAACAAAAACACGCTCCTAGCCTTCTTGATTGGTTCATGAACTTTGGTCACTATCGACGCTATGACGATATCATGATCACTAATTCCTGTCTGTACACAGACATCGTTAATAAGGTCAGGCCTGTTTGTGGCTATAAGGTCTAGAATATTTCCATTGCGCGTGGGTTGCCGGTTTAACTGCTCAAGACAGTTTTCGGAGAATGTGTCCAAAAGTAGCTCGCAAGACTGCTTGTCTGTACCGCCTGAAATGTAACTAGCGAGGTCCCAATCTATATTCTTAAGGTTGAAGTCTCCTCTGACTAACATTACATGGCCCGGATACCTATGCACTACTTGCTGTAGACTTTCTTTGAATGATTCTAAGCCGGCCACGGAGGCCGAGGAGACTGAAGCGCTCCAGTCACGGTCTGCACGGCCACTACGGTCGGGGGTTCGAATTTCCCCTCGGGCATGGATATTTGTGCCGTCCTTAGTATTAGTTAGTTTATAAGTAGTTTGTAAGTTTAGAGACTGATGACCCTGTAGTTAAGTCCCATAAGCTTAAAAAAAAAATTCTAAAACTGCTACAGCAGCACTGGGGGCCGGTAAAAACAGCCAACTATTAACTTTACTTCTTTTCGACCTGTTATACGTGCCCAGATAACTTCACAGTTACTTTTAACATCGATATCAGTAGAAACAATATCTTTATCCACAGCGATGAACACTCCTCCTCCAGTTGTATCCGATCTATCTTTCCGATATACATTCCACGCTTCGCTAAATATTTCTGAACTTGCCACATCATGATTTAGCCAGCTTTCGGTGCCTAAAGCTATCTGAGCGCAATAACTTCCACGCAGTGCGGCAAATTTGGGAACTTTGTTTCTAATACTCTGTAAGTTCGCGGCTAATATTTTTATGTTCGAATTTTTGTTCCGAACGTGGTGCGAATTCGCTGTTTGAATGCTGACAGGCGAGTGCTCATCAGAGTTAGCGCCAAGCCAAAAAATAAATAAAAAAAAAAAAAAAAAAAAACATGTGCACTCCACAAGTACTCTGCTACCCGAGTAGCCGCTTCCTTAGTGTAGTGTACCCCTGATCTATCTAGAGGCACCCTACAATTCCCCACCCGATAACGCAGATCTAGAAATCTGCAGCCATGACTGTCACAGAGTCGGCGAAGCCTCTGGTTCAGACCCTCCACTCGGCTCCAAACCAAAGGACCCCGATCAACCCTGGGAACAATGCTACAAATCGACAGCTTTGCTTGCACCCCGCGTGCGAAGGCAGCAGCCTTCACCAATTCCGCCAGCCGCTCATAGGACCTGAGGATGTCCTCAGAACCCAAGCGACAAGCGTCATTGGTGCCGACGTGAGCCACGATTTGCAGTCGAATGCACCCCGCACCCTCGATAGCCACCGGCAAGGCCGCCTCCACATCTCGGATGAGGCCCCCCGGCAGACACACCGAGTGCACGTTGGAATTTCTTCCGGATCTCGACGCTATCTGCCTAAGGGGCTCCATCACGCACCTAACATTGGAGCTCCCAATAACTAATAATCCCCTCCCCCCGTGCACTTGCTCGGACCCTGCTGAAGGAGTGGCCACACTTTCACTCACAGGACGAACGGGCGCGGACGGACGTCCAGCCTCCACATTGGCCTTCCGCCTCGAGCGACGTGAACGCCGTACAACCCGCCTCTCCCCTTGCGAAGAAGGCGGCTCGACGACGTCCGATACACCTGAAGGTGCCTCGGTAGCAGGGACAGAGAGCGTAGCGTGAGACACCTGAGGTGTCCCACTCGACGCACCAGACTCCCCACCATCGCTGCACCCCGAGACAGCAGCCTGAAGACGGCTGACCGTAGCCAACAGCACGCTCAGCTGTTCGCGAACCGCGGCCAATTCCTCCTGCGTCCGCACACAGCAGGCACACATCCTATCGATACAATTAACTGCAGAAAGTAGAAAACTAAGTAAACAACTTTTAAGTAGCCTAGTACTCTAATGAAGGCGGCTGGCTGCTGACTTAACTGTGGTCAGTGGTAACTACACTGTAAAATCAACGAAGCTGAGTCCGGCAGTTTTCAAAATAACCAAGAATATCTGTGGAATACACAGTTATCAAACGCGCGGGAATATAAGCTTAGCGCTGTTTACGATGTGGCACTGGTGGCAGCTGGCACTGGACTGACTGATAACTAGCTTTAGTAACGGTCTCTGACTTTTTTTGAAATACACCAGTCAAAGACGAAGATAAACACAACGGTATTTATCAAATACGATAGAATAAACTATTAAAACAAAACAGTAGTACAAACGAAATCTGCCAAGTACGCGGGAATAAACCTCTTAAAGCAGAAGCACTAACGAAAATGAACTAGACTGGCAAATCAAAATTCACACAAATTAAATTAAGATACTTAGCGCTGTTTACGATGTGGCACTACACATTTTCATTCATGAACATATTATCTTAATTGTTAACGTCAAAGAATACAGTATAACAGGCCGGCTGCACGGAAATGTAGAGCTACAATTATGATCGATCACATTGCCATCCGTCACGAAGTATTCCGATTGATTCTCACGTTCCATGAGTGAAGTACGAGCCAAGCCTCTAAGCAGAGTGCGGGAACAGTACTTAAAATGCAGGTCGAGGGACGGTCTCGCTGATTTTGATAAAATTGTATAACAATTCTATTTTAATCACGAGGGAAATGGACTATGATGATCCTTTCCTCAGTATTATAATTGCCTCCAAAAGTAGGCA
Source organism: Locusta migratoria (assembly GCA_026315105.1). Taxonomy (NCBI): domain Eukaryota; kingdom Metazoa; phylum Arthropoda; class Insecta; order Orthoptera; family Acrididae; genus Locusta; species Locusta migratoria. The sequence goes on from CM048755.1 coordinate 396,327,442, forward strand.
TACAGTATCTACGTGGCAAATTTAAATGTTAATGTAGTATTAACAATAGAAGTTTAAAATTTTTCTCAGTTCCAGAGTCAGTGTAGAGGCCGTATTTGTTGGTGGCACTGGTAACGGGAGAAACGAGTAACGACACGTTTTTAATGAGTGCTGTTTATTTTAGTAACGGATACATAAGAATACATATCTTTTCGTTACTCTCACAGCTCTATAAGAATGTAGTCATAGTAATTTTTTTTTCTCTTTCGTAATTCAGCCCGACTAGCAACGTACGGGCGGCGTGAGGACGTTGGGTGGCGTGGTACAAATATCCCGCTCTGCAGCCAAATTACATTTGCGCCTGTAGTCAGCGTCCTCGCCACAATTTCATTTTCCGGAATGTCGGATAACGTGCCGTACGTCGATTTCACTCCACACGTGCACATCCTACAACAAGAGAGAAACCGCCATGCAGCGTGAATTAAACGATATAAGCAGCTGCCAAGGCATATCGTTTAGGTAATTAATGGGCCTCCGCATGGAATTAGGAACGCGAAATGAGCAGCAAGAGAGCCAACACGGCGTGGCCGTAGTGACTGGCGCAGCGGACAGAGCGCAGCACCAGCCGCTGCGACAGGAAGTACGGACGGCTGCCGAGAGAGGGCAGGCGTGACAGGCCGGTGTAAAACCAAGCTTACGTGAAATACGAATTACCGGCAGCGAGCGACTTTTAGGAGACTGCCCACAATTGCATCTTCACATAGGTCAGTTGTACGTCACGTAGTACTAGGCCGAGATTTCAAGGCCAACACTAGTCACTACGGATACAGCAAAAAATGAAGTCCTCGCGGTTGCTCGCGCCGGAGGTTCGAGTCCTCCCTGGGGCATGGGTGTGTGTGTGTTGTCCTTAGGTTAGTTTACCTTAGTTTAAGTAGTTTGCTCCGATAGATTTACAAACATTTGAACACTTCCTTCTAATGCCTTGTTAGACTATTTTTCTTATCCTTTAGAAACTTTTGAAAATATATAATAATAAGAAATGAAGTAATATTATATAAAATCGTGTTGTGGGCTACTTTTGTGACATATAAGTCAAAGAGAAAAACAGAATTTTTTTATGTAAATTACTGTGGTGAATTCAGGTATGACTTTTATATTTATGTCACTGGAGAAATTTTTAATTCCTCACGTCTATCCGATGTTTAATATATCTTTCAATTTTATGCAACATGCAAAATGATCACTCCCGCCGGAGGTTCAAGTCCTCCCTCCGAAATGGGTGTGTGTGTGTGTGTGTGTGTGTGTGTGTGTGTGTGTGTGTGTGTGTTTTGCCCTTAGTATACGTTAGTTTAAGTAGTTTGTAAGTCTATGGACTGATGAACATTGAGGCACTTTGCTCCGATGCGCGTTGCTGTTCCCCGACGGGGGTTCGAATCCGCCCTCGGGCATTGATGTTTGAGCTGTCTTTAGTATAAGTTAGTTTATAAGTAGTTTGTAAGTTTAGGGACTGATGACCCCGCGGTTAAGTCCCATAAGCTTACAAAAATTTAAAACATTTGATTGATGGTCCAATAGGTTTACAAACATTTGAAATGCGTTATTCTGTCGTTCCATTTAACACTGCAGTTACAAAGCCATAGGTATGATCCGTAGTAGCAGTATTTGAAGCTGTCTCCGTGAGCACCCGTGCCCATTTGCTGTTGGTGGACTTGTGGAAGCTACGGACTACGGAGTGTCTCACATTACACGTCACTGTTTTCCCGTGCTCCAGGAAGTCGATGAGTATCGGGCCTCAGAGGTCGAAAAAGACGGAGAGCATCACCTTGTCTGCTAAATGCACCGCCTTGAATTTTTAGAGGGAAGTGACGACGCATTCTTCGCGTCCGTAGATTTCGCACTACGTTATCCCAAAGCGGTATATTCAAATTTCAACCGGTTTGGTTGTTAAGAGATTTCGTACCTTTTCATTTGAACAAGTCTCATAGGTCAATGGTATCGTTCCTTTTTGGGAACTGTTCCTTTCTTCTTGTTGACCGTTCCTTTTTTATGCAATTGCTATCCAATAACAGATACTTAAAATAGTTCCGAACAGAGTAGTTGGTTTAAAAAGCTCAATAATAATTTCTGAGATAAAACAAAACAATATAATACTTTAGTCTACATCTAATCGAAATTCCTTTTCCTCCTCAGCCGATATCAAGGAAAACCATTTCATTTTTTGTGCAGAAAACCTAAAAGAAGGTAACACAAAGAAAGTTAAAAATTGCAACTTCTAAGTGTCACGTATCGGCTAGGGAAGACAGGGAAATATCTATTCATTTGAACATACAATACATTTTAGGGAAATGAATAAAAGTTACTTTAAAAACTAGCCGGCCGCGGTGGCCGAGGGGACTGTGGCGCGCCAGTCACGGTCTGCAAGGCTACTACGGTCGGGGGTTCGAATCCCCCCTCGGACATGGATATTTGTGCCGTCCTTAGTGTTAGCTAATTCGTAAGTAGTTTGTAAGTGTAGGACTGATGACCCAGTAGCTAAGTCCCATAAGCTATACAAACATTTGAAAATATTTTTAAAACTAAGTATTAAATCAAAAATTTACGAATAATAACAAAAAATAGAGAATTATATTTTCATAATGTGGAAGGACTGTCCAAACACTGTAATTAATTATATATTTATTTCTCACACAAGATATCTTTCGGCTTTTATGCCAACATCAGGTGTTTCGTATTTAGAGGTTGTAAATGCTTCAGCTGACTATTTATAAGGTGACAATTTATATCTGAATTGTAGTCAGTTACAGCATCTGTCAGTACCTCAGAATACTATATATTCTGAGACAGATGCTGTAACTGACTACAATTCAGATATAAATTGTCACCTTATAAATAGTCAGCTGAAGCATTTACAACCTCTAAATACGGAACACCTGATGTTGGCATAAAAGCCGAAAGATATCTTGTGTGAGAAATAAATATATAATTAATTACAGTGTTTGGACAGTCCTTCCACATTATGTCAATATACGACATTTCTAACACTGTGGGCCCGAGATATAAAAAATTATATTTTCTTCCGTTGATAAGAATTGAGAGGAAATACTTCCCTTTATGATGCCTGTAAACACAGAAAAAGAGTGAAATGATCATTGTAAGCAGAGAACCTGGCCAAAAGTGCACAACGAAACAAAGAATCAGGAAACTAGGGAAATCCAGAATCGGTAGTTAAACGGAAACAAGAGGGGCCAGGTACAGGAAGGAGATCTTACCATCAAGAGCAGCGGACGGAACCAACTGGCGTCAACAGATCACCGTACGCGGAAATATTAAGGCGACCAGCCGCGGTGGAGTAGCCGAGCGGGCTAAGGTTCCTCGCTGCGGAGCGCGCGGTTGCTCGCCGTCGGAGGTTCGCGTCCTCCCTGGTGCATGGGTGGGTGTGTGTTGGTGCTTAGGTTAGTTTACCTAGGTTTCAGTAGTTTGTAAGCTACGGACTGATGACCACGCACTTTGGTCCGATAGATTTACAAACATTTGTACATTTTTGAGGCGACCGCGGGGAGTGCAGGAAATTAAGGGAACTAAGGCAGTGGAAACCTATGAGCTACAGTAGGATGAATGAAAACTGTGGCTGTACGTGGGTAAGTTACACCCGAATACGAGACAGGAAATTTAACAAGCTTTATCAGGAACAACGGGTACTCGTGAGAAATCTGTTGCGACCAACTGCAAACTAAAGGCACAAACCAAGCATTCACAGTAGGGGTACCTAAAGAAAAGATAACAGCGCCCGACTTTTGCCAGAGGGGATAGGCATCATAAGGTATAGTTTTCTTCACAGAAACGTGCTGCACGTAAGACCTAAGTATCACCAACTTCTACGGAATTCACATCCCAGCCATGAAAGGAGAGGACGTCCCTCAGACGGACCAAGCTGCTTCATAAAACCCGACATGTTCGCTGTCAGTTCAGTCTATCACACAGACAATATGTTCACTTTGAAAACTGCAGGTGGTCCGGAATTTGAAGGCTGGTCGTTAATAAAGCACTACACTTTACACTTAGCACACGTTTATTGCTAAAACAAGCGTATACTCAGTACAGACTGCCTCCTGTCTGGAGTGCTCCACTATTTATACATAGCAAGAAATTCCTGGAACTTACAAGTCATCAAACATAAGTAACATGTAGAACATTCTAAAAATAGTAAATACAAACAAATAAATTTCTTTCTGCCTTTTGTGTCCCAGCCTCGTCGCCGCTTTTGTGTCTCGTTTCCGTCGTAGGTGTCGGTGGCCGAGTAGAATGAGACCGACACAGGAATAAAGGATGCACGCTTGTGCAGGTACGAAGGTGAGCAGCCAGTGGGACAGCAGAAACTAGAAACACTAGAGTAAATTAGAACGAGATATATATATTTCTTAGAGACTTAGTAATACTTAACTTTTACATAGCTCAGTACTGCAGAATGCTGATACATAGTTGAGCTAGAGGCCAGCCTAGTGCCTATCCGATAGCCAAGTCTTCACTGGTGCCTATCTGATTCCGAAGTGCTAACTGGTTGCTATCTCAGTCCCAAGTGAACGATGCAGTCCAGTGGTGGATACGAGCGGAGTTGTAGCAGAGGGCGCTCGTGGCTGACGTCGTAAGAACGCCGCGCCGTGCGTGCATGGCGGCGCGCGGCGAAAGTAGGTGGCGCGCACTTTGGACTTGTGCGACACCACACTGCCCGTAGCGGGATTTGAACTGGGGGCCCCAAGTACAGCGACCTGCGATGCTAACCACTGCAGCACGCGTTCCGTCGGAAAACTCTGGATATAGCAACCCTTCCTGAAAGAACAGCGACCCGCTATTGGGTTGCCTTTGGAGCCTGTCGTGGCTTTATTATTATTGCTATGGTGCAGATGGAGGTGGCACCACTGAAAACAGTTCAGGAAATAAGGAAACTAAGGACAGGATGGCAAAATAATAAACTCAGCAAATATCATGCACACAGGTTTATTAACAATAATAAAAGCCCTAAAGGACTTCTTTAAAGAAATCACTTCAACAATTTAAACCAAAGTAAAACGTTAAGTACAACTCTTTTAAAATAACAAATTTTTTACAACTACTGAATTGCTTAAAATCACAGTTTAAACAATGCTTCCGAAGCAGGTAACAAACTGGCAAATGTTGAAACTGGAAATTTAAACTTTCGACCACCAAGGACAATGCACGTTGGTAGCCATCTTCATGCATACTACTCGGCAGACACTGCAGGACCGCAAAGGAGAAGACGGGTCGCTTAACTGAACGAAGCAAAACAATGCAGCGCTACCGCGGCCCCCACATGCTCGTAACCGGAAATCACCACGGTACCGCCGGGCCAGCCCCAATAATGTAAATCTGCAACATAAATTCCAGAAATAGTATCCGGCACCAAATTACGCCGACATATACACCTCCAAAACGCTTTAACTTATAAAACAGTACATAACAGGTGCCAAAATATCAAACCTCCTTAGCAATTTGAGAAATACAAGGCACTCAATAAAACTTAGTAAAATGTTACAAATCAAATAAATGCTAGTACAAAATTCAAACACTTTAATATTCTTTTGCAGAAACAGTAACGGTTAGCAAAAGAAAAAAAAAAAGAAAAAAAAGCCTCAGAACTCGTAACATTGAAGGCATTAAACAATTGCTTAAACATCAATACCACACTGTAGTGTCAAATGCCAAACCACAACTGTCTGTAAGATATCAGTCCAGAAACAGTTTTCTAACCGACCCGCTCCCACGACTCAGACCCGACGTTGTTCGAACACGAAGCCAGAGGTGCTCCCAGAATCACCAGGGCGCACAATGCAGACCTCCACAACAAGACCAACAAGACTGCCCATCAGAATAACGACACCCAGACCGGGGAGGACACCAGACAATGCCGGGAAAACCATAAGAAACATCACACACAATCCACAATTCAAAACAAGTTCAGGAGAAATACACTCTATTCTCGACGAACTTCTGTTCAAAAGGCACACAACAAACTATTGCATAACCAACGAAGCTTGGGGCACCAACTTTAACAAAGTGTATAGCAGAGCCCCGACACGGAAGGACACCGAGAATTAAAGCCTTCTGGCGGTGCAGAGATGAGCCTGCCTAGCCATAACAGACGGAATTAGCAGCACACAAACTGCTGGGATGGAAACCATGCTGGATGTGCCCCCATTACACCTTTGGGTCAAGATGGAGGCAGCGGCTGGTGCATACAGACTCAAATCTGGCAACAACTGGAACTCTTCGGGATATCCAGAATCACACACTAAAATAGTGAGGTAAATATAGGACAGGTTGGGGAAATGCCAGCCGACTATATTATAACCCCATACTGCTTCAACAAGCCTTTCAGTATAACAATTGGAAGCAGGGAGCAGTGGGAGAAAATAGTTAGACACCGTACGGGGGATATTGTCTGGTTCGCTGACGGGTCAAAATCAGACCAAGGTGTTGGGGCCGGGGTATATGGGTTGCAGCTAAGACTGGAGGGCGTCATCTCTCTAGGGAAACTGGCCTCAGTATTCCAGGCCGAAATCACTCCACCAGGGCGTGTGTGGAGGAGAATTTGCGTAGGTGCTACAAAGATCGTAGCATCTGTATCTATTCAGACAGCCAGGCAGCCCTGAGATCACTGGCAGCTCCTGCAACAAGGTCTAAAATTGTTGCAGAATGTCACAGGGTTCTGGTGGAGCTAGGGGAAAGCAATAGAGTAAACCTATTATGGGTCCCTGGCCACTCGGGGATCAGTGGCAACGAACATGCCGACAGATTAGCCAGGATGGGGGCAGAGACTCCATTTATTGGACCGGAACCTGTCCTGACAATCACCAAGGCAATGATCAAATTGGAGCTACGTAACTGGCTCAGAAGGCAGCACGTAGAATATTGGACCAAAGTCCATCAACAAAAAATATGGCAAGGTAATGATACCAAAGCCATGTTTTAAAAGAAGCTCTGCAATCCTGGGTCTGAACAGGAGATTAGACTCATGGTTGGATTGCTGACAGGCCATGGGAATTTCAAAAAAACACCTACATACAATGGGAATAACAGAAGAGGACCCTAAATGTAGGCTCTGTGATGATGGTGATGAAACTGCATCACATATGATCTTCGAATGCATTGTATTGGAGAGTAAAAGGCACAGAACATTTGGGACAACCAGACCCGAAGAAATTGTGTCTAATAAAGAACTGGTAAATGGACTCCTTGCACTGTTGAAGGGCATTGGTTGGCTTTACTAGACATACAGGGAGCGATACCGCACAATAAACTTAGTTTTGGTGCGGGCAGTGGCGGGTTAGACCAAGACTGTTTTGGCTTCCCTGAAAAAATCAAATCAATTCAAAGCCTTCCGGCGCTCGTACCAAGTCTATCAGGACAGCACTTACACTCGGGAGCAGACGAAAGAGAACTTGCTTGACTAGGCGACACACGCGGCACAGCACGCCGTCGCCCACATTAAGTACTCATCTCCAGCTACCTGTCCCGCTCCCCAAACATTCAGCTGCAAAATACTTCAGGACCAAACAGCGACTCCGCCTCTAGGACGCTAAGTTGTGCGCTCACGTCGGCCCGCACGACGGTAACAACATAACCACGGCTACCCAGGGGACTAGAACTCGTTGGACGCCAAGCTGTTACTCCATCGCTCCACGCTGGCGGCAGCCCACAAGTCGGTGACAACACCTCCGGAGGAACCCAGGCGACAAGCGCTATTCGAATGTCAATCCGTCACTGACTTCGCGTGCGTCACTCGGCTCCAGCTAGCCATCGGCCAGCGATGGCACATCGAAAAACAACTCCTTGTGGCAGATCAAAGCGCCGCCTCAGGGGAAACTCATCACTACTATCTATATAGACTTCCCAAATGCGCGAGCGCCGTAACAATTATCATAAATCTGCAGAGTCCTTGACCAAGAGGCCGTCTCTGTCTATCTGTTCTTTGGGATCGTGGTAAGGCTTCATACGGAGGACATGCACAATGTCTCTTCGTTTTTGTCGTTTTGAGGATGGCTCATAATCCTCGACTTCGTATGTGACGTCTGAGGGGTGGCATATGACACGACACGGATCAAAGTACCGCTTCAGTAACAACCAGATCTCCTGTGTTGTACACCACAGGTCGGTGCTTTTCGTTATACCGCTGACGGTCCTTCTCCTGGGCGTCCGGTGTCCGTAGGCGAGCCAGCTGTCTTGCTTCTTCGACCCTCATAATGAGCTGTTTCACACAGTCATCCTGAGTGTCGTCAGGTTGGAACGGAAACAGCGTATCCATTGTCGTCTCAGCTTCACGACCATGGAGCAGGAAAAACGGCGTGAAGCCTGTGGTGTCTTGCCTTGCTGTATTATAAGCATCGACGTACACTTGAAAGAAAAAAAGTGTATCACCCCTGAGTTCCAAATTAAGGCCGGACGTGACTCTATGCAACCAACATAGCATAGCTGCGCCGCAGGTCATCAAATCATTCCACATTAGTCATTACCTACCCACAATAGGTACTACGTAAGACACTATAGACTATTTGTCCTTATGGCATTTAGTCTAGGTGCAAACCAATACTGTCGTGCAACAAATATTACTATACACGTTTTTAGAGATGGGACAGTAACACTTGTAAATTAAATTTCATTGTAATAAGTGAAAAGTCAGATACGTAATCACACTTATTTAATGCTACGGTATGTTTTTGTTCGTGATATGAATTTGATGCACTGTTAACCAAACAACAGTTGTGTGCCTGATCGAGAAGAGATTAATCATAAATAGACCTAAAAAAACTGACGTTTTCATTAGTATCGGATTCCAAGACCGATGTCCAAACCCGGAAATAAATGATAATCTTAGCATTGCACCAGGAATTGCGTGAAGTTCATATCGTTGCTGCAAGGTAACTGCATAAGATATGTAATTTAGACCAACTGACACATGTCATACATCATAAAGTTGCTAAATAGAATGCAGTACATTGATGAATTGTTAACTAAGCACAATCAGATATCAGATATTAAATATGTTCACAAATAGCGTTATACTGGAACCTGAAACGACGATACATTTTTTTTTCCCGGCAGGGACTCTAACCTGGCACCATTTGCTATTGTATAATAGGAAGGAGTACTGATAATGTATTTGTTGTTTCATGCGGGGACTCCAACCCACCCACATACCGTCACTCTTGACCTGACAGGATGAAGCGTCAACTATCACATTGTCGATCACTAGTAGTTAGGATCGTGCCGTTCGTAGAGACGTGGAGGGGTTTGGTATTTTGAGGAAACAACGAAAACTCCGTTCAACTTAGTAGCGCAAGCATATGTGCAATGTTTATTTGAAACAAAGCAGAATCCTGCGTTTTTTACTTGGCATTACTTGAGGTGCTGATGGTATTTTTGTATCTGTTAAAAACAGTTACCCTCAGCGGGAATTGGACCCATACCTTAGCCATTAAAAGTTAATCTCACGCCTGTCTACCACCGAATTACAGATGTGTTAGTATATTTCGTCATAATGGAGTACTAATTAGTTGGTACGACCAGTCAAAGAGCTGGGTCAGACATTCTTGGAGGAAGGAGGAAACTTAGGGTTTAACATCCCATCGACAGCGTGGGCATTAGAGACGGAGCTTACGCCCAGGTTTTTCGGTAAAAATAGGGAAGGAAATCGGCAGTGCCCTTTCAAAGGAACGATCCCGGCATTTGCCTGGAGTGATTTAGGGAAATCACGGAAAAGCTAAATCTGGATGGCAGGAGGTGGATTTGAACCATCGCCCATCCGAATCCGAGTCCAGTGTTTTACCACTGCGCCACCTCACTCAGACATTTTGGGCCACACGGGATGGTATGAGGTGTCTTATCACGGATTTTGCATTATACTATACTACGTTTTAGCATACTACATTACGATTTGGTATGGCATTTTGCTATAAGCTAATTCAATTATGTGCGCATTTTATTTAAGATCGTTGGATATCTGTTGCCACGATAACTTGAATATCACGCGTTTTTAAAGTTATGAGGAGCGTCGATTTTGCATTAGAAAAATGATTCTGAAATGGGAAAAGTAACGTCGTTTTGAGATCTATTATTCACCACGTTCAGGAATACAAACAGACTTCGATGAAGGAAGTTTCTGTGATTTACTAGTATGGTCAGTGACAAGGTATCTGATAGCTGGGTTTGCGGCTGATTAGCCGTGCCCACTGGTGCGCCGTGCTTCGGTGCGCGCTGCCGTTCGCCGTCGGGGGGGGTCGATTCCCCCCTCGGGCATAGGTGTTTGTGTTGTCCTTAGGTACGTTTACCTTACTTTAAGTAGTTTGTAAGCTACGGACGGATGACCACATGGTTGAGTCCGATAGATTTACAAACGTTTGAACATTTTTTCCGATAACTGACAAGTGTGTCGAGGAAATATTATTCGCCGTGTGGTTGCCTTCAATAGTCATACTAAAACTACTGCAAGGAGGATTCCGGCACAGTGTCACAATGAAAATGCGACTACATGCGAATCATAATAATCGAACTGCGAAGGATGGGAGACAATGTCAGACTCTGCTATTTCAAAGGTTGGATACTGGGTTTGTCGGATTAGATGGACATCAGTGTTTGCACGGAAAGGTTCAGTTGTCCATTATATCCGCGTCCTTTTTGAGAGTCGAAATACAGAGACATAACGGCAATGATTTAAAAACATGAATTACAAAATAAAATAAAAATCCTGCCAAGCACAAAATTGCGAAATGCAACACGCAGTTGCAGATAAATATGACAAGGGAGGAGTAGTAGGATGGAGGGATCTAGGACTGAACAGGAGTGCAGAACTGGAAAATAAAACAGTGAAATGCTAGCAAAGTACTACTACTTTATTTATGCATGTGACAGGCCGCGGCGGAGTGGCCAAGCGCATTGAGGCGCTATGTTCCGATGTGCGCGGCCGTTCCCCGGTCGGGGATTCGAATCCCCCCTCGGGCAGGGATGTTTGTGCCGTCTTTAGTATCAGCTATTTCATAAGTAGTTTGTAAGTTTAGGGACTGATGACCCCGCAGTTAAGTGCCTTATGCTTAACAAACATTGGAACATTTTAGATATGACATGTCACCGTTTGTTTTAAGGCTGAGAGAAAAGGAACGGATGTTTGCAGAACGAAGGACGCATTATCGGAGATAAAAAGAACACTGCTTCATGGAGAGGACCGGTGGACAGTAAAGAAAGCAGACATTAGAAGAGACAGTATGGTTTTAACGGAAACCACCAATTTTTTTACAACGTTTTGGAGGAATAGACCAGAAGGACAACTAAGGACTGCGTGGGAGTAGCCGAGCGGTCTAGAGCGCCACGTTGCGGATCGCGCGGCCTCCCACGTCGGAGGTTCGAATCCTCCCTTGGGCATGGGTGTTTGTGTTATCCTTAGTATAAGTAGTTTGTAAGTTTATGGACTGATGACCCTGCCACTAAGTCCCGTAAGCTTTACAACATTTGAACATTTGACAACTGAGATTATAATGTAAGGGAGGTGACAGAGAGAAAGAGGGAGAGGGAGAATGATGGAGAAATTAACAACGAACAAACGCAAGACCAAATCGTTTGCATTTGCATACTTTGTGAAGGTCGGAGAGTGTATTAATGGATGGAGGGAAGAAAGAGGCTCATTTCAAATAACAAAACATGCCTTGATAGCGCTTATGTAAACCTATTACTCTGTATGTATGGAGACAGGGTATAAATGAAATAAACGTAAAATAATAAACAAACTGTATATTTAAAAATAACACTCCAATTAAAAAGGCAACTAAAAAGGATAACTAACTCATATTTTATTTCTATTGCCAAGTGATCTTCCACTGCCTCTCACTTTGGAAGAAAGGGAAAAGAATACGTAACAATACGTTACAGGGATTTCAATATTTTATCCAAAATTCCTCATTATTTTTTACTTCTGTCATGCGTCTTGGCATAGACTCTATAAGTCGTCGGACGTAACAGCCTGAAGAAGTAACTTCCTCCCATGCTTCCAGAACGCAATCCCAAAGAGCGTCCCGTGTAGTTGGCTGTTTTTGTGGCCAGTACCCAGTTAACGTCCTGGCGACCTCAGCCCCCATATTTTCCATGGGGCTCATGTCAGCCGCCCGCGGCGGCCAGTCCATGACGTTGAACGCCAATCGTGGGGATGCGCTGCTGGACGAATGTAGTTTGTGAACAAGATAAGTCCTCATGCAGCATGAAGTACTCTTCACCATACAGCATTCGCACTGACGGAAGCATCAAGTTTTCCAGTATGTGGGCGTACTGCACACTGTCGAGGATGCCTTCTATCCTATGAAGGATTCCTGCTCCTCGTGCAGATACCCGGCCCCAGCAGTAAATGGATATGCGCCCACTTCTTCTCGTCGTTATTACATATTCTCGTCGATGGCGAATACCTCGAGGCCTGTAAACGACCCTTGGACCATCGTTACTGGTTGAAAACACTTTTTCGTCAATGAAAGTAACGTTTTCCCACGACGCCCTGAGATAGAGCTCTGCAAATGCCAGCCGGTATGTAATAATTTCTTCGCTGAGTTCTTGTTTCACAGCGGACCGTCATGCGTGTAGTCCAGCGTCATCTCAGCCTTCGGCGAATCGAGTCACTGGAGCCGGGGAAGTTGGTTACCCACCGCAACTGCTTCGCATTCAAGAACGGTTTTTGTCTGCTCGCAGATACTAGCTCGCGATCCTCCTGCTGCGAGCTTACTCTCTTCCTGCCTGATCCAGGAGCTCTCTCGGTGGTGTCTCTGTCAAAGGTAGTTCCTCCACCATCTCGCTGCAGTGGAATATGAGACGCCAGACCTACCACCCTCTCTGATACAGCATCCTCCATCTTCAGTAAGAGCGACGACTCTGTCTCGAATTGACCGCTCCCAGTGAGCCATTGCCACGCCTACTTCCGCTTGTCGCTCTGATATACCAGGAGAGGAAGTAAACACGTTTACGTCAACATGAGCATCAGAGGCATCAATAGTCACATCAGCCAAATATGTAGATTAAACTAACATATCTAGAGTCACTTCTTTATAACCTGAGTGTCACATAATCCTTTGACGTTTCATTCAAATATTTAATGGCGTTAACGAATATAATGATAAACGTAGCTACCACATGATATTTCACATAGCTAACAATGACACGATGCACGAAACTATTCTCTCCTGTAATCACTCTGCGATCTAGAGTTAAGAAACTACGTATTGAACCTAGATAACTAAGCGAGTTGTCAGACTAAACAGTTTTCGTCGTAGCATCCCAAACTGTATTTACGTAGTATATCATTGTGCACTTATAAAGTGTCTCTGAAACAATAAGTGCTGCACGACGGAAATTACTTTCTCGACTGTTCTAAGCTTATACGCAGCTCGAAAAAATGTGCCAAAACGCGTATGTGCAAGTTCTACTTACTCTTATGTTACGCTTACAGTTGTAATACCATACTTTGTACAGCAATGGAAAAAAGCTCTTTGCATTCGAAGGAGAACGTTGGTGATTGAAATGTAATGGCTAAATCGGAGAGCACTGAAAATGTTTTTGTTTTAATTTTGCGTCCGCACCTCATCCCCCTTCCCTCTCCTCTCCCCCCCCCCCCAACTCCAACTTGAAGGGAAAAAAACGGAAAACAACCTAATTCACTATATTACACATCTGATACATTCTTTCTACTTTTTCGACGTCCTCCCTCTATCCCGTCATGTAATAATCGTACACTGCTCAGCAATACTGCAGAAGAAGTGGAACAATTATAGGGTTGGCATTCTCCTTAGGAGACGTTTAAATCTGCTAATGGTTGTGTCAATAACAGACTCTTTGGTCACCTTCGCCAAAATACTTGTTATTCGCAGTCAACGTAGTTTTTAATTGCACCCACAGGAATTTCGTTATATGTGTAACCTTCAAATTTATTTTGCTTATCGATGTCTAGACTGCTGACGAAACTCTTTTAGTAATCATGTTCAGAGCCAAATACATATTGACGGTTAAGGTCAATTTTCACAATTTACGCCGTGAAAATCATTTCCCAATTGACTTTGCTTTTCTGAGAAGTTTACTAGTCGGAAGCATTAACTGCCTCAAATCTAACAGCAATGTTCTGATTGCTCATTAGATATTTAGAATATATATTCGAAATAGGAGAAGTCTACTTCACTTTTCTGGAAGTTATTACACTCGTCACGCCCTTATCGCTAGTTGACTCCTCGTCAGTTACTGCAAACTATTACCTTGCAGACAAAATATCACGATCCCAGTCGTACAACTGTGACTATACTCCTTAGGAAAGCGATATGGTTCGACGTTGATGATGACAGAAGATACCAAAAATCGTTTTGGCACTCTATAAATACTGAATTAGTGTGAGAGTACTCAGTACTTCATGCAAATATAGTATCGCCAAAGTCTCACAAGAGTAAAGATTTCGAGACCAATTCTGGTTTGATGTTAGTTAATACGTGATATATTTCTACATATTTCATAACGTTGGGAAAAGTATTTGTTCAAACGTCCTGCAACAGTCGATATCAATACAATGGATCTGTAACTCAGTGGATTACTTTTATTTTCTTTCTTATGTATCTGTGCAACATTCCATTCGTCTCCCTCACTATAAATACTTCAATGCTCGACATCACGTCGTAGGAGAAGTAATTTAGTCATTGGATAGTGTGTGCAAAAGATGTTCTCCTATGGTTGGACCACTCGAGAAAGACATGGCCTGTAGAAAAATTGTCTTCCTGGTACGACTATGGTAGTGAAATGACAACAAGGTGGATCATGTATGGTGATTGTGATAGTTATGTTGCTTCCTTGAATGACAGAGAAGAATCTAGATTTTAAAAAATCCGACACAAGCTGCTTGTGGCCACTGAGTGAACGCATTGGGGAAGTTGAACATTTGTGCCCAGCCGGAATTCGGACCCGGTTCCCACTGCTCTCTAAGCAGTTACGGTAACCACTGCGCGAGCGGGCCAACAACGATCACCGCATCACCGCAAGTGCGCGGGCTACCCCCCCCCCCCCCCCGCCACCGCTCATCTCCCACAATACTCAACTTCCTTGCTTACGTAGTTGCCATAACCAATTTGCAAAATTCAAATGTTTGTAAATCTATCGGACCAAACTGCGTGGTCATCAGTCCGTAGCTTACACACTACTTAAACCTAGGTAAACTAACCTAAGGACAACACACACACACACACACACACACACACACACACACACACACACGCCCCAGGGAGGACTCGAACCTCCACGGCGAGCAACCGCGCGCTCCGCAGCGAGACGCTTTAGACCGCTCGGCTACTACACCGCGGCTAACCAATTTGCACTCACTGCTCGAGGCACTTTGCTGATTACTTCAACAGTTCAGGTGTACTGTGCATCTGCACTGAAGGCTGGATCTGTGTTCACCTTCTCCTTAATCATGTATATTTATTTGGTGTCTGTTCTTTCGAAAGAACAGTCACCACACATATGTATAGAGAAGAATCTTTCAAGCCGGCCGCGGTGGCCGAGGGGACTGAGGCGCTTCAGTCACGGTCTGCACGGCCACTACGGTCGGGGGTTCGAATCCCCCCTCGGGCATGGATATTTGTGCCGTCCTAGTGCGTAAGTAGTTCATAAGTAGTTTGTAAGTTTAGGGACTGATGACCCCGTAGTTAAGTCCCATAGACTATACAAACATTTGAACATTTTTTGGAATCTTTCAAGATTCACTTGACATATGGTGGTATTCCAATTAAAATATATTCCTCAAAAATGAAACGCCAAGATCGCGAATTAATAATTTTTTAATGACGACCGGTTTCGGAGGACTGTGCGGCCGTCATCTGATCATATACATTTTATAAGCTGGTTATCTTATTTAAAAAATGGATATAAAATATCAACTGAACATAGCACTTAGTCATCGTATAAAAATACACAAGTTAAAACACTACAGCTCACAAGGTATCTCGTTAGCTGTCATGTTTTAACATATGTATTTTTATATAATGAGTAGGTGGTATGTTGTACTTATTTTATATCCATTTTCAAAAAGATGAGCAGCTTATAAAATGCATATGACCAGATGAGGTGGCACATTCCTCCGAACTCGGTCGTCATTAAAAAATTATTAAATCGCGATCTTGGCGTTTCATTTTTGAAGAATATAAAACTATCAGATCGCCTCCTAAACCGGCAATGACAGGTAATGTTTTCAATTAAAATGTCTGAAAATTCAACTTTGGTGTGTCATCTGCTTATCAAATATATGATTACAGACAAGGGTGATGAGTTTCACGTAACAATTACTATGATTCTCGTTCTCTACTTTCTAAATTATCTGCATCAGCCTTAAGAAGGGCAATGAGGAGGCGATTCACGCTGCAGCTGTTCGCTTCCTACATTAAAATGTCGACACTCCTAAGATTAAGAGGAAATAGCTCTCAATTACAAACTGGAGCGACAGTATCTAGTACACACCTCAGAAAAACAAAGCCAATTTTAAAATGATATTGAAGTTATATCTTCACGGTGCTCATTGCGACAAAATGTGTGTATAGTTCACCACATGATTACTATGATTACTAGAAAATTTTCGTCAGTCTTTGAGAAATCAATAAGAAAAAAAATTAAGAATTATACATCTAACGAAATTTCTGGTGGGTACAATTGAAAACAATGTTAACTGGGAAAATACATGGTTCTGCGAAGATGAAACAAACGGTTTGTTATTGACACCACTGTTAGAACATTAAAACGTCTCCCAAGTAGACTGCCAACCCTACAATTGTTCCACCTCTTCTGCAGTATTGCTAAACAGTGTGCGATTACTACCTGACGGGATACAGGGAGGACGTTAAAGAAGTTGAAAAAAAAATCAGATTGTGCAGTATAGTGAATTACCGAAAAGGTCTCGGATGTTTTCCGTTTTTTTCAAATGTTCAAATGTTTGTATAGCTTATGGGACTTAACTACGTGGTCATCAGTCCCTAAACTTACAAACTACTTATGAACTAGCTAAGGCACAAATATCCGTGCCCGAGGGGGGATTCGAATCCCCGACCGTAGTGGCCGTGCAGACCGTGACTGGAGTGCCTCAGTCCACTCGGCCACCGCGGCCGGCTGCCGTATTTTCATTGAGGTTGGAGTGGAGGGGGGGGGGGAGAGGGCAGGGGGATTGGGCGGGGACGTTATATTAAAACAAAAGCGTTTTCATTGTAGCACGCTTCTTCCATGAGATTTCAGTTACCGACCTTCTCCTACGAATGCAAAGAACTTCTGTACTCATTACCGTAGAAAGTATTGTGTTACAATTGTAAGAATGCCGTGCAGAGTAGCCGCGAGGTCTAAGGCCCATGTCATGGGCTGCTGCTCACTTAAGAGGTTAGAGTCCTCCATCGGGCATGGGTGTGTGCACGTTAGAATAATTTAGTTTAAGTACTGTGTAAGCTTAGGGACTGATGACCATACCACTTAAGTCGCATAAGATTTCACACACATTTGAACATTTGATTTGAATTGTAAGAATAACATAATCGTAATTAGAACTCGCACATATGCTTTTTGGCACTTGTTTTTCTCGAGCTTCGTGTAAGCGTGGAACAGTCGAGAAACTGAAGCGATTCTATGAACCCATTAGGAAACACTTTACTGTGAATAACAGAACAATCGTGTGTATGAAGGGCATCAGCAGAAAGTAATTTCTGTCGTGTAGCACTTAATGTTTCAGATGACATTCAAAACACTATATAAGTGCACGAAACATAAATGATATACTACATGTATAAATTACTGTTGTTTCCACCAGAACTGTTTAATTTTACAACACACTTAGTTTTATAGGTTAAATACATATTTTTTTACGTCTAGATCTAATGCAGATCGCTGAAAAAAAATAGTTTCCTGTGTCGTATGGTGGCTAGTAGCTAGGTTAAACATTATGTGGTAGCTTCGTTTATCAGAAGTCTAGTCTTTAACTTCGTTATATATTGGAATGAAGTGCCAAAAGATAATGTGGCTGCACATTTTATAACAAAATAGCTCTAGCTGTAGTAGTTTATACTACACATTTGGGTAGGTTGGCAGAAACTTTTGAGCCTGGTTTTGCGGACTGGGCCTGTATTATCCGTGACTCGTGAGCTACGAGCTGGCCGGTCAACCACGGTTGGTGCCAAGACGAGGCTTGGTAGAAGCCAGCGAGATGGCGGTCACGGTGGTGGCCAACAGCCCCCCAGTACAGTGCAGAGTGGGGCTCTGACGTAAATACAGTATGTTTACTTCCTGGCATCATAGTAAGAGCGGAAAGCAGAAATACAAATCAGACCGTCTCACTGTGAGCAATCAACTTGAGATAGAGTCGTCATTCTCAATTCAAAAATGTTCAAATGTTTGTTAATCTTAAGGGACTTAACTGCTGGGTCATCAGCCCCTAAACTTACAAACTACATATGAACTACCTTATACTAAGAGAGCACTAACATCCATGCTCGAGGGGGGGATTCAAACCCCCGACCGTAGCAGCAGTGCAGACTGTGACTGGCGCACCGCAGACCGCTCGGCCATTGCGGCCGGCTCGCTCTCACAGAAGAGAAGCTGGTCCGACAGCGTTATAGATTCTATGCTGTGATGCATTATGGAAGAAACAAATAATGAGGGATTCTGAATAAATTATTAGTCCTTAACTTTATTATCTCATCTGTATTATCATATTCCCTAAGTGAGAGACTATGGAAGATCTGCTGGCCGCGGTGGCTGAGGGGGCTGAGGCGATCCAGTCACCGTCTGCACGGCCACTACGGTCGGGGGTTCGAATCCCCCCCTCAGGCATGGATATTTGTGCTGTCCATAGTATTAGTTATTTCATAAGTAGTTTTAGGGACTGATGACCTCGTGGTTAAGTCCCATAAGCTACACAAACGTTTGAACATATTATCGAAGATCTCTTGGCAACTGAAATAAAATATGAGGGTTTTTTTTCCCTTTGAGCTGTCTGTAATTCAAGTTTTTTTATTATTGTACAGATCCTTCATTATCCTATTTTATTATAAATTTATATACCTAGAGACAGTTTTCCGTCTCAATATGTCAAATACATTGAGTGAAAGGAGAAGCATTGAACTAAAGTAAATATGGATGTATGGTTCCAATTCCCGCCTGTGGCGCAAATTTTAAACCATTGCTTCTCCTTTCACTCTATAGCCTATTTTTATTTCATTTATACCCAGCCTCCAAGCATACAGAGTAATCAGCTTAGATGGACGTTGCCAAAGTAATTTTTTGTTATTTCAAATATGTCTCTCTCCTAGCCTCCATCCATTAATACTCCCTCCGCCCTTCACAAAATATGCAAACGATGTGTCTTGCATTTATTCATTGTTAATTTCTGTTCTGCTCGCTCGTTCGCGCTCTCTCTCTCTCTCTCCGCGGCAGATTAGCCTCGCTTACTGGAGCGCCGTGTTGCGGTGCGCGCGGCCGTCCGCCGTTGGGGGTTCGAATCCGCCTCGGGCATGGGTGTTTGTGTCGTCTTAATTGTAAGGTAGTTCATAAGTTGTTTGTAAGGTTAGGGACTGATGATCCCGTAGTTACAGGGTGTCCAGAAGAGGACTCCCTGATTTCAAAATTAAATATCTCGAAAACAAAGATCGATAGAGGAATGCAGTAAACGGTATGTTTATTGTGAAAGCTGTAAGAAGTTTATCCAGCAGTTTGAAATAATAGTTACAAAAGCTGCTAACAGATGGCGCTCTACGCTGTACAGCCCATATCAGCATACATAAGTGAAATAATTGTATGAAAACAGTCTTTGCAAACAATCACGTCACAATGTTTTCAAAATGTTCACCATTGGCACTACAGAAAACGAAGAATGAAATTCGCCATCACATTTCGTAGTGTCTCAACCGAAATGGATTCACATGCCACAGAGATCGCCGATTCAAGCTCGTCCAGCGTGGCGGGATGCTTCGGGTAGACCATGTCTTTCTCTGTGCCCCACAAAAAACAGTCACAGGGAGTCAAATCCGGCGAATATGGAGGCCAATCCATGCCTGCACCAGTAAATTTGGGATATTCCAAAGCAATGATTCGATTCCCGAAGTATTCCTCAAGAAAGCGAAACACTTGTTCGGTCCGATGTGGTCGGGCTCCATCTTGCATAAACCATTAAGTACCTGGTCGATCCTCTAACGCTTGCTGTGTGGCGACAAATTGTTCCAAAATTGCAACGTAACGTGCACCAGTGACCGTTTCTCGAATGAAAAAAGGGTCAATAATGCCTCTGCTGCATACTGCAGCCCACACAGTAACTTTAGAAGAATACAGGGGTCTCGCTTCACACCAATATGGCTTTTCGGAACCCTAAAATCGCCAGTTCTGCTTATTCACGTATCCATTCAGGTGGAAGTGTGCTTCATCTGTAAACCAGATGCAGCCAACATCAAATCCTTCACTATCAATCATTGTGAGCATCTGATTAGCAAAGGCAATCCTTTGTTGCACAACTCGTACGGGTATGGCGTGGTGCGTTTGAATTTTGAATGGAAACATGTGTAGGCTCTTTCTCGGTATTTTCTGCGTGCTGGAACGCTTCAAACCAGTCTCAGATGCAATTCTACGGACGGATGACATTGGATTTCGCTGAATAATTCCAGAAACTGTGGCGATATTTTCAGGCGTAACTGCGGTTTGCTTGCGGCCAACATGCCCCACTAGATCATCAGTAACGCTGCCTGTTCGTTGAACTTTTGCGAAGAGCGTACGAATGGTTTTCGCATCGAGTCCTTTTGGAACATTAAATCGTGCTTGAAAACTTTTTGCCGTAGGACTCTCTTCTAACCTGTGGTATTCTAGCACCAGAAAAACGCGTTGTTCAATGGAGTACATGGTTTTAATCTCTTCCTTCGGGACGCTAACCTCCTTTTACGTTTCAATAGTGGAATTGATCGCTCTGGGCTTCGGATCACTATTTACACTAGGCATTACGTATGGCGATTACAGCGCCATCTGTTAGCCGCTTTTGTAACTATTATTTCAAACTGCTGTATAAACTTCTTACAGCTTTCACAATAAACATACCGTTTACTGCATACCTCAATCTATCTTTGTTTTCGAGATATTTAATTTTGAAATCAGGGAGTCCTTTTCTGGACACCCTGTAAGTCCCATAAGCTTAACAAACATTTGAACATTTTTCTCACTCCCTGTCGCCGCTATTACATTATAACCTCAGTTGCCCTTCTGGTCTATTCCCTCAAAACGCAATGATCAAATCTGTAGGTTTCCGTTGACAGCATACTTTCTCTTTTAATTTATACTTTCGTTACTGTCTATCACTCCTCTCTATGAGACCGTGTTCTTTCATATCTCCTTAACTATAATCCATTCTTCGTTCTTTGAAATACAGACCAATGGTGTTTCGGTTGACCACCTCTGCTTTCATCCCAAGAGACTGGGATGATAACGTTACCAGTTAAGTCCTTTAAGATTTCACACACATTTTTTGTACGAACTTGAGCAAAAAAAGAGCATAGTTAAATAAGTATATAGAACATGCCATACAAAATCACCACGGAGCATGCTGAAACGTATTATACTATCATACGCAATGTTACATAATTCTACATACTGTATATAATTCTTTTGTTGTAGTCCTAATGGACCAAACAGCTGAGGACATCAGTCCCTACCTAGCCTTACATGCTACTTTGATTAATTTACGCTAAGAACGACACACACACACACACACACACACAACTACACATGGCCGAGGAAGGAGTCGAAGCTCTGGCGGGAGCGGCCGCAACTCCGTTACAAGACGCCTCAGATCGCGCGGCCAAGAAATTACTGTTACGTAGACAGATACCGACGAACTATTTTACTTTAGGTACGAAGTGTTCTGCACTCCATTTTGACAACAACAAAAAAATCATACTACAACATATGAAAATCGGCAATTGGCCGGGCTGATGTTAGCTTGTAATGGCTAAGATACGGTTTGATTCCTGCCAGGGTAACAGTTTTTAACAATCGCATACATCCCGCTCTCCACCTCCAGTAGCTCCGAGTAAAGAATTCAAGACTGTGGCGTATTTGAAATTAACATGACACATGTCCATTCGCTACTGACTACAACAAATTTGGATTAGTTTTCGTTGTTTCCTCAAAATGCCAAACCCCTCCAGGTCTCTACGAACGGCGCGACCCTAATTACTAATAAACGAAAATGGGAGAGTTGTTACCTTGTCGTCTGAGGCCAACGCTGACGATAGGCGCGGGGTTGGAGTCCCAGGCAGCCCAAAGTTATTTATTGCGCTACTTCAAAATGTTTGCAAATCTATCGGACTCAACTTCTTGGTAATTGCTTGCAAACTACTTAAGGTAAACTAACCTAAGGACAAAACAAACACCCATGCCCGAAGGGAGGGCTCGAACCCGCGACGGCGAACGGCCGCGCGCACCGCAGCACGGCGCCCCAGTGCGCACGGCTAATCCGCCGCGGCTTGTGCTACTTCTAGTCGAACATGTGCACATCCCGCTAATGCTGAGAAAACAGTAACTATTTTATCTCTTTGAGCATATATATAATAAATAGCGAATAGAACCGGGTTTGAGTCCCTGCCGGGAAAGAAGTCAATTGTATCGTCGTTTCAAGATCAAATATAGCGCTATTTGTGAATTTATTTAATCTCTGACGTGTTACAGTGCTTAGTTAACGATTCATATAGGTACTGCGTTCTATTCCACAATTTTATGACGTTTGACACCTGCGAGTTGCACTGTATTGTATACATTTAGTGGTTACCTCTCAGCAACAATATGAACTTTATGCATTTCCTGGTGCAATGCTAAAGTTAACCATACATTTCTGGCTTCGGACTTTGGCCTTGTAAACCGATACCAGTGAAAACGTCAATGTTTTAGGTCTCTTTGTGCCTAATCGAGTCTCGATCAGAAACGCAAGCTTTTTTTTGTCAACAGTGCCTTCAAAGTCAGAGCACGAACAAAAATTCATCGTGTCATTCAATCAGTTTGATAAGGTACCCAATTTGTCACTTATTGTAATGAAATTGAATTTACGTTGCTTTCTCGTTTCTAATAACATGTATTCAAATGGTTTTTTGTATGACAGTATTGAATTATATGAGGACTGACTGCCATAAGGAGCAATAATCTCTACTACTTTTTAAGGTACCCATTGTGAATAGTCGAACGACTGCACTCCACAGGGTTTTTGTGTGTAGAGTACCTGCAACACAGCTATGTTAGTTGCATTGTAATCAGCAGTGATTCACTTCTTTTGATGTCACGTGTACATCGACAGCATATCTGCTAACATCTTGTTAAAACGTTCTGTAAGACCATTTGTCTGAGGATGGTAGCAGTTGTGATTCTGTGGACAATGTCGCAATGTGACATTACCTCTGATACCAGTTTTGACATGAATACTTTTTCTCGACCAGATATCATCACACGTGGTGCACCATGCTTCAAAATAATGTCTTCTACAAGGAATTTTGCGATCTCTTGAGCTGATTCAGTCGGCACAGGTTTGGTGACAGCATATCGGGTGAGGTAGTCAGCGCAGACTATTATGCATCGATTACCGGTTGTCGACTTCGGAAACATACCTACAAGGTCGATTAAAATCGGTGGAATTGGTACCAAATAACCAGGAGGTAATTGCGAAAAATGTCAAATGTTTAAGCTTAAGGGACTTAGCTGTGAGTGCATCACTCCCTAAACTTACAAACTACTTATGAAGTACCTTATACTAAAGACGACACAAACATCCATGCCCGAGGGGGGATTCGAACCCCCGACCGTAGCGGCCATACAGACTGTGAATGGCGCGCCGCAGACCGCTCGGCCACTGCGGCCGGCTTGGTATATGCGGCACATGATTTCGTCATTGGCTCTCCTTACTATGACTCACAAAGTGCTTGACAGATCGGTAGAGACCTTTCCAGTAGAGACCCCAGTGTATCGTAGCTGCTCTTATACTATGTCCCATTTATAAGTTGAAACTCTTTGGTCGGTTCTCCTTTCTGCAAGGCCTCTATGGTTTGTTCAGCTGTAATTTCACCTAACTCAGTGAGGGCTGGAATTTCATCCATGCTGTTGTGTTCAACTAATGGATTTATCGAAATGCAGTCGGCGTCCTAGTGTTCGCGTCCGTTTTTTAATACCAATGTGATATCATACTCTTGGAGTCTTAGTGCTCATCTTATTAGTCGACCTGATGGATCCTTCAAACTGGTCAGCCAACATAAAGAATGGTGCTTTGTCACGATGGTGAATGGTTTATCGAATAAATACGACCGGAACTCGTTGATAGCCCATATAACGGCGAGATATTCCTCCTAGATTGTAGAGTAGTTTATCTCGGACTTTGAGAGAACTCATGATGCATAGGCTATCGCCTTTTCAGCACCTTCCTGAATTTGTACAAGCACTGCACCAATCCCATAACCGTTAGCGTCGGTGCGAAGTTCGATTTCCGCATTTTCGTTATATAAGGCTAGAACTGATGCGAAAGTTAGAGCCTCCTTAAGTGCCCGAAAAGCTTTCTTTCGTCTCATCCTAGTAAAACTTGGCGTCTCACTGCAGAAGTTCTTGCAATGGACGTGGCTTCTTACAAAAACCTTTTATGAAATGGGACATTGAGCACAGCGCGAGGAAACTTCTCACATCACAGATGTGCTGAGGAGTTGAAAATTCTGTGACTGCCCTCAATTTTTCTGAATCAGGATTGGAACCATCTCCGTTCGCTAGGTGCCCCAGGATTTTTATCTCTTTGGCGACGAAGAGGCACTTCTTTGGATTGAGGCGGATTCCTGCTGTCAGAATACACTTCAATACAGTCGACAGGCGTCTCAGATGTTCCGCAAATGTCCTTGAGAAAAAGACAATCTCACCTAGATAACAAAGATATGTCGTCCATTTAATTTGTCGAAGCAAGTTGTCCATCATGCGTTCGAATGTGGCAATGGCATTTCATAGTCCAAACGGCATGACCTTGAATTCACAGAGGCCGTCAGGTGTAATAAAAGCAGTCTTCTCCCTGTCAGCTTCGTCAACCTCGTTTTGCCAGTAACCTATCTGCATGTTCATGGTTGATAAGTATGTAGCTCCTTTCAGTATGGGTGTCGTCAATGCGCTGCAATGGGTAGAGACAGAAACGCCACGTGTCATCCTTCTTCTTCACGAGGACCACCGGAGACGACCAGGGAGTCTTTGAAGGTTACATAATGTCATCGTGCAACATGTTCTCCACTTCTTCCCGAATTATCCGTCTTTCAGCTGGCGACACTGTACGAAGCTGACTAATTGGTGGATGATCACCAGTATTGATTCGGTGGGCCGTTTCATCTGGCACTTTTCCTGAATGGCCTCAAATACACCTGAAAATTGGTTTAGTATGGTCAACACATGCAGACGTTTTTCCTGGGTCAGACCGGGCCCTATATGCAATTCCATCGTACTTTCCTTTGTCGGCGGTAATAGCAAAGCATGAGACTTCGTAGATGACATTGAGCTCACCGTCCTCGACTGGTTCAGCTGTTCCAATACACATTCCAATAGGAATGAGTTGCGATTGCTCGTGAAAATTAGTGATCCAAAGTTCTCCTCGACCACCTGTAATGCTTATGGTAGCCACTGTAGATTTTTTCTTTATAGTGATTAGCTTTTTGCAATGGACAAGCACTTCACATTTCAACTTGTCATCTCGGCTGCTGACTGGTACTCTTCTCCTTGTCAACGGCGGGATCTCAATATTCTTGAGAGCAAACAACCTCCCAGTGTTATGTGTACTCAACGGAACGGCTTTCTCAATTTGTAGTTCAGATCTTCTACAGTCAATGAAAGCCTGGGATGCCTGAAGTAAGACCCATCTAAGGATGGCGCTATGGCTACATTCTGTTAAAACGACAAACTCAAAAGGCTGCGTCCTGTTGTTAATAGTTATTCTTGCGACACATATTCCTGCAGGCTGGACGTATTTTCCATTTGCGACCTTTAGCACAGTTGCTCTTGTATCGCAGAACATTATCTTCTTCAGTTTGCGGCGGCAGTTATTCGACAATAGAGAGAAGGAAGCATCTGAATAGACTAGTTCCCGGACAGGTTGGCCGTCGACGATGACGTCAATGAGATTTCCCGACATCTTAGCGACTGTCGTCCATGGAGGATTCTCATCTGCAGCGGCCTCACCTCCGTGGATGGTCGCCTGGCCTAGTTTTCCTGAACACGGCGGCTAGGGGAGCGGCTGATATATCTCTGTAAGGTGACGGTGAACGCGGTGGCGTGTTGGAGAGCGGCCACGTCCAGGATACGGCGACGGGCTTTGTCCCATAGATCAACAGTGATCATCTTCAGTTGATTGCCGTTGAAAGAACTGCTCCGATGGTTGGCGTCTTGCGGCATAATAATTGTCAAATACTCTTCTTCTCTCCTTACAATATCGTACGACATAACCGGGAAGGGCACAGTGAAAACACAATGGCGTGTTGTCTTCTGTCCTCCAGATATCAGTCTTCCTGCGAGGCTTCACAGTTGCCAGAGCAGTTGGTTGTGGTCGCGTCGATCGGTTCCTGCAGCGTAAGTCATAGTAGGGCGACGCCATTCTTCACGTCAGGTGCGTCTGGTGGGGCTGACAGGCGCTAATGTTTCAAATACCTCTGCCTCAGCAGCGTCGGCTCCCTCATGACATACAAGACATCCATAGGCATAATCTGATGCTCGCTTGGTCCAACAGTCCCGGCTGCCATAAATATTTTTCTCTCGCAATTTGTCGTATGAGAGAAGCAGTCATGCTGATATTCCATAGGGACAACGTTACGAAGTCTGGCGTACTTCTTTCGTCCAACCCTCCTCTGTTGTAGCTCTTCAATTTTCTGACACCATTGGATAAACTCTTGTGTCGTCGAAATGTCTTTTAACAGAAGAGCTTGATACATGTCTTCGCAGTGCCCTTCATCAGGTGTGAAACTTTATCGGCCTCCGTCATATTCCGGTTAATTACGTGACGTAGGGTCAAAACGCTCTGTATGTACGACTGTGTTGACTCACCATGTCGCTGGGCCCTGTTCTTCAAAATGTTCAAATTTTTGTAAATCTATCGGACCAAACTGCGTGGTCATCAGTCCGTAGCTTACAAACTACTTAAACATAGTTAAACTAATCTAAGGACCACACACACACACACACACACACACACACACACACACACACACACACACACACACACACACGCATGCCCCAGGAAGGACCCTAACCTCCACGGCGAGCAACCGCGCGCTCCGCAGCGAGACGCCTTAGACCGCTCTGCTACTCCACCGCGGTCCTGTTCTTCAATTGTTCTTCTGATAAACGGACATGCTACCAAAAGCCATCTTAAGTTGTCTGGAATTTTTCCCAGCTATCGAGCTTGTCCTCGTTATTTTCAAACCACTGCATGGCCGTCCCATCCAGGTAGAAATATACGGTTGCCAAGCACATAATGTGGTCCCACATATTATAGTTGACGACCCGGTCGAATCTTTTCAACCTTTGTTTGGCTCCTGTCCAGCGTCTCCCGAGAACACCGATGGGCTTACCGCTGTTTTGACATCCATGGGTCTCTTGATGACAAAATGTTCAAATGTTTGTAGAGCTTATGGGACTTAACTACGGGGTCATCAGTCCCTCAACTTATAAACTGCTTATGAACTAGCTAATACTAAGGACGGCACAAATATCCATGCCCTAGGGGGGATTGGAACCCCCGACCGTAGTGGCCGTGCAGACCGTGACTGGAGCGCCTCAGTCCCCTCGGCCACCGCGGCCGGCGCCGGTCTAATCCTCATATATCCTGTACCTGTTTTTAATCCTGTTATTCCAACTGTTTACATTACACAGCTGTACGAATTTATGGTGTTCCTGCTGTTCCAGTGATATCTGTGCTATATTTCTTTAGGGCCGTCTGAAGACTGTCACCCGGGTGCACCAGGCAAAAGAATGAAGTGCATGTTTTTGCAATGGCTGGACTGTGAAATGCGCGAGGCGCAATCCACCATTGAGGTGGACCTTTATTTAGCACGAATTGATGGTGATGACGACGATCTGTTTGAATGGTAGAAACGCAACAGTACTCTCTTTCCTAAGCCAGCTGTATTGGCAAACAGTATTTTGTGTGCCCGCCTCAAATGCACCTAGTGAACGCACTTTCAGTGTGGCAGGGAACCTGTTCTCTGATAGAACAACTCGACTCAATCTACAAAGTGTCAATGATATTTTAACAATACATTGCAATTACAATGCCACTAACGAATAATTTGGGGATAATGTTACTTTTCGATGTATACTTTGTTGTACGGTAACCTTCACTTTTGCACATTGCAATAAAAACGTTGTTCGTTCCGTAGTTTCCCTTTAGATCCTTCACATTACTATCAAATGTTGTATTTAGTGAAAACAAGCTTTTTGACTCGTTTGCGGTATAATGATATTGCGGTTACATGCTACTGTGCAGGAATACACGTCTACAGCAAAACTGATTTTAGTTCCTTTAGTCAGTGAGGGTGCGTCAGCCGCAACAGCAGCCCACACCTCAGAGCCACAGTGCCGCTGCCGTAGCCACTGACAACGAAACCTATCCAAGTGTCACTCTCAGATTTTTATGAAATTTGGATATGTTATAATACATGAAAAACTGGGCGACCCGTATTTTTATTTTTATTTATTTATTTATTTTTAAGCGGTGGAAAAACACATTTAAGGGGTGAAACGGTCCCTCCAAAATTGGGGCTAAAATAGAAAAATCGTGATAACTTGGAGATTAATGAAGCGATTTTAATGATTTTTTGGTATGAACGTATCTTTTGATAAGAATCGGCCTAGGTACATTGCAGGGGAAGTGACAATTAGGGGGGCAACCAACCCCTAAAGTGGCCAATTTTTTGTGCTCAAAAAATTGTTTTGATTTAAACGAAGTTGAATCTATTTAATTTGTCTTTTATCAAAAGATACTTTCATACCAACAATCATTAAAATCGCTTCACTAATCTCTATGTTATCGCCATTTTTCAATTTTAGCCCCAATTTTTGAGGTACCGTTTCACCCCTTAAATATGTTTTTCCGCCGCTAAAAAAGTTACATGTCCCATAGTTTTTCATGTATTACAAAATATGCAAATTTCACAAAAATCGGAGAGTGACTTGGGTAGGTTTCGTTGTGAGTACAGCGGCAGCACTACGCTGTGCGGCCTGTGCCCGCGCCTCGTTCGAGTGTCAACACGCTCGCTGCGAGCGTAACACACTCGGCGCGCCACCGCTAGCGTTGCGCACTCTACCGAGTACGAGCGAGCGAAACCGGCGATTTGCAGACCTCTAACGAGGATATGCTCAAATGGAAGTAGAGAAAAAGCGCACTTCGGAAACACCTTCCACTAGTAACTTCAGTCCAGTTAATCACAGGACAACAGGAGCACATTGGTAAAAACTTCAAACGTTTCAAGGGTAATAGATGAAGAGAAATGGCTAGCGAACAAAGAAGAGCTTTCGACAGTAACCAGCATATCAGGCAGGGTAACTTAGACGTGGCAACAGCAGCTCTAAACCACTTATTCGTACATCCCACCACAAAAGTAGCGATATTTAAACAATACGCAAAGCCATGGTTTGACAAAGAATGTTATGTCATGAGACAAGGAACATTACACCTTCTCGACGCTGCCAAAAGTACACGGAAATGAAGCATTACCAAAGAGCCTTGAAAATACATACGGCTACTGAAAAGAAAGAAGATTTCTTATGATGTCCTCGAGGAACAGAAATTTATTGTAGGCCCAGAAACGAGTCCCCACAAAGTCCCTAAGCTCACGGAGATCTAAAGGCCAAACCCCATTGTAGACATGGAGGAGTGGGAACAATACTTCAGCAATCTCCTTGCCGAGGATACACTATCAAACTCCTTCACACTGCCCACGGCAAAAAAACAGCTCAAGAACTCAATTACACTCGAAAACGTCACCCAACCTATAAGGAGTGGAAAGAATAATAAGACCGCTAGACCATATGGGATGTATATATGGAACACCTGAAGAACAAAACCCAAGACTCGCAGAACCCCTAGCTTGCCGCTTCAGCAGGGTCCGAGCAGGTGCACGGGGGGAGGGGATTATTAGTTATTGGGAGCTCCAATGTCAGGCGCGTGATGGAGCCCCTTAGGCAGATAGCGTCCAGATCTGGAAGGAATTCCAACGTGCACTCGGTGTGTTTGCCGGGGGGCCTCATCCGAGATGTGGAGGCGGCCTTGCCGGCGGCTATCGAGGGTGCGGGGTGCAGTCGACTGCAAGTCGTAGCTCACGTCGGCACCAATGACGCTTGTCGCTTGGGTTCTGAGGACATCCTCAGGTCCTACGAGCGGCTGGCGGAATTGGTGAAGGCTGCTGCCTTCGCACGCGGGGTGCAAGCAGAGCTGTCGATTTGCAGCATTGTTCCCAGGGTTGATCGGGGTCCTTTGGTTTGGAGCCGAGTGGAGGGTCTGAACCAGAGGCTTCGCCGACTCTGTGACAGTCATGGCTGCAGATTTCTGGATCTGCGTTATCGGGTGGGGAATTGTAGGGTGCCCCTAGATAGATCAGGGGTGCACTACACTAAGGAAGCGGCTACTCGGGTAGCAGAGTACTTGTGGAGTGCACATGGGGGTTTTTTAGGCTAGGCGCTAACTCTGATGAGCACTCGCCTGTCAGCATTCAAACAGCGAATTCAGGCCACGTTCGGAACAAAAATTCGAACATAAAAATATTAGCCGCGAACTTACAGAGTATTAGAAACAAAGTTCCCGAATTTGCAGCGCTGCACGGAAGTTATTGCGCTCAGATAGTTTTAGGCACCGAAAGCTGGCTAAATGATGATGTGGCAAGTTCAGAAATATTTAGCGAAGCGTGGAATGTATATCGGAAAGATAGATCTGATACAACTGGAGGAGGAGTGTTCATCGCCGTGGACAAAGATATTGTTTCTACTGAGATCGAGGTTGAAAGTAACTGTGAAGTTATCTGGGCACGCATAACAGGTCTAAAAGAAGTAAAGTTAATAGTTGGGTGTTTTTACCGGCCCCCCAGTGCTGCTGTAGCAGTTTTAGAATCATTCAAGAAAAGTCTACACCAGGTAGTGCATAGGTATCCGGGCCATGCAATATTAGTCGGAGGTGACTTCAACCTTAAGAGTATAGATTGGGGCCTCGCTAGTTACATTTCAGGCGGTACAGACAAGCAGTCTTGCGAGCTACTTTTGGACACATTCTCTGAAAACTGTCTTGAGCAGTTAAACCGGCAACCCACGCGCAATGGAAATATTCTAGACCTTATAGCCACAAACAGGCCTGACCTCATTAACGATGTCTGTGTAGAGACAGGAATTAGTGATCATGATATCGTCATAGCGTCGATGGTGACCAAAGTTCATAAACCAGTCAAGAAGGCTAGGAGCGTGTTTTTGTTGGGAAAAGCCGACAAGCTAATGTTACGATCGCACTTAGAAAATGAATGGGCATCGTTTAATTCTGGGACTATGGATGTAGAGGAATTGTGGACTAAATTTAAATGCATTGTTAATGAAGGGTTAGAGAAATATGTGCCAGTAAAGACGATTAAGGATGGAAAAAATCCACCGTGGTATAATAATAATGTTAGAAAGCTGCTGAGAAAGCAAAGGCTGTTGCACTCTCGATTCAAAAAAGAACACGCAAATGATGACAGGCAAAAGTTAGTAGAGATTCGTGCGTCTATAAAAAGATCGATGCGTGAAGCATACAATAATTATCACAGCGATACCTTAGCAAAAGATCTTTCCGAGAACCCGAAAAAATTCTGGTCCTATGTAAAATCGATAAGCGGGTCAAAGCCCACTGTCCAGTCACTAGTTGATCATTCCGGGGCAGTAATAGAAGAAAGCAAACGGAAAGCTGAAGTTCTAAATTTAACCTTTAAGAAATCTTTCACGCAGGAGGACCGCACAAATATACCATCATTTGATCAACGTACTAATTCCGAAATGGGGGACATAGCAATAAGTAGTTCCGGTGTAGAGAAGCAGCTGAGAGAGCTAAATACGAAAAAGTCTGCTGGTCCGGATGGAATACCAGTTCGGTTTTACAAAGACTATTCTGCGGCATTGGCCCCCTACTTAGCTTGCATTTATAGCGAATCTTTAATTCAGCGCAAAGTTCCTAGTGATTGGAAAAAAGCGCAGGTGACTCCAGTGTATAAGAAAGGAAAGAGAACTGACCCATACAATTACAGGCCAATATCGTTGACATCGGTTTCATGTAGAATTTTGGAGCATATTCTCAGTTCGAATATAGTAAATTTCCTTGAAACGGAAAAGCTTCTTTCCATGAATCAGCACGGGTTTAGGAAACATCGTTCATGCGAAACTCAGCTTGCCCTTTTCTCACATGACATCTTGCGAGCCATGGACGAAGGGCAACAGGCGGATTGTGTTTTTCTCGACTTCAAAAAGGCGTTCGACACGGTGCCACACAGCAGACTGCTAACGAAGATACGAGCTTATGGAATAGGTTCACAGATTTGTGACTGGCTGGAAGACTTCCTAAGTAATAGAACGTAGTACGTTGTTCTCGACGGCGAGTGCTCATCAGAGACGAGTGTATCGTCAGGCGTGCCCCAGGGGAGTGTGATAGGACCGCTATTATTTTCTATCTATATAAATGATCTGATGGACAGAGTAAGTTGTAATTTGCGGCTGTTTGCTGATGATGCTGTGGTGTATGGGAGGGTGTCGTCTGTAACTGACTGTAATAGCATACAGGTTGACTTAGACGAAATTTCTAGTTGGTGCGAAGAATGGCAGCTAGCTCTCAATGTAGAAAAATGTAAGGTGATGCGCATGAGTAGAAAAAACAATCCTATAATGTTCGAATACAGCATCAGTAGTGAGCTTCTTGATGCGGTCGCGTCGTTCAAATATCTAGGCGTAACATTGCAGAGCGATATGAAATGGAACGAGCATGTAAGGACAGTTGTGAGTAAGGCAGACAGCCGACTTCGGTTTATTGGGAGAATTTTGGGAAGATGTACTTCACCTGTAAAGGAGACCGCGTATAAAACGCTTGTACGACCACGTCTTGAGTATTGCTCAAGTATTTGGGACCCGCAGCAGATCGGTTTGAAGGGAGACATAGAGGCGGTTCAGAGGCGAGCAGCTAGATTTGTTACCGGTAGGTTCGACCAATGCGCGAGTGTCTCGGAAATGCTCCGGCAACTCAATTGGGGATCGCTGGAAGAAAGACGACGTTCTTTTCGTGAATTTCTGTTAAGTAAATTTAGAGGGCCGGAATTTGAAGCTGAGTGTAGTACGATCTTGCTGCCGCCTACTTACATTTCGCGTAAAGATCACAAAGACAAGATAAGAGAAATTAGGGCTCGTACGGAGGCATATAGGCATTCTTTTTTTCCTCGTTCAATTTGGGAGTGGAATAGGAAAGGAAATGCCTAGTAGTGGTACGGTGTACCCTCCGCCACGCACCTTACGGTGAATTGCGGAGTATGTATGTAGATGTAGATGTAGATGAATGTCTGAAGAACAGCTGAATCCCTCGGCAGAGGAGGAAGGCATTTCTAAACATTCTATATAAATCCAAAGGCCGGAAAAAGACCCAAACTCCTGCGGAGGAATCACCCTAGAGTGCGTTATTTTTTAAGCTCTTTTGTAAGCTTTTACTTGGGCCCCTTGAACGAAGACTTCGTGGTAAAATTCTAACAAATGAATGCCATTACACGCCAGATAGATCAACACTGCATGCTGCTCAAAAAGTCATTCGAGAAATAACGAGTGTAGCACAAACCTTTACCCCAGTGTATGCGGTCTTTATAGATTATTCTTAAGGTTTTCGATAATATCAACAGGAGGACCCTCATCCAGAAGTTAGAGAACAAACCAGATAAAACAAATCCCGAACTACAAACAATCAAGTCGATTCTAAATGCAAATCAAGTAGTAATATATGACGGTTTATCTATATCTAAAGACGTAATCTAAACAAGAGGAGTTCTGCAAGGAGATCGAATTTGCCCAGTACTTTTAAATGCATTGACGGCATAACTGAGCGGACTGGAGACTCAAGTAATGTAAGACTTCTTATGTATTTAAAACATCAACATACCGTCATGGTTCCGATCAGAAATAGGGTTCTGGAAAACTCGATAGAAATAAACTGCACGAAAAAGGAAGAAATGAAGATCAGAAGAGGAGGAAGGATATCCAAGGCAGATCATCTGACGTGTGGCGGAATAACACTAAAATTCGTGTGAAGTTTCAAAAACATGGGCGTGACATTACAAACAACTGCACTCACGTTCTCCATGAATATACAAGAACGAGCAGCAGCCGAAACAAAAGCCACTTATGACATCCAAAAATTACAAAATCTAAGCCTCCCAACAGCGATAAAACTGTTCAAGCTGAAGGTTGTGCCAGCTGCCACGTATGACATTCAGCTAATATTAGCCTACTTGGCGGCGAAAAATCTGACAATATTGGAGAATGTAAAGGCCAGATTCCTAAAAAGAGCCCTATCACTTTCGAAGTTTACGAAAAAATGTACACATACGTACTAGCAGAGGAACTTTTTTCCTAGAAGATATCAAGTAATGCTTCAATCTTCCAGAGACGCAAGCTTACAAAAGAGAGAGAGAAAATAAAGCAAGGGAGTTACTAAAGGAACTAACGGAAACAGAAGCGATGAAATCAGATGTGTAGAAAGGTCCGAACTTCCAACTCCGGCATCTCTACGTGCGTGTTGCTGTCCATGGTTTCCACGGGAAAATATGGCAGAACAGATCACACGATGACCCCCAAGGAGGACTCCTCCTGCTGCAAACTGTGCAACGGGCCATGCCATAGTGATTTCCAAGAGCAGATCCCAAGCACTGAGCACACTCGCAAAACACTGATGAAAAGCAATATTTACTCTAATTACTATATTTTTAAACATAACTCATATGCACATGTTTTAATAAAGCTATTGAAATTATTGTTGGAATATCTAAAAAAGAAGGAAAACACAAATAAAACCAACTGATCTGGTAAATATCCATGAGATTTTCGGGGGTATACTAGACATTTTGAAGAAATTGGGGGTAAGGGGTTTCGATACTTTTGGCTACATCTTTTCCCAGGTATTTAAAAACAAAATAGTGTCATTACATGTCCTTCGTTTCTTCCTTATGAATTTTTCCCAGTAGCGAATAAGTGAGTTCTGGTACAATCTACTATCGAGTAAATTTCCACAAAAATAAAAACAACTCAAAAATCTTCCATTAGCCAACAAATGGTCATTAATGGGATTACTGTTTCCTCTCGCACTAAAGTTTCCGATCCCGTTGTCACAATGTAAAAATGTCCGAACGACATGTTTCTGGCCTATATTAGCCCATTCTCAAGTTCTAAAAGAAGAAAGCCAAGGAAAACGTAAATTAAAACGAAAACACTAAAACCTTAAATACAATCCATGTCAATTGTCCTTTAGACAATTCCGTCTGTTCATGTAATATGCCATTCGGTTCTATTCTTAACGCACAAAAAATGAACGGCATTCGTTGGGCAAAATTAATAACAGTATGAGGCCAATATATTATGAGGATAAGGGATGGTTGCTGTCTAACCTGGAGGAGGTTGAAATGTGCCTCAAACTAGCAACATGTTATACTGTGAGGAATGTTATCTGTTGATATTGCGCGTATGCCGCAAATAATTTACGCATGACGTTGCCTACGGGCAGATATGTTTTAGAATTCAAGGTAAACCAGTCTAGGATGAACATACTTGGTTTTATTGACATGTATTTTATTTAAAGTTTTGTATTTTCGTTGTAATTTACGTTTTCCTTGCCTTTCTTCTTTTTAGAACTTGAGAATGGGCTCATGTAGGCCCGAAACATGTCGTTCGGACATTTTCACATTGTGACAACTGGAGCGGAAACCTTAGTGCGATAGTTCATACAGCTGTTAGATGGCATCCAAACAAGCTACTTTTTCCTCTGTAAGGAAATAATATGCGTGTACTGTCTCTAATTAATATTTCCCTGGGCCAATGTTTTCTTCTTGTTTCCCCTTCTTCTTTCGCATTTCTTCGATATCGGAGAGACCATTTATTGGTCATCTGGTAGTAGAGACAGAAAATGTACATTACAAACAAAGTGCTTAGCCGCTTCGACTTTGAAAATAACGGATGATGAGTATGAATTTTTGGTGGGTGCATTGAGTTCGGTTAAGGATGACGAGGAGCCCGATAATGTTCAAGATGTTCTCAACGCCTGAGAACTACCCGGCGCTACAGCAGTACCAGGTGCTATAAGTGACATAGCAATGGCAGTGCTCAGTAATGAGGCTTCAAGAATCTGGCATAGTTCTCAATATTTCACAACGCATGTCGGTGCTGACGAGCCCAAGCGAGGCGTAAAGCTTTGTTGTGCAGTCAGAAAAGGTACACGAGTGAGCCTTCGGCTTTGAAAACCAGTATCGATTAAGTTTTTTTTTTTTTTTTTTTTTCAATGGTTCGCACGCAGACACTTGTTAATGCCCCAGCATTACAATCTGCAGCACCTTGCGGAAGGTTGTACTTCTGCCACGTTGAACGATTCTCTTTAGTCGTCATTGGTCCCGTTCTTGCAGGATCTTTTTGCGGCCACTGCCGCAGATTTGATGTTTTAATGGATTCCAGATATTCCCGGTGCACTCGTGAAATGGTCGTACGCGAAAATCTCCATCTCTTGTGCGCCTACTATAACACCACGTTCAAACTCACTTAAACAGTGATAACTTACCACTGTAGTAGCGGTGACCGATCTAAAGCCTGCTCCAGACACCTGTTGCTGTGGCAGCTCCTGACTGTGGGGAGTGCCCGCATCACAGAATAAGGAGTATTCTGTGCCCGCATAACAGGCAGCCAAGGCGGGCTGCTGAGCTTCACACTCAACACGTAAAACATAAACATCAACAACGACCAACTGCATAAGAAACGGCGCTGTACTGTGGCACTACTTTACGGTTAGCCATGTGACAGGGCCCAGCCAATTACAGCGGAGTAACCTGTTGTAGCCCTCCGCACCGACGGAATGTGGAGAGCAGTGCATACCCAGCTACTTGCCGCTCTACGCCGGATCCAGCTTCAACGGCACTCAAAAATGTTCAAATGTTTGTATAGCTTATGGTACTTAACTACGGGGTCATCAGTCTCTAAACTTACAAACTACTTATGTACTACTTACGAACTAGGACGGCACAAATATCCATGCCCGAGGGGGGATTCGAACCCCCGACCATAGTGGCCGTGCAGACTGTGATTGGAGCGCCTCAGTCTCCTCGGCCACCGCGGCCGGCGGACAGGAAGAGGACAGAGGCTTTTGAAATGTGGTGCTACGGAAAAATGCTGTGGGGAAAAAATGCTGGGTGGATCGTGTAACTAATGAGGAGGTACTGAACAGAATTGCGGAGAAGAGGAATTTCTGGCATACCTTGACTAAAAGAAGGGATAGATTGGTAGGACACATTCTTAGACATCAAGGAATTGTGAATTTAGCGTTGGATGGAAGTGTGTGGGGTAAAAACCGCAGAGGAAGACCATGAGAGGGATACAGTAAGCAGATTCAGGCAGATGTAGGTTGCCGTTCTTATGTGGAGATAAAGAGGCTTGCTCAGGATAGGATATTGTGGAGAGCTGCATCAAACCAGTCTCCGGACTTAAGACCACTACAATAACAACATCATTTTAGGAGTTGTTGTATTTCCTGCAGATCGCAGGACGTAACACATGTTGTCGGACATACGCGTTTCCGACGCAATGCCGTCACCTCATCGCTGTGTTTGCACACGTATGCTGTGCCAATTTATTTAGCTCTTCAGTGTATTACTGTGCTGTAAGAGCGAGAGACTTCAGGAACGCGTATGGGTTTCTCTGTTGAGGTTTTACGGATTGATGTGTAGGGGAGAGCGGGGCAAGGCGGGGTATTTAAGCACGTAACAATTTTTTGTAGGCTTACAAAATGCTCTAGTTAAATATCAGATATTCCACCTTAAAGTTCAGTATTTCTAGAGTTTATAAAAAATAGGACCAAATTGTTAGTATTTACTATTAAAAAAAAAATATTTTCCCAGGGTTTACCAAGTACCCCATCTTGCCCTACAGTGAAGGCAAGATGGGGTACGCAGGTGGGGCAACGTGGGTTACTTCAATACTGTATAAGGCAAAGGTAATTAAATTATTCAGTGAACACCGGTTTACAAATTTATAAAAGAATTATTCTAATATCTAATGAAAATGCATGAAGTAAACGTTGTGTGATGTTAAAGTTCAGTTTATTGTTATTCAGTTATTATCGTCGTTTTGTAAGCAAAATTCACACACATCACGTACCTCGGCAACCTCGTCCTCTTCTCCCTCACATGAACAGTGAGCCCATTTTTTGCAACAGACGCATGACACCCATCCTTCTTTGACTGCGAGTAGAAATAGCCGCAGTGTCATCTTCTTCTAATGTGCTTTCTTCTTCAATTTTTTTTAATCTTCTTTGCCAAGTTCGTCATTGCTTTTTTATTCTTCCCATTTCTGCCTTTACAAACAAAGAGGGATTGGATTCTTTAAAAGTCTTCTCAGGTGAATCTTTCCTTCTTGTTCCTTCTTTTTTCCAGGCATAACTTTACTTGCACTCTCCAGGAATTCTCTTCTGGAAGGAGAACTAGTAACAATAACAGTTTTTCCTTTTTTGCGGCCTGGTTTTCGGGTGTTTTTCTTTCCAACATGAAGGATCGGGACAATGTTCAGGTGAAACAGCAAATGAACTTAATTGATTGGTGGTGTTCTCAGAAGCCTGCTTGTTTGTAGTGTGGTAACTGGGGTTATTATCATTCCAAAATGAGCCCCTGGGCTTAGGCCTACAGCAAGCGCATCTTGCTCTTTAGTACCGGCTTTGTTGACAGGACCATCACTTGTCTCCGACATATGTGAGCCAACTGAAGCCTTTTCTTAGTCATTAGTGATAGAAACGTTAGCGGGCTCACTTGTAGTTAAAGGAGTATGTAGTGACAGAAGCTTCAAACACTTAATTTAGGAAAATTTTTGGTTCGAAAGGGCAAATTCCTGTGGTTTTTTTTTTTTTTTTTTAACCGTTTATTGCAGTCGACATGGTTGCAGCTCATGTTATGTCATGTGGTGCAAAACGGAGTACCTAGTGGGAGGGCAAGATGGGGTACCCCATCTTGCCCTGCCACTAGGTACCCCGTCCTGCCCCCAGGGACCATTTTTACGTTAGGTTAATATTATAGCACCAAGGATATATTCAATTAATTATTACATGCATTAATTTATTGCTAAACAAGCTGTTTTTTTCATTGATAATACTTAAGACTATGAGAAACAATTACTTCTCTTACCTTTTCACGTCTGAAAATGACGAAAAATTACATCAGCACAGACGAAAACACGTTTGGATGTATTCACTCCGAATGGTTTGCTCAAAATAGCGTAGCAAGTGCCTACTACTTCAACTATTCGCCACTAGTTTGCGATATCTGTCGTGGTAGAACTTACAAAAACCCCGTCTTGCCCTCCACCCCATCTTGCCCCGCTCTCCCCTACAAGTTAGTATGCCCCTTTGAATTTGCTGGAGTTCGGCGGGTAAAAGCGAAATTGCTACTAGTTAAGAAGCAGCTGATGGATGATTAGAAAAGTAAGTCCAAGCCACGGTAATTTGTTCAAAAAGAATTAACACAGTTTTAACACCTACTGCGTCAGCACTAGGGACCAAATTTTCATGTGGTAATAATACCTTAAATATGTATGCATGGATGTACCAAAAATGCACATAAGAAGCTCGCATAAAATGACATAGAAATTTAATTGGAACGTTTAAGTACAAAAAGGACTTAGGCCTATATAAATGCAAGTTAATGATTCTCAAAGAAACGTTAACAAATTCGCTATTATAACTAGTTTTTTTCGTTAATTTCGGGAAAGCTATTGTACTCAAAGTTAGTTTCCCATTTCCCTTCCGTTACAGTTCAGTCAGTGCACGTTTTAGGTTTCCGAAAGGAAGCCATCTGCTATTGTCTCGCAAAACACGCTTGTAGTGGGAGAAATTTCTGTCTACCTCGCAGGAACTTATAGATGCATGTACAATAGTAGATACTTGCTGTTCAAATGTTTGTATAGTTTATGGGACTTAACTACGGGGCCATCAGTCCCTAAACTTACAAACTACTTATGAACTAACTAATCCTAAGGACGGCACAAATATCCGTGCCCGAGGGGGGATTCGAACCCCCGACCGTAGTGGCCGTGCAGACCGTGACTGGAGCGCCTCAGTCCCCTCGGCCACCGCGGCCGGCTAGATACCTGCTGTGCTGTTAGCGACGTGTTAGGTGGAACGCCAGTACGCTTACTGGTTAAAATTTCTTCAGTTTCGCAAAACTTGTTCTTATCATGAACTTTTCGAAAGTATGCTACAAACTTCTCCAAAACGTCAAATCTGGTGTAATTAAGGGATTAAACTGCTTAGGTTATCGGTCCACAGACTTACACACTGCTTAAACTAAATTGTGCTAAGCAGCCCCGAATGTAGGGAGGGGGGCGTGGCAAACCAGGGCCTCTGTCTGGTTCTTGCAGGGTGGGAGAGCGCCAAAGAGAAGGACGCCTAGCGCGGGGGGGGGGGGGGGAGCAGGGACGAGGAGTGCGAGAGGAGGCGCCACTATCAAGTGTGTGACACTTGTGAGAACACAAATTTGTGGCAGGATGGAATGTGTACACACTTGTGATAAATCCGGGCCACTCAGGAAAAGTCACAGGCTGCCTCGCAAGTAGTTACACTGGCCCTTCCACCGTACCCGCCACCGCTTCATTTAAATGACCGCTCTGCGTGTTGCCCGCTAAGACTAAGGAAAGGTGGCTTTCGTCAAATTACAAAACGCAACATATATTTTCTGTACCAGGTATATCGTGATATAGAAGTTATTAAAGCTTTTCATTGCAAGGCCGTTCGTTTTGTACATGTACACTACCGGCTATTATAATTGATACACTAAGAAGAAATGCAGATGATGAACGGGTATTCATTGGACAATATATTTGTCCAAGAACTGACATGTGATTACATTGTCACGCAATTTGGGTGCACAGATCCAGAGAAATCAGTACCCAGAACAACCACCTCTGGCCGTAATAACGGCCTTGATACGCCTGGGCATTGAGTCAAACAGAGCTAGGATGGCGTCTACAGGTACAGATGCCCATGCAGCTTCAACATGATGCCACAGTTCATCAAGAGTAGTGACTGGCGTATTATGACGAGCCAGTTGCTCGGCAACCATTGACCAGACGTTTCCAATTGGTGTGAGATCTTGAGAAACATCGTTCATGTGAAACTCAGCTTGCCCTTTTCTCACATGACATCTTGCGAGCCATGGACGAAGGGCAACAGGCGGATTGTGTTTTTCTCGACTTCAAAAAGGCGTTCGACGCGGTGCCACACTGCAGACTGCTAACGAAGATACGAGCTTATGAAATAGGTTCACAGAATTGTGACTGGCTGGAAGACTTCCTAAGTAATAGAACGCAGTACGTTGTTCTCGACGGCGAGTGTTCATTGGAGACGAGTGTATCGTCAGGCGTGCCCCAGGGGAGTGTGATAGGACCGCTATTATTTTCTATCTATATAAATGATATGATTGACAGAGTAATTTGTAATATGCGGCTGTTTGCTGATGATGCTGTGGTGTATGGGAGGGTGTCGTCTGTAACTGACTGTAATAGCATACAGGATGACTTAGACAAAATTTCTAGTTGGTGCGAAGATTGGCAGCTAGCTCTCAATGTGGAAAAATGTAAGGTGATGCGCATGAGTAGAAAAAACAATCCCATAATGTTCGAATACAGCATTAGTAGTAAGCTTCTTGATGCTGTTGCGTCGTTCAAATATCTAGGCGTAACATTGCAGAGCGATATGAAATGGAACGAGCATGTAAGGACAGTTGTGAGTAGGGCGCGACTTCGGTTTATTGGGAGAATTTTGGGAAGATGTACTTCACCTGTAAATGAGACCGCGTATAAAACGCTTGTACGACCACGTCTTGAGTATTGCTCAAGTGCTTGGGACCCGCAGCAGATCAGTTTAAAGGAAGACATAGAGGCGGTTCAGAGACGAGCAGCTAGATTTGTTACCGGTAGGTTCGACCAAAGCGCGAGTGTCACGGAAATGCTCCGGCAACTCAATTGGGGATCGCTGGAAGAAAGACGACGTTCTTTCCGTGAATTTCTGTTGAGTAAATTTAGAGGGCCGGAATTTGAAGCTGAGTGTAGTACGATCTTGCTGCCGCCTACTTACATTTCGCGTAAAGATCACAAAGACAAGATAAGATAAATTAGGGCTCGTACGGAGGCATATAAGCATTCTTATTTTCCTCGTTCAATTTGGGAGTGGAATAGGAAAGGAAATGCCTAGTAGTGGTACAGTGTACCCTCCGCCACGCACCTCACGGTGAATTGCGGAGTATGTATGTAGATGTAGAATGTGCTG
This sequence comes from Locusta migratoria, assembly GCA_026315105.1. NCBI lineage: Eukaryota > Metazoa > Arthropoda > Insecta > Orthoptera > Acrididae > Locusta > Locusta migratoria. Next base: position 396,370,040 of record CM048755.1, read on the forward strand.
GCCAGGGCAGCAGTCGAACATTCTCCGTATCCAGAAATGCCCGTACAGGACATGCAACATGCGGTCGTGCATTATCTTGCTGAAATGTAGGGTTTCGCAGGGATCGATTGAAGGGTAGTAACACATCTTAAATGCAACGGCCACTGTTCAAAGTGCCGTCGATGCGAACAAGAGGTGACCGAGACGTGTAACCATTGACATCCCATACCATCACGCCGAGCGATACGCCAGTATGGTGATGACGAATAGGGGAGAGCGGGGCAAGATGGGGTGGAGGGCAAGACGGGGTTTTTGTAATTTCTACCACGACAGATATCGCAACCTAGTGGCGAATAGTTGAAGTAGTAGGCACTTGCTATGCGAGTGTCTGACCGTGCTAGCAGCCATTTTGAGCAAACCTTTCGGAGTGAATACATCTAAACGTGTTTTCGTCTGTTCTGATATAATTTTTAGTCATTTTCAGACGTGAAAAGGTAAGAGAAGTAATTGTTTCTCATTTTCTTATCAATGAACAAACCGCTTGTTTAGAAATAAATTAATGCATGCTGTAACTAAATGAATGTATCCTTGGTGCTATGTATTAACCTAACTCCATCTTGCCTCCCACTAGGTACCCCGTCTTGCCCCACATGACATAACATGAGCTGCAACCATATTGACTGCCATAAACTGTTAAAAAAACCAGGAAGTTGCCCTTTCGAACCAAACATCTTCACAGATTCTATGTTTGAAGCTTCTGTCACTAGAGACACTCCTTTAACTACAAGTGAGGCCGCTAACGTTTCTGTCAATAATGACCAAGGAGAGGCTTCAGTTGGCTCACATAAGCAGTTTATGTCAGAGACAAGCGATGGTCCTGTCAACCAAGCCGGTACTAAAGAGCAAGATTTTTTTGAAGGAAAGATTCACCTGTTTGTAAAGGCAAAGGTTGGAAGGATAAAAAAGCAATGACGAACGTGGCAAAGAGGACAAAAGAAATTGAAGAAGAAAGCACATTAGAAGAAGATGACATTGCGTAGCTGTATTGCGGCTGTTTCTACTCGCAGTCAACAGAAGGATGGGTGTCATGCGTCTCTTGCAAAAAATTGGCTCACTGTTCATGTGAGGGGAGAAGAGGACGAGGTTGCCGAGGTAAATCGTGTGTGAGAATTTTGCTTACAAAACGACGATAATAACTGAATAACAATAAACTGAACTTTAACATCACACAATGTTTACTTAAAGCATTTTCATTAGATATTAGAATAATTCTTATATAAATTTGTAAACCTGTGTTCATTGAATAATTTAATTACCTTTGCCTTACACAGTATTGAGGTAACCCATCTTGCCCCACCTGCGTACCCCATCTTGCCCTCACTGTAGGGCAAGATGGGGGTACTTGGTAAACCCTGGTAAATTACATTTTTTTAAATAGTAAATACTAACAATTTTGGTCCTATTTCTTTTTATAAGCTCTAGAAATACTGAAGTTTAAGGTGGAATATCTGGTATTTTACTAGAGCATTTTGTAAGCATACCAAAAAATTAAGTGCTTAAGTACCCCGTCTTGCCTCGCTCTCCCTTACACACTTCCAATGTACGTTCACCGCGATGTCGCCAAACACGGATGCGACCATCATGATGCTGTAAACAGAACCTGGATTCATCCCAAAAAATGACATTTTGCCATTCGTGCACTCAGGTTCATTGTTTCGTACACCATCGCAGGCGCTCCTGTCTGATGCAGCGTCAAGGATAACCGCAGCCATGGTCTCCGAGGTGATAGTCCATGCTGCTGCAAACGTCGCCAAACTGTTAGTGCAGATGGTTGTTGTCTTGCAAACGTCCCCATCTGTTTTATTTATTTATTTAACATTCCCCATTACATAGTAATATTACATGCAATACTACAATACATATGCGAGGAGACGTGAAGTAATAAACAGTAAGCGTCACAAAAAATGCCCATCATGCTGCGTTTGATAAGAATTTATTCATCCACTATTGCGAATGAAAACACTTAGCCAAACTTTATCTCATTGACAATCCCAAAAAAATATGAAAGGGAAAAGGTTTACAGCTTACTACTTTTCCGCTGTTCGTGCAGCCACGAAAGTGTAATTCGTAAGACTGTAACTTGTTAGGACATATATTTTTTCAGCATTCGTCTGTGCGTGTATTTTTCTGCAACAAAAAACAAGTTGAAGTCAAACGGAACTAACTAGTAGTTAGAGTAGAATTTTTAATTTAAGGTTTTGTACGGTATTAAAAAGCCTCCTTGCCACTTTCCTTTAGTTTTTTCTTTAATAAATTTGCAAATCAGGGACGATGAAAGCTAAATGAACACTGACATCAACAGTTAGTTTCACGTAATCATTCTTTACAGGCGGGATCGAAACATGTCCGACGGTAGAAAAAGACTGTCTGGCATTGAATATAGGAAAAGACGGGCGCTGAAGGAAGATGACGATAAGAAGCAGAAGGATGCACTACAACTATATTTCAAGGCAAAGAGAGAACGACCTAGCAGCGGCGAGGGTGGGAAAATAGATCCTGAAAGTACAGAAACTGGCGGAGCTACTGCAGCTACATCTTTATCTGCAGGACATGACCAGAAAGTTGACGAACACAGTACTGCGACCACCGCATACAGTAGCAATGCTGACGGTGGGTCATCCACATGAAGTTCAACAGACCTCGCCTAGACTCAAGACCTGCTTTGCGACGATAGCTCCGAGAATGAAACATCAGACAGAACTGAAATTAGGCGATCTGATTCGGAAACTACCGGAGGAACATCAGCCGAGGTACTCACCACCGGAGAAGGGACTTAAGGTGAGCCTAAACTGGAAGAGACAATTGACTCAGATCCCGGAAGATGCCCGGAAATAATTACCGACTGCATTCGAACGACGTTGGTCATGCGAGGTCCTCCCGAGCACATTAAGGAAGCTGAAGAACGTCCTAAAAACGCGGATAACCGGCGTTTCAGCCCTGTGCACTCCAGCTTTTCTTTGAAGAATTCAGAAAAAGCAGATAGACATTGGCTGTTGTACTCAAATAGCAAGGATGCTGTGTTCTGCTTTTGTTGCAAACTTTTTTCGTCATCAAGAGTAAAAATTGCAAAGAACGGTATAACCGACTGGCGGCACCTTGCTTCGTATCTCGAAAGTCACGAAGTCTATCGATCATTGGAGTTCACATAAAAAGTGGATCGTGTTTTCTGATGGGATGAAAAAGTCACGAACTGTCGACGCCCATCATCAAAGACTTCTGAATACTGAAAGCGAACTTTGGAAATATTTTCTTGGCTGCTTAATAGAATTAATTCATTTCCTGGGTCGGAAATGTCTGCCTTTGAGAGGAAGTACAGATACACTCTTTCAGCCTGACAACGGAAACTTCTTGAAACTCGTTGAATTATTTGGAAAATTCGACACTGAGATGATGGAGCACCTGCACAGAACAAAGCAAGGTGAGAATAAGGCTCATCATTATCTTGGAAAGGAAACAGAATGAAATAATTCATCTTATTGGATAATCTATAACCAACAACATTCTATTAATAATGAAATCTGCATAGTATTACAGTATAATTCTGGACTGCACACCAGATATTTCAAAAGGTGAGCAGATCACAGTTGTGGTACGTTTCGTCCAGGAGGCAAGACTCGACGGGGTATACGATGTCCGAATTCGGGAGCATTTCCTGGGATTTCTTCCAGTGCCCGATTCTTCAAGCTCCACTTTGACGCAGGTCGTACTCAAGTTCTTTGAAGAAAAAACATCCTATTGTGTAATATGAGAGGCCAAGGATACGACAATGGAGCAAACATGAAAGGAAATAAGTCTGGTCTCCAGAGAAGAATTTCGGATATTAACAAGAGAGCATTTTATGTACCATGTAGCAGTCACTCATTGAATCTTATTGTCAACGATGCCGCTATGTCTTCTATATATTCTGTTTCCATGTTTTCGACAGTGAAGAGCTTGTATGATTTCTTCTCGTCCTCCGTTCAACGTTGGGATGTCTTGAAGTACCTGCCTAACCTGACGCTGAAGTCACTGAGCGATACTAGGTAGGGAAGTCGCATCAATGCACTTACTCCTCTGAGGTTTCAAATTGGAGGCGTTTATGATGCACTGGTTCAAATATCAGAAGAATTCGATGGCATGACCGCTCACGAAGCAACGTAACTTGTGAATCAAATAAAAAATTACACCTTTCTCACTTCTCTGGTAATCTGGTACGACCTGAGACCTGCAGAACAGAAGAAAAGTTTGTATCTTTTTTGACGGATTCCAAAGAATTGGCTACAGAATTAGAGTTAGAAGATCTAACGTTACCAAGGATTAGTGTTTCCCGGCGACGAAGTAAGAAGCCAATACACTTTACTTATGAAGGAAGGGATGAGACAATAGATGACCCAACAAAATGTTACAAGATTGAATTATACTATTATCTTTCAGATATAGTAACCACATATTTGGATGAGAGATTCAATCAACTGAAATCTCACTGTGATTATTTTGATTTTCTTTACGACATCGGCGAGCTGATGAATGCACCTCCTGACAGCCTGGACACAAACCTCGCAGGGATTTTGCAACATCATGAGTCAAACAACACTGATACACTAGAGTTGTGAAAAGAACTAAAAGTGCTTTCAGCATTGTTGAAACCTGGAGTAGGTCCAAAAGAGACTCTGAAGTTTATAGGAAGACATAATTTCTGTCCTAATGTCAACGTTGCTCCGAGAATCATCCTAACACTCCCAGTGACAGTTGCGGGTGGAGAGAGGAGTTTCTCAAAACTGAAATTGATAAAGACATACCTACGATCAACGATGAGCCAAACTCGTTTGAATGATCTTGCAACAAAAAAATGTTCAAATGTTTGTTAAGCTTAAGGGACTTAACTACGGGGTCATCAGTCCCTAAACTTACAAACTACTTATGAACTACCTACAACTAAGGACGGCACAAATATCCATGCCCGAGGGGGAATTCGAACCACCGACCGTAGTGGCCGTGCAGACCGTGACTGAAGCGCCTCAGTCCCCTCGGCCACCGCGGCCGGCTATCTTGCAACAATTTCGATTGAGCACGAGCTTGCAGAGGAGTTAAATTACACAGATCGTGTGAAAGAGTTTGCACAAGCAAAAGCCAGGAAGGTTCGATTTGTCTAGTATGTTGTAAAATTTTTATATTACGTTCAGCGTCTTGGTTATGTACTGTGCTGCTTCTTATTTTGTTCAACATTAAATAGTTATTGTAAATATTATTGTTCAAACCAAATTATCGTTAAATTGTAAATATATTTTGTTTTCCGTTAAATACATTATCTGTTCACAACCATTGAAAAATGTTTATTTACGTTAACTGTAAGTTCATGCCGCGCGGGATTAGCCGAGCGGTCTAAGGCGCTGCAGTCATGGACTGTGCGGCTGGTCCCGGCGGAGGTTCGAGTCCTCCCTCGGGCGTGTGTGTGTGTGTGTGTGTGTGTGTGTGTGTGTGTGTGTGTGTGTGTGTGTGTGTGTGTGTGTGTGTTTGTTTTTATCCTTATGATAATTTAGGTTGAGTGGTGTGTAAGCCTAGGGACTTATGAGCTTAGCAGTTAAGTCCCATACGATTTCACACACATTTGAACATTTTTGTTAATTCACAAGGCTTATTAAAATTAGCTAGATTTGATCAGCCAGGTTTGATTCCATTTTTGAGCTGGTGCCCAGCAACTGTCTTGTACAAATCTATAGAGAATATCACCAATCACTCGCAATTTTTGTTATAATTTTCCAGATCTACATAGATTTCGTGCACAGTGCTTTGATTTATATTTACATCTATACCGTCATGCTGAACGTAGCTGTCAACATGACGGTTTGGATGTAAGCACATATTAAAAGCTTTGATACTGGCCTAGGACAATCTCAAAAGTAATTAAAAAAATGCGATTGATTGCTGAGATTTCCTACAGATTTGTTTCAATAAAATTTCACAAACGTTTTGTTAAAAAAACCGGTGGGGGGGGGCGGAAATTTAGCAACTCGCACGGGGCGGCACTTGGTCTTGCGCCGGCCCTGACTGTAGCGTAAGACGCGTTTTATACTTTTCATTTTAATCCCATATTTCCATATAAGCACACATGATGTACTATGTATCTGGCAATACAGCGTTCAACCATTTCAACAGAACTAAAATCGTTATTTCTTCGTTTAAGGAGAATAAAACTTACATCTATGAGGAAACTAAAAACAGGAAAAAAATCAGAAATGTTCAAATGTTTGCAAACCTATTGTACCAAACTGCAATGGTCATCAGTCCCTAGACTTAGAAACTCTTTAAACTAAGCTAAGCACAACAAACACCCATGCCCCACGGAAGACTCGAACCCCCGACGGCGAACAACAGCGCGCTCCGCAGCAAGTTGCCTTGAAGCGCTCGGTCACTACAACGCAATATAATAATAATAATAATAATAATAATAATAATAATAATAATAATAATAATAATAATAATAATAATAGTATAAAAAATTGAGATACAGCGCTAAAAGCAAACTGCAATTTCTCTTTAACACTGTGTTTTGGTTGGACGAGATGCCATGTTACGATCCAATCAGCAGTCGTGCTCGGAATTTAATAACTGTATTAGGTTTATATGGAATACCAAAGTGCGGCGAATGAAAATTCGAACCCGGGATCTCCTGCTTACTAGGCAGACGCGTTGACCAATCCGCCACCGAGGGCACAGTGACCAGCCCGACTGCAGAGGACTCTTCCCTGCACGTCTCCCGCCACACCCAAATCTCCATTCGCCACGCTGTCTCTTTCCTATTAACACAGCCAATTTGTTATTTGTTCTGTAATGCTCGCAGCCACAATACTGTATTCCCGCATCAGGGAGAACAGCCCATGAGGTTTCAAGACACAATTAATTGTCGTCAGGAGCCGAGCCTCGGCTTGTATACAATTATATATATATATACATTTTTACGACGTTACAGCGTTCATTTTAACGCTTCTGCCTAGTAAGCAGGAGATCCCGGGTTCGAATCCCGGCTGGGCACAAATTTTCATTCGCCGCACTTTGGTATTCCATCTAAAGCTAAAAAAAAAGGTTTTTTTATACTGTGATGCCATAAGTGATCGCAAGTTGCGATTTATTTCATTAATATGAACGCTGTAACGTCGTCAAAAAAATTTAATAACTGTTTTTTAACGACACAAGCAGATTACAATCGAAGAAAAAAGAATCGTAAGATGAAAAATAAGAGCGAATAACAAAAGTCAATACTATTATCATACGAATAGAAGTAGAAAGTGTGATCACTTGTCGAGTACACCCGTTTCGCCACTAGGCGACGATAGCTCTGATTTACGCGCTACTCTCCCACGCCGTGAAGTTACACTTTCGCATTCGTATCTCTATTTTGCATGTTATGAAGTCGTGATTCATATATTGGCCCCTATGTTGTGGGAACATGTGTAAACTATATTATTTAAGCGCAATCTCAATGCTAATAATTGCTTTTTTTTCACTGTTCTGGGTTGTAAACAGGAGAACCAAGCAGTGAATAACTGCAAGACACACAGTACATCCTTTCCGCATGGTAGCAGGCGTAGCCTATACGTAGTCTACATCTACATGGGATACTCTGCAAATCACATTTAAGTACCTGGCAGAGGGTTCATCGAACCACCGTTATACTATTTTATCTCCCATTCCATTCTCGAATAGCGCACGGGAAGAAAGAACACCTGAATCTCTCCGTCCCAGCTCTGACTTCTCGTATTTTATTCTAATGATCATTTCTACCTGTGTAAGTGGGAGTCAACAATATATTTTCGCATTCTGAGGAGAATGTTGGCGATTGTAGTTTCGTAAGTAGCCCACGCCGCAGCGATAAGCGCCGTTGTTGTAATGATTCCCATCCCAGATCCTGTATCATTTCCGTAACGCTGTCTCCCCTGTATCGTGACAATACAAAACGAGCTGCCCTTCTTTGGACTCTTTCCATGTCCTCCGTCAAACCCACCTGATAAGGATCCCACATTGGGCAGCAATACTCCAAAAATGGACGGACAAGCGTAGTGTATGCAGTTTCTTTTGTAGTTCTATAGCATCTTTTACGAGTTCCGCCAATAAAACGCAGTCTCTGGTTCGCCTTTCCCACGGCATTATCTACGTGTTCTTTCCAGTTTAAGTCTGAAGTAATAGTAATTCCTAGGTATTTTGTGGAGTTTACGGCCTTCACGTTTGATTGATTTATCTTGTGAACAAAGTTTAACGGATTTCTTTTCGTACTCATGTAGACGACTTCACACTTTTCATTATTTAGAGTCAATTGCCAATTTTTACACCATAGTGCTATCTTATTTAGATCGTCCTGCAGTTGGTTTTGATCTTCAGATGATTTTACTAGACGGTAAATGATGGCGTCATCTGCAAACAACCTAAAAGAGCTACTTAGATTTTCCCCTACGTCTGGCTCACTGCTTACAGGTCGCTGCGTCGTCGTGCCGCCATGGGAGTCTCCTGACCGCTGGCGGCGTCGTCGTCGTCACTGCAGCTATCGTCGGAAGCAGCTTCTTCGGAGCGCCGCTTCACCGGGCCCAGCCGAGCCGTCTCGCTGCCCGCCGCTGGACGACGCCCGGCCCGGTAAATATCGCCGCCGCTGGCCTGGTGCAGCCCCCGATCCTCGGGGGACGCCGCCGCTCTTCCGGTTCGCCCAACCCCGCCGCGGGTCCGGCCGTCTCGTCCCGTTGCCGATCACCGCTCCAGCCCCGTCGCGGTCGCCGCGCCAACCGCCACCGGTACAGCCCCACCGCCTCTCCAACGGTCCGGGCACCACCACCTACAGAGAAGGCCGCGGCGCTCTCGTACGACGTCAGGCAGAGTAGGTTGCGGGCGCATAGCTGACTGGCTCGCTGCTTCGGCACAATGGGCCGTGCCCCAGCGGCTACCCAGTCAGCTATGCGCGCGCAACCTACTCTGTCTGACGTCATACGAGAGCGCCGCGGCCTTCTCTCTAAGTGGTGTTGGTCTGGGCCCCACCGCCCGCCGTCCGACGGTGTTCTAGCCGTCGCCTCCCTAGAGACAGTGACTGTGACCTTCTCCCCTCCGTGTTCCTTCTACTTCACATCCCACTATCTTCGTGGACAATATTCCCATTACCACCACCGTCAGAAACTACACCGCCCCCTCCCAAGCCCCCACCACCACCACCTGGAGCTGTGCATATGCTCAACCTGCCAGTCTTTCCCTCTCCACTATCACCGCGTCCCAGGTACTGCACCCATCCCCCACTCCATCCCCCTCACCAAACCCCGTGAATAAACCCTCCCTCCCACTTGCTCCAATCACCAGTGCTCGCCATGCCACAGACGCCGACACGCCTCAGTCACCTCCACAGCAGCTCGTGCCCCAATTCTCGACCCATCCCTCTTGAACCGTTGCGGTTCGTTTATCGATGTTAGCGAATGCTGTGTTATCTTTGCCGGCCGCGGTGGCCGAGGGGACTGCGGCGCGCCAGTCACGGTCTGCACGGCCACTACGGTCGGGGGTTCGAATCCCCCCCCCTCGGGCATGGATATTTGTTCCGTCTTTAGTATTAGCTAGTTCATAAGTAGTTTGTAAGTTTAGGGACTGATGACCCCACAGTTAAGTCCCATAAGCTCTACAAACATTTGAACATTAGCGTTATCTTTGCCCGAGCTCGATGCCTCATGACTAGTCTTGTGTAGTTCACGAACGAACTAGTTCGGAAGAGCGCTCCCAGAGGCGAACTAGTTCGCAGATCCCTCCCCTCTTAGTTCGTCCGCTCCTTTTCCGAAGACTGACGGGTAACAGCGAGAGGACGCCAGAGCGCGCAGAATCGCGTGATTCCCTTCTGCCAGTTGCCGTCATTTCGAGCTGAGATGCAGTTCAGCTGTAGTTTTAGTAGCGGTAGCAAAAGCCAAAACGAGCGGACGAACTAAAGAGAGCGCCCTACTTCGCGGCCGAGCTGCGATCTAAAAGGAGAGCTACTGATCGCGAACTAAAATATGCGCGATAGGTCGCGAACTAAAAGATGCGCGATAGGTCGCGAAAAGAATTACAAATCACGTGTTTGCCTTCTGCTGATGAGAGCCATTTCGAGGTTAGCGTCTGCCTGTTAGATTACATAGTTCAGTGCTACAAAATTTCTGCTTTGAAGTATTCTGCACTCTGCAATATCTGACTAATAAATTCCACAATGCCAAGATATAGAGATAACTCTAAACTTAAACGCGAGAAATTATCCACAAACTGTTACTTTTGGCTTGCGTGATATCGTTAGCGGCTCAAGCAGTAAGCGCATGAAGCAGCTAGGTGGGGGAACTTCTCCCTCCACCTGCACGCGCAGACCACGCCGCTCAGCCGTCACTGGAAGCGGACGAACCAAAAGAACGAACTAGTTCGCGGCAGAGCCGGGAACTAAATTGAGCGCTCCTGATCGCGAACTATTATGCGCAAGTCTACTCGGGACGGACGGACGAGAGAGGGTCGTTGGCTTGACGTCAGAGAGTGCGGTTCCAGCGGCTCACAACGTGTTTCCAGGGGAACGAGTCGGCCTGGCCGTGCGGGTTGTTTTGGGCTGGTCGCGCACATGCGAACATTGGCCGCGGCGTCGGGATTTCTGGAGCTGTGATTTTGAGTGCTGCTGGTTGGAATAACAGGCCTGCACGAAAGAGACAGGAACAGAGGCCAATCTTGTTTGTTGATGTGCCATCACGTTGTCCTCGAGTCCTAGTAATTGAGACCAAGACTGCTGAGTTCTCAGTATGCGGACTGGTTGTGATTTCCATATGTTTGAGAGTGGACACGGGTTTGTAAGGATAGTGTTTACGATGAGCTAGTGTGCACGTCTACGTAATAACAACATTTAAGCAGTCGCAGCTGATTCTTTATGTGCTCACCCAGTCACTGACTAATGCCTTCAGACTTGCGGTCATTCTGTATGGGTATTTTTACTAGTGTATATACACGTGTGTGAAATCGTACTCAGTGCACTGCTAATTTAGTTTTCTTGCAGAGAAGGCACAATTGTGTGTGTGTGTGTGTGTGTGTGTGTGTGTGTGTGTGTGTCGGCGGTTTAATGGTATTACCGTTTTTACCGTTTTGTGTATGATTGGCCCGAGATACCTGTTACTCCAGTTCATGGACATTTGTGTTGACAGAGCAAGCACTCTTTCGAGCACTATTCTTGGATTTATTGATCTGGTAATTGAATTACCATTTTAAGTTATTTGTAGTCTGTTATATCACATGTTGTGTATGTATCTATCCATGTCATGCTGTTAACGTGTTATTATTATTAATGTTACAGCCACAGTCGCTATTACAACAGTTTGTTGTTGTTACCTCCCGTGGCTCTTCCTGGCTGTATTTAGCCAGGTGATGTTTAGATTTGTCAGTTATTATTTTATTGGTCACGTTGGTGATTCTTATATGTTCATGCCGTTAAGATAGTAGCTGTTTAGATTAATGGTCAGTCACCCATTTGTTTAGTTTAGATTGTAAATTTTACATGTTCGTGCTGTTAATCTGAGCCTGTCTTTTTCATATGTGAGCGTGTCTGGCCAGCCAGTGGCGGTTGATCGCGCTGGGCGGCGCAGTGCAATGCTCGGCGCCCAGGTCCTAGGTGGCTGATAGGAGCGGTCGGGAATCGTAAGTTGAGTACTTCTTCCTTTCGGGCAGGTTCCGCCCGGTACCATCAATAACCATTTGCATATTCTTCTTTTACCTTGCTTGGTAGGCGCCCGTGAGCATCAGTGTACGTGGGACCGTAAAATATACATATACTATACTATACTATACTACGGAAGCGAAAATCGGTAAAAGATCGTGTGATTGCGGAAGTGAATGTAACGGTCTTGAAGCTGCTTTAGAAATGTGTAATTCTGGACTCGAAATAAGTGTTAAGGAAGAACTGCAGAAGGACTTAACTAAAGCCAGACAATATGCTGAAATGTTAACAAGTCTGATTCAGTGTGTGGATATTTCCACAGAGACACAAAGCAACGAACGAGAATGTGTGTTTATTAGGCCTAAAAAGTTCAGCCGCCCTGTGTTAAATACGAACGATTTTCGTGTTCCACTAATGAAAAGATACGATGTACTAACTGCAGACAGTCAAAAACTGCGAAAAGAAAATTTAAGTGATATGGGAAACCGCTCAGGTAGATCTGCAGATAAAAAAAGTGAAAGTGCAAACTTGCAAGTGCCTAGTACTGTTCAACACACAAATCGTGTTAATGTAGCGTGTGGCAATAAGGAACACAAGACAATAAAGGTAAAAGAAGAAATATACATTCTGTCAACGAGTCATGGTAAAGGTCTGGCAAAAATAATGCACGACACATAGTCAGAATATTACGTCACAGGAATTTCAAAGCCTGGAGCTCCTTTGCAGGAAGTGTTGAAAAACTGTGAAACTACAGTAAAAAGTGGCGTGAACTGTGTCATAATTGGTGGAGGCAAAGATGTATATAAAAACGAGAGTAGCCTGGCTATAAGAGCATTGAGAGAATCACTAGTAAAAATGCCACAAGCGAATATATTTTTCGTAAGCATTCCCCACAGACACGACTTATTAGAAAACTCATGTGTAAATATGGAAATTGTCGCAACAAACAGAAAATTACGAAAGATTTGTAACAGTTTTCTACACGCAACTTTTATTGAGGCAAGCACTTCTATCAGAGAACATTTTACGAGACATGGGCTCCACAGAAACAAGCTAGGCAAGATAGTGTTGGCCAAAGAAATTTTGCAATCAATTAAAACAGCAAGTGTTAACACTGACAAAAAATTGCACTTCCTACAATAGGCTCGCTGCCAATGGCAACAGAAAAGAATGCACCAACAGCACATGGTGAAGATACATCCCTGCCTACACCACTTGAAGAAATTAGACATACATCAGGATCAGTTTGTGAAGCATCACTGTCACCAGTGGAGTCATCACAACCAGCACTAGAAGAGGAAACAGCTGAGGCAACACCATCACTAGTCAGGACAGAAGTTTCGAATGTTTGTAAATCTATCGGACCAAACTGCGTGGTCATCAGTCCGTAGCTTACAAACTACTTAAACCTAGGTAAACTAACCTAAGGACAACACACACACCCATGCCCCAGGGAGGACTCGAACCTCCACGGCGAGCAACCGCGCGATCCGCAGCGAGACGCTTTAGACCGCTCGGCTACTCCACCGCGGCACAGAAGTTCCAACAGCAACAGTAGCTACATTGTCACCAAAAGGAAGGAAGAAAACTCCAGCAGAGGAAGAAATAAGTGTTATGGGTAAGCGGAAAACAGTGCCTCCTCTCCGAGTAAATGATTTTTTAGTGGAACGCAGCAAGGTGAAGAGGCCCATGAAATAAGCAGTGTAAATGTTACCAGGATCTCTAGTCCAAATGTTCATTCTAAAGTAAAAGACCATTTTGATCTTAAAATTTGCTATTTGAATATTCAAGGGCTAAAAGATGAAGAATTCATTGTAAACCCTTCTGGGTTGAATAATAACATTGATATTTTTTGTCTGAGTGAACACTGGGCTAGAGATAGTGACCTTTCTGTAGTTAAATTTGATAACTATAATCTAGCAAATAATTACAGTAGAAAATTGTATATTAGAGGTGGTGTGGCAATCTACATTAACCTGTCACTCAGTTGTTTGAAGTTGGATCTAGATTATTTATGTGACCAAAAGAATTTTGAGGTTACTGGAATAGTTATTGACAATTTTAGGTTAATAGTAATATCCTTGTACCGGTCACCTAAGGGTATCACTAGTGTATTTCTAGAAAAACTGGACATGCTGCTAGAGATATTTAGTGAGAAAAAGTGGTCACATTATGGTGTAGTAATAGGTGGTGACCTGAATGCAGATTTTAATGTAACAACAACCAAACATAGTGTCACTGAGCTCAAAAATATTTTAAGACAGTACAATTTACACTTTATCAACAGTAGACCCACAAGAGATGAAGCTTGTCTTGATAATATATTTGTAAATTTTGAAACTACAGAATCATCATGCGAAGTAACAGTATTCCCATTCTCTGATCATGATCCTGTATCTTTAAATTATGTCAATAGATTTTGTGCCGATAAGAGTAATATTGAAATGTATGTCCCAAAGGTGGTGATCACCAGACCTGTCACAGATGACAAAATTGTCAGATTTTGTCAGTCCCTTACAAACAGAGATTGGTTTGGTCAATACAGTGTCTCACATTATAGTTTATGTAATGATTTGCCACCAAAGCTAATATTTGAAAGGTTTTTTAAAGCATTTATAACACAATTTAATGACTGTATTCCCACAAAGAAATGTAAAATAACTAACGAAGACCATAGCAGTAAGGGTAAAAATAAGCACAATCCATGGTACACCATACAATTAACAAATCTTAAAAACCAAATTATGCTCCTGCACAATATATATAAAAATCTGAAGACTGACCATGCCAGATCAGCCTATGTTAAAACTAGAAATGAGTATAAAAAAGCAGATGCAGAAGCCAAGAAAGCACACAATTTCAGTACCATTCAGAATTCCACCAATAAGTGTAAAGCTGCATGGAAACTAATTAACAGTGTAGCTAAACATGAAAGAAACAAGAGAATTAATGTAAGTCCCCAGAAATTCAATGATTTTTTTATTAAATCTGTACAAGTAGGAAATGCAATCATCAAACCTAATATTACCTCATCACAGATCCTTTCAGAAAATATATCTAAACCACCAGCAAATACAAGTATGTTTTCCTTTTCTGAGGTGTCTCCTAGTCATGTCCTAAGAATAGTAAAACAGCTTAAATCATCTGACAGTGTAGATATATATGACATTTCTTGCACTATTTTAAGGAAAGTAATAGATAGTATTGTGTACCCTTTAACATACTGTGTAAACAAGTGTATAACTGAAGGATATTTTCCGGATGAGCTGAAAGTATCCAGAGTAGTTCCGATATACAAAAAAGGTGATGTTGACTCCCCTTCTACTTACAGGCGAATTTCCATAGTCCCAGCTCTTTCTAAAGTATTTGAATGTGTAATCTATCAACAATTATGTGCTTATTTTGAAAATGCAAAAATAATTAGCAAGTCACAGTATGGTTTTAGAAAAAACCTGTCAACTCTTGACGTTATAGACTCAGTAGTCAAATACCTTCAAGTTCTTGAGAATAAGGGCTTCGCTCAGGTCACCTTTTGTGACTTAAGTAAAGCATTCGACTGTGTAGAGCATAAAGCACTCTTAGAAAAAATGGAATTATATGGCATTAGAGGTAACAGTCTTAAATTATTAGAATCATACCTACAGAACCGAAAGCAGGTAGTTTGTGTCGGAAAAGAAATGTCCAGTATGCAACAAGTAAAGATAGGTGTTCCACAAGGATATGTATTAGGCCCATTTCTGTTCCTAATCATGATCAATGATCTGCCAACATTTATCAAGTCTCCTACCGTTTTATACGCAGACGATACAACTTTTCTCCACTGTAGCAATGAGTTCAGTAACTTCCAAACCTGTGTTGCACAGAAAATGGAACAAGCATCCTATTGGTTTAAGGCAAATGGCTTCCTACTTAATAATGACAAAACACAACAAATGGTTGTTAGTTTAAAAGACAAGCTTCCCTCAGACGATCCAACCTACGTTAAGTGTTTGGGTGTATATTTGGATAATAAATTGTCTTGGGCTCAACATATAGAATATATAAGTGTTAAGTTATCAAGAGTGATCTATTTGTTAAGGCAACTTATGAACTGTGTACCTGTAAAGTATGTTAGAACATCCTATTTTTCTTTCTTCCAAAGCATACTAACATATGGCATCATTTTATGGGGAAACTCAAGTTCTGTGCATGACATCCTCATACTGCAGAAGAAAGCTATGAGGGTAATTTCTGGTGCTACATATAAGGCACACTGTAAACCTCTGTTCCGTGAACTAAAAATCATGACTGTAATAAACCTCTACATATACTATGTTTTACTTTACACAAAAAAGGAATGTTACCGGAGACAAAAGTAGAGAAAACATTCATGGTTACAACACCAGACGGACCAGATGTATTTATACCCCATACCACAGACTGTCAAAAACTATTAATAGTTATGAACTCATGGGACACAAATTATTTAACAAACTTCCACAATCTGTACAAGAGTTACCTGAAGAGGCATACAAACAAACACTGTATGACTGGATAGTTGCCCATCCATTCTATGAAGTAACTGAATATCTCAACTGTAATATGACACTGTAATCCTATTAGCAAAACTGTTTCTTTTGAATTATCAATTGTACTTAATTTATGTATGACTTTGTCTCCTATAAGCAAAACTGTTTCTCTTGAATTTCCATTGTATGTAATATATGTATGACTTTGTCTATTGTTGTTATGGCTGAATGACAATAAAATTATTATTATTAATGTGGACACGCCACCACAACACGTTCCACTTCCAAGCGAATCACTCGCATGTACGGATCCATGGAACACGATTGACAAATAAATAAATAAATAATAAACTTCACAATAAGACCCTGTTTATTTATTGCATCATGAAATATAAATTAAGGACATAAGAATAACAGTATGCCATAGTATTTATGTGTGATCAGATGGCTCAACCACTGGCCCTGGATGATGAATACTCCACAATGATTGAGCATTGTCCCCCAACAGGTTTAGAATAAAGTGAGTTGTCATTACATATGCTACGAACAGGCACTGATTGAAGTCAGGGGCCTTGCTTTGGTACCTAGATTAAGGATTTTCCATTAAAAAAAATCTGTGAAACTTGCCCTCTACACTTGAGTCACATCAGAGTATTTAGTTAGATATTATATAGTATTTCAGAAACTAAATCTATAATTTCACACACCACAACCAATGTTTTGGGTACAAAAATTGGCAGACACTGCAATTTACTGGCTTTTCAGTGTTAGGGCATCTCCAGAGATTCTGACCACCTTGTGTTGTCCAGCCAGGAGGGCATAGGAAATGAAGTGTGCATATCCAGCAAAATGCATGCCTTTACGACACGAAGAGTACTGTTTTAACAATGGAAAATCCAATAGGAATATCAATAATGGAGGATAGGTAACAACTAACCGTAAAGAGACTCGCTGAGCTGCTGACGGACACAAAAATAGGTAATCACATTCACACGAATTAAAACATTTTCGGCCATGGCTTTGTCAGAAAAAAACACATACATTCACACAGACAATTATCCACACACAACTATCATGTCTGGCCACTCCAGCAACACAAGCTAGACTATGGGTAAGGTGGAGTGTGGACGGGGAAGGATGCTCGGCAAAGGTGGGGATGGAAAGTTCTGCATTGCATGAATGATTTCAAAGGCTGTGATAGATGGGAATTCAAATTCCGACAATAAATACAGTGAAGGGAAGGGGTGGGAAAGGATAAAAGGGAGGTGTGAGGAGTGTGGGAAGAGAGCGGGAGGATTTTAAATGATAATAATAAGGAAAAATCAAGTTAGAAAAAGAAGGAAAAAATAAAGTTAAGAAAACTCAAAATAAAAATAAAAGTAATAAATTAAGGGGATATTGTAAGTGGTGATACACAGTTGTAAGGAAAATAGGGATACAGCATAATGGGTGAGGAAGGAAGAGGAGCCGGCCGCGGTGGCCAAGCGGTCTGCGGCGCGCCAGTCACGGTCTGCACGGCCACTACGGTCCGGGGTTCGAATCCCCCCTCGGGCATGGATATTTGTCTCGCTGCGGAGCGCGCGGTTGCTCGCCGTGGAGGTTCGAGTCCTCCCTGGGGCATGGTGTGTGTGTGTGTGTGTGTGTGTGTGTGTGTGTGTGTGTGTGTGTGTGTGTGTGTGTGTAAGCTACGGACTGATGACCACGCAGTTTGGTCCGATAGATTTACAAACATTGGAACAAGGAAGAGGACGGGGGAGGGAGATGTTAGGCATATGGTGCAGGGATGGGAAGTTACCTTAGGTTGAGGCCAGGATGGGTGCGGGGCCGTAGAATGTGTTGAAACGAATACGGAATTGAAATGGGAAATTTGTCCTTAGTTGACTCAACCTTAAGTGTAAAAAAATATTTTTCTCCTTTTTTTTTTTTTTTTTAAATATCAAGGCTTAGCACATCGACTGAACTAATCATCTAACAATAGTTCATAGAATTAATTAATTTGATGTGCATCCGCTAGGAAATTTGAAATTTAGAAAGAAAGTAACTTTGTCATACAGTAGATTTAAGAAATATAATGGCAACAAAGTTTCACAACTTTGACATCATCATAAATTACGCAATATAGAAACCATAGTGGGGAGATAATTTTCAGGATTCATTTACTACTACATTTGTGAACAAAATGGGCATACTGGTTTTAGGTGCGTGTAAATAAGGAAAATGCTGTTTCTCTCAATGTTCGGGAAAGTCTTATTTTATTATTGTTGAATGTTCAAATGTTTGTATAGTCTATGGGACTTAACTACGGGGTCATCAGTCCCTAAACTTACAAACTACTTATGAACAACTTACGAACTAGGACGGCACAAATATCCATGCCCGAGGGGGGATTCGAACCCCCGACCGTAGTGGCCGTGCAGACCGTGAATGAAGCGCCTTAGTCCCCTCGGCCACCGCGGCCGGCTTATTATTGTTGAGCCTTTCGCATTCCGCATTGTCTTGTTCATTTTTCTATAGTTTGTCAGTTCCGCCCATAGGCTGGCGGACCAAGCAGTATTGGTTACTGGTAACGTGTAATTAAGATTGTGAATGGGCACCTTTGTCTGCAGTCAAACAGCCTACGAGATCATCCACACTCAGTAGCATCTGAAAAATGTCCTGGCTTCAATATAGACAGTAATTATTTAGAGTCCTTGCAGTTATAGACAGTTTTAATGCTATTTTATTCCCCGGATTTTGGGAAATTTCAAATTGGTATATGTAAGTTTCCAGTGAAGAATGTGTGACTTCGTCTTTCGGCGCGTGTGTATTAAACGATTTTTAAGAGAGCTTTGTTAACAAAGGAAGGTAAAAAAAGCTATGCTGCCAAATTGTGCCACAATTCCGTAATACAACATAGAAGTTCAGAGTACAGCAAGAAGCAAGAACATGTAATTAAGCCTCGTTCATTTGAAAAAGACGGATAACATTTGTTTTTTTATCTACATGTTAAACCAACTACGAAAAATGTATTTCTCAAATATTTACAAATTCAGCTCAATCTATCCCACCCAATTGTAAGCGGTATCATAAGGTTCTGTTAAAAACTGTTAACGATTATTTTTCTGAAATACTGCGCAGCACGCGGCTCCGGTGGCTGATGGAAAGGAACTGCGTAGCGGATGGCTCTTGCCTGCTAGTCACAACGGCGCATGAGCGAACCAAGGAGGTTAGAATACCTCCTTGGAGCGAACGACACGGGCGTTCCTCCTCCATCTGACGAGTACAATTTGACAACAATCAATAGTTTGCCCTCCCTGCTTTCAAGTATAGCGTTCATTTAAAAGAAATACCCACAAGGAAGACATATAATTTTATGGTCAAAATCAGTTAGGAAATGAATAAATTACTTAGAAAATATGTGCGTGCGTGTTTATGTTAGATATTTTGTTGCAATTTCCATTGTCTTCTTGTTTGTGTATTCTGTAATGCTTTCAATATCAATCCCACTGTACCATATAGAAGGCATATCTTTCAAATCGCTACTGTTGCGTTGCTTGTGCGGTATTTGTCTCGTGTTTCGCAGCTCGTATGTCGTACGTTTCTGTGCTCTGCGTCGTCTTCACATGTTGTCTGACGCAGCGGCTGTCGACCTTGCCCCATACTACTGTGTCCTCCAGCGTCAATTTTACCACGCCCTCCCATCCCCCACCACCATCTCGTGGAGCACATCCTCCCCTCTCCTCCCTGCCACAATTCCCTCCCTCCTCACCCTCACCACTCCCTCCACTGTCGCCCTCTCCTCTGCCCCCACACAAGCTGTTGCCCTCGTCCCACACTCTCTTGCCTCTTCCGCCATTCCCCCACTCGATTCCTCCCCCCCCCCCCCGACTCCCGCGGTGACCTTGCCGCGGTTCGCACCCAGCAGACTGCTGCGGACTCCTCTCCTCTCCCACCCGACGATGCCGCCGCTGCCGCACAACCAGCTCTGCGCCACCTTCAGGTCATCCCTGTCCCCACTCCTATCACCCAGCCACCGAAGAAGACCAAACGAGCATCCACAGACGCCACCTCCTCGGTGACAAAAAAGCCCGCCGCCCCTCTCGCCACTGGCCCACCGGTCCCGATGGAAGCCGCCCCTCTCCCCCCTACCCAGCTTGCACCACCTCCCCCGCCACCCCTCCTTCCCTCCCAACCCCCTGCTCTCCACACTTTCGTCCTCAATAACCCTGACCCCCAACTCCTAGACTGCCGTGCCTTAACTCTCCTCTTCCGGTAGTATACCCCTTCTGCCCCCATCTCCCGAATCATACTACGGAGGGACTCTGCTGTCCTCAAATCACCTGACCCCGACCACCACACACATATCCTCCACGAGATCCCCCGCATCCACTGTGGACCCAATGCCACCCTTGTCCCCTTGTCCCCCTGCCCCCTCCAGCCTCCAATCGCTGTTGGAGGAACTCCGGCAGTATCCCCGTCTATCCGTCCGCTCCACTCGTAAAATTAACAATGCGATGTGCCCCACCACCTCGTGTGCGTCTTTACTGAGACGCGCCATCCATCAACCACCTCCACCTGATGGAACCTCCCCTAGCATCTCCCCAGTCAAATCGCTACTTGCTAAACATTGCCGTCTCCCCCCTGTATGCCCACACTGCAAAGGCCAACACTTTCAAACCTACTGCCCTAACCTCACTGCCATCCCCCAATTCCCACCAATAACTCCTTATGCCCTCCCCCCCCCCCCACAGTAGAGTACATCATCCGGTTCCTGACTATCATCCTCCAAAATATCCACCCTTTCCAGCGCCCTCACACCCTCCACCAAGTCTCCCTGGCCGCTCGCTCCCTCTTCAACCTTGATTTTAATGCTACAACCTCCCAAAATCTCATCCACTTCACCTTCTCCCGAACTGACCGCCCCCACACCCTGGTTTAGTCCCCACACCCACTCCCTTTCCCTCTCCCTCTCCCCACCTTTCAACCTCATTATGGCGCAGCAATGATTTAACATCTTGTACTCCAATATTCGCTCCCTTCCCACCAATAACCTCCTCCTCATGAACACCTTTACCCAACACCGTGTGGATGTCTATCTCATCAACGAAACCTTTCTCCTCCCTCACCTACATGTCAGTGCCACACCCTATATCCTACACCGTCACGACTCTCCCCATCCCCCTGCACGAGGTGGAGTAGCTTTTCGTCATCTCCGACACCACCCAGTTCGGCCATATCTCCTCCACAACATCCCTTATGAACATCTCATCCACACCCTCTTCCTCCCTTCCCTCACTGTCACCTGTGCTACTATTTATGTCCGCTCCCATGTTCCCATCCCTTATGACTTCCTTGCCCACATAGATAGCACTTTCACAACCTACGTGATCGCCACTGACCTCAATAACCACTCCTGCCAAACTCCATCGGTGGCATCAGTTCATTCCTACCATCAATGGCGACATTGTCCTACTCCCACACCACACCCACCCCTGCAGCAACACCACCCCTGATGTCATCATTGTCTCTCCCAATCTCCTTGGGCGCATCACCCTCCGATCTCCCATCCTTCGTTGACCGTGTCTGCCTTTCTCTCCCTCCCCCATTCAGTCACTCATCTCCATCCCCACATGTCCCTACTTCACTGGCAACATGCACAGACATCTTTCTCCATGACAACACTGTTGGCCCCCTTCTTCCGCCCTCATATTCTGGCCCTCACCAGGTCTTGAATTGGGTTGACAATACCTTCGTCATTTCTTGAATTGGGTTGACAATACCTTCGTCATGCACTTGTCACTAAATCAATTAATAGGGTCAACCCCATATATGTCAAAACCATTTCTCCTCCTCCTCCTCCTCTGCTAGACTCTGCCACCTCTCTCCCTCCACCTCTCCTCGATAAGTGTATGTGAAATGTCTTTCCAGCTAGCATCTTTGAGGTCAAAGTCTCTATGTGCCTGCCAGCCATTTTTGTAGTCAGTTCTGTCCTATTTGTTAATGTGTGCACAATAAAAAATATAGATTAAATCCACGTGGTTATTATTGAGGCTCCAACCCCTTGTTGAAACCATAAAGCATTTTTGTCCATCCTGCAGAGTACAGTGTTTTCACATTCCATGTACCTATTCATAGTGCTTTATTCATAAACTTGGGTCATCTTCCATTAGATACATTTCAATCCACAGCTGTGTGTGGGTGCATAGGAACCCATCAGTTTTTTATTATGTTCAATGGTTAGCCAAAAAATTAACCCTCCCACTTTATCTGAGCCTGGGACTGGCTGGAAAGGTAGTTTTCTTCCTGTAGTGGTTAACAGTATCATTACACTAACAAAATATTTTAATAAGACCAATCACTACACTAACTTAATATTTTATCAGCACCAATGGTAAGCCTCCAGCCCATTCAATTTTCACAGTAGGCCTATGTTGGCACTACCAGAAATTCAGTCCTGAAATTAAAATTGTAAATTGTAATTCCCATAGTCACCAAGCACCCCCATCATTCTTACAACAATCTGTATTTACTGGAATCTTATTACTGGTATTCAGATAATAGACTGTTAGCAGTTTTTACAACAAATGCACCTAATACAGTTTCAGAAAATAAATATTTGACAGCTCAGACTCATAGTGTATGATTGCAAACTATTTTCTTGTCAAATACATTCTGTCTCTATTTGAAGTTAAATTAGTATGTACATTCTCCTAGTATCACAACCATCTATGGCAAAGGTATGAATTCAGAAGCTACAAATTTGAAATAAAAGCAAAACAAACTGCCTTAACTTTGAAAAAATCTAAGTCAATTACTTACTTATTTAACATTTTTAAGTTTGAGTGTCTTGGCAAAGTATGACTTGAGATAATTCTTTATTTTATTTTGTTGGTTTTTTGATTAATTGAATTTACATTTAATTTTGTGGCAGCCAAGTCTTCCTTCTGCAGACCAATACTACATTCTCATCCCATTTTGAAGTCCATTCCTCTACATAACTAAAGGGTGTCTCATGAAAGACACCTGCCAGGCATCCACAAATCGCATGGTACGGCTCCCGGCCACCGCCACCGCATCCACCAGCCACGGCAGCGCCCGATTCTTGGACTCTATTGTGCTGAGGGCGCATACACTGAGTTGAAGTCTAAAAATCATTGCCATCTGAGTAACCTAAGCTTACCTTTATTTACAGTAGATGTTCAAAATGATGTCCCTCTTTGGAAAGAGCAGCCTGACATCTCTTGAACACATTTGCAAACACTTGATGAATCTCAGCTGCCGAAATCTGCGAAATGACTAGTCGAATCCCGGCTTACAACTCTTTGAGTGTATGGGGATTGCTTACATACACCTTGTCTTTTAACATTCCCCAAAGATAAAAGTCACAGGGATTTAGATCTGGAGAACAAGAAGGCCAGTCAACTATCCTGTCATCAAAAACACTTTGTATTGTTGCCATAGAAATACTGGCATTGTCTTGCATTGTCCTGCATGAAATAACCGTATAGCTTTTCGTTGTGTGAAAGTTCTTGAAAAAATGGATGCAGAATATTGTTCACATACCTGTCAGAATTGGTTTCATGAAAACAGATTGGCCCAATTATTCGCCCCACACTAATTGCACACCACACTCCAGTTTTCATGTCATGAAGAGGTTATTGAAGTAACTCATGTGGATTTTCTGAGCTCCAACGTTGATTGTTCTGTGCATTTATGTAGCCTGACAAATGCAGCCATGCTTCATCAGAAAAATAAAGCATCTCAGGATCAACTTCCCCATCATGCACAGACTGTAACAGCTAGTTACAGTAACAACATAGAGCAACAGTATCTGAGTTCATGAGTTGATGCACTACCATTATTTTGTATGGCTTCAAATTCAGTTTGTGTACTACTCTGTGAGCAGATGCTCTTGACACACCAGTCTGAAGTGCCAAACGGTGAAGACATTTTCTTGGCCTTTTTTTCCCCCAAGGCCTCCCCTACCTCGTCTAATTTATTTTCGGTTAGAACACTACCTCCTCTAGGTCTTTGTTGATCTAACACAGATCCAGTCTTTTTAAATTTCTTCACTAATCTGCGGATCGTGGATACATTGGGGACATGCTCACTGGGAACTTTCCATATGAATTCTAGCCGACATTCCACATATGATTCTGTTTTTGTATAGTTGATCACAAGAAACACTCCTTGATCCTTCGTGTATACCATACTGAATGGAAATTTGACAGTAAACTCAAAACAAAACACCCGAACACTCTGTCATGCAGTACAGAACACAAGAGCACAGTGTTTCTACCTGACAACAATAGGGCCGGACTCGGTGGTATTGCCAAGTGTCCCAGAACACGCATAGCGGCAACCGGCAGGCAGAGCGGCAGCAGCCGACAAACGTGCCACGCAACTCGCGGACCTCTACCAGGCGTCTTTCATGAGAGACCCTGTATTCCTGCTGTTCTTCTGCAGATTTATTGTCTTTTCCAGTATCTTACTCAAATTTACAGATAACACTAATTACAGGTTTTATGACAAATTACGGCAGCAGCTGTAGGTGGATCACCAGAGTTCCACATGGATGTTCCGACGTATTACTACATCTTATCTGGAAAGATTTCAACTTTATAATTATTATGAACATGGTTATTTATTAAATGATAATTTCACTCTGCAGCAGTGTGTGAAATGAAGCAAAACTTTCTGACAGATTGAAAGCATGGGTGGCATGTCTGGATAACTGCCCGCAAAAGGCAAAGGTCCAAGTTCAGATCCCTGTCCAGACACAGTTTTAATCTGCCATGAAGCTTCAAGATAATTTATTTCTTCAATCGTTCACTTTTTCTGTGCTTTAGACATTGCCTAAAGAATAGTGATGTCCATTGGTGGAGCCAGGATTTTGGTTTTGGAGGGGCTTGACACAGTTTATGAGCATTATGATGGTGAATACTAAATACCAGGTACTAATGGGATGGGAGAGGGTCTTTATCCAGTTGAGGATGACTTTATAAAAATAAATTCTATAAACGAGGTGCTATATTTATTTATTTGTGTCAGAAGCGTCTTGTACAAAACATAACATGAAACACAAAAACAAAAATGAAGGTCAATAAATACAAATTAGCCATTAATGGTATGCATATTTAAAAGTAACAGTGGTAACAGTTAAAAGGTCTTTTCCCCAGGTTTAAACATTAAAATATGCTAGCCCAAAATCTGGCTACATCACATGCATCACAGGTAGCACCAGTCAGGTCCTGCATGGTACAGCAGGCTGGACAAAGCTCACACTGTAGCAGATGCTCAGTGGTTTGTTCTTTTCCACAGTCACTGAGCCGAAGCTGTATAAATCTGCAATAGGAAAACACCTACTATTTACATAATTAGGTGTAACACAAAAACAATGAATTTTGCAACACTTGCTGATTCACCTATTCAGGAATTACCAGATGATAGCATGGAGAGTGAAAGGGATCTTACATAAGGGAACAATTTAATTTCAAAAAGCTTAAGTACTGTTTGTACATTGCTTGTTGCTTTATAAAATGTTTGGTAAAGTTTATTTACAGGGGGAAGATAAAGAGACTAGATATAATTGGCATTGTACCTTTACAAGCCAGTTTTGTATCTTATTCAGTAAATTGATAAACTTATCCAATGACATTTTTCACATTGACCATAAAATTCACATAACAACAAAAAGATTAAAGGCAAAGATGCAATAATTTATGCCTTATGATATATCACAGTGTGTGCAGTCAGTTTGAAAACTATATTAATAACCACAAAGCGAGGTCTATAACAATGAAATGTGACTAAGTTTGCTATTGATCAGCCATCTGAGAGGGAAATAAATATGTGCTTCCTGTACGTCTAAGGCCTTCAATTCACATTACATGCAAAATAAGCACAGTATCTTATTTAGGTGGTACTACAATCAATAGTGATTACCTTTGACATATGTTACACAGTGACAGTGGGTTGGCAACTAGTAGCAAGGGTATTAACCCATGAGGATGGCTAACAAAAAGTAGTGGCCTGAGTTCTGCCAACATCAATCAAGTAAGGTGCCTTACAAGCACAGAAAGAGATGTTACCAATACACGTAGGGAGAATACGACATTCCTCTTTGAATTTCCATGTACTTTCAAAATGACTGTACAAAATGAAAATGATGACTTATGTAGGGTGAAATGTCAGTTACAACTGAGGATTTCAAAACTGGAAACATCTGTCATTTATAACAATTAGAGATATTCAAGGAAAGAATGACTTGATTCATTGAAGCATACCACTTAAAAGCCAGAAAATCTGAATTGGTTAACAACTGCAGTAGTAGTAGTGGTAGTAGTAGTAGTAGTAGTAGTAGTAACAACTGTTTTCTTCTTCTACTCTTCATCTTCAGTCTAAAGATTGGTTTGATGCTGTCCACGCTACACTAACAAGTACTAGACCTTTATCTCCAAGTAAATTTTGCAACTTGCTTATTACATTTGCTCTCTGTCTCCATCTACAATCTGTACCAAAAATAATGTGTCACAAAGCACAAAAAACCAAAGTGGAACATAAATGTAAATGAAATTCTTGTACTAATTTGAAATACATAAATTGGTTGTACTGCAGAAGTATAATGAATTTCTTCAATTTAAAAAAAAAAAAAATTGATTCTCTAAATATAATTCTTAGTCACACATCATTGTAAACAGTATTAATTCACAAGAAAATAAAAGCTTTTTAAATGTGGTGCTATATAAGAATACTAAACATTAAATGAACAGATTAGCTAACCAATGATGAGGTAAAGAGGTAAATAAAGACAAAATTAAATGACATCACAACTTAACTAAAATTAGGTATTAGTGGATAAGAAACATTTTGAGGTGTGGAGGAATTGGCAATTTGGTATTGGAGTGAAGTGTGGTGTGCACAAAGTTCAGAGAGGGACCAAGACTTGAGTGTAAAAAGCAGGTTCAAATGGCTGTATATTACAAAAGTTATGCCTAGGATAGACTAGCATTAAGAGCTGCATCACACCACGATTCTGACAGAGGTCCATAACAACAGTGACACAAATGGTTCATCTTCCCACAAAAAACTTTGAAGTAGAACTGCAAGTCATCTGATCATTGGAGTCCCTAGGATGTGTTGAATGATAAATCACCTGTGTTGACAGCATGTTAGAATCCATCACCCTATGTATTACTAAGGGTGAAAACAGTTGAAAATGCAAAAAATATCAGTACAGTTATGTCAGTTCTTATAATCAAATATTTAGTGATGTTTGGCTACCTAAATTTTCCATGCAGTGTCTTGAAATAACAGTGGAAACTGATCAAGAAGGAAGATGTTTTAATAGGGTCAGTTGGTTTCAAGCCTAAAGAATGGTAGCTGGCAAGATAACTTGTTATTTGCTTTTAACTGTGAAATTTGAGAAATCGTCAAAGTTGTTTTGTTATGATTATTTTTGTTTATGTGCAAAAGGTATTTAAATTTCTTCAAGAGAGTAATTATTCTTTGTATATAATTATTTTACATCAAAATTCAACTTATTTCTTTACTTAACAATCTGGTAATATCCCCGTGTCCATAAACAAGATTTTCATCACACTACAAGTGTTTCTGTTTCAGTAGTTGCAATAAAAATTTTAACGTGTTATTTTTGCATGTATGGTGACAAATCCATCGGAAGGGTTGTACTTTTTACATTTAATATATCTGACCTCACTTTCATGATAGTTGTGCTTATACCTATTTTGACAGTGTAAAATGTTACTAGTGCATTTTAGCAGTTTCTCCATACCACTGTGTAAATCTTAATATGGTGGGACAATGCTTGCTTGGTAATATCAAGTGGTAAAAATTAATTAATAGCTGAAGAATTAAACAGAGTTGTAAGTTAATATGCTTCTATAGCCAGTGTCATTCTGAATAAAATAATGATAGGTGTTAACCCAATCAGGTGCTGCAGAGAGAAAAAAACTGGATTCTCATTCAGGAGGACAGCAGTTCAAACCCACCTCAGGCAATTCAGAGTTAGGTTTACTGTGATTTCTGTAAATCAATCTAGTCAAATACCAGGATAGTTCCTTTCAAAGAAACCAAAGGAATCAGAGCTTGTGGTGCATTTCTAGTAGCCACTATGTTGATTGAACATAAAACCCTAACTCTCCTTCCTTTCTTCCTTCCTTTCTTCCTTCCTTTATTCCTTCCAGGTGTTAAGCCATCTCATTATAAAATACTAAAATAAGTAAGCACCCCCATGTACCACAGATATTTTTGAGGTGCAGTGGCTTGCGTGCGTCAACAATTAAGATAGCTGTACCACGGGTGCAACCACAGTGGAGGGGCAGCAGCCTTTTCAGTAGTTGCAGGGCCAACAGTCTGGATGATTGACCGACCTGGCCTTATAACATGGAATGTTATATCCCTTAATCAGTTAGGTAACTTAGAAAATATGGAAAGAGAAATAAGTTAGATATGGTGGGGATTAGTGAAGTTCGGTGACAGAATGATCAGGATTTCTGGTCAGGTGTGCACAGTGTTAGAAATACAAAATCAGTTGTTGGTAACTCAGGAGTAGGTCTGAAAATGAATAAGAAAAAAGGAAAGCAGGTACGTTAATATGAACAGCATAGTGAATGCATCATCATAGCAAAGACAGACATGAAGCCAACACCCACTACAGTAGTACAACTTTATATGTCAACTAGCTCTGTCGATGACGAGGATATCAAAGAAATGTATGAGGAGATGAAAGAAATTATTCAAACAAAGGGAGAGGAAAACTTAATTGTGAAGGGGGACTGGAAATCAGCAGTAGAAAAGAGAAGGAAAAGAAGTATGTGAATATGGACTGGGGAAAAGGAATGAAAGAGGAGATCGCCTGGTAAAATTTTGTGCAAAGCACAATTTAATCATCACAAACACTTGGTTTAATTATCATGAAAGAAGAATGTATACATGGAAGAGACCAGAAGACACTGTAAGGTACCAGACTGACTTTATAATGGTAAGGCACAGGTACAGAAATGAGGTTTTAAACTGTAAGACATATCCAGGGGCAGATATGTTCAAATGTCTGTAAATCTATCGGACCAAACTGCATGGTCATCAGTCTGTAGCTTACAAACTACTTAAACCTAGGTAAAATAACCTATGGACAAACACACACACACACACACACACACACACCCATGCCCCAGGGAGGACTCTAACCTCCATGGCGGGCAACCGCGCGCTCCGCAGGGAGGTGCTTTAGACCGCTCGGCTACTCCACCGCAGCCTAGGGGCAGATATAGACTGACCATAACTGGGCTGTAGTTTAAAACACAAGAGACTGCAAAAAGGCAAAAATTTGAGATGGAACCTGGACAAATTAAAGAAACTAGAGATGGTCGAGAGTTTCAGAAGGAGCATTAGGTGAGGAGCAGGTGTAATAGGAAGAAATATTACAGTAGAAGGTAACCCTGAGAAATAGGATAATTAAGTTCGCAAAGAATCATATAGGCAGAAAGGAAAGGCCTAAAAAATCCCTGGATAACACAGGACATAGTAAACTTAATTGATGAAAGGAGAAAGTATAAAAATGCGGCAAGTGAAGCAGGCAAAATGAAGTACAGACAACTAAGAAATGAATAATATAGTGAGGACAGTTTACAACTCACCGCAAAGACGTGGCGACGAGCTGCGACAGGCACATACAAAAGACACACACATACAACACATTCAGCTATCGGCCATGGCCTTCTTCAGAAAATAGAGCACTCACGCAATCACACAGGCACACAACACAGTCATACAACCATCACCTCCAACTGCCACACCGGCAGTCGGAGGTGATGGTTGTATGACTGTGTTGTGTGCCTGTGTGATTGCGTGAGTGCTCTATTTTCTGAAGAAGGCCATGGCCGATAGCTGAATGTGTTGTATGTGTGTGTCTTTTGTATGTGCCTGTCGCAGCTCGTCGCCACGTCTTTGCGGTGAGTTGTAAACTGTCCTCACTATATTATTTATTCCAACCTGGACTTTCCATTATTATATTTCAACTAAGAAATGAGATTGACAGGAAGTGCAGACTGGCTAAGCAGGAGTGGTTAGAGGGAAAATGAAAGACTGTAGAAGAATGTATAAATAAGGGAAAGATAGATACCACCTACAGGAAAATAAGAGAGGCATTTGGAGACAAGAAAACCAGCTGCATGAATATCAAGAACTCAGTTGGGAAACCAGTAGTAAGCCAAGAATGGAAAGCTGAATGGTGGAAGGAATATACAGAGGGCCTGTACAAAGGAAATAAACTTGAAAGCAGTATTCTAGAAATGGAAGATGAAGTAGAGTAAGATGGGATAGGAGATATTATACTGTGAGAAGAATTTGACAGAGCACTAAAAGATTTGAGTAGAAACAAGGCCCCTGGGATACATGATGATCCGTCTAAACTGCTGATATCATTAGGAGAGTATGTTTTGAAGAAATTGTTCCATCTTGTATGCAAGATGTATGAGACAGAGGAAATACCCTCCAATTTCAAGAAGAATATAGTAATTCCAATTCCTAAGAATGTAAGCCACCCCCATGAACCACAGACATTGCCGAGGTGGGGTGGCTTGCGTGCCTCAACGATGCAGATAGCCGTACCGTAGGTGCAACCACAGCGGAGGGGTATCTGTGGAGAAGCCAGACAAACGTGTGGTTCCTGAAGAGGGGCAGCAGCCTTTTCAGTAGTTACAGGGGCAACAGTCTGGATGATTGACTCAGCTGGCCTTGTAACATCAGTTCATGTGGCTTTGCCACACAGTTACTGCGAACGGCTGAAAGCAAGGGGAAACTACAGCCGTTACTTTTCCCGAGGACATGCAGCTCTACTGTATGAAAATATGATGATGGCATCCTCTCGGGTAAAATATTCTGCAGGTAAAATAGTCCCCCATTCGGATCTCCGGGCGGGGACTACTCAGGAGGATGTTGTCATCAGGAAAGACAATACTGGCATTCTACGGATCAGAGCGTGGAATGTTAGATCCCTTAATCGGGTAGGAAAATTAGAAAATTTAAAAAGGGAAATGGATAGGTTGAAGTTAGATATAGTGGGGATTAGTGAAGTTCGGTGGCAGGATGAACAGGATTTCTGGTCAGGTGAGTACAGGATTATAAGTACAAAATCAGTTGGGGGTATCACAGGAGTAGGACTGATAATGAATAAGAAAATAGGAATGCGGGTAAACTACTATGAGCAGCACAGTGATCGCATTATCATTGTCAAGATAGATACGAAGCCAACACCGACAACAGTAGTACAGGTTTATATGCCAACTAGCTCTGCCGATGATGAGGAGATCGAAGAAATATATGAGGAGCTAAAGGAAATTATTCAGACAGTTAAGGGAGAGGAAAACTTAATTGTGATGGGAGACTGGAATTCCGTAGTAGGAAAAGGAAGAGAAGGAAAAATAGTAGGTGAATATGGGCTGGGCAAAAGGAATGAAAGAGGAAGCCGCCTGGTAGAATTTTGCACGGAACATGATTTAATCGTAACAAACACGTGGTTTAAGAATCACAAAAGAAGGTTGTATACATGGAAGAGACCAGGAGACACTGGAAGGTATCAGATAGATTTTATAATGGTAAAACATAGATTCCGGAACCAAGTTGTAAACTGCAAGACGTACCCAGGGGCAGATATAGACTCTGACCATAACTTGTTAGTCATGAACTGTAGGCTGAAACTGAAAAAACTGCATAAAGGTAGGAAAATAAGGCGATGGGACCTAGATAAATTGAAGGAACATGAAGTTCTGGAGAATTTCAGAGGGAGATTTAGGCAAGATTTGACAGAAACAAGGGGAAATAAAACAGTAGAAGAGGAATGTGTAGCATTGAGAGATGAAATAGTGAAGGCAGCAGAGGACAAAATAGGTAGAAAGGCAGAACCTACAAAAAATCCTTGGATATCACAGGAAATACTAAATTTAATTGATGAAAGGAGAAAATATAAAAATGCAGTAAATGAAACAGGCAAAATGGAATACAGACGACTAAAAACTGAGATTGACAGGAAGTGCAAAATGGCTAAGCAGGAGTGGCTAGAATCCAAATGCAAATCTGTAGAAGAATGTATAAGAAGGGGAAAAGTAGATACAGCCTACAGGAAAATAAAAGAGACATTTGGGGACAAGAAAAACAGCTCTATGAATATCAAGGACACTGATGGAAAACCAGTTCTCAGCAAAGAAGGGAAAGCTGAAAGTTGGAAAGAGTACATAGAGCAGCTCTACAAAGGAAATGAACTTAGAGACGATGTTGTAGGAAGGGAAGAGGAAGTATATCAAGATGAAATAGGAGATACTATACTGAGAGATGAATTTGACAGAGCCTTGAAAGACCTAGGTCGGAACAAGTCCCCAGGAGTAGATGACATACCCTCAGAGCTACTAAAGTCTCTGGGAGAACCAGCCATGACAAAACTATTTGAACTGGTGTGTATGATGTATGAGACAGGCGAAATACCCTCAGACTTTAAGAAAAATGTAATAATCCCCATTCCAAAGAAATCATGTGCAGACAGGTGTGAAAATTACAGAACCATCAGTTTGATAAGTCATGGTTGCAAAATTTTAACACGGATTATCTACAGGAGAATGGAAAAGCTAGTAGAAGCTGACCTAGGGGAAGATCAGTTCGGGTTCAGGAGGAACGTAGGAACCCGGGAGGCAATACTCACTTTACGTCTTATCTTAGAAGATAGATTAAGGAAAGGCAAACCTACATTTTTAGCTTTTGTAGATTTGGAGAAAGCATTTGACAATGTTGACTGGAATACACTCTTTCAAATTCTGAAGTCAGCAGGGGTAAAATACATGGAAAGGAGAGTTATTTACAACTTGTATAAAAGCCAGACCGCAGTTATTAGACTCGAAGGGCATGAAAGGGAAGCATCAGTTGGGAAGGGAGTCAGACAGGGTTGTAGCCTTTCTCCGATGCTATTCAATTTGTACATCGAGCAGGCGGTGAAGGAAAGCAAGGAAAATTTTGGAATAGGGATTAAAGTTCAGGGGAAAGAAATAAAAACATTGCGTTTTGCTGATGACATTGTAATTCTGTCAGAGACAGAAAAGGACTTGGAAGAGCAGTTGAATGGAATGGACAGTGTGTTGAAGAGAGCGTATAAAATGAACATTAACAAGAGCAAAACAAAAATAATGGAATGCGGTCTTAGAAAAACAGGTGATGCTGAAGGAATTAGATTAGGTAACGAAACAATGAAGGTGGTAGATGAGTTTTGTTACTTGGGTAGTAAAATAACATGCGATGGTCATAATACAGAGGATATTAAATCAAGAATGGCAATGGGAAGAAAAGCATTTTTGAAAAAGAGAAATTTGCTAACATCGAATATTAATTTAAGTGTAAGGAAGTCTTTTCTGAAGGCATTTGTTTGGAGTGTTGCCTTGTATGGGAGTGAAACATGGACGATAAGCAGTGCGGACAGGAAGAGAATAGAGGCTTTTGAAATGTGGTGCTACAGAAGAATGCTGAAGATTAGGTGGGTAGATCGCATAACTAATGAAGAGGTACTGAACAGAATTGGTGAGAAAAGGAATTTTTGGCATACCCTGACCAATAGAAGAGATCGCTTGGTGGGACACATTCTTAGACATCGGGGAATTGTAAATTTAGTGTTTGAGGGAAGTGTGTGGGGTAAAAATCGCAGAGGGAGACCAAGAGACGCGTATAGTAAGCAGATTCAAGTGGATGTGGTTTGCCGTTCTTATGAGGAGATGAAAAGGCTTGCTCAGGATAGAGTAGGGTGGAGAGCTGCATCAAACCAGTCTACGGACTGAAGACTATAACAACAACAAGAATGTAAGTGCAGAAAAATGTGAAAATTACAAAACTATCAGTTCAATAAGTCATGTTTGTAAAATACTAACATGAATTATTTACAGACAAATGGAAAAACTGGTGGAATCTTGGAAAATATCAGTTTGGATTCATGAGAAATGTAGGAACATGGGAGCAAATACTCACAATACAACTTATCTTTAAAGATAGGTTCAGGCAAGGCAAATCTACACTTAGCGTTTATAGATCTGGAGAAAGCTTTTGACAGTTTTGAACGGAATACATTCTTTTGAATTCTAAATGTAACAGGGATAAAATAGAGGGAGAGAAGAGTCATATTCAACTTGTATAACAACCAGACAGCAGTTATTAGAGTCGAAGGGCATGAAAGGGATGCAGTGGTTGGGGAGGGAGTAAGATAGGGTTGTAGACTTTCCCCAATGTTACTCAATCTGTACATTGAGCAAACTGTAAAGGAATGCAAGGAGAAATTTGGAGAAGGAAAGTTGAGGGAGAAGAAATAAATATTGTGCAGTTTGCTGATGACCAGCAGTGGCTGGTGCTTCAGGTGACTGGGGTTCACTTCTTTCAGTGCTGGACTTGATAGTGGAACCCCCCCCCCCCACTTGGCACATCAAAGTTTTGGCACCCCACCTCAGATATATTTTCGTTACAAGATATGCAGAATGTGTTTCCTTGGCTTGTTTGCACTTGCTTCAACTCCAGCTTTGTTATTTCACACTTCGCTTCCAAGCTTAAAGCAGAGTAGTTTGATTCTAAAAAATACTGAACATT
Organism: Locusta migratoria; assembly: GCA_026315105.1. Classification (NCBI taxonomy): domain Eukaryota; kingdom Metazoa; phylum Arthropoda; class Insecta; order Orthoptera; family Acrididae; genus Locusta; species Locusta migratoria. The sequence continues at coordinate 396,404,849 of CM048755.1, forward strand.
GTTCAGTTTTCTTTTATAATAAACACCAAGAACATATGATAATGTACATGAACACTAAAACACAGTAAGTAACTGATTACACTGTTAAGTGACTATAAAAAATGAATCTGTTAAAATGAAGAGATGAGCTACCTTCAGGTCATGTGACACTAAGCAGCAGCCCCTCCTAACCTTACACATACATAAAGGCTGCTCTTCCCCACATCTTTTCCAACAGTTAAATATTTGTTACAATGAAGAGTATAACTGTCATTTACCCTCAAAATTTGGAAAACTTACAAAGTATATGTGGCAGGTAACAATACAAAAGTCATTGTTCCTGTACCTGTTAGAAATAAAATTGGGTTTAAAAAAAAAATCACTTACAGTTTTTTTCAAACTGACTATCTTTGACAGCGCATAACAATGCCACTGACCACATGACTATTCTTACTAGGTGCAGAGTAGTGACTTCATTATTATTCATGATCATATCTTCTGAAGGTTTTTACAGTTGATACATCTTTAATTTACAGTTAAAAGATATTTTACCAAATATTACATTTTCGATGAATCTTCAATGCACCAAAAACAATTATTAAGGGAGGATATTGCCTTCATGGAGGATTTACACATGAGCAAGGTGAGTTGTGCAACAACTTTAGTGTCTTGCTTCAGGACTAGTCATGTGTAACTGCCAGGACTTGAAAAGCCAGGATCTGGTGAGTCTACCAGATCCAACACCAATGTTAAAAGCTGCATTTCCCCCTCACCCCTCCCTGCTGCAGGATCACCCATATGCTGCCTCCAGGAGCTTCAGAAGAGAATCTGAACCTCAGCTGCACATGTGGATTGCAACACTGCAGCCACTGTCACGTTTACTAAGCAGCTGTATATGTGTTGTCCCTACGGCGTAAAATGTTTCTCATGTGATAAAAATAATTTGAATGTACATGCAAAATGATCTGATAGAAGAATGAAACGAAGAATGATAGTTTAAAAACACTTTTATTTTATTTGTTTATTTACTTTTTTTCACAACAAGCTATTTTATGGGGATTCACTGAACCAGTGAACATATAGGATGTGCAGTCACTGCTGATGACATAGTATTTCTTTCAGAGAAAGAGGACCTCGAAGAGCAGTTGGACAGAATGGACAGTGTCTTCAGAGGAGGGTGTAAGAGGAACATTAACAAGAGTAAAATGAGGGTAATGGAATGTGCTGTCAGAAAACAAAGTGACACAGAAAGAATTATATTACGTAATGAGACAATCAAAGTAGAAGATGAGTATCTTTATTTGGGTAGCAAAATAACTTCTGTTGGCCAAAGAAAGGAAGATACAGAGCCGGCGCAAGTCACGTGTGAAACGTGCCGGCCACACAGGGCGGCACTATCCGAGGGGCGGCAAATCTGCAGCGCCGACCTTCTCTCTCTTCCCCCCCCCCTTTCTTTAGAGCAAACTCAACACTCATTGGAATTACTATATTCTTCTTGAAGTCAGAGGGTATTTCCCCTGCCTCGTACATCTTGCATACCAGGTAGAACAATCTTTTCATGACTGGCTCTCCTAACGATATCAGCAGATCAGTCGGAATATCATCATCTACTTGGGCCTTGTTTCAACTCAAATCCTTCAGCACTCTGTCAAATTCTTCTTGCAATATCATATCTCCTATCTAATCTTCCTCCACTTCATCTTCCATTTCTAGAATACTGCCTTCAAGTTTATTTCCTTTGTATAGGCCCTCTAAATATTCCTTGCACAGTTCACCTTTCCCCTCTTTGCTTAGTAATGGTTTACCGTCTGAGTTCTCGATATTCATACAGCTGTTTTTCTTGTCTCCAAATATCTCTTTTATTTCCCTGTAGGCACTATCTATCTTTCCCCTAGTTATACATTCCTCTATGGTTCTGCATTTTTCCTGTAGCCACTCATGCTTATCCAGTCTGCACTCTCTGTGAATCTCATTTTTCTGACGTTTATACTCCCTTTTGCCTCCTTCACTTGCTGATTTTTATATTTTCTCCTCTCATCAATTAAGTTCAGTATATCCTGTGTTATCCAGGGATTTCTATTAGGCCTTGCCCTTCTGCCTATATGGTCCTCTGCAACCTTCACTACCCTATCTCTCAGAGCTACCCATTCTTCTTCTACTGTATTACTTTCCCTTGTTTCAGCCAATCCTTGCCAAATGCTCCCTCTGAAACTCTCAACCACCTCTGGGTCCTTCAATTTGTCCAGGTTTCATCTCCTAACTTTTCTACCTTTTTTGCAGTCTTTTAAGTTTTAATCTGCAGTTTACAACCAATAAGTTATGGTCAGAGTCTATATCTGCCCCTGGATATGTCTTACAGTTTAAAACCTGCTTCCTAAATCTATTCCTTACCATTATAAAGTCAATCTGGTACCGTCCAGTGTCTCCTGGTCTCTTCCACATATACAGCCTTTTTTCATGATGTTTAAACCAAGTGTTGATGATCATTAAATTGTGCTCTGCACAAAATTCTACCAAGCGATCTCCTCTTTCATTCCTTTCGCCCAGTCCATATTCACCTACTATGTTTCCTTCTCTTTCCTTGCCTGCTATCAAGTTCCAGTCCCCCATTACAATCATTTTTGTCTCCCTTAAGTTTCTGAATGATTTCTTTTATCTCCTCATACATTTCTTCGATATCCTCATCATTGGCCCTACTAGTTGGCATATAAACTTGCACTACTGTGGTCGGTGTTGGTTTTGTGTCTGTCTTTGCTATGATAATGTGTTCACTATGCTATTTATAGTAACTTACCTGCATTCCTATTTTCTTATTCATTATCAGTCCTACACCTGTGTTGCCACCAACTGATTTTCTATTTATAACCCTGTACTCACCTGACCAAAAATCCTGTTCATCCTGCCACCAAATGTCACTAATCTCTACCATATCTAACTTTAACTTATCCATTTTTCTTTTCAAATTTTCTAACTTACCTACGGGATTAAGGGTTAGAACATTCCACGGTCATGTCTCATTATGGAATAAGGGGGTAGCATCACTTCACTTTTCTTTGCTTTATTTTCATTCTAGCTATTGCGATGACATGTGCTTATTTGCTGACTTGCCAATTTTTAAAGTAGAAGTCTTATGATCTATTACTTTAAAAATTGGAAAGTCGGCAAATAATCATGCATCGTCCCAATAGCTAGAATGAAAATAAAGTGAACAAACTTGAAGTGATTCGGCAATGGCTAATTTATTACCCCTTATTCCATAATCAGACATGAATGAACTGACACATGGAAATTACGGCAGATGTCGAGTGTCAGTTCTTTGAAATGAACAACCACAGTGCAGTGAGTTAATATATTTCGACTAGCATTAGTACCCATCGATGCCCGGGTGTGTATTTATTGCATTATTATGTTACTCCATCTTCTTATTCTTCCTCTCTCCATTGTCTTCCGCCCCACTCTTTGACCGTTTCACCTGCATCTGTAGTGAAATTCGGTCTGAAATTCAATTTCACGCAGCTGAATTCTTATGAATTCATCTCCTGAACAGTGTATCCTACAGTAATATGAGATTTCACACACATTTGAACATTTTTGTAAATTCACAAGGCTTATTAAAATTGGGTAGATTTCCTTAATCAGGTTTGATTCCATTTTTGAACTGGTGTTTAGGGAGTGTTTTGTACAAATGTTGCCGGCCGCGGTGGCCAAGCGGACTATGGCGCGCCATTCACAGCCACTACAATCAGGGGGTTCGAATCCCCCTCTCGGGCCTGGATATTTGTGCTGTCCTTACTATTAGCTAGTTCGTAAGTAGTTTGTAAGTTTATGGGCTGATGACCCCGTAGTTAAGTCCCATAAGCTCTACAAACATTTGAACATTTTTTGTACAAATCTGTAGAGAATATCACCATTCAGTCACAATTTTTGTTTTTATTTTCCAGATCTACATAGATTTCGGGCGCAGTATGGCTGTTCTCAACGCTTTGAGTTATGGTTACATCTATACTGTTATACTGAACGTAACTGTGAACATGACGGTTTAGATGTAAGCATATTAAAACCTTTGAAACTGGGGATCTGAAATATAAAAACAAAAATTGTGATTGATTGCTGACATTTCTTACAGATTTGTTTACATAAAATTCCAAAAACGTTTTGTAAAATAAATAAATAAATGGAGGGCAGCAATTTAGCAGCTCGCACAGGCCAGCACTTGGTCTTGCGCCGGCCCTGGGAAGAAATAAAATGCAGAATGGCCATGGCATGGGAAGAAAAGTGTTTCTGAAAAAGCAAAATTTGTTGGCATTCAGTAATAGTTTAAATGTCAGGAAGTTCTTTTTGAAAGCATTTGTCTGTATTGAAGCATTATATTGGAGTGAAATGTGGACAATAAGGAGTTCCAACAAATAGATGATAGAAGCTTTTGAAATGTGGTAATACAAATGAATGATGATGATAAGGTGGGTATATCACATAACTAACGAGGAGATGCTTAACAGAATGAGGGAGAAAAGGAATTTCTGGCATATCCTGACTAAGTGAAGGGATAGGTTGGTGGGACACATTCTGAGACATCAAGGAATCATCAACTTAGCCTTAGAAAGAAGTTTGTGGAGTAAAATTCGTAGAGAGACCAAGGGATGAATACAGTAAGCAGAAACAAAAGATGTATGTTGCTTTTCTTATTCTCAGATGAAGAGGTTTGCACAGGACAGGATAGCATGGAAAGCTGCATCAAACCAGTCTGCAGACTGAAGAACAAAACATCGTAACAAGTGAACCGCAAAAACATTTACACTCTTATCAGCAGTCCTCTTTGGGGTGGAAACTACTGGATACTAGTAAATGTTTCCCTCTATATACTGTCTATTTCAGTTATCTGATGGGGAGTTGCCAATGTTACACATCTGTGATGGCAGAGGACAATTTAAAAAGAGGATGTTATATTGAGGATGACGATTATATGACAGGCTATTGCCTGTGCTAATATGGCAGGTTATTGTTTAGTAATTCTCATATGTGATTGCTTTATAATAAATTGAAAACTTGTAGTCAGAGGTAGTGATTTCCTGCAACAAAACCTTGAAACCATATTGCAATTCTCCATGGGTGCTGTTGATGCTGTTAAAAATGGGTCATGTGGTGGTCCTGGCTGAAGAAAACATGGAGTCTGCTGGGCTGCAGAATTGGTGACAATTAGATTTGTAAATTGTTTTGCTCATCTCTGTTAATGTTCAAATGTTTGTAGAGTCTATGGGACTTAACTACGGGGTCATCAGTCCCTAAACTACTACTTATGAACTACTTACAACTAAGGACGGCACAAATATCCATGCCCAAGGGGGGATTCGAACCCCCGACCGTAGTGACCGTGCGGACCGTGACTGGAGCGCCTCAATCCCCTCGGCCACCGCGGCCGGCATCTCTGTTAATACTGTAGCTTCAGGCCAGTGGTTGCCTTAACCACTTGGCTACCCATGCTCACCTACCGTCTGTCTCAAATTCCCACAATTCGCACGCTGTGCCTGTAATGACTATCGTTCACGCCCTCTTACACTCGCCATTACGGATTTCCATACAAGGGCGAACGTATGATTGCATCTGCAGTGAAGTAATTGAAGCTAACATTGTCTTCATGTGTAAATACTTATTATATTGGTGTGGTGTCTGTTATTTCGGACATGAACGAAAGAACAGACACCACACCACTATAATAAGTCTCCATACAGTCATATTCCTCCATAGCATTTTCAAATTGTTCAGACATTCCACATATTAGATATTGGTAATTACACTATTACATAACCAAAATAAACAGTATATAGAGGAAAATACTTAATGAATAGATAGTGATTAGATATTAGAACATATGCAGCACTGAAAAAGAAAGGAATTTCAGATAACAGACACATGACAGCTACCAGAAAGGCACAAAATAATAGAAGGATGTTGTCATAAGGTGCTAATAAGAAAGTCTCATACAGAAATTTGATAAATAAATAAATAATACAAAATAAAAAAAAATTTAAAAAAAATAAAAAAGAAGAAAAAAAAAGAAGGGGGGGGGGGGGGGAAGAACACACAGAGAGGTAGTCTTTGTTAGAAATAATTCAAATTCTAACGAGATTTTCCTAGTAAGTATATATTTTAAGATATCCACCAATATGAAGCAGTGAGCATTGTTGCACAATGTTAAAAATTTGGCAATTTTATTACTTAGTGACATGGCAATATACTGACACCACACCTGCTTACACATTGCCTATCTGTTATTTCCTACCAGTCATCCGAGAGAGTTGCATACAAATTTAGTTTTTTCCCCACTCTTCAATTACTCATGTCAAATTCACACAATATTGCTTTTAACACTGAACATAAAAGAGCAAAACTGGACTGCCTGCACATACATCTCCCAAAACTAATAAATTATATCCAATGCCCCAGTGTGTTCATTGGTTTAGTGAACCACCAGATAAAGTATTCTTTTTTTTCAAGCTATCATTTTTGCTTCAGTCTCATATCAGATAATTTTCACCTGCATTGACAAAGTATTATCATCACATGAGAAATATTGAAGTTGTGCAAATAGCATGAATACATGCCATAGTGTTGCCCAGGCACTGCTGAGGTTCAGATTCTCTTCTGAACCTCCTCAGTCATCCTATGGGCACACCTGCAGCAGGGAATATTGGGGAGAAACAAACGCAAGAGAATGTAGCTAGTTTTCAAACCCCACCTTTTTCATGTACAAAGCCTTCATGAAGGCAACATTTGTACCTTAGAGCTTTTGACACAGTGAAGATTTATTAAGGTCACATCATATTTGGTAGAAGTTCTTATAACTTAATGCCAACTAATGATGCATCAGCTGTAAAAGACTGAAGAAGATCCGAAGATGAACAACAATACTATTGTTAGTCACAAATAGACAAACTGACAGAATGGCCATGTGGATTAAGATGACATGTTATAGAGTAAAAGAAAGAGTTCATTTCTTGCTAGAAGCTAAAAAAACACTGATTGGCAAACCTGCAATGACTTGTGCATTGTTCCTTGCCACAAATGTTTGGCAGTTTTTCCCCAATTTTGTCATGATTTTGAGGATGAGTGACATTTATGTTCTTTGTTGTTAGAAATATTCAGCTGACTGAGAAATACTATCAATTAAAATTTCACTAATTTTAAAAACAAGTAATGGGAAATTCAGTTTTAACATCCCATCAGCATCTTGGTCCTTAGAAATTTAGTGCATATTTGGATAGTTTTCATAACGAATGCAGAAGGAAATTAGCCATAATCTGGCATTTGACTGGAGTGATTTAGGGAAATGACAGAAAACCTTGATTAGGATAGCAGGAGGCACGTTTGAACCACAGTCCTCGCAAATCTTGAGTCCAGTTTGTTATCAACAGGGCACCTTGTTCAGTCACTGATTTTAGGTGGTGGACATGTCAGTTCTGGGATATGACCTGTTCTCAAACAACACAGAGATTTCAATGCTCAATATTTTCTGTAACCAGTGGGAGGAGATAACTTGTTTTACCGCCTAAATGGTATGCCCATAATAACAGAGTAATAAAAAATTGGAGGTAGCCAGGTTTCGAGCTACTGATTCAATTATTTAGAAAGGTAAATTGCATAATGCAGTAAAAGTAGTCAATTCCCAGCCATTTATGGCAGCAGACACTACTGATATATGGTAGCTGAAAAGCTCTCACATTTCTAGTTCGTTGCACTGTTAAATATACTGTTAGGTTTTAATTGTCATACACATCATTTTCAACAGCTGCTCAGCTTGAAACCCAAGAGCTTTTTATCAAGTCAGTCACTGCTCTATTTGATAGCTTAATACAACAGAACGTGCAGGATTTGGTGTCAGTTGGGGCAAAACATTTTACCACTCATATGCTTAAGAAAATTTGAGGACATTCTTAAATTTCTATATCATTTTATTGACACTTGAGATATTTCAGGTCAGAAAAATCAAGGCCCTGTTTCATATCCACAAATAATTATCACTAAGGACACTTGGTTCCACTGGCACCTCCTTGTGGTTGCCGCTGGCTTAATATTGGCAGATAAAAAATATTAAAGCAATCACACCTCAGATGCCCAAAATGAATCAAAATAAAATGCAGTACATGCAATGACACTTCAAAAACTTCATAATGTGACAATTCAGCAGCAAAATTTACACTACACAAGCAAAATGTGATTTGAAATATTGAAACCATGTTAGATGGTAGACAAAACCATGGCAGAAACTAAAGCAAAAATGTTAATATTCTGCATGTCATGCACACAGTACAGTTCCATGATTATTGAAAACAATACATACATGCTAATGTGAAATATCTGTACAATTTATATGCTTTATAGATCAGACATTAACTTTCTTGTAGCCCACTTGTAAATGGGGCAAAAGCTTGTAGACACGTTTTAATGTGCTTTGACGTACATGAACTCTTAATTCAAATAAGCTATCTGCATCATCTCCACACTACTTTAATATGATGTAATATTGTATTCACACTTTCGAAGGAAATGGGTGTGTAGTGATACAAAGATTATGTATTGTCTTTCTTTCAGAACATAAGTCACTTTAGAACCCATGCTATGGTGCTATAAAATCAATAATACTTACATGGGGAGGATTCTGGGAGGGAGGGGGGGGGGTGAGAATCAGAGACCTGTTAAACAATAAACAGAAATTTAAACTTCAATGGTGTTCTTTAATTGTTATATAATATACTAAAGTGCAATATCGGTTATTTATTAACTGGTTTCACTGCAATGTTGGGTCATCTTCAGGGTTTTTTCTCTGTAATATACATTGTTTACATTCAGAGCATTCCTAAAGAAATACATTCCTAATTAAATGACACTGAAATAAATGAAAACAGAATAAAATGTTGTTATAATCAAGAAGGTGTGGAGCAGCATAGGAGCTGGGAGTCCTCAGGTGCTGTCACTGTTGGAGGTAGCAAAATGAACTGCACTTAAATAGCACAAGATCCATGTTGTGGCATCACTATTCACCACAATGCCATTGGTCTACATAAGTCGTAGCACCACTAGAAGAAGATGCGATAACTTGCTCCACAGTACTTCGGCCACCGAGGGCACCTCAAGTATCATTACACCTTTGCCTCACTTCGTGCACTGGCCAATCAGAAGACAGGGGCTCACCAACATATGCCGATTTGCCAACATATGCTGGCACACCACAGTCATGACAGTTAGTAGAAGTCAGTATGGCGGAAAACTCCAGTCTACCAGTCAGTATAGCAGTCAGTAAGAAGCAGAGATATGAGTGCTAAAGTTACAGGAGATACATTTACAGCAAGCCAGAAGTCTATGAATGCACAAGTCAGAAGACTGCTACTGATTGATATAGAAGTGAAGAATAACAGAACTGTATCATCAGATTTGTGCAACCACAAGCACCTTTATCTGTAATAAAAGTATATGAGGACTAATCACTTCTTTTAGTTGCACACCTTGTCCACATCCTTGGTAGCCAATATCCACCTCCCACTGCCACATCCCGGGGATATAAAACTCCACTCCTATGCCATCTGCACCCATTGCTAGAAGCCAGTGAACAGACCACTTACTTGTTGTTTTCTCAGTCTTCAGTCCAGAGGATGACATGCAGCATCTCTCCACCCTATCCTATCCTAATGAAGCCTCTTCATCTCCTCATATTAACAGCAACCCACACCTATATGAACCTGCTTACTGCACTCATCTTGTGGACTCCCTTTGCGATTTTGCAATTTTTACCCCACACACTTCCCTCCAATGCAAAATTCATGATATGCCACATATTCCTCTTCTCCTCAATTCTGTTCAGTATCTCCTCATTTGTTACATGATCTAGCCACCTATTTTTTGGCATTCATCTGTAGCACCACATTTCAAAAGCTTCCATCCTCTTCCTATATGAACTTGTGGTGACTGATTTCTCAGACATCACCACCAGCAACAAAGTGTGATATCTTTTCACTAAATCTATGTTAACTTTCTGTATTAGCCATAACAGCCAGTTCATCTTTAGACTTTGTGTATTAAAAGTGTGTTCTTTGATATTGTGGATGTTATTGGTATACCATCATTCAACAACCCCATATTGGTGACCCACAGTTAGAAAGTATTTTTGCAACTCATTCATGCAAAAATATTGTGTACGTGCTTTCCATGTTGCAAGAAAACTCATAGCTTAGGTTGTTTGTTTTGTGTCTCGTTTCCGCCAGTGGTCCTGGTGTCAGTGGCAAAGTAGAAAGAGACCGACACAGGAATAAAGGATGCACGCTTGTGCAGGTACGGAGGTGACCAGCCAGTGGGACAGCAGAAACTAGAAACACTAGAGTAAATTAGAACGAGATATATATTTCATGGAGTCTTGGTAATACTTAACTATTACATAGTTCTGGACTGCAGAATGCTGATACATAGTTTACATAGAGGCCTGCCTATGGATGATTCCTAGTGCCTATCCGATAGCAAAGTATTAACTGGTGCCTATCTGATTCCCAAGTGTTAACTGGTTCCTATCTCAGTCCAAAGTGGGCGATGCAGCAGTCGTGGCCACGAGCGGAGTTCCAGCAGAGGACGCTCATGGCTGACGTTGTAAGAACGCCGCGCGGTGCGTGCATGGCGGCGCGCGGAGAAAGTACGTGGCACGCACTTCTTCTGCGACACCACACCTTGTCACCTTCAAGATGTCCCCCACTACTGACACAAAATTGGATATCCGGCAGCATCAACTACATAGCTAGTGCAATACAAACGCTTTATGCTGCAAGCTCTGAGCTCGGCCTGGAATCCTCAAGTTTTGTGTACCCACCAGCCCAACAACCGGACAGTGACTCAGGTTTCGGTAGCCCTGAAATGTTGTGCAGTTCAGAGCGAAATGTTTCACATAACCATGGCTACCAGCTAGTACAGGTGCCTGCATTTCGATATCTCCCTCTCAACAAATCGAGCCTAGTGCTTTTCTGTGTGTTTGCTGCAGCTCCTCACCTCGTCGAAGACTATAATCTCATACCGAACACTTCCCATCCCTCTTCAGCTGCTCCTATGTCGAACATTCCTTTGCCTCATAGCTGTCAAGGCTTTCATTTCCAAAGGTTCACACCACCCTCCCCCACATCGAGCCGCCCCTGACCTTAGATAGGCAGGCTAGCTCAGGTGTTTCATTCCACCAGCTCTCAGTCTAATAACACACCCCACTATGTAATAAGCCAAACTAGCTCTTTTCCATGTAGCACCCATCACTCACGATCAAGCAAGCTATGCTCTCCACCATGCCTGCCCATCTCTACTTCGAACCAGCCTGACTTCCCTACAATCCTTCCCCCCCCCCCTCCCTTTCCAACATTCATGGTCGAGCACATCACACTAATCCAGACACAGCTTACTGTCTCACATTGATGCTCCATTCAGGGGGTTCTCTCCACTGACAATGCACAATACTGTTGCACCTGAGGGTAGGATAATCAAGATGACAACACACGTACATCCTGACGATGTTATGTAGCTGGTGATGGTCATCAAAGAATTACAATGTCATGAGCAAACTGCAAAATTATTTAATTATAGAATAAAATTTCACTACATAACATTGATCATAACACAACAAAACCATCAATATGCATCATTACTGTGCTTAAAAATATATAATAATACATAATAAATCTATCTTGAACAAAGTGTATTCTAATCCAACCAGTGACAGGTAAGCACAATATCATAGGAGGTCACATTATGTACTTTGAACTGTGAGGTAAAAGACTAATTTATTATTTCAAATAGAAAATCATTACAGAGCTGTGAATTTGTTACACAAGAAAATTATCAGTGCATAACTAGTGTTACGAACTATAGTAGCAATCATAATCATATGTTATTGTAGCTGAAAAATGTTAAGAGAGCACAAATTGCCTTTCTCTCTCACACCATATGTTGATTCATTTACACAATAAACTGGATATGCGAATAATTGGATAATATGGATCATCATGGCTGATTTACCACAAGAAATCAAAATTCAGATATGCAAGCAAAAAGTAGCTGGAAAAACTTTCCCATGTCTACACTCACCCATGCTGTTTTCACTCTAATGAGGGAAGTTTCTAGAAACAGTTTCAATCTGTCCTACGATTTAACTGGTAATTTTTACCCTGTAATAAATGAAAATCTCTGCATATTGGTAGCAGTGAAGAATCAACAATAAATTTCTACTGCAAATTTTCCCCTCCTGACGAAAGCATGGAATATCTGGAAAAAGATAATTACAAGTTGCATCTGGAAAGTTCAGTGAATGGTCCCATATTTTACAAACCATGCTGGCAGGTGATGAGGTGCCCATGCATACACATTGAGAGCATGTGAACAAGTGCTCCCTATCATGCAAACCAGTCCTTCAAAGCAGTGGTACACGTTGCGATCCAGCTAACAGGGTCAATGTGAGAACTTATGTCATTGGAACATGCAGCACAAAATGGAAGCAATATATTAACATCAAGCTTTGTTTCAAGTTAGGAGAAATGGTGACAGAGACCCATGGGATGTTAGTGCAAGTGTATGGTGTTGAAGCAGTGATTAAAAAGTGTGTGTTCTATTAGTTTAAACACTTTAGAGATGGAAGAAAATGTGTCCTAGATGAGCCATGTTCAGGTTGAGCAGCCACAATGACAGTACCAGACAATATTGAATGAGTGCGACTGGTGCTTGCAGATGATTTGTGGCTGTCTTTGAGAATTATAGCCCTGAAAGGCTTACGCTTCACAATGGTTGCAAAGATGGAACAATGCATGAACTCAGTGCTTTGAGTGATTCCACAAGAAGTGTTTGCCTACAGCTTCCAACAGCTGTACAACCAAAGTGTATTGTAGCCAGTGCAGATTATTTTGAAGGCCAGTAAAGGTATTTATTTTTAACTCTTGTTGCCTATATTTCCTGAGACCATTCACCAAACATTTTGGACACACCTTGTATATCATATGGTTGTGATGTGAGGCAGAAATTATAATACAAAGACACTGGAATTATTTTCTCAAAATGATGGTTGCACTTTAAAGTGGAGAATCCTGGTAGAAGAAAAGGCATTAAAGACAGTTTACATACCAGTAAATAAATAAATAAAATTAAATAAATTCCTTTAGTAAGCCTACAAGATGTACAACTGAAAGATCAGTATGTATCAGTGTCTGTTATGTTGTCCACATCCAGAAAAAGCACCTGCACCAGGGAAGTCTAATAGTTCACATGAAATCTAACACTGGAAAGTCCAGGTTAGAATAAAACATAATAATAGGTTCCAACTCAATGTAAAGACAATTGCTGAGCTGTCAACAGGCATGTAATAAAAGCAAACCAAACTCTAACAGCTTAGCTTTCGTCCAATATCTTCATTAGAAAATGTGAACACGTTCAAATTCATACAGCCAGACAAGTATAATTCATACACACGAGTGCTGTCAACAGTTGCAAGGGTTGCATTTACTGTTTTCCATTTTTCTTTTCTTTTCTTTATATTTTTATTTTGGGATCAAATGACTCAAATGTAATAAATAATAATAATAATGTGTAAGAAAATTCATTTTGATATGATGGTCCCCTCATTTAGAATTTTTTTTAATACCACACCTTATATACTGTAAGCTAAGCTGGATCTCTCTCACAGTATCAGCATGTCATATTACATACATAATTACAACCTCATCATCATGTATGTTCAAGAGATTCTTTTGCAAGCATCATTTACATCATATCAGCATCAAATGCACATAATCCTAATGCAATTGTGCATGCAAGTGAGATGGGACACATCAACAGGTTACGACATGTATACTGTGTGTGTGCTTCAATGTATTTGTAAATCTATAAATGAAAAATACCAAGAGATGTATCACAAAGTATATAATGAAACCAAGGGAAGTAGTAAAACTTGCATGTAAAAACTGTCACATGAACAAAACTTCAGTCAATAAAAGTAGGCTAAAAAGTAGAATAATAATATAATTTTATTTCAGTAAAATTTCAGGTTCCAGTAACATATATCAAGACAGTGCAGTCCCACATCAGTACATATAGGAGAGGTTCTAATAGGAAAGATGTCACTGGTATAGTGTCAGGGACAAACAAGAAATACAGGGAACCAAATGTAGTCAGTAACAATTTTCCTCAAAACATAATGTTGAAATGGTGGCAAAACTAAAATATACCAGTGGCTTTTAAAGTAGAAAAAAAATGTAATCATCTACAATCTCACAGAATTTGTTTTTATGCTGCCATGGAACAAATTAGAGATAGCAAAAATGATATATTCTGCAACACTCAGAAATACAGTGGCTCTGAGTGGAATATTTATCAGTACAGTAAAATATTCTTGTATCGTAGACAATGACATGGTATAACCATATCAAAAAAGTATGCTCAAAAAACTACTAGCAAGTTGTTAATGAGAAACCTGAGAAATAAATACAGAGATGGTTTTAACTAAGTACTCTATACTATTTCACAATCATTTAATTTATTTATCCAGAAATCATTCCAGATTGTGGGATACAAACATATTAACATATACACACACATATAATACATATTATATAAACAAAAATTATAGAGGAAAACTTTCCCGGTGGGATAAACAAAAATAAAAATAGAAAAGAGATGACTTACCAAAAGGACCGGCTCGTCGAGAGAAACAAATAAAATCACACACAAACACACATACAAGCTTTCGCCACCACTGGCAGCTTCTTCAGGAAAAAGAGGAAAAGAGGGGAGGAAAAGGGAAGGATATGGGTTTTAAGGAAGTGGAAAAGGAGTCATTCCAATCCCAGGAGTGGAAGGACTTACCTTAGGGGGAAAAAAGGAAGGTAAACAAATACACACACACTCAGACATATCGAAACGCAAACACACCTAGACAGACATTTATGAAAAGCAAAGAAGTTGGACAGAGATACCAATTGAGGCAGAGGCTCTGTCCACAGAACCAAGGCAAAGATGCTAAAGATAGTGGGTGGGAATTTGAGTTAGCGGAGATTGAGACCAGGTGGGCAACGGGAGGAGAGAATAAGCTGAAGGGCAAGTTCCCATCTCCGGAGTTCTGAAAGGTTGGTGTCGGTGGGAAGTATCCAGATAACCCGGACGGTGTAACACTGCGCCAAGATGTGCTGGCCGTGCACCAAGGCATGTTTAGCCACAGGGTGATCCTCATTACCAACAAACACTGTCTGCCTGTGACCGTTCATGCGAATGGACAGTTTGTTGCTGGTCATTCCCACATAGAATGCTTCACAGTGCAGGCATGTTAGTTGGTAAATCACGTGGGTGCTATCGCAAGTGGCTCTGCCCTTGATCGTGTACACCTTCCGGGTTACTGGACTGGAGTAAGTGGTGGTAGAAGGGTGCATAGGGCAGGTTTTACAACGGGGGCGGTTGCATGGGTAGGAGCCAGAGGGTAGGGAAGGTGGTTTGGGGGTTTCATAGGGATGGACTAGGAGGTTACGAAGGTTAGGTGGGCGGCGGAAAGACACTCTCGGAGGAGTGGGGAGGATGTCATTAAGGATGGATCTCATTTCGGGGCAGGATTTAAGGAAGTTGTATCCCTGCTGGAGAGCCACATTCAGAGTCCGCTCCAGTCCCGGAAAGTATCCGGTGACAAAAGGGGCACTTCTGGGATTCTTCGGTGGAAGGTTCTGGATTTGGAGGAATGAGGAGGTGGCTCTGGTAATTTGCTTCTGAACCAGATCAGGAGGATAGCTGCGGGATGTGAAAGCTGTTATTAGCTTATTGGTGTACTGGTTCAGGGATTCGGGACTGGAGCAGACTCTTTTGCCACGAAGACCTAAGCTGTAGGGAAGGGAACGTTTGATATGGAATGGATGGCAGCTGTCATAATGGAGGTACTTTTGTTTGTTGGTAGGTTTGATGTGGACGGATGTGTGAAGTTGGCCGTTGGACAGATAGAGGTCGACATCAAGGAAAGTGGCATGGGATTTGGAGTAGGACCAGGTGAATTTGATGGGACCAAAGGAGTTGAGGTTGGAGAGGAAATTCTGGAGTTCTTCTTCACTGTTGGTCCAGATCATGAAGATGTCGTCAATGAATCTGTACCAAATTTTGGGTTGACAGGCTTGGGTTTCCAGGAAGGCTTCCTCTAAGCGTCCCATAAATAAGTTTGCATACGAGGGGGCCATCCTGGTTCCCATGGCTGTTCCCTTTAGTTGTTGGTATGTCCGGCCCTCAAAGGTGAAGATGTTGTGGGTTAGGATGAAGCTGGCTAGGGTATTAAGGAAAGAGGTTTTAGGTAGGGAAGTGGGTGGTCGGCGTGAAAGGAAATACTCCATCGCAGCGAGGCCCTGGGCATGTGGGATATTTGTGTATAAGGTAGTGGCATCAATGGTTACAAGGATGGTTTCAGGAGGTAACAGGCTGGGTAAGGATTTCAGGCGATCGAGGAAGTGGTTGGTGTCTTTGATGAAGGATGGGAGACTGCACATGATGGGTTGAAGGTGTTGGTCTATGTAGGCAGAGATTCGTTCTGTGGGGGCTTGGTAACCAGCCACAATTGGCCGGCCTGGATGATTAGGTTTGTGAATCTTAGGAAGTAGGTAGAAGGTAGGGGTGCGGGGTGTCAGTGGGGTCATGAGTTTGATGGACTCGGGTGAAAGATTTTGTAGGGGGCCTAAGGATCTGAGAATTCCCTGAATCTCTGCCTGGACATCAGGAATGGGGTCTTCTTGACAGACTTTGTAGGTAGTATTGTCTGAAAGCTGACGCAGTCCCTCAGCCACATACTCCCGCCGATCAAGTACCACGGTCGTGGATCCCTTGTCGGCAGGGAGAATGACGATGGAATGGTCAGCCTTCAGATCACGGATAGCTCGGGATTCAGCTGCGGTAATGTTGGGAGTAGGATTAAGGTTTTTCAGGAAGGACTGAGAGGCAAGGTTGGAAGTAAGGAATTCCTGGAAGGTTTGAAGGGGGTGATTTTGAGGGAGAGCGGGTGGGTCTCGCTGTGATGGAGGACGGAACTGTTCCAGGCAGGGTTCAATTTGAGTGATGTCTTGGGGAACTGGATCATCAGGAGTAGGATTATTTTTCCTCGTGGCAAAGTGATATCTCCAGCCAAGGCTACGAGTATAGGATAGTAGGTCTTTGACAAGGGCTGTTTGGTTGAATTTGGGAGTGGGACTAAAGGTGAGGCCTTTGGATAGGACGGAGGTTTCAGATTGGGAGAGAGGTTTAGAGGAGAGGTTGACTACTGAATTGGGATGTTGTGGTTCAGGATTGTGTGGATTAGGATTGTGAGGTTTGGGGGGGAGTGGAGCTGGAAGTGGGAGATTGAGCAGATGGGAGAGACTGGGTTTCTGTGCAATCAGAGGAGCTTGTGGTTTATTGGAGAGGTTGTTGAGGGAGAGAGTATTGCCTTTCTGGAGGTGGGTGACCAGGAGTTTGGATAGTTTTTTGAGGTGGAGGCTGGCATGCTGTTCCAATTTGCAGTTGGCCTGTAAAAGGATGTTCTGAACTCTAGGTGTGGATGTGGGAGTGGAAAGGTTGAGGATTTTGATCAGGGATAGGAGTTGACAGGTGTGTTCATTGGCGGAGTTGAGGTATAGGTTAAGGATCAGGTGGGTGAGGGCTGTTGATTGTTCTGTTTGGAATTGGTATAAGGCAGGATGAAAGGATGGGTTACAGCCAGAGATGGGAACTTTCAGTGTGAGGCCCTTGGGAGTGATGCCAAATGTTAAGCAAGCCTGAATGAATAAAATGTGTGACCTCAATCTGGCTAGGGCAAAGGCATGCTGACGGAGGGAATGTAGATAAAATTTGATGGGGTCAATGTAGGGTGACATGAGTAGTATGGAGGAAAAAAAAACTGTTGGTAGAATAAGGTTGAAGGATGAAAATAATCTACCGAATGAATAGAAGTGAAAACGTGTAGAAAAAAGATCGGTAAAGTCGGAAAAACAGACTGAAATATCGAAAAACGGGAATGGAAATAATCGGAAAGTTGCTACGAAATGCCGAAAATTGTTATGAAATGAAAACCTGTAGAAGAAAAGATCGGAAATGTCGGAAGAACAGACGGAAATATCGAAAAACGGAATGGAAATAATCGCGAAGTTGCTATGAAATGCCGAAAAATGATATGAAAAGCCGAAAATTGTTATGAAGTGCCAATTAAAGGTTATAGTAAATGAAGTTCTGAGATGATGTTTGCAGTAAAATGAGAAATGTAGATGAAAGGGGGATATTATCGAGATGCAGTTTTGAAGGCGGTATCCGCGAGAAATGGATAAAAATAATAATAATGACGTTCGTCGTTTTGTTTGGATAGGCTCACAAGTTAATATTACTGATTGTTGTACAGATTGTTGTATGTAGTCCGCACCCCTACCTTCTACCTACTTCCTAAGATTCACAAACCTAATCATCCAGGCCGGCCAATTGTGGCCGGTTACCAAGCCCCCACAGAACGAATCTCTGCCTACATAGACCAACACCTTCAACCCATCATGTGCAGTCTCCCATTCTTCATCAAAGACACCAACCACTTCCTCGATCGCCTGAAATCCTTACCCAGCCTGTTACCTCCTGAAACCATTCTTGTAACCATTGATGCCACCTCCTTATACACAAATATCCCACATGCCTAGGGCCTCGCTGCGATGGAGTATTTCCTTTCACGCCGACCACCCACTTCCCTACCTAAAACCTCTTTCCTTAATACCCTAGCCAGCTTCATCCTAACCCACAACTTCTTCACCTTTGAGGGCCGGACATACCAACAACTAAAGGACACAGCCATGGGAACCAGGATAGCCCCCTCGCATGCAAACTTATTTATGGGATGCTTAGAGGAAGCCTTCCTGGAAACCCAAGCCTGTCAACCCAAAATTTGGTACAGATTCATTGACGACATCTTCATGATCTGGACCAACAGTGAAGAAGAACTCCAGAATTTCCTCTCCAACCTCAACTCCTTTGGTCCCATCAAATTCACCTGGTCCTACTCCAAATCCCATGCCACTTTCCTTGATGTCGACCTCTATCTGTCCAACGGCCAACTTCACACATCCGTCCACATCAAACCTACCAACAAACAAAAGTACCTCCATTATGACAGCTGCCATCCATTCCATATCAAACGTTCCCTTCCCTACAGCTTAGGTCTTCGTGGCAAAAGAGTCTGCTCCAGTCCCGAATCCCTGAACCAGTACACCAATAACCTAATAACAGCTTTCACATCCCGCAGCTATCCTCCTGATCTGGTTCAGAAACAAATTACCAGAGCCACC
Organism: Locusta migratoria; assembly: GCA_026315105.1. Classification (NCBI taxonomy): domain Eukaryota; kingdom Metazoa; phylum Arthropoda; class Insecta; order Orthoptera; family Acrididae; genus Locusta; species Locusta migratoria. The sequence continues at coordinate 396,424,147 of CM048755.1, forward strand.
TCCTCATTCCTCCAAATCCAGAACCTTCCACCGAAGAATCCCAGAAGTGCCCCTTTTGTCACCGGATACTTTCCGGGACTGGAGCGGACTCTGAATGTGGCTCTCCAGCAGGGATACGACTTCCTTAAATCCTGCACCGAAATGAGATCCATCCTTAATGACATCATCCCCACTCCTCTGAGAGTGTCTTTCCGCCGCCCACCTAACCTTCGTAACCTCCTAGTCCATCCCTATGAAACCCCCAAACCACCTTCCCTACCCTCTGGCTCCTACCCATGCAACCGCCCCCGTTGTAAAACCTGCCCTATGCACCCTTCTACCACCACTTACTCCAGTCCAGTAACCCGGAAGGTGTACACGATCAAGGGCAGAGCCACTTGCGATAGCACCCACGTGATTTACCAACTAACATGCCTGCACTGTGAAGCGTTCTATGTGGGAATGACCAGCAACAAACTGTCCATTCACATGAACGGTCACAGGCAGACAGTGTTTGTTGGTAATGAGGATCACCCTGTGGCTAAACATGCCTTGGTGCACGGCCAGCACATCTTGGCGCAGTGTTACACCGTCCGGGTTATCTGGATACTTCCCACCGACACCAACCTTTCAGAACTCCGGAGATGGGAACTTGCCCTTCAGCTTATTCTCTCCTCCTGTTGCCCACCTGGTCTCAATCTCCGCTAACTCAAATTCCCGCCCACTATCTTTAGCATCTTTGCCTTGGTTCTGTGGACAGAGCCTCTGCCTCAATTGGTATCTCTGTCCAACTTCTTTGCTTTTCACAAATGTCTGTCTAGGTGTGTTTGCGTTTTGATATGTCTGAGTGTGTGTGTATTTGTTTACCTTCCTTTTTTCCCCCTAAGGTAAGTCCTTCCACTCCTGAGATTGGAATGACTCCTTTTCCACTTCCTTAAAACCCATATCCTTCCCTTTTCCTCCCCTTTTTTCCTCCTTTTCCTGAAGAAGCTGCCAGTGGTGGCGAAAGCTTGTATGTGTGTTTGTGTGTGATTTTATTTGTTTCTCTCGACGAGCCGGTCCTTTTGGTAAGTCATCTCTTTTCTATTTTTATATTATATAAACAGACACATATGTACAGAATCAGTATTATTTCTGTAGGTACAAAGAAACAGTATTGATTCAGCAACTTCAAAAGCTGTGGCTTAAAGAATGTGCACTACTAACAGTATTTACACTATCTTGGTTCAAGCCTTTTATATTTAAGGTGATCTAAAAACTCAGGTACTGAATAAAAGCAAAGATCTAATAAAAATGCCCTTAGGGGTCTGCAGTAGAGTGGGTATAATGGTATTATTTTTATCTTATGTGGTAGGCTATTGTAGATTTGAACAGAACTATTTATTGTGGAACATTTATAAGCTGCTGTTCTTGTTTGCTGGACATGAAAATTTTCCTTTTGCCTTGTTTTGTGCTCATGAATATTGGAATTTTTATTTATGTCCTTTAAATTTTTCCTTACATATTTACAAACTTCAAGTACATACATTTACATACTGCGGAGTGGGAGGACTGATGACTTCTGAAAGAGGAGTTTGCAGGAATCTGTGTGCCATGCATGATGGATTGCTCTTTTAGCTCTTTTCTGGGTTAAGAAAACCACTGAGTTTGGTGGCATATTGCCCTAGAATATAATCTCATACAGTATTGTGAAAAGCAGGCAATTCTTGCAGTTTCAAAACTACCTTTGAGACACAGTAAACATAGACTATATTGTCAAGTTGAAATGGAAGCAGGCTTGACTTCAAAAGGCAGGGTTGTAAACTGAACACAGCACTTATACTGAAAGCAGGTTTATTGCGAAATGAAACATGCATGCAGCACTGACTACCTCTCAGGCAGAGTGCTCTGCTATTTATACACAGACAGAATGTATCAGAAATTAGAAGAATAGTTAACATAGAAACAAGTAGAAATTAGAAGTGAACATAAGAAACATGCAGAACATTCTGGAAATGAAAATTATGAAGAAATAAATTTTTGCCAGTGGATGGGACTGAAAGGGCGACCTTCAGCACCACAATCGGTGACGCTATCCATTGTGCCATGCCGGCAGTCAGTTAACTTGGGGTCTTGCGGCATTGCTCCCTCAACTATAAAAAGAATATCAACCTGCTGTTAGGTTCCCTTTGGTACCTGCTGCAATGTCCTGGTTTTGATCTTGTCATGAGCACTCTTTATGGCAGTTCTGGAGAATTCTTCACTTCTGCATGATTACCCATGACAGATGTTCCTGTCATGGCTTCATCAGTATCATTAGCGTCCTTAGAGTCATTGAACAAGAAGCCATTTTCACTTATCTGCGCTTCACGGTCATAGTAAGGCTTCAAGCGGAGGACGTGAACAATGTCTCTTCGTCTTTGTCATATTAACAACCGCACATAATCCTAGAATTAGTATGTGCCATCTAACAGGCAACATATGACACGATACAGACCAAAGTATCACTTTAATAATTTTTCTGATAGTCCAACTTTCCGTACAGGGGTAAAAATCCATATCAGATCTCCTGGGCTGTACACAACAGGTCGGTGCTTGTCATTATACTGCTGACGGTCCTTATCCTTGGTGTCCAGTGTCCGTATGCAAACCAGCTGTCTTGCTTCTTCAACCCTGGTGATGAGCTGTTTCACATAGTCATCCTGAGTGTCATCTGGCTGGGACAGGAACAGTGTATCCATTATCATCTCAGCTTCACAGCCATGGAGCAAGAAAAACGGCGTGAAGCCTGTGGTGTCTTGTCTTGCGGTATTATAAGCAAATGTCATGACTGGGAGTATTGTATCCCAATCCTTACGCTCAACATCAACAGCATATCTGCTAACGTCTTCTTATAACATTCTGTAAGACCATTTATCTGAGGATGGTATGCTGTTGTCATTCTGTGGACAATGTCACAAAGTGACATTACCTCTGATACTAGTTTTGAATAGAATACTTTTCCAAAATCAGATATCATCACACGTGGTGCTCCATGCTTTAACATAGAATTTTGTGATCTCTGGAGCTTCAGCAGTTCAGTAGGCACAGGTTTGGTGACAGCGTAGCATGTGAGGTAGTCAATGCAGACTATTATCGATCAGTTACCGGTTGTCGACTTTTGGAAACCTCCCTAAAAGGTTGATTCCAACTCTGTGGACTAGAGCTGCTGCAGGTGGAATTGGTACAACTTATCCTGAAGGTAATTGGGGCACTTGCTTGCGTCGCTGGCACTCTTTACAGTGACTCACATAGTGCTTGACAGAATGGTAGAGACCTTTCCAGTAATACCTGTGTCCGATTTTGTCTATGGTCTTCACAAATCCTAGATGACCGGTTACTGGAACATCGTGGAAATACTTGAGTATAGCTGGCTGGAGATGAGCTGGAATGACCAGTAGCCATTTGGCGCCCAGTGGATCGTAGTTGCTCTTATGCACTGTCCCATTTATAAGTTGGAACTCTCCATTTGTCGGGTCTCCTTTCTCCGAGGCCTCTATGGTTTTTAATAGCGCTAGATCTTCCCTCTGTTTACCTGTAATGTCACCTAATTCAGTGAGGCCTGAAACTTCATTCATACTGTTGTTTTTCTCGAAAAGCAGTCGGCATCCTTGTGTTTTCACCCATTATTGAATACCACTGTGACATTATACTCTTGTAGTCTTAGAGCCCATCTTGCTAGTCGACCTGATGGATCCTTCAAGCTAGTCAGCCAGCAGAAAGAATGGTGGTCTGTCACAACAGTCAATGGTTTGCCAAATAAATACGGTTGGAATTTGTTGATAGCCCACATAACTGCAAGACATTCTTCCTCAGTTGTAGAGTAGTTTATCTCAGACTTTGAGAGTACTCTTGATAAATAGGCTATCACCTTTTCAGCACCTTCCTGAAATTGTACAAGCACTGCACCAATCCCATAACCACTGGCATTAGTGTGAAGTTCAGTTTCCACATTCTTGTCATACAAGGCTAGAACTGGTGTGGAAGTTAGAGAATTCTTAAGTGCCTGGAAAGCTCTTTCTTTTGTCTCATTCCAGTAAAACTTGGAGTCTGCATGCAGAAGTTCTTGCAATGGATGTGCCTTGTTACAAAATCCTTTTATGAAACGTCAGCAGTATGAGTACAACCCGAGAAAACGTCTCACATCACGAATGTGCTGAGGAGTTGGAAATTCTTTGACTGCCCATACTTGATCAGGACAGACACCATCTCCAATGACTAGGTGCCCCAGGATTGTATCCCTCAGGTGACAAAGAGGCACTTCTTTGGATTGAGGCGGAGTCCTGCAGTCTGAGCACACTTCAACACAGTTGACAGGCAACTCAGATGTTCTTCAAATGACTTCGAGAAAATGACAATGTCATCTAAATAGCAAAGACAAGTTGTCCACTTAAGGTGATGAAGCAAGTAGTCCATCATGCGATAGAATGTGACCAGAGCATTACATAATCGAAATGGCATTACTTTGAATTCATACAGGCCGCCAGGTGTAATAAAAGCTGTCTTTTTCCTGTCAGCTTTGTCATCCTTGATTTGCCAGTAACCTGTCTTCATGTCCATAGTTGAGAAGTATGTAGCTCTTTTCAAGCAGTCTAAGGTGTCATCAATGTGCGGCAATGGGTACACATCTTTCTGATTTTGTTAGCTGCCGATAGTCGACACAGAAATGCTACATGCCATCATCCTCCTTTATGAGAAGTACCGGAGACGACCAAGGACTCTCTGAAGATTGAATAATGTAATCGTGCAACATCATCTTAACTTCCTCCTGAATTATCCATCTTTCAGCTGGCGACACACTGTACGAATGGTGGCTAATTGGTGGATGATCCGCAGTATTGATATGGTGCCTTATTGTGGGCTATTTCGTCTGACTATTCTCCTGCTGGGGTGTGAATGCACCTAAAAATTGGCGTAGTATAGCTAACACCCACTGGCATCGTTCCTTACTCAGTCCAGGCCCTATTGGGAGTACCATGGTTGTTTCCCCCAGTGTGAAGTCTGTACTAACAGCAGAGCATGTCTCTTCATGAATGACGTTGAGCTCACCATCCTGGATTCGTTCAGCTGTCCCGTTACACATTCCTTTGGGGATAAGTTGTGACTGCTCATGACAATTAGTGATCCAAATCTCTCCTCTACCACCAGTAATGCTTATGATAGCCGCTGGTATGTAAATTTCTTTTGTGAGCCTAAGTAACTTTTTACTATCGACAAGCACTTCACAGTTTAACCAGTCATCTGTGTTTGTGACGAACTCTTCTCATTGTCAATGATGAGATTGTCACATTGTCAATGGCAAATAACTCCCAAGAAAATTCTGTGCCCGATGGAATGACTTCCTCAATTGCAGCTCATATTTTCCACAGTCAATGATAATTTGGGATGCCTGAAGGAAGTCCCATCCAAGGATGACATTATGACTACATTCTGGTAAAATGACAAATTCAAATGGCTGGGTCCTGTTGTTGATGATTATTCTTGTGACAAGTTCCTTTTAGCTGGACGTACGTTCCATTTGCGACATTCAGCACAGTTGATCCTGAATCACAGAACATTGTCTTCTTTAGTGTGTGGTGGTAATTATCCATCCCTGCCATCCTGGAAGGGCAGACAGGAGCTAATGTCTGAAATACCTCTTCCTCAGCGGCGTCAGCTACCTCGTGACTTACAGGGCTTACATCCAAGGCCACGATCTGATGCTCGCTCAGTCTAATAGTCGCGGCTACCATAAACTGTTGTAATTCTTCTTTCACAATTTTTCGTATGGGAGAAGCAAAGTCATGCTGGTCTTCCACAACGGCCATAGGGACTACATTGTGGAGTCTGTCATACTTCTTTCATCCAACCCTCCTTTGTTGCACCTCTTCAAAACGCTGGCACCACTTCATGAACTCTTCCATCATAGCGACGACTTTTAGCAGAAGAGCTTGGTCCCTGTCTTCTGCAATACCCTTCATCAGGTGCGTAATTTTGTCGGCCTCAGTCATATCCAGGTTAACTATGTTACATAGAGCCAAAACACTCTGTATGTATGACAGTGTCGGCTCACCACGTCATTGGGCCTGGTTCTTCAGTTGTTCTTCCGCCAAGAGGATTTATCGCTGGCGGTCTCCAAACATCGTCTTAAGTTCTGTCTGGAAAATTTCCCATTCATTCAGCTTTTCTTTGCTGATTTTAAACCATTGCAGGGCTGTTCCATCCAGGTAGAAATAAACATTGGCCAAGCACATTGTATGATCCCACCTGTTATACTTGGCGACTAGGTCAAACCCTTTTAGCCAATTGTCCAGCATCTCCAGAGAACACCAACAGGTGTCTGATGTGCAGCTGGCTTACCACTGGATTCATGTCCATGGGTCTTTTGATGATACAGACTTTTGGAAGGATGTACAGGGTATATTCATTGTATTCCAGTTCTAGTCCGTGTAAGTGGTGGCTTTTATGTTGCCTAATTGGAGCCACAGTGATGCATCTGTTGCACAGGATACCCAGTGCCTCGACCAAACAATGTCACATTGAAATGGAAGCAGGCTTAACTTCTAAGGCAGGGTTGTCAACTGAACACAGCACTTATACTGAAAGCAGGTTTATTACGAACTGAAACATACACACAGCACTGACTGCCTCTCAGGCCGAGTGCTCTGATATTTATACACAGACAGAATGTACTGGAAATTAGAAGAATAGTTAACATAAGAAACATGTAGAAATTACAAGTGAACATAAGAAACATGTAGAACATTCTGGAAATGATAATTACAAAGATAAATTTTTGCTGGTGGATGGGACTGAACTGGCGACCTTCAACACCACGAGCATGACTTTGTCGATTGCGCCATGCCGGCAATCGGTTAATTTGGGGTCTTGCGGCAATATTACAGTTTACTCAGTGTTCCATTTATTTTGTTTATGTGTACATGCCAGTTGAAGTCATTTTGTAGCCAAATGCCTAGAACTTTTGTATGCTAAGAGGATGAAATTTTGTTGGAGTTGATTGTTACAGTGGGATTGCATGGATCACGTCTTAGACAAAATTGGGTAGGTTGTTTTCTTTGTGTTTACCAGGAGTTTATTATCCGCAAACCACCTATTTATTGGTGCGTTTTTTTTTTTTTTTTTTTTTTTTTTTTTTACTTACCTGTTTGGAGTTGGCTTGGGATTTTTTACGTAATAAGTACGCTTGTTTCATCTGCAAAAAAAAAAAAAAAGTATTTGTTTGTGACTCATTGTTTATGTCTAGATCATTTATTATAGGAGAAAGAGGATTGGCCTGAGGTTGGACCGTTGGGGTACTCTTTTTTTTTATTGTTGCTGCATCTGAGAAGCTTATTGTATGTAGTTTTTCCCTTTAGCTCAGGTTTTATTTTTATTTGCTGTTTCCTGTTTGACAAGTAGGATGTAAACCATGTTAGTGCGACACCTCTCATTCCATATGCTTCAAGCTGCTTCAGCAGTATTCTGTGACCTACAATGTCAAAAGCTTTACTTATATCTAAAAATATGCCAGTGGCCTTTTGTTTTTTGTCCACTGCTTCCATAGCATTTTGTACAAAATCATAGATGGCACTAGTTGTTGACTTATTTGCCCTGAATCCATGCTGAGCATCAGTGATTATTTTGTTTTTGTATAAAAAGTTCATTAGCCTACAGTACATAATCTTTTCTTTACTAAACCCTGAGAGTAAGGCAATTGGTCTGTAGTTTTCTATATTTAATTTCTCCTTTCTTATGTAAATATACCACCTTAGCAATTTTTAGACTCTCTAGAAATGTGCCTGTCAGGAAAGATTAATTCACTGTTTCTGTAAGATGCAATGAAATGTTTGTAATACATTTCTTTATGATTTTATCTGGTATACCATCAATACCTGATGTCATCCTCTCAAAGCTTGAAGCAAAATGGATGATTTCAACTAGTATTGTTTCGCACACACAGATTGAAGATGAACAAGACTGCACTTTGTTTCCACGTATGTTTCTGTTATCCCCTTTGTCACAGACTATTAAATTATTTGTTATGTCTGAAAAGTAGCTTCAGAAAAGATTTGCTATATGTTTGGGATCAATTATACACTTGTTATTGTGCTTCAGACTGATATGTTTCATTTTTGGGGACATCACCTTTGTTTCCTTCTTGATTACTTTCCATATTGCTTTACTTTTATTTGCTGACTCTATAATGTATGTATTACTGTCCAATTTTTTTGCTTGGCATACTCAGTGAAAGTACTAGAGAATTTTCGAATTTTTAGTTGGTGTCATCTATTTGTAAAACTTCTTCCCACCTTCCTCTTGATAACAGGGAGTTAAATTTTTCTATATTACGCGTGCATGCACGCACACGCGCGTGCGCGCGCACACACACACACACACACAAAACACACACACACACACACACACACACACACACACACACACACACACACACACACATTGAATTAACATTTGAAATATGTCAATTTTTGTTTTAACATTTCTTTTGTAATAATTAATTGTTTAGGGTAATTGTATATAATTGCATTTAACAAGATGTGCCAATAACAAGCATTCATTTGACTTTATAAATTTACATATTAGACTTACTCAATTTATTAACTGTAGTTATGATTTTCACATGTGTATTACAACAGTTTGTAATTAGTGTTTCGGTGTACTGCCATTTAGATTCTTAATTTTAAATTTGTTTCACTTTGTGGTTTAAGTTTTTATACATGTGGATTTGTTTAGTGGCATAGTATTTTTATGAAGTTCTGCAATAATTTCTTATTATCTGACTGATTATTGAAATGAGTGACAATCATATTAAATATTTGATTTAGGATCCAGAGATATATAAAACATGATCTGCCCTAATTTCTTTAGAAACAAGGTAAATATGTAATAATGTTGTGCAATAGTCATCTTGTTTAATGTTGTTATATGTATACTGGTAAATGAATTTATGAAAACAGCATATTCTGTAACTGTGTGTAATGTATTCTTAGTGGTTGTGATTGTTATTTACGAAAGTATCAAAACACAATATTAAATAGTGAGATGACAAACGTTAACAAGTTATTAAAATAAACCTTCTAGTTTCATGTAAATGTATTTGAACCATAGTTTAAGCAGAGTATGAGAATATTACAAATTACATGTCTGGTGGTAGACTTTTATTTAAGGTTCAAAACTAATTGTGTCAGTAATGTTGGCAATGCTGAATGTATACTTGTGATGTTTGGAATGTGCAACATATAAGAAACGTTACAGCCTAGCCTCTGGTGGGGAAGGATAAACCTGTGACAAGATTGGAATAGGAAGCACTGGGGTGGGTAGATTGGGCAGGGCTTGCATCATATCCCTGTGTGAGGGACTGGGATTTGAAGAGGCAAAGGGACAGATTAGGATATTGGGGACGTTGGGTCAAAATGATCTTTGGTAGGATGTCTCTCATTTCAGAACATCATGAGAGATAATTAAAGCCCTGACAAAGGATGTGATTAGTTGTTCCGGTCACTGGTCATACTGTGTTAGAAGAGAGACACCTCTTTGTGGCTGTTGTTGTTGGTGGAGGTTGTGATAGATTTAGCCCTAGGGAACCCATTTGTTTTGGTAATTGTAGATTTGGATACCATTTATTTTTATGTAGGTAACAGTAGAGGGACTATGTACAGCTATTGTCACTTTTACAGGTTACTGGAATGTAAATTATGTTGCAAAAATACTAGTGTCATACCATTAACTTTACTGCCTGGATCATTCTGTCAAACTACTTCTGTTTATAAAAAATTCATACAGTAATAGTTAATTGAAACATTATCCAATTATTTGCATTATTCCATGAATTTACTTACTAACATTTCCTGGGGTTTTAAAAAATACATTAAACAATTCATCATAACCTATTTGGAACAAATTTCATGGTTGTCTGAATATTAACAAATTTTAATTACATAAACAAATTGACACCACTCTAATCATAATTTGCACACACATCTACTCTATGTATTTGTTTGTTATATGAATATTTGTAAAAATAATTTTGAATTATAATGAATACTCTGTTATGCCTATTATTTGTGAAAAATGAATATTTATTTTACAGAAATTGAATTAAATAATCATATTGTATGAACTTTGTTCTGGAACATTCAACAAACCAACTTTATCTATATATGCACGTGTGGGTAGTCTGACCGCTAGTCTTTGTATGGCTCAATTTGGGTAAACATCAAGAATCTTTCTTGTGTGAACAGTCACTGATGTAATAAAAATTTATATTTTATACAACATTTTAGCTCCTATGACTTTCAAAAAATCCTGGCAATATTATAAATAATGATTACAAGACATAAGCAGGCTGGGTGATGGCCTGATTGACAACTAACAAGTCATGTGATTTACTATTTTGAAGTTGTTATGGCAGTTTCTGTATTGTAATATAAACTGATCACTTTATAAGGGCCAACTGGTGGTGTGTGGGGATGTGGTATGGAAATCTGTTTGCAGACTAGATCAAGAAGATAATATTTATCTGTAAAGGCCTTTGTGAGGTCTTCAGCATATTGGATAAAATAAGTAAAACTCTTATTTCTTCTAAATGAGTTTGGAAAATATTCTTTACTTTTTTTGAAGGCCGCAAACTGATTAATGTTTTAACCCTTTCCATCCTGAATTATCTTAAAAACAGAATAAAACATTATCACAGTTTTCATGTCCGTAAGACCCTATCTGTTGTATATTTGAGCAAAATGAAACATTTTCACCAAATAAATTGGACACTGGGTCTGGAAGGCAGTTAAGGATGTGAAATAAGAAGTCAACAAGTATACATGTCACTCCATATTTATTGTGGAACTTATATTGCAAAGTGGAATTTTGCACAAATTCATAAATTAATACATAAAATAATTTCAACACATGATTTGTCTGACACACTCCACAACGGGTTCGTCATGTTCACTGTTTTTATTGTAACACACCATTCTGGTGACAGATGGCAGCAAGAAATACGAAACAAAGTGAGAGATGTCCAGTAAACAGGCTAATGGGTCTCAAAGTAAAGTACAGCCAAGTAGTGTTCTAAAATTAATACAAAGTTGGTATCAATTGTTATGGACACCAGATCTGAAAGGGTTAATATGAAAATATCAGTGTAGTTCACAGATAATTATACACTTTATTTTATATGAAGCTGACTGGATTTATCTTATACTAAGATCATTCTCGGAAAGATTTTTCTCAGGTTGGTGCTGATACAATTTGGTCTGAGGTTGATCTTAGTAAAAGATCGAAACCACTCAGTTTTATATAAAATAAAGTGTATAATTTTCTGGGAACTAAACTGATATTTTATTTCTTCCATTACACAATAATTGGTAATTAATTGGATTACTTTTTTCTCTACAACAAAATAATAATCATATGCTTTCTATAAATAATATGTATTGTGGTAATATTTACTTTTCCTCTTTTCATGGTTTATTCTTTATGTAGGAGAGTCAATTTCCTGGGCCATTTGGAACTATAAAGAGAAACACATATTCTGTAACGGAAGTCTTTAGCCACATAGTGGATTTTATAGTAAGTCTTTGGCACCTCCCCCCCCTCCCCACTTATTTTCCTTTGTAATGACAAGTGAGGAACCACCAAGTAATGTCAAGAGTGTACATTTTACTAATGCTACATGACCATTTGCATTATACTGCTATTTTTTCTTCTTTAAATTTTTGCCAAGAAATGTTCAATCAACTATAAAAATAAAAAGATTATAAACATCGATAACAACAAGTGTAGTTACATAATAGATCAAGATGCAAAAAAATACCATTTCAAATTTTAATGAAAGCTGGACAGCAATGTTTTGGTAGAAAAAGAAATTCCCTGCTGGTTGTTTGTTTTGCAGAATTGCCTACCATAACATCACTGCTTATTCTGGCAGCCTGTGTGTGCCACTGTGGCATGATGACAAAATTATATTGGTATGGTCATAGTGATTTTTTCATAATATATTTAATTATGTTGCTTCATTCAGGTTCAGTTTTAAAGAGTCAGGGCCCAATGAAAATAGATCACCAGTAGACTGTCATAAACACACTAAAAACTGTAAAACTAAGCTGTGCTCTTTAGTCTGATGCCAAGTTATACCGAGTCAAAATGTGTATCAATGTAGCATAGCTCAGTAGCTATATATTTAAGATCACTGTATCTGTGTTATGTTTACAAACATTCAAAAAAAAAAAACAATATGTAAAAAATTTGGGTTCTCACATTCTCTTGTGTTCTTTCATAGCAACTCCCACTGCTACCTATGTAGATGATGTTGCTCTGCATGTTTAATTTCTTCTGCACAATGTACTTTCAAAGTTATATCTTTCTGTGCCATTAATTCTACACCTACTCTTAGATGGTGTAATACCTAGGGTTTGGTATAATGTCAGAGGTGTAGTCTTCACCCTTTGATAGTAACTTTTCTTCTGGTTTTATAGGGTTATCTGCAAACTGGATTTGTATCTTTGGGGTCAGAGTTTTCTGCATCAACAACAACACATGCTAAAGCTACTTCTTATGATAGGAAAATGTGTATTAAAAATAATGTCAAATGGTTTCCCCAGCTGTACTGTAAAACTAAATAAATTCACACTGATGGTGTACTTGTTCCCCAGTAAACCTTTGAAATATTCTAAACACTGTGTAAAAATCATTTAATTAACACAAAATTAATTCAGAGCAACATATGAACATAATCTATACACTGGGATGGTGTTTCAATGAAAAATATTTCTGCCTTAAAAAGATTTATTATAACCAAGCAGATGGCCTGCCAATGAACTTATCCTTATACCCCTTACTCCTTGCTACAAGAAGTATTTATGAGTAAATAAAGAATGATTTTCTCAAGAGTGAACTATGGCCAAGAGATGATGTGTATTGATACAGATATGTCAATGATATTTCATGTATCAGGAAAGGTTCTTTTAAAAGAACTCTGCAAGTTCATGCAAAATATGAATCAATGGCATACTGGCATCATCTTTCTTCTTTTGCTGCTTATCCATTAATGGATGTTGGTGACCACATGACACATCTTTCTTCTGTGAACCGCAGTATAAGTAGTTGGTCCACACTTTGTAATCCTGTCCACTTCTTTATATTGTCCAGCCAGGATCTTCTTATTCTTCTTCTTCTTCTTTTTCTTCTTCTTCTTCTTCTTCTTCCTCCTTGTCTCCTTTTTCCTTCTATCTTGCCTTCTATTATCAACTGTAGAAGCATATATTTGGTGTTTCATACGATATATCCTATGTATGCATTTTTTCTTCTTTAAAGCACTGTCAAAAATTCTCACTGCTTGTTCATTTGTTCCAGAACTTTGGTGTTGGTTGTTCTTGCAGTCCACGGTGTTTTGAGCATTCTGTGGTAAATCCACATTTCAAAAGCCCCTAACGTCTTTGTTGTTGATGTATTTATTGTCAATCTTTCAGTGCCATATAGAAGCAAGGACCAAATGTAGCATACTGGCATACAGATTAATAAAAAGCTAGGTAATTTCAAGATTACTTTTCTTGGCACCAATTTACAGAGAGAGAACAGCAGCCATGAATTTAAAATTGACCAAAAGGACTCCTTTACTGACATATTCATCCCAGATTCCTAAAAGCATTCCACAGCCAACTGACATGCAGCATTCTACATTACATCTGTATATCATGATCAGCTTTCTCTTTTATATGTTCATTCCCCAAAGAAATTTTGACAAGGAACTTAATACAATAAAAACAATAACCACAAATAATTACTGTTTCCAACATTGGTAAAATTCTCAATAAAAACTTAAGAAGAAATCCAGATTCACATTATACCTAGTAAACAACAGACAAGCCAAAAAGTAAATTGTGCAGTTTACCTGATATAGCTTAAACATCAAGTGCAGTAGGCAATATTTTAAAAACAAAGGGTTTTCCTGTGCTTTATATGGTCTAAAGATAGTAGACAGAATTATCTTCAGTTCAAAAGATAGACAATCAGCCATCACAAAGAGTGGGGTTTATAAGATCATTGTCAAAAGTGTCAGTCTTACTATATTGGGCAAACCGAGACATCTGTCTGTATTAGGCTGAGAGAACACCAAATAACCTGGAGATGAAAGAAGACTGAATCATCCTTTGCTGAACACTGCCCAAAAGAAAATCATTACTATGTAATAGATGTCCATGTTCTAGAGATAAAATGTGCAAAACTCACTCAAGTAAAAAAACTTTATATCAGAAAAAAAAGAAAAAGAAAAAGAAAAGAAAACAAAAACAGGCCTAACTTAAAACCATATATAACACAACTATTTTATTATATAAAAATTTGTGTATTTCACAGATTGATGATGGCTATTTGTGCCAAAATAGATCCATTACAACATTACAACAAAAAACTTTAAAGCAGCATATTGGTATAATTCTATGATAAGAAATATTTATTATTAAATCAGCAATGTCAATTATTCACCCATTTTGGACAATATTGCTGTGAGACCCCACGTAAACCAACTGCCGGCATGGCAGTCCTAAAGGACGCTGGTTTAGTCCCGTCCACCGGCAAAAATTTATTTCTTTGTAATTAACATTTCCAGAATGTTACACATGTTTATGTTCACTTGTAAATTCTACTTGTTTCTTTTGTTAACTATTCTTCTAATCTCTGGTACATTCTGTCTGTGTATAAATAGCAGAGCACTCTGCCCGAGAGGCAGTTAATGCTGCATGTATGTTAAGTTCGCAATAAACCTGCTTTCAGTATAATTGCTGTCTTCAGTTGACAATCCTGCCTTCGAAGTCAAGCCTGCTTCCATTTCAACGCGACAATATTACTACCCTTGCACAAAAGAATAACAAATGTGAAAGCTTCATTCATAGCTGGAATTACATTCCTGTGTATAAGTCGACCTCATTGTATATTCAGTACTTGGTATGTACAATGAATTTTGTAAATCCATATGTAATTTTGTTTGAATTGTCCTAGTTACTGCTGTATCAAAGTTTATTAGTCCATATTTAATTAAAGATGGAAATTCCCCTCAGAGATGATAAATTATTTTTCAAAAGAGATAGATTGGCTGGCCAGTACTTACGTTTGTGCTGTACCACCAATAGTGACACCATCCTCATGACCTATGTCGCGAATTACCTTCCCCTTCAGTTCCCATCCTTTTTTCTTCCCTTCTCTCCCACCTGTTTGAAAAGCTTGTCCCTTTTCTTCATTTGCATCACTATTGGTGGTACAGGACAAAGGTAAGTACTAGCCAGCCAATTTCTCTCTTTCAAAAAATAATTGTGTCCATATTTAATTTAGTCACACTCTCAACAGAGAAAACTTTTACAAATAAAGTCATGGGCGAATAGATTTTAGCTGGCTTGTTTATATTTCCTTGGGTCTTATGAGCTTATAACCTGAAATGTATGTCAAACTGTAGAGGGTAAATCTCTCAAAAACTATTAGATTTTACCTGGTGAATATTAGATATGTCGGTAATAGTTTAACCACTGTCAGCCAACAGATAGCTGCCAGAGTGCCATCTGTGTGTACCCTTTAACACAGAATATTTTCAGCCATATTGCTCAGTTTGATAATATCTAAAGTTCAACACATGCCATACCATTGAAACACATTTCTATAGTCAACTCGGCACGTTTGAAAGGGGTCAAATTTTGGCTTCCCAAGTGACGGAATCGTCCTTTCAGAAATTTGCAACACTAGTTGGATATGCTGCATCCGTGCTGTTTTCGATGGTCACATTCCCATTCTCACAGCTGTGGGTGAGGTTCTGGACATCAACATCTGACAAGATCCTCATTTTGTAAAGGCAGATGTGTCAGATCACACAGCTACCACAGCACATACGAGGGTTTGCGAGCCCGGAAGTCTTTGCCACTAGGAACTAGAAATGGAACTATTGGTACACACACATCTAGCCCATTTTCCACTCACACCACAGCATCAATATGCATGACTCAACTGGCCCATCTGAGGATCACTTGGAAGATTGAATGGCAGCCCATGGCCTTCAGCGATGAAAGCAGATTCAGCCTGCACACGAGTAATTGCCATTTATGTGTGTGACACAGACCTGGCAAGGCTGTCTCGTAGATTTTATTTACCTGAGACACAATGACCCTACAATGAGGCTCATCATCTAGAGTGTGAGGCACTACTCTCATCACCTTTGGTGTTTGTGGAGGGAATGCTGTCCACCACTTGATATGTGCAGAATGTTGTAAGAAACATTCTTTTTTCCATTACTATAACAGGTAGGGGATGTGCTGTTCCTAACATGATAATGCTCACTCACACACTGCATGTGAAGCTCAAAACGTTCTGCAAAATATGCTGCAACTTCCCTGGCAGGCATGATCCTCGGACTTGTCTCCAATCGAGCATGTGTGTCATATGATGGGACAACTGACATGTGAGACTTGTTAATCCACAAAGCTTGCAAAACTACATGAAGAGGTTAAGCAGACATGGAATAATGGATCCCAAGTCAGTACTCTCCAGCAGTAAGATTGATTGGTTGCATTGCTACCCAAGGAAATTACACCAAGTACTAACATGAATCTAACAATTTACACATATTTCTGGGAGCGATCCATTTTAATGCAAAATTCATGTTATTGCCAAGATCGCTTGTTCAGACTTTTACTTAGTTTGACCAGTTTCAGTGGATCTTGCTGCCATCATCAGAACTAAAACAATCACAAAGGATATGATCAATAAATGTACTGTGTCTCTAACATATAGCAATAGTTAAAAATCTGAATGCGTAAACACCTTCTACAATTCTGCTTAGGTACCTGTCGAAATGTGATGGCCCAACTATTATGCAAACTTCTGTCTGTAGGTCATGTTGTGGGTTTGTCAGTTAGATAAAAAGTTGTTTATCAGATAATAAAATGTACATAGTATTGCCCCACAACATGTCAAGTGTCATCACATCCAACTGCGTGAAATCGCAATGTGTTCATGTGCAGACAGTTATTTAACTGATCAACAGGTGGTGCGCATGGGTTATGATATTTCACATAATTACATGTATATCTCAGCTATAGAACTTCTCATGTGGGTGGGGGTGGGGGTTGTTGATCTTACAGCACATCATCAAAAATGCTTACGAAATTATCTACTTTCTCCAGTTGATTATTGAGCACATTTTTCCCTTAGTGTTTTAAGTGTTTATATATCTGCATACTTTCTAAAATATTTAATTTCTTTCCTTTGGGAACATTATGCAAGATCTTCATGCTCTGGCAATTATCTAACTGACAAATCCACAACATGACCTACTGACAGAAATATGCATAATAGTTGTGCAATCACGTTTCGACAGGCATGTAAGCAGTATTGTAGAACTTGTTTACACGTTAAGATTTTTAACTGTTGCTGTACATTAATGACTCAGGTGCATTTATTGGTCCTCTTCTTTGTGGTTGTTTTAGTTTTGATGATAGCAGCAAGAACTGCCGAAATCGATCTAACCAAATAAAAGTTTAAATAAGTGATCTCAGCAATAACAAATTTTACTAATACGAGTGTTTCCAGATGTCTGACACCTGGTACATCAGTAAAGCATGAGCTATTATCTGTAAATATAATCATTTCATCTACTCTATATGAACTGTTTCAATAATAAATCATACATGAATTGGAAAACTATTAATTTTTATTTCAAGCAGTGTATTATGAGTCAGGACACACGAGCAGCATTCTCCATTGAGAAGGACTTTGTATATAGCATTGCATATATCAAGGAGTGCATTATTGAAAGATTTTCTGGGCTGAAGGAGAGGGGAATGGGGGTTTTTGATGCAAACATTCCTCACAATGTAACTGTTTCCCTTGTACATAATATTTTATTATTCATTTTATGATTTTTTGTATAATTTATTATACTTCCCTAACCATCACTGTAATATATAACACACACAGAATAAAATAGGCCCCTTTATGGAAAAACTTATGACATTCAAAAATTAGTAAAATCTTAGTTTCAAACTTTCCTATATTGCATAAATGATAAAATGAATAAGGCCAAAAATTAATGAGGATCTTTTTGAAACTTGAAATTATCAATATATCTCTTGATTCATAAACACAGTATTACACATAAGCCCTGTATATATTTTTCTTTATGTAATAATGAGCTGACCAAGTGTAATGTTTATTTTTATTTTCCTTGCGATAGGCCTTGTAGCACAGTAGTAAATGCCAGGCTACAGAGGCAAAGGTCGCGGGTTTGATTCCTGCCAGCTCCTAGGATTTTTATCTGTCACTTTACGCTTCTTTCACCTCTGGCAGTGTTGCTGATGTGAAAAATATCAAGTAGCACCATGTTTCAGAATGCACGTTAAACAGTAGGACCCCTATAACTGGCTGGGCAAGTCAGCTTGAAGGTCGGAGGAAGGAAACAGCATACCACCTCCAAACAGGACCATGCCTTGTAAAGCACTGTGGTGTTCAAACTAATCTTCAAATTGTTGACTGCTTTACCTTGTAAAATTTTGCACTGAATTTGTGTGTAAAGCCATACATCATTTAGTGTTGCTTCATTTATACATCAGATTTTGGAGGGTCTGAACAAAGGCTCAGATGGTTCTGCACCTGTGTAATCTGCAGATTCGTTGATTGGTGTCACATGGTGGAGGTGATAATGTGTGTGTTCAGAAGTCCATGACAAAAATGAGATGGCTACACAGGTAGTGGAGTGTAGGTACATTGTAGGGTAGGAAAGGTTGTGTTTTAGTTGAGAACATCACAGGGAATTACAAAAATGACTTCGGTCACTAAGGGTGTGATGCCTAATTGTGTGTAACAGGGGTCCTTGGGACATAAGTTGGTTGAATGCGTTTGTGATGAGTCAAGAAGACAAGAAAACAGTGTTAAATTGTGGAAACTGCTGAATGTGGAATAATTTTTTGAGAAAAAATACTTCTGGCTTTATAGTATTACTGATTTAATGTATGGACAAAGAAAACCTTGAGATATCTTTGTAGCTTTGAAATCACTAGACTGGATGACACACCCAAGAATAAAAACTTTCAGTAAATGATAAATAAGTGCAAAACTGAAACTTCCTGGCAGATTAAAATTGTGTGCCAGAACCGGCATTCGAACCTGGGACATCTGCTTTTCACGGGGAAGTGCTGTACCATCTGATCTATTCTGGCATGGTCTAGCCTCACAACTTTGCTTCTGCCAGTACCTCACCTCCTACTTTTCATACTTCACAGAAGTTCTCCTGTGAATCTTGCAGGAATAGCACTCCTGGTAGAAAGGCTATGATGGAGATTTGAGACATGGTTTAGCCACGGCCTAAGGGATGTTTCCAGAATGAAAATTTCACTCTGCAGCAGTGTGTGCACTGGCATGAAGCGTGCTGATAACTCAGATGGTAGAGTGCGTGCCTGTGGAAGGCGATGGTCCCAGGTTCGAATCCCAGTTCTAACACACAATTTTAATCTGGACTCTCTGCAGCAGAGTGAAAGTTTCATTGTGGAAACATCCATTAGGCTGTGGCAAAGCCATGTCTCCACCATGTCCTTTCTTTCAGGAGTGCTATTCCTGCAAGGTTCACAGAAGAACTTTTGTGAAGTTCGTAAAGTAAGAGGTGAAGTACCAGCAGAAGTAAAGTTCTGAGAACAAAACGTCAAGTGTGCCAGGATAACTCAGATAGTAGAGCACTTGCCCATAACAGAACAGTGTCCTAGGTTCAAATACTGGTTCTGGCACACAATTTTAATCTGCCAGCAAGTTTCATATCTGCGCACAGCCTGCTGCACAGTGGAAGTTTTGTTCTGAAAGTGCAAAACTCATTATACCACTGACTGTATCACTCTCTACTTTGTGCTTTTTATAGTTGGGGATTTTCTAACTTCCACTACACACACAGTTGTGTAATTTAGAAAGATTGATTTCTTGTAAAATAAATTTTAGTAGTTTTACTGGTTTTAATTGGATATGGGTTTGAGCAACTTCCTAAGAGGAAGTTGTCATTCTTTCCCAACTTACTGTATAAGTGTTAACAAGAAGTGAATTCAATTTAAGGAAATACTGTTGGAGATAATTGAGACTTTCATGCCAAGAGACTGATCAAATACCACATGGTGCACAAAACATGTCAGTACACTGTTGCAGAGGCAATGAAAATCATAAGCTGGATTTAAGAGATACCAAGATCTCCTAGGTGGATAATGTTTTACAGAAGCTTTAAAATTAGTGCCAACTTCAGTGTGAAATGTTCCTAATAGTTCTCACAACAAAACTGTTAGAAATCTAGAAGGTGATCCAAAGATATTCTGGTTGTATGTAATATATACCAGTGGCAAAAAGAACATATACTGTGTTCTACACTTACAGTACATCTCCATTAACACCATCTCTTATGGATCCCAGTCTGGCAATTGAGAAACAAGTGTTTTATAACTACTTCCTTTGTGTGTGTTCTGAATTTCCTTAAAAATTTTTCAATTAATCTCAGTCTGCCAACAGCCCTACCAACTATGTTACCTGTTCATTCTATTTCAAATTGCATGTTATGCATATTTCCTGATATTTCACAGAAATAACTACTTACAGTTATTGTTCTACCATCATGTAACCAAATGGTAAATTATCTGTTTTGTTTGTATTCACAATATGTTATATTTGTTTATGTAAAGAGTCAATTGCCACTCCCTGCAGCAAGTTGCAATATGATTCAGGTCCTACAATTTTCCAGTGCTGCAACTTCTGTATATATTACAGCATCACAAAACCACCTGTGAAAAACTTCAGGTTTCCTACTACATAATTTCTAGGTATTGTGGAAAGTAATATCATTGTAAGTCTCCCTTGGGGTATGGCAGAAAATGCTTTAATGTCATAAGATATACCTCCATTAAGAAAGACATGATGCATTCTGTTTTCTAGAAACTTCCAACCCAATGACACTGTCTGATATTTTGTGCACTCATTTTATTCTTTAGGAGACAGTGCAGAACCCTATTAAACACCTTCTGGAAAGTCAAGGAATTGGGAATCTACCTGGGAGACTGTATCTACTGTTTTTAATCTTGCACAATTAGGACATATTGAAAAATATCATTACTGTGAAATGCAAATGGCATTCATGCATATGAAGTAATGGATGGTAAGGACACCTTAGGTTGACTGTTTTTATGGATTACCAGAATGCTTTGGATACCACTCATCAGAAGTGGCTTATAATCATCTTGGGACATATGAAGAAAGGCCTACTGTCTCAGTTGTGTATCAGAAGGTCACAGTTCCTTGTCCTGATAGGAAGTCATGTAATGAAGTAAAACAAACATCTGACAAGCTCAATTTTTTTAGTTACAAAATGATTTAGCATGATATCAACATGATACAAAAATTGACTGTTAACCATAAACAACAAGAAATGTGATACCCTCTACTATGCAGCTAAAAATGAATAAATAAATATTACCTTTAGTTAATGAAAACTCACATGAGCTTAAATGTTCTCAGTTCAATTAATTATGTAATAGGCAATTTAAAGCTTCGCAGAGCTCCCAACCCCTCCCTCCCTCACCAACTTCCAAGGAGGAAACCATGTAGTACTTCTGCCTGCCTGCTTCTAGTGTAATTGTGTGGTCAAATCAGACAGGTTTTTTTTTTTTTTTTTTAGTATTTGCACAGTGTATTTAATTCAGGATGTAGCAAGCAACCTAGTACTTATATAGATGGGTGTGAAAGAACACACAAACCACCACCCCCTCTGTTTCATGACCTGTATGCATTTAAACAAATGCTGCATTCCTGGCAGGTTACATACTTCTCATAGTTATAAACAACTGGAACTATCTCAAAACCAATGATTTGGGGAAGGCATACCAAAGAATGTTGTATTGGCAGAAGAGAAAACAAATCTACTAGACTGCCTACACTTTGTTTATTTGTCATCTTCTGGAATAATGCTATAGACTGTGAGTTACTCACCAGTTAGTACTGATGGAGGGCATTGAACAGGTTCAATAAAGACAAATTCATATTGTATGATTAAGAATAGTCTTAAAGAGTTCAGTGGACCTTCTGCCAAACATTGTACATAAACCGCATAACCGCATAGTAATAATGCAACTGTATGTGTATGAATAACACACACACACACACACACACACACACACACACACACACACACACACACACAATGAATGAATGAATGAATGAATAAGTACTTCATGCATGAGGTGGGAAAGGAGAAAAGATGTGAAAGGAATATGCCCTCATCCTCTTCAAATTATACCATCATCTTTCTGAATACAAGTCTTTTTAATGTGGAGCCTCTTTCAGGTAAATATTTCATATTGTTCTCTTGAAGTGACCACTATTTTGATTTACTAATTAAAGCTGGTACACATATAAGAATCCAGATTACAAGAATAGTACAGTGAAGGGAAGATTACCAACATTTGAGCTCTTTAGATTTAAAGAAGTGAAAGCAGTTTTTTTCTGAAAGGTTTCATGTAAGTGACTTATTAATTCCTATCATCAAAGGAATTGCCTCAGTAAATTTCCCAATTATTGTGCTTTTACATGAAAATGCTGAGTGAAAAATCAAAAAAACACAATAGTCATGTCTTATTTTCTTTATTTCAATTTGTCTCTTGTGTTGATTATGTACTGCAGGTGCACTGGGGGGAGGGGGGTGGGAGAGGGAGGTGAGGGGCTAAATCCATTCAAGTGGCATAACAACATGTTACATGTTTGCGATTAATGAAGACACCAGCAGGTTTTGTTTATAGGTGAAAGAGAATTTGCATTCTATTACAAATTGTCTGCTGCATGCTGCTGTTGGAAATGGCGTGTAATGTAGATGGCCAATCTGTGGCCAATCAGAGTTTCTTAAAACTGCTACCTTGTAATCTGTTGAAGATACAGTATATCTGTGGTGACTAGTATCAGACTGTCCACAGTAAAACCTTCATCATATATTCTCGCTCTTCAGCCCTTTTCCCGCACATGCAGAGTTGGCTTTGTTTATTGGGATTTGGCATGTTAATATTGACGGGGTGGCTGAATGCCCTTCCTGCCGCCACCCCCTGCCCTCTGGGAGAAAATGTGTACGCAAAATGTCTGCAAAGAGTGTCATTGTGGGGAAGTGTAAAGTGTTATAAAATGTTTGTGAATCGTGTAACTGAGGCGGGACTAGGGGACCAGCCCGGTATTCACCTAGGGGGATGTGGAAAACTGCCTAAAAACCACATGCAGGCTGTCCGGTACTCCGCCCCCTTCATTAATTTGCCGGGCAGATTTGAAACGGGGCCGGTACAACTCCCCGTCTCGGAAAGTGGTACGTTAGACGACACGGCTAATCGAGCGTGTCTGTAAAACCTTCGTCATACATAACATAACAAAACCATACGTTTGTGCACAAGGAAACTACAGACTGCAAATAAAGGACACACACATCGCAAAACTGTTAAGAATTGAAAACAGTAAGCCAGGAATGTAGAATAAATTGATGTATTTACTAAGTTTGATTCCATACTGAAACCATAGTACTCAGTGACTGATTTCAGACTTACAGATGGTGACCGAAATCACACTTAACTATTTTCTTTATTGTGGCATTTCTAGATTTTAGTCATTGTGTGAACATCAGTGCTTATAATGTAGATTAAAACACATAACAGTGTTGAAACATCATGTTTAAGTGTGAACTTAACTTTCAATATTATGATTCAATACCTTTATATGTTTTGATCTACATTTCAAGCATTGATAATTGCTACACTGTGACTGAAACCTAGATCTCCCACAATGAAGAAAAAACTTACAACTAATTTATTTAATAACAGGTTTGCACCCAAGATCGCTTTCTTCATTTAATTACATTACCGGTTTCGGTGTGCTAGACACCATCTTCAGACCTAATACACAGAGTTTTCTTTTACAAAATGAGCTGCAATACATAATAGCAAAAAGTTATCAATCTACAATTACATAATTACATACCTGTATTAATCTTACATGAATTCACTGCTATTACAAACATTTTTTACATAGTAAAATGGTGTACATCGACATTGATGTGTCATCAATATAAAAATTTACAAGTCAACAATAAAACATCTGAACCAATCTTTCTTATGGTCTTAACCAGAGGCCCTTTAGAATCCAAGTTCAATACTGATTGAAGCCAAGTACACTACTGACTATTAGGTGGGAAGCCATTAACAAAGATGTTACATGTATAGTAGAATATGTTGTATATTGGTCTTTGCCTTTGAGGCAGTTGTTTATATATAATGCCATATACACACAAATTACATGAAGTACTATTTTTTATACATTGAATGTCAGACATATACAATTTGTATGAAGTACAATCCTAAACACCACAGAGTAATAGGTGCTATGTCAGGTATCAAACATAGTGGTAAGTACCATGTCAAGTGATCTACATGAAACTTAAAATTATTATATATTACATTTTTAAGCTGTAAAACTAAGATTACATAGAAACTAGTATACACTGGAAAATAGTTTTCATGTGAAATTAAACAGACTGGATAGAATGATAGAATGTGTTAAACACATTCTACCGTTTGTGTGGCAGACAGTGGCACAATGTATAGATTATTGGTAAGTGGGTGTATAGGCCATTGTCCCAGATGGACTCTATATAAGGCATAGTATCTCCAAAAGTGCAATACTTTGTGTCATCTACCTCAGATGTAAAAGAAGGGCATGGTCTACTAGCATCTCGGGCCAAGTACATACACCACAGTAACTGCTTATGTACCCTATACAGTATTAACATCAAAAGTATAATACATAAGGCATACCATACACATACATAATGAAGTATATATTTATACATATATATATATATTTATACATCAAAGGCATTAGAAACATTTTACAGACATTATGTTATATAACAAAAAATATTGGGACATACTCATCTATCCAAGAATTCAAGATTGTGTTACCAATCATCTTATGAGAAATGATAGCAGTCCTGCTGTGTCTAGTACTTTATAATGAATAGTTCATATCACAATCCATTTATTATTGTGATACTCCATATTTTATCTAAAGTAGACATAAAGGTTGACAGTAGTATCATCATCATTAAATTGCCTTATATGTAAAATTATACGTGTCACAAGGTATACTAATGTATAGGTTCGTGTCATGAAGGCAAACAGCATAGGTTGCAGAGGACTGGTCATGTAATACTAACATGATGGTCGGTTGAACATGGGCAGTCAATCTATAAGGGAATATCAAAGTTAGTAGTATAAAAATTACAGTAGTCTGAGGATTAGGTAACATGTTCAGCTACGAGGTGCGTCCAGAAAGTAGGTTCCATTTGCTAATAAAATGAAATTGTACACAGATACAGAAGAAATTTTTATTGCACAAAATTCTACAACTCTTAAACTACTTTTCCACATAACTGCCAAAATTTTGTAGGCGCTTTTCATAGTGTGCCACAAGTTTTTGCATGCATCCTTCACAGAAGGTTGCCACCTGCGTATTCAACCATGTGGTAACAGGTCTTTATCATCGCTGAAGTGATGACCACCAAGGACAGATTTTAGGTGTAAGAAGAGATGAAAGTCGCTAGGAGAGAGGTGTGAGCTGTATGGAGGATGATCAAACAGGTCCCATTGAAATTTCCGTAAGAAATGTTTGGTAACATTCGGTGTGTGAGGTCAGGCATTATCGTGAAAAAAAAAAATCTTTTTACAGTAATCCTCTTCTTACACCTAAAATCTGTCCTTGGTGGACAACACTACAATGATGATGACGAGCTGAAAGAACATGTTACCACATGGTTGAATACACAGGCAGCAACATTCTATGAAAAAGGCACACAAAACCTTATGTCATGCTATGACAATTGCCTACAAAATTTTGGAAGCTATGTAGAAAAGTAGTTTAACAGTTGTAGATTTTTGTACAACCAGTATTTTTTCTGTATCTGTACCCGTTCGTTTTATATAACCAAACAAAACTTACTATCTGGACGCGCCTCGTATTATGATGATAAATAGAGTAAGAAATAAAATACATTGGCTACATTGGTGCTACCTTTCTCGGTAAATAAGAGAAGTACCAAAAGATGCTGCAGTGTCTTTATGTGACATTATCAAAGATACTGTCAAAATTATGATCTTGGAATTCTGTTTGATCATGAAGGATAAGGTTGGGATACTTTTTCTTGTGACTAATTATTTGTATATTTTCCAAGGTGTTTAACTTTTTGCACTTGGGTACCTTATGCAAAATCTTAAGACTATTGTGAATGTCCTTAACCCTGTGCTGTGTACACCATACGTAGTCCCTAAATGCAGTCTTATTATTTTTACTGCTGTGTTCTTTAAATCTAGGGTATACTATATTCTATGTAATCTGCTTTATAGGTTCAGATGTTTTATTGTTGAGTTGTAAATTTTATGTTGATGAAACATCAATGTGGATGTACACCATTTTACTATGTAAAATTGTTGTAATAGCAGTGAATTCATGTAAGATTACTACAGGTATACAACTGTATAATTGTAGATTAATAACTTTTTGCTATCATGTGTTGCAGCTCATTTTGTAAAAAAAAAACTATGTATTAGGTCTGAAGATGGTGTCTGGCACACCAAAACCGGTAATGTAATTAAATGAAGAAAGTTATCTTGGCTGCAAACCTGTTATTGAACAATTCTAGATCACCCCAATAATGAGTTCCTAATAATGTACTTAAATCTTTGAACCCAAACTTTGGACTGTCTCTTTGCAACTTTGACAGTATTACAAATAATATTTTAGAAACGAAAGTAGTTGTCTCTTTTTCCTACAAAATGCTGCAGACATACAGTAAGTAAAGGCAGTTCAAATTCTGTTTTATTAGGTCAGAATTAAACTGCATCATCAGAATTTTAGGAAATAAAGGAATAATAATACACAATTACAATGGTCAATTATATCTTAGGCTACACTACACACCAAACTGTTGTGAGTTACATATTGATACTGAGGTTCACTGGCTTCACCAAAGCTCAAGAAAATTATCACATTCCAACCTAGGCTACATCGAGAAACCAAAGGAACTGGCAAACCTTTCTAATCTCTAGGGCCCCATGAGCAAGCAGTAGCGCCACAATACAACAAGCCACGGACTCAACAAATTTCTGAAGCAGCGCTCGAAAGAATTGACACCATGCATAATCCAGGGCTGTCCATAAAATCTGTTGGTGTACAAGGAGGGTGGAAGTTGGAACTTTCTATCAGTGAAGTAGAATAGTTGGGTCAAATATGTAAGTTTTTTTTAATGAAAGACAGTGGTCCACTTAGCCATATTTAACAACACAATATATATATATAAGTTGCATCTTCTGGTGTACCTGTATGAAATACAATAGCAATTACTACACAATTTTATTTTTATATTTATTTAAATTACACAAAAAATTACCCAATAAACCACACATTGTACATTATTTCCTTTTCGTTACTGCATGTTAAACATAATTGGCTCTTTATAAGCTAGTAACAGTGGGTTAATAAATATTAAAATTTGATAATTTAGTTAACCTACGTGACGGCTACTTGATGTGACTGATTTATGAGTAACTACACATAGTGTTTAGCCCATCATCACCCAGTGTCCACAGAAATTTGAAATGTTAAACTCTGTGTGACACACTTTTACTTGTCTTCCTATTTTAAAAGTTCCTATAAAAATACAAACAAATCATTCTTGGGTACATCCACTTGGATCCATGTAACTGTAAAAAGCAACTAACTTTAAAAATCTCCATAGATGTTTTCAACAGAGCAGAAGCTGTGTGCATCGTTCATGCATTTCATCTTTTCAGGTGATTAGGCAGTATGAAACTGTACATGTCACCTGTCAGTTATTTCTAGACTTATCAGGGTCCTTTATCGCTCAAACAGCACATGCACACACCATTACACTTCAGCAACTTGAACAGTCCCTGCTGATATGCAGGGTCCACAGATTCATGAGGTTGTCTCCAAATCCGTACGTGTCCATTTGCTCGATTCGATTGGAAATGAGACTCGTCAGACCAGGCAACGTGTTTCCAGTCATCAACAGTTCAATGTCTGTGTTGATGGGCCCGGGCAAGGCACAAAGCTGTAAGTCATGCAATTTGCTTTTAAGAGTAGAGGTGTGGGTCTTGAGCACTGAAAGCTCCTATCAATGATGTTTTGTTGGACAGTTTGCACACACACACACACACACACACACACACACACACACACACACACACACACACACTTGTTGATGGCCCAGCATTGAAAGCCACAGCAATATGTGCCATGGTGGCATTTCTGTCATGTTGAACAATTCTCTTCAGTTGTTGTAGGTCCCATTCTTCTAGGATCTATTTTGCTCAAAGTGATGTTTGAGATTTGATGTTTTACCTGATTACTGCTATTCATGGTGCACTCATGAAATGTTCATATGGGAAAACCCGACATCATTACCTAAAAGATGATGTGTCCCATCTCTTGTGCATTAACTATTACACCATATTCAAACTAAATGGTAATAAATTGCCATTGTAACAGCAATAACTGACTTAATTCCTGCACCAGACACTTGTTGTCATATATAGGCATTGCCAGCTGCAGTGCCTTCCTCTTGCTATTTTCATATATCTGTGTTTCCATACATATACTTGTAACTGTTTCTTTGGCTCTTCAGTGTAGATGTTATGCCAAATTACAGATCAGCTTATCCTCATAACTAGGTTTTTGTTTTCACATTCCTCAGGTTTGTCAACTCTGAACTAAATCATATTTCAGTTTAACCGAGGCCTAAGAATTACACTGCAAGTCATTTTGTCAGCACATTAGTTTCTTCCAGTCACCAAAGAAATACAACAATTAGTAAGAAACTTTAAAATTTATAGTAGCCTTGTCATTCAAATTTATTTTGGTACTTTACATAGTGAAAACAAATCTAATCACTTTGTATCTTCTGCTGCAAAAAGCTGTGTTTCTTACTGGATATATATGAAGCACACTATTGGCTAGGAATAACATGGGCATATTGCAACCATCAGCACATAACAAAACAGGAACCTTATAACATAAGTGTTTCTTAACCCCTCTACATAAGCAACAATTGAGGTCACAATTACTTTTGTTATCTGCAGCAAACTGTGTGTATATATATATATATATATATATATATATATATATATATATATATATATATATATATATATATATATATAACACAGTAGGAACCAAGTTAATTATGTAATTATGTAATCTGGTGAGCGATTTAGAAAGTTTGGTTGGTATGGGATAGGAAGAAGGTATTAACAGTTGGGGGTGAAAATGGAGCGACAGAAGCTGTGTCACTGTGTATGGTGGAGTATGGGTTGGTTTGAGATACTTTTCCGGTGATGCTGGCTGTAGGTTCTAAACTGAAGTTATTTTAGGGGTTTTTCTGGATTATGTGGGATGAAATGCAGTGGATGATGGGGAATAAGGAGCGGTGGAATATGGTGCTAGGCAGGTTGTTATTTTCGGCTGACGTCAGGGCAGTTTGTTATTGTGACAGTGGCACTGAGATATGTCATGTGTGCTGATGTTGCAAATGCAGTGGTGAGTGTGGGGAAGATTGGGAATGGTGGATAGGCGAATGAAATGGTGGCAGATGAGAAATATGTCATAGGAAAGGGAGGATAAGCAAGTAATGGCACTATTAATGGGCGTGGCGTAATGGGCTGGAGGAGGCTCTCTAAGTGGTCATGGTGGTAGCAGGGGAAGATGTAGTGTAAATGATTGAGGTGTTTGAGGTATCCATTGTGGTTTTAAAGTCCAGAAGGTGGGTGCATGTGATACAAGGAGATAAATTGTTACCAAAACGAGAACGATGAAGGCTGGTATAGAAAAATAACAGCAGCAGTAACTGTGAATATAAGGCCAGTGATTACATGCAAAGTCAGTGCCTATGAGACGAAAGGAAAGGGACGGTGTTGATGATGACGGTGAAAGCAAAAGGGGCACAGTCGACAGGTCTGGCGAAGGCAGCACCGTCAGCAGGAAAGGCAGTGCCTATATAAGGGAAGTCGGCAGCTGTGTCAGCAACGGAGAAGACAAGGTCAGCAGCGATGACAAGGAACATGAAGGCAGCGACAATGAAAGAAAATCTGATGGTGGTGGTGATAAAAAGGGAAGACAAAATAATGGCAGAGTGAAGATAATTTTCAGAAGAATCCAACATATCAGCATCAGATAATGAGCCAGTTCTTCTAATAAATACAAAAAGGTGTTTAGTTATGTAGCAGTGAATGAAATTACAACTCGCAAATAGTAAATTCAGTTAGAAATTAATTTTTATTTTGCAATATTTGATACCGGTACCGCATTCAATTGAAGTTAAGGGAGATTTAATCTTATTAAAATGTTAATTGTATTCTTTGCTCTCTCCAGAACATTAATGATGCACACAATAATAATTCCAAAGTTGTTCTCGCAGATTGTGTAAATCTGGACGAGTCTAACTTAGAAAGGCTCTACAGTTATTGATGTAACTGATCTATGGACTGAAATCCAAACAACTAATAGAGAAGTATTTATAAAAATGGACTTGCATATAGTGTAGGCCTACATAATTCAGTTATGACATCGCTGTTGCTTCTCGTATTCAAAGCTAATATAACGTTCTGTTTTCTACAGTGACTCAAGGAGAACTTGTGGGGTTGATAAATTTATCGATGATTTTTAGTTGGAAAATATGTTTATGCAGTTTTATGGTGTAATTACGTATTTGAATAATAAAAATGTTCTATGCATTTTACATTGATTGGTTGCATTGTTGCGATTTCTTCAGTTGGTAATTTCCTAGGACCCGCGCATGTACATCGAAGGAAACGGCATTGCAATCGATATATATCTAACGTTCGACTCTCGCTTCGCCGCCAACGGCGGAAAACTGACATTTCGGAACAGCTGATTTATATAGACAATGTTTTCTGACGTGATGATTTTATGAAATTTTCGCTTATCTGAAGACTGAGATATCACCTTTCAGATTTGATCCATGGCATTTGGGTGTTGTCGTGTATGTGCGTATTTGTAGGTGGCGTGAGTAAGTATGTTGTGGCTGAGTTGTAGACGATGGTACGTCATGGATGGTGCATTCTGTTGTTATATGTAATTTACGAGGATAACCTCAGATTATTGATTATCTACAATACACAAGTATTAAGATATTATCCCGTATAAGTGTTTTTCGAGATTGTGATTACATATGGGTTAAATCTGACAGGTGGTATCCTGGTCTTCAGTTATGCCGATATATCCATGAATGCTTGCAACCGAAGAACCACGGTGTGAAATAAATATATGTATATAACGTACAACTGTAAATCGATTGAGTGTTTCTTAACAGGAGATTCGGGGGCTGCGCGCCCTCACCTACTAACAAAAAACTTGTTTAACCTATACCTAACCTAACTTTCACTTACAATAAGTAATCTGTAGCGTAGCTTTAAGAAGTTTAGGTATGGGTAGGGCTGTGTAAACGGTACTCCCGTTCGAACATGCTCGGGATTTCCCGATACAGCGGAGAGCTTGATACAACAGTATCGAACTTTCCGAACACTCAGATAACAAACAACTCGCGCTGCGTATCTGCAAACAGTACGCTGGAAATTTTGAATTTACCGGCGGGCTGTTGCTTTTCTCAAAACTGTTTTCATAGGAAGTATAAATACATGTAAAAAACAATTTAAAAAGCGGCATCACTATGATAAACTGTATATTTTGTTTGAAACAGTGCATAAGTGACCTGTCTGGATATGATCCATTGATAAAATATCTGCTGCTGTAACAGAATTACTGCATCAAATTACTGCAAAGCTAACAGTCGAAGGAAAAATGTTTCTGGAAGTATCTTACATCAGTGTGAATCCATAAGTAGAAATTACGTTTAATGTGATAAGATATAGGTTGCAAATAACTATTCCATTTCCTGTTCATACGAAACAGTAACAGATAAAAATGTTACCACCTTTTAATCGCCTGGAAACAGGATTAAAATAGATGTAATAGGGAAAACATTAGAAATTTAATACCCAATGACGGAAATAATTCATGCAAAAATGAACTGTAATTGCGACCACAGAATTAACAGTGCACGAGCTGCTGTGTACGTAGTACCAATAGGCGTCGCTAGATGGCAGCACTAGAATTTTAAATCGCGATTGCTATCTTTTACGTGTAGCCTAAATTAGTTGCTTTTTTTTTACTTATGAACTGCTACTAAAGTCTGCATTTCAATACTTATTATTACCCATAATACATTAACGGCACAAGCTTCGTTATAAATAGTTTACTGCACAGCGCCGAAAAGATTTATGAATATAATCACTGTAAATCGTCGTGATAGTACGATCTGACATTGCTAGATAGCGTCGTGATCGAATGTTCGTACATATCCCGAGATTTCCCAAACTATGACGTAAATTGTTCGAACAGTTCAAGTCGAGACCCAGCTCTAGGTATAGGTCAAACAAGAAGTATTTCCTACAAGTCCGTGAGGGCGCGTAGCGCCCGAATCTCCGGTTCAGAAACACTAAATCGTTTACAGTTGCACGTTCGATATATACCATTCTTGCTAA
Source organism: Locusta migratoria (assembly GCA_026315105.1). Taxonomy (NCBI): domain Eukaryota; kingdom Metazoa; phylum Arthropoda; class Insecta; order Orthoptera; family Acrididae; genus Locusta; species Locusta migratoria. Next base: position 396,456,798 of record CM048755.1, read on the forward strand.
TTACCGATATTTCTTTCGGTATTTCAAATGGCAACCACATATTGAGTCGGAAATGTACAAGAAAATATCACAAATTGAACGCAATCAAAAATACAATTTAAATCAACCGCTTCGCGCTTGTCATAGCGAATGTGGAGTAAGATTGAACGTTCGATATATATTGATCACAATGCCGTTTCCTTCGATATACCGGGTGCTAGGAAATTGCCCTTCAGTTTTTGTTAAAATAAGCTGGTATTGCGCTGCCTATACTTATGTTCCGGCAGAAACTCCTTAAAAAAGAAAACCAATTAATAGTAGGACATTCACTCGCTCCATTCTAATGAGCACACAAAAATAGGACGATAACAAAAACTAGGTAAGTAAAATAATCTCTCCAATGACTGAGCTACATTTCCTTATGTATGATCCCCTCGCCACAGGTTGCCACGTTGACAGCTCCAAAATTCAAGTTCTCGGTCCGAGACACTAATGATTAATTTCAGATATTGCTGGTAGATCCCACAACGTACATAGAAGGCAGTCGACGCCAAATTCTTATTAGAACTTTATTGCTTTCTGCATATCATCCTCCGTTGCTATCCGCAATATATAACTTAAATTTATCTGTCATGGCTATTGCTGATGAAAAGACCAGCTGGCCGCGATGGCCGAGGGGACTTGAGGCGCTTCAGTCACGGTCTGCACGGTCACTACGGTCGGGGGTTCGAATCCCCCCTCGGGCATGGATATTTGTGCCGTCCTAGTTCGTAAGTAGTTCATAAGTAGTTGGTAAGTTTAGGAACTGATGACCCCATAGTTAAGCCCATAGACTATACAAACATTTGAACATTTTGAAAAAGACCAAACACTGGTTCTCACTTTCGTCATTCAGTACACACAACGGAAAACATCGCAGGACCAGCTAAAAGCTCAACAAATGCTCTCTCTTCACTTTTAAAAATCTAACATCTGTATTGATGTACCGAATAAAAACTGGGCAATGTAAATGTCATATGAAGTGTCCAGTTTTTATTCAGTACCGTACAGAAATACAGATGTTAGCAGAGGCGGATTTACCAGTAGGCTGTAGCCTAGGGCGACAAGTATGGGCCCACAGTTTTTAAACTGTAAGTGTACGACAAAAAAAAAAAAGAAATTCAACTGCGTTTATCGAATGTACATTGAAGATTGATCTGAAGCATTGAATTAAAATTTGTGATGCGACCGGGAATACATTATTGTGTAATAATTATTAATGTATACCTCACCCCACATTATTAGTAGTAGTTTTATTATTATTATTATGAGTCGGAACTACGGGGTCATCGAACCCCGACCATTGTGGCCGTGCGGATCGTGACTGGCGTGCCGCAGACCGCTCGGCCACTGGGGCCCGCTTTATTAGTAGTATATGACTGCTTTTATTAGTTCAGAAATATACACAGAAACTATTTCTTGTTCAATCTTACCAAATAGTTAGGTTGTAAAAATAATCTAGGTAGTGACACTTTGATTTCACAGCCACACTAATTACGCAGAAAGAGTGTTATAATTAGAACAAAAGTGCACAAAACACAGCTACAATTTCATTGACAGAAAATTAAAATTAGTATGATTTTGAAATAGGGTATCGGACTGTAATTTAAAGGTCGGTAGGCGTGCAAAATTTGAATAACCTGCCGGCGGCAAATGTGAAAATCCGCCACTTGGTATATGACTTAATAAACGAAGATGGCCTTATAAGCAGGCAACTGGTTAACTAAATAAAAATAAACTTGTAAAACATATACAAAATTAAGCTTTCAATTCTATATTCTGATTTTCTCCCGAGAAACGACGGAAGGCTCAGTGAACATGTCGTTTATTTTTGCTTTAAGTTTGTTTGGGTTACATACTAACAAGTGTACCCAAGGAGGTTAGAATAAACCTCCTTGACTGTACCTGTGTACTCGTGTGTCAGTTTTATTCAAAAAGTGTTCAAATGTTTGTAAGCCGGCCGAGGGGACTAAGGCGCTTCAGTCACGGTCTGCACGGCCACTACGGTCGGAGGTTCGAATCCCCCTTCGGGCATGGATATTTGTGACGTCCTAGTTCGTAAGTAGTTCATAGGTAGTTTGTAAGTTTAGGGACTGATGACCCCGTAGTTAAGTCCCATAGACTATACAAACATTTTTTTTCTTGAAATGTTTGGTAGAGCTTATGGGACTTAACTACGGGGTCATCAGTCCCTAAATTTACAAACTACTTATGAACTAGCTAATCCTAAGGACGGCACAAATATCCATGCCCGAGGGGGGATTCGAACCCCCGAACGTAGTGGCCGCGCAGACAGTGACTGGAGCGCCTCAGTCCCCTCGGCCACCGCGGCCGGCCATTTTTATTCCATTCGTCTGTACTGCTATCTCCTGAAAGACTATTCCTCCTGAGACACCATGTGTACGAACAGCAGGGTCAAGAGTCGGCGTCCGTATCAAGTAGGTCGCGATCGCGTAGCTCAGTCGCTGGCCGATGCGAGGCGGTGGGCTGTGCCCCATCGACCGACCAGTGAGCTACTCTGCGTGACGTGGCACAGGCCTTGTCTTCAGACGGTGTTGATCAAGGCTAGGCGCAAACTGAGACGCGTAGCCCAGCAGTCAGCTGGCGGCCGCGACGTCTCGGTGTGACCACAGAGCAACATATACAGAGAAGAAGCCCGCCCCAAACCTCTGTCATACGCTGCCCTCGTAGTTCCGGAAGATGCTAACAGGTAGAGTTGTGCCGATTCGTGAATGAGTCGTTCATTTCAACGAATACAAATAAAAAATCGAGAAAATCGAATCGTGTGCCGGACGAATCGCAATTCAAAAGAATCGTCTGTGTCGCAGCGATTCCAAGTCCCGACGATTCATGATTCGAAGGCGACTGCCGAATCGTACCGAGTGATTACGAACATCAGAGCAGTCAAGAGGGGGACGAATCGTCGTTCGAAAGAATCGTCTGTCTCGTGACGATTCCAAAATCCAACGATTCATGATTCGAAGGAAACTGGCGAATCGTGTCGAATGATTACGAAAGCCAGAAAGCTGTCAAGGAGGAGCAGTAGCGTAGCTAGGGGGGTGCTGGGGGTGCGGTCCGCACCGGGTACCAACTACAAGGGGGTGACAAAACTTACCACAGGTTTCTTTTTTTTCTGTTTTTTCCACGCTAATGTACCATTGTTAATGGTCTGAACCAACGGTGCTTGTTGTCATTCTTCGTCTATTATCGTGAGTGACCGGACGCCAGTTTTCTTCCGCAATATTCAGAAGATCAAATGAAATATTTATTCATTTGCACCTAAGTAAATGGAATTATTTATGAATTTTTTTAATTCAACTTTTTCTTCCCATAGTTGTAAGAAAGACAACAAGAGGTTTCTTTTCTGCTGATGCCAAATGCCTGAATTTTTTCTTTCTAATGAATTTTTGAAACTCAGATGTTTCTCCCAGCTTTAAAAGTGATTACGATACTTATTCAGATGTTGCTGCCTCTTTTAGAGTATAAACGGTCACTGTGTACCTTTTTCGTGATTTGAACGTTAAAATAAACGGCCATTTAGCCAAACCAGCCGTATTAATTATATGTTACGAATTTACTTTGTGCTAGAGTGTTCAAGTGGTCAAACGTGCATGAACTAAATGTTCAAATGTTTGTATAGCTTAAGGGACTTAACTACAGGGTCATCAGTCCCTACGTGCATGAACTAGTCTAGCATAAAACCAGAACTGTTTTCCGCCGTGGCTATCAATGTGGTGCGTTATAATGTACAGTTCAGAGCTCTCCTAGCTGGATGTCACGACACCCAGGGGTGTCGCGTAGTGCCACTAAGGGTGTCGCAACAACAGCAAAATCTTAAGATAAAATAAGACAGAACATTGTGCAAAAAATACTAAACATCCTTCATTTCGTTCAGTGTGCACTTTAAGTACAAGTGAGTCATGAAAATTAATATTTCCTCTAAGTATCATTTATATAGATAAATCTTTCTAATTAAAATCGGTGTGTTTCTTGTAAAACATTATATATTAGACATGGTGTCGCGACTAGGAAAAGTTTGGAATGCTCTGGTATAGTGTGTAAGAAAAATCGTAGAAAATTACAAAAAAAAATACCATATAAGTTTATTATTTGATGCAACTGTGACGTAAAATAGAACAAAATGTTCAAATGTTTGGTAGAGCTTATGGGACTTAACTGTGGGGTCATCAGTCCCTAAATTTACTAACTACTTATGAACTAGCTTACACTAAGCTTAAATATCCATGCCCGAGGGGGGATTTGAACCCCCAACCCCAGCGGCCGTGCAGACCGTGACTGGCACGCCGCAGACCGCTCGGTCACTGTGGCCGGCTCTCAAAGCTGAGAATCATTAAGAATTACCTTAGGTCTACTATGAGCCAAGCAAGATTCTCTAATTTGGCAATTTTGTCAACTGAAAATAGTGTGGATAAAGCTATTGACTTTGACGATGCAATTTCAAAATTTGCTGCAGAGAATGTTAGATGGGTGAGATTGTAAACTGCATGTGAAAGTCACTATTTGTTCTGTTTGATTAATAATCGATTAAACTATGTTATTTATAAAAACTAGTTTTATTTATTTCCTTTCATATAGACTGTTTACAAACTAATTAACTTTCTATTTTCTCATTTCATTATGTGTATCAAAAATGTATTCCTCTCTCCTTGAAATTTTTTTCCACTCTTTCTAAGGTTGGCGAGAGTGGAGGTGGTGTTGGGAGTGGGGGTGACAAGTTGGATCACCGCACCGGGTGCCAAACTACTTAGCTACGCCACTGAGGAGGACGCATGTGAACAAAGGAACCACAGAACGAAGATCGTGAGCCATAAATTATTATTCACCAAGATGACAAACGAAACGTAGCGAAATACGATTAACATCAAGAAATCAAAGTGTAATGAAAAATTGCGTACCTCTTATGCGTTCCAGATGTAGTGCAACAGACACGTCGTTTATACAGTTTACATGTAATATATTTAAACGAGCAATTCCTCTACATTTATAATTTTTTTAGTTCATCTTGATACTTACATTTTTTGTAAAACGCAAATAGGCTATCTTGCAATACTTGAGCAATACTCAAGACGTGGTCGTATAAGCGTTTTATACGCGGTCTCCTTTACAGGTGAAGTACATCTTCCCAAAATTCTCCCAATAAACCGAAGTCGGTCGTCCGCCTTACTCACAACTGTCCTTACATGCTCGTTCCATTTCATATCGCTCTGCAAGGTTACGCCTAGATATTTGAACGACGCGACTGTATCAAGAAGCTCACTACCAATGCTGTATTCAAACATTACGGGTTTTCCTACTCATGTGCATCACCTTACATTTTTCTACATTTAGAGCTAGCTGCCATTCATCACACCAACTAGAAATTTTGTCTAAGTCATCCTGTATGCTATTACAGTCAGTTACAGACGACACCCTCCCATACACCATAGCATCAGCAAACAGCCGCAAATTACAACTTACTCTGTCCATCAGATCATTTATATAGATAGAAAATAATAGCGGTCCTATCACACTCCCCTGGGGCACGTCTGACGATACACTCGTCTCTGATGAACACTCGCCGTCGAGAACAACGTACTGCGTTCTATTACTTAGGAAGTCTTCCAGCCAGTCACAAATCTGTGAACCTATTCCATAAACTCGTATCTTCATTAGCAGTCTGCAGTGTGTAAGAAAACCTGTAAGAAAAAAACATTTAGAAAAGGCAATTAGTGAGGATCAGTTCGGGCACTTGATGTCGCTAGCTACTGGAAAAGAAAAAGTGAAACTTGGGTATTTATTCTGTTTAGAATTTTTTCTAGAAATGAATCCACGCTCATATAATTAATATTGTTTCCAAGTTACAGGATAGAAGCCGCCGCTGTTAGGAAAACTGAACAGTTTTAAAGAAATTTAAATTAATTGCATGATTAACATTAAACAAAGAGAAAATCGGCAGAATGGCTACAGTGCCGCCCCTACTTGATTTGAGGCTGTTTCGCCGTAATACATGTTGTGAAGTGTTGGAAATGCGGTTTGCTATTACTGATCGGAGTGAGGGGTGGAATTCATCAAGCTTGCGAACACTGTACCATTAGCTGCGACGGCTGGCTGGCTGCATCGTCTCAGATGGAAAAAAAATACCACGGGATGACATAAAAGTTTTCTGGGTGTAGTACCGCGTCGTAATGTGAGATGGCAATTACTTTAATAACCGACATTTCGTCCAACGTTATAGTGGCCTCCTCCTGAGTATACCCAGAAGAAGGCCAATTTAACGTTGGCCGAAATGTCGGTTGTTAAAGTAATAGCCTCGTACATTCTGACGCAGTACTACACCCAGAAAACGTTTATGTCATCTGACTCTGGCCGCGGATGCTTACGCAGTTATAAAAATACTATCTTTTTCAGCCTTGATTAACTTCTGCCGATCGAACTCTCCCTACGTCTTGATTAAGTCAAGAACGTTCTCTCTCTCTCTCTCTCTCTCGCTGGCCGCGGTGGCCGAGGGGACTGAGGCGCTTCAGTCACGGTCTGCACGGCCACTACGGTCGGGGGTTCGACTCCCCCCTCGGGCATGGATATTTGTGCCGTCCTAGTTCGTAAGTAGTTTGTAAGTTTAGGGACTGATAACCCCGAAGTTAAGTCCCATAAGCTTTACAAACATTTGAACATTTTCTCTCTCTCTCTCTCTCTCTCTCTCTCTCTCTCTCTCTCTCTCTCTCTCTCTCTCTCTCTCTCTCTCTGTGTGTGTGTGTGTGTGTGTGTGTGTGTCAGAAAACCAACCCACCACGATGCCACTCAGTATGCGCTCAGAAGCGTAAACCAATTATACTTTATCAATTTAAATACATATTCAGATACCCTGAGACGGTTTTTCGTCTCAAACATGTCCAAGACATTAACGATAAATAAGAAGCAATGAATAAACATTTATGATGCGGCCGGGAATCGAACCCGGACCTCCATGCTTACTACGTGCACGTCTTACCGTTAGATCACCGCACCACTAAAAGTTACCTCGCCTTGGAATAGTCTAAGTACGACTTCCCTCGTCGTCACACACTTTAATTCAGCTTCTGTGTTCTACCGTCAAGGCTCTCCATGCAGCGGAATAGCACCTCGGCAATGGACATATTGGAACATTCCTGTTAAGGTGACATAAATATCAATTTAAATGTTTGAGACGAAAAACCGTCTCAGGGTATCTGACTTTATATTTAAATTTATATTTATATCACCTTAACAGGAATGTTCCGATATGCCCATTGCTGAGGTCCTATTCCGCTGCATGGAGAGCCTTGGCAGTAGTAGCTATTATCTATGGAACACAGAAGCTGAATTAAAGTTTGTAATGAGGAGGGAAGTCGTACTTAAGACTATTCCAAGGCGCCTTAACCGTTAGTGGTGTGGTGATCTAACGTCTGCCTAGTAAGCATGGAGGTCCGGGTTCGATTCCCGGCCGCATCACAAATTTTAATTAATTGCTTCTTATTTATCGTCAATTATACTCTGTTCGTGTTCACACCGCATATTAAGTATCGTCGCAAACACAGGGAACTCCGCGCAATCTAAAGTGTCCACTGGAGCGTCACTATGATCCGCTTTGACAGAGGCGCTCCCTCATAGTGCAGTACTGTAATTGAGTCTTTTCTCAGCGCACTCGCAGAGGAGAAGTATATTCGACAGGCTCCCTCGCGTATCCGCTGTTGGCTTACAAACACGGTATGGCGCGCTGGCCAATAGTAATTTAGTTAACACGTCTGCCGGTCTTCCATCCCCAACTACACTCTTGCTCCTCGCTGGTAAGTGCAACATCACAGCAAATAGCGTCGCGTTATTGTCGTGCAGGTGGTTGCTCGGTTCTAGCTTTACGCGATTAACACCTTTTGTTCCCTCACTTCTAAATGGTCACAATTTTCTAAGTGTTGGAAGGGGTGGGTTTTTACTGCGGACCTCTCCGGAGCCCAGCCACCTGCATCGTGGCTGTCCAGAAAGCTCGTTTCGCTAAAGCTCTCCCTTCTAGTGTGTGTCAACAAGTATTTGCTCCAGCCTCAAGTTTAAATATATTGTCGCGCTTTTGATATGATTCCGTAATTTGCATCAATAATCTACTTGTTATTCTTAAAAATGGTCATACCCCACCGAGTTTATACTCAATTGAAGCGCCTTGATGAGAACAATACGATGAGGTCAGAATATGTAGGGAATTAAAATCAGGAGAACACGACTCCTTACAACGTCAGCCTGACTGCCTGAGGTGAAAGTAGTGGAAACTGACAGATAAAAATCCTGGGACCTGGTGGGTCGAACCAGCGACCTTTGAATTCTGAGTCTGTCACTACCACTGTGCTTCCTAGCCACATTTTTTCCTTCATTAGTGACTAATATTTTCAGTTCATTATATCTGGATTGTTTTGTTTGGGGAAGGTGTGGTGTAAAGTCAGCGCCACACCCCAGACGCACGAGAACGATCGAGGAGAAGGCAGCAGACGACAGGGAGCCAATCACACGCCTCTTAGAGGGAGAAACCGAGAAGCGCGCCCTCTACAAGCAGATATATCTATAGTCGAGCCGCTGATGCTTGCGACAATCGGCTTTGAGGGCCGGCTGCGGCAGCAGACTATTCGAGTAAGTCAAACGCGAGCTTTGCTCTGCGCATGCACGCGTTTGGCTGCGCTGTGCACATTTGCCAGGTCTCTCAGACAACAGCGAGCGTTACCTACACTGTCCGGCAGAGCACTAACTATTGGCAACATGGTTGGATTCAGTTTCCGCGGTCGTGGAGGTCTCCCAGCCCAGTAGGCGGAGCCAGGGATCATCGTATTTCGATCCAACTATAGGCCGACATGCGTCTGGAAGAGCCCATCTGAACTCGGCTCCGAATTAGGCAGTCACTAGGACTCGGCGCAGCTAGCATCGAGGAAGACGACGACGCCGCGAGGAAAGACACATGTTCAAAAGTTAAGTAATTGTATTCTTCAGTAAATAAAACTTGTATTACTAATCAGTATAGCTGTTTTAGATGGCAACGCATCCCACGCGTCCTGAGAACATCCTCTCCTGAAAGATAGGTCGGGAAGGACAAAACACAAGGCGACGAGGACGACTAATCAGGGGAAATAGTAAGAAACATTTTATCATCGGATGATCAAGAAACAACGCTGAAAAATTAAGTTTTATTTTGAAACAATATCGTTAGTATAACTGATACTTGGATGCAATATTTTAAAATTATTTAAATACAGAAAACAAACCATTTTGTTTCTAACAAGGGAAACTCCCCATCTCGCCTCCGCTCAGATTTGTCGGTAGTAAAGCGCACTGGATAACCCATCAAACAATGATCACAGATCAAGCATGGAAAAACGAAGAGAGTACAACTATAAAAATGAGGCAAGATGAGCAACAGTAAACATCCGTAAAATATATAAAAGGAGAGGGAAACATCGCCAGCGTGAACATCGCAGGTCTGTGGTTATGGTGCATAGACTAAAGTCCGTGTTTCAAACCTTCCCCAACCAAAGAAATTTAATTTTTCCTTTTTCAAAAAATTATGAACTGTCCGTCCGTTCACTGACATGTCTGTTGGCTGTAATCAGTTAACTGCCTGTGCTGTGCTGTAACGTCCACGCGGCAGTACCATTCGACCAGCAGCTGAAAGGAAGTGGCTCTGGAATGGGAAGCACAAACACTGGATCGCAAGGTGACAAGTCAACCGATTTCTCCACAGGAACACCTCTGATGTATTATTCATGACACTGGTGACGGTATGTGCGTTATATGGCGGCAATCTCGTGTCGAGCCACCTAACTTGTACACCTGGAGAATAAGTTATGACATTTCCTTGCCCGAATTGGATTTTCGTGTGGATGTGAATGTAATCACTCCCAAAAAAAAGTGATCAAAACAGACGAGTTTGTCACATTTGCTGCAACATACGAACAGAACAAGTTCAGAGACACAATATTTTCCTTGTGCTCTGTCAAAAAATATGTTTTTAACGTTTCCAAAGTTTGCCACTTGTAGACGGCCAAATCCAGCATGTGTCCAAGAAAATCCGAACATGTCTTCGAATTTCGGAGAACGAAGATGATTACGTGCAAGAGCCTGGAGTTTGATAACAGACACACGATCACGTAAATAATACTGCTCTGTGTATCTGTGCAGCTTGTGCACACAAAAAGTATTTTACTTGTTAGAAACCAAACGTCTAACAGATGAACAAGATTTGTTCTACTACAACAACAACGTCTAGTCCCACACAAAATTGTACAATGTCTGATCCTTCTGCCCTTTATAGCTTTCAAGGAGTAAGGCTGAATGACCACGTAAAGAGCAATCAGACGTTCATGAAAATCTTGCACTAGTCTTTTCTCCATTTTGCCTTGTGAACTTCAGTGACATTCGGAGTTTGCACAAGTATCCTATTCACTTATTGAAGTTGCGGTCCAAATACAGGATTTTTTTCCCTGCAAACACAAGTAAAATATAGGTAAATGAAATGCTGCTTTATTTAGAGTTTGTTGTGTGAAGGGCCATGCAGCTAGTGCCGTCTTCAACTAACGATAACGTGTGGGTCCATTTCATTTCATAGTTAAAACTGAACTGATCTGTGTTAATTGATGTGTAACATACAAGACCTACAGCAATATTCTAAAACCTAACTACCACCTTATTTTCTGAGGTAATGAAATAGCTATCAATTGGAACATACATAACGAAAATGGTTAATGTAAATCTGCAAAAGCACAAGGCTGACCAAATAGACGTCATGAATTTGGCTCAAATATCAACTTAAATAAATGTTAACTGGATCATTTGTGAGCATGTAAGCTTCTATCAATAATAAATTGTATATTAAATTTTTACAGAATTAGTCAATAACAAATCCACTGTTTAGATACACTCAGAGTATGTTTTATTATTTCTGATCAATCACTTTACATAATTGAAAATACTCTTGACTCATAGTTTCACTTATTGTAACGGCTTGAAAAATATTAATAAGAAATTGTTCCTAGCAGTTATGTAATATTTATTGTCACTTCTCATATTTAAGTACATTTTTGTTAATTACAAAAATTAACGATTTAAATGTTATTAAAAGATGAAAAATTTGTTTTGCAGATTATCAAATGTCATTAAGATTGAGAAAAACGATTTGAAATTTAATTTGTCATACTTTTAACAACTATAACAATGCAGGGTACGGCTGAGAATTGTATATAAAGGCGGCTTGTAGAGGCCATAAGAGTGAAGTTTTTAATCATATTTTGCAGCAATTACTATGTCCGTCAGCACGTTGACTTTTTATTGTTAAAAGTACTTATTGTATAACTTCTGTCTTGGCAGTTTATTTAAAGTGTGTTGGATTAAACTACTTATTGAAACTTACCTGATGTTGCTTTGCAGTAGCCGGCCGCGGTGGCCGAGAGGACTGAGGCGCTCCAGTCACGGTCTGCACGGCCACTACGGTCGGGGCTTCGACTCCCCCCTCGGGCATGGATATTTGTGCCGTCCTAGTTTGTAAGTAGTTCATAAGTAGTTTGTAAGTTTAGGGACTGATGACCCCGTAGTTAAGTCCCATAAGCTTAACAAACATTTGAACATTTGCTTTGCAGTATCCTGCGATCTGCACGAAAAAAATGATAAAGTGAAATACAATTTATTTAACACAAAAAACGCCTTCTTGGCGTACGACGATAACTAGCTAGTAATCACAGAGAAAAAAAACAACACTAACTGCGGACAAAAAAACAAGTACAGATGGCGTAAAGCATTACACTAAAACAAAAACACAATTTACTAGTGGCACTAAGCCAAATAAAATACAGGACTACTACCAGATAGCTAAACTCTAAAATAAGTTCCGACGGAGCTAGATTCCGCGCCGCGGTGGAGTAGCCGAGCGGTCTAAAGCGTCACGCTGAGGAGCGCACGGTTACTCGCAGTGGAGGTTCGAGTCCTCCCCGGGGCATGGGTGTGTGTGTTGTCCTTAGGTTAGTTTACCTAGGTTTAAGTAGTTTTTAATCTACGGACTGATGACCACGCAGTTTGGTCCGATAGATTTACAAACATTTTTTTTTTGGATTCTGCGTAGGAGCGACCGGTCACGGCCCTATAGTCGGGCCGCCGAAAGAACGACCCTGACAGTTGGCGCACGTGGGCCGCAGAGGGTGGGGGGGACACTCAACCACCAACCTGAGCTCTGGAATTCGTAAACGTTGCCGGGGTAACGGTGCCGCGTTGCCACCCTGCCACTCAAGGTCGCGCGGGGTGGCGTGCTTCAGTCGCTGCAAAGCATCTGTCGCGTGTTCATCGTTTGTCTCGTTGTGTTAAAAAAACAAAAGTCGAAAAATTATTTATGAAAATGATACAGTTGCTGAATAAAGAGGTCATAGAGTGTTGCGCCTTCCACCATATCATTGCCATTTCAATGCAATAGAACTCGTGTGGGCTCAGGTGTAATCGTACGTTGTAGAAATAATAAACGTTTTTCATTAACAAAAGTAGAATTCTTAGTTCGTGAAGCATTGGGCAGTATTACTCCCACAAAATGGAACAATGCTGTCACACATACGTGACACATCTTAGAAGAGGCATAGATTCGAGAAGGTACACTAGAAGAACGGGTAGAAGAATTAATAATAAGACGATAGTAGCAGTAGCAGCGGTGCATTGCACATGATGCTGGCCACGACTGATTTTTAATGTATAGTTTGTTTCGCAACCAAAGATCATTTACTGAAAAATTACGTTATTTTATTTCTACTTCTGTGACCAATAGACTAGCTGTCGAAACTGATCTGATAAAATTACTCAGACACTATACTATGGCAGTCAACAGCGACCATAAACGAATGAGACAAAAACTCTTTATGTAAGAAGACAAATCATTTCACTGGAAGAGGCGGTTTTACTTCTTGTAAAGTGGTAGTCCTTATTTGTTTACCCTCTCGGCAGACTGCCACATACAGTGTCCGAGTAATAACAGTGAGTCTGTGGAAAATAGTTATAGAAGATGAAGTATATAAACAAAATTCTTCAACTAGCGAACTTTGGCTAAAGACTAAATGATACATTATATTTAATGGAATACTTGAACATATGAAGCTTTAACTCGACGTATTTTTCTAAACCTTTTCTTTTTAACTGAAAAAGAGTGTTATTCAATACTTCGTGATTGTTCTGGTTCGTTCATGCTTTATTAGTACATAGCAACGGTCCCAAAATTTTCGGACGTGATATTCGTATGCCGGCGACCGACACGGCGTAACAAACAGCCGCGTAGCAGTATTGGCAACATAGCCGCTAGCTGTCAGAGTCGTTCTTTCGGCGGCTCGACTATAGCTGGGATTGCGTTGCCTTCAACACACTGTTGGTGCACTTGTAAAACTGGCTCCAACGGAGGGCTACACTTGGTCTCACAGTTAGGATTGTTTGGGCACTGTCACATGGCTTCTCGCGAAGTAGTGCCGTTACAACGTTGTCTAGCAGGAAGTTGTTACCGTCGTTTTGATTACTATTTGCGTTTCGTAAGCTGGTGCGTGCGCGCGCCTTGGAGGGAAGTCAGCAGCCCGCCTCGGCTGCCTGTTGTGCGGGCACTCTACACAGGAAGGGGCCGCCATGGCCCTGTGCATTACTGAATCCAATAGCATGCACATGAAATCCAACTGCTCGTATTGATGTGATCCAGAGGTTGCTGCATCATTGAGATTACAGAGTTTTAGTTACAAGATGTTACATCGAAAACGGAGATAGTACGGTAACGCTTAAATGGGCCATACATAATATTGTGGAGGACTAAATTATGTGGGCTAAATCGAAGTCTAGCAGTACCGTCACATAACGACATGAATCTTCATACTGCAGGAATTTGACGTTAGTTTCTACAACGAACGTCTTGGATGGCATACAAGTTCTTTTAGTTTATTAGCATACTTACATACTTACTAATCTTTCTACTTGTAATATATTTCATTTGTACGTGAATAGCCAACGACATTAAACTCCAGGCCGATATGTTTAGCATAATGCAATCCCCTAAATTATTAAATCTGTATCATTCACTGCACTTAATTCATTACTGGCTTTCATAAGTTGCTGGTATACATGGTTTTCTACTTGACTGTCTTCGGGTTCCTCCTCGTTCCACAACTTCTTTACAATATTTAACTGCTTTTCTTTCATAACTTTGTGAAGTTTATTTATAACTTTACTACATACTCTACTTTGCGTCTTTTAATTGGTTTGGGAAGTACTCTGTATTGGAGTACTTCCTTCATGTAACCGAACGAAATGCCGTCAGACTGACGTCGCAGTATCTCTCCATTTTCTTCGTACGTATCAGAAATATCACCATCTGGTACCTACTGTCCCACAGCATTCAGCAAGGTATCTTCATTACCACGCTTACTATTTATCAACAAATGTTGAACAATCATTCGAGCCCTTATGCAACTTTTTTCATATATGTTTGTATAGCTTATGGGACTTAACTACAGGGTCAGCAGTCCCTCAACTTACAAACTAGCTAATACTAAGGATGGCACAAATATCCATGCCCGAGAGGGATTCGAACCACCGACCGTAGTGGCCCTGCAGACCGTGACTAGAGCGCCTCAGTCCCCTCGGCCACCGAGCCGGCTGCAACTTTTTTCAAATTCGTTAAAGTTCAGAAAATGTTTATTGATGTTGCTGCGCAAGTCCAGAGGTATATTTTCAGGACTCATATTGGCCACAGAATGCAACCCACGTATTTAATACACTGGTCCTATGTCACCAACAGTCGACTGCCAGCCAGGGAGTCTCGACAAGCTGGTTGCACACAGATTTTGGACGACCGGTAAAATATCGCCACTGCAATCCATCGGTGCCGGCGATACATCGTCAAATGGCAGATTGCGCACGCACCAGGTTTTGACCCTGCATCCCTGCACAGTTCTCGTTGTGCCATCTCGCCATACAGCCGAGCATTTAGGACTGAAATGCAAATAATTGATTCGGCAGCGAGTTCTATATACAATAAATTCCAAATGTGTCAGATTTTTGTCTGTTTTAAGGCATTTAATGAAATTCATTACCGAAATTAAAACTTTGTGCCAGACTGGTACTCGAACCCTTTTTCTTGGGATTAATTTATGTTTGGAATCAAATCTAAGTAGCTCTCTTAGGTTGTTTGCAGATAACACCGTCATTTACCGTCTAGTAATATCATCTGAAGATCAAAGCCAACTGCAGAACGATCTGAATAAGATATCACTATGGTGTAAAAATTGGCAATTGACTCTAAATTATGAAAAGTGTGAATTCGTCCACAAGAGTACGAAAAGAAATCCGTTAAACTTTGTTTAAGGCCTTAACGTTTGATTGATTTATCTTGTAAACTCCACTAAATACCTAGGAATTACTATTACTTCAGACTTAAACTGGAAAGAACACGTAGATAATGTCGTGGGAATGGCGAACCAGAGACTGCGTTGCATTGGTAGAACCCTTAAAAGATGCAACAGAACTACTTAAGAAACTGCATACATTACGCTTGTCCGTCCTTTTTTGGAGTATTGCTGCCCAATGTGGGATCCTTATTAGGTGGGTTTGACGGAGAACATCGAAAGAGTCCAAAGAAGGGCATCTCGTTTTGTATTGTCACAATACAGGGGGGAGAGCGTTACGGAAATGATACAGAATCTGGGATGGGAATCATTACAAAAAAGGCGTTGATCGCTGCGGCGTGGGCTACTTCCGAAACTCCAATGGCCAGATTGTCCTCCTAAACCGGAAATATATTCTTGACTCCCACTTATACAGGCAGAAATGATTATCAGAATAAAATACGAGAAATCAGAGCTAAAAGTAGAGATTCAGGTGTTCTTTCTTCCCACGCGCTATTCGAGAATGGAATGGGAGAATAGTATAATGGTGGTTCGATGAACCTTCTGCCAGGCACTTAAATATGATTTTCAGAGTATCCCATGTAGGTGTAGAACTCTACGACAGTGAAGCGACTGCTCGTTTGACCGGTAAAATTCCGGCGTGCGTGCAAGTAGCGATCGGCCGATAAAATACCAGCCGATTTTTTACCGGCCGTCCAGAATCGGTTTGTGTGCAACCAGCCTCGGCAGGAATCCCCTTTTCCGGCGTGAACTGAAGCACAGAGTAACACATGCAGAGAAGCAGCCCCCCCCCCCCCCCCCTAAACCTCTGTCGTACGCTCCCCTCGTAGTTCCATAAGAGGTCAACAGATGTCAGGCGGTCCCCTGCTTAGTACCGGTAGACGACACTAGAGGCGCTTCTGACGGTGCCTCTCGCAGCAGTGGGTAGCGTGGAGGGGAGGCTGAGGGGAGAGCTCGTGCCGCCTGCCACGAGGCCACGGCTGTGTCCGGCGTTTGAGGGGAGGTGGTGGTGGGGGCAGCCGCTACTTGCCGCCTGCTCTGGCCAGTTTAAAGGGCTGCTTCTGACCGCAGCGCCATCATGGGACATCTTACGGAACTGCTTCAGCACCCCCGCCCCGCATATATATGTTTGTTAAGCTTATGGGACTTAACTACGGGGTCATCAGTCCCTAAACTGACAAACTACTTATCAACTAACTTATACTAAGGACGGCACAAATATCCATGCCCGAGGGGGGATTCGAACCCCCGACCGTAGTGGCCGTGCAGACCGTGACTGGGGCGCCTCAGTCTCCTCGGCCACCGCGGCCGGCCCCGCCCCGCACCCCTGAGCGTGGGACCGGGCCTTACGGAAATTTCAAAAAAAAAAAAATGTTCAAATGCTTGTTAAGCTTATGGGACTTAACTACTGGGTCATCAGTCCCTAAATTTACAAACTACTTATGAACTACTTACGAACTAGGACGGCACAAATATCCATGCCCGAGGGGGGATTCGAACCCCCGACCGTAGTGGCTGTGCTGACCGTGACTGGAGCGCCTCAGTCACCTCGGCCACCGCGGCCGGCACGAAAATTTCCCATCTGTATATATTTGTCTGTGCCTGTAGTCAACTGTCGTGTGTTTAAATGTTCGTTTTGGCGTACCGTCCCCATACTACGGCGCGGTTACCTCCAGTCGAACCTGCTTCCGGTGGTGTCAGAACTACTTGCGGGTTTGTTTCCAAGAGAGTCGTTCCGTTTTCGATCTGATTTTTTGGAATGGTTATGTCTTCCTAAGTAGGTGGGTGCTAGCAAAATATTTTCACATTCAGGAGTAAAAGTCGGTGACAAAACGTCTTTCTTTTAATGATTTCCACCCCAAGTCGTGCAACATTTCCGTGACTCTTTCCCCCCGGTAACGTGATAAAACGAGCTGCCCTTCTCTGAACCTTCTCAATAACTTCCGTCAGTCCCACCTGGTGAGGGTCCAACACTGGGCAAAACTACTCCAGGAGAAGTCGCACAAGTGTGATGTAGGCAGTCTCTTTGGTGGAGCTGGTGCATCTTCCAAGCCTTCTGCCAATGAAACGTAAACTTTGGTTCGCCATCCCCACTTATATTTTCTGTGTGTTCTCTCCAGTCAAAGTTGTTCGTAATTGTAACTCTTAGGTATTTGGTAGAATTTACGACCTTAAGGTTTCACTGATTTATCGCGTAATTGAAGTTCAGCGGATTTCTTTTAGTGGTCATGTGTATTATTTCAGTTTTCTTTATTTAGTGTCAATTGCCAATTTTCGCTCCATGTAGAAATTTTGTCTAAATCGCTTTGCAGTTGCTTTTGATACTCTGTTGACATAACAGAGG
Source organism: Locusta migratoria (assembly GCA_026315105.1). NCBI lineage: Eukaryota > Metazoa > Arthropoda > Insecta > Orthoptera > Acrididae > Locusta > Locusta migratoria. The sequence goes on from CM048755.1 coordinate 396,474,555, forward strand.
ATCATAATGTTCGAACAAAGTATATGTTGCAAAATCCTACTGCAAATCGACGTTAATGAGATTAGCCTGTAATTTTGGGGATCACTCCCATTGCCTTTCTTGAATATTGGAGTAACTTGGGCAACTTACCAGTCTTTCGGTACCTATGAGGTAAAATCAACTATACCCAACGTCCATGCCATAATGTAGTTTTAATGCTGCACACTCTTTAAAATTCCGTGTAGTACATTAACCTGATGATTCACAGTAACTGTCATAACGAAAATATGTAGTCTTTATCCAGCGAAAAATGTCGCACTAACGTCTGTAAAAATCAAAATTTTCCACCGAATAGTTTTCTTATGAGGTAACAAGTATTTCAGACTGACAGAAACGCTTTTCCTTCGTCACTCGGGTTGGAGGGCAGACGCGTCATAGGCTGGGCGCAAACCGAGTTGCTTTTAGCCATCGCGGCCCAGCGCAGCACAGCACAGTACGCCTTTTTCAGGCTAGGCGCAAACAGACGCGTATAGTTCTCGCGACGCAGTGCAGCACAGCACGCGTTTTTGTAATGACACCGCGCAAATTGGGACGCAGCACGAGCTGCCGCCACCTGTGGCTGCGCTGGTCCGCGTGGCGTTATCTCAAAGGCACAGTTTGCCGCTCCAGCGCCACGCTCGCACCGTGGGAAACGGGAGTCGCGAAACGCAGCATCCTGCCGCATACTGTCTTCGGCACCACGCATATGGCCTGTGCTATTATTGGCTGTCCCAACAATATCGCCTTATAGTAGTAGTTGTGGACTTCAGTCCGCAGACTGGTTTGATGCAGCTCTCTACACTCCCCCGTCCTGTGCAATCTTCTCCATCTGATAAGAATAACAACCTACATCCTTTGGTATCTGCTTGCTGTATTCTTCCCTTGGTCTCGCTCTACAACTTTTACCCCCCCCCCCCACATACTTCTCTCTAATGCTAAGTTGACGAGGCCTTCATATGTCAGACTGTGTCCCACCAACCTATCCCTTCTCTGTCAGGATATGGCAGAAACCCCGTTTTCTCCCCAATTCTGTTGAGAACCTCCTCGTTAGTTACGTGATACACCCATCATCATTCGTCTGTAGCGCCACATTTCAAAAGCTATCATCTCTCTGAACTCCTTATCGTCCACGTTCCAGTCCCATGAATTGCTACACTCCAGACAAATGTTTTCTGAAACGACTTCCTAAATATTTAATTAATTTTGAGAGTCAAGACATTTCGCTTGTTCAGAAATGCTTTTCTTCCCATAGCCATTCTATATTTTGTATCGTCTTGACTGAAGCCATCATAAGTTATTTTTCTACCCAAATAACAAAACCAATCAACCACTTTTATTACCTCACTATCTAATCTAATTCCTCGTCACTACATTCCATTGCCCTTGTTTTTTACTACAGTATATCTTTGTTATGATAATGCGTTCACTACGATGTTAATGGTAACTTACCCTCAGTCATATTTTTTTTTTATTATCAGACCTACTACTGCATTACCACAAAATGAGTTCGTATTTTTCATCTGATGAAAAATTTTGTTCATCTTGCAACTGAACTTCACTAATCCCCACCATATTTACTTTAACCTATCCATTTCTGTTTTAGAATTTTCTGATTTACCTACCCAGTTAAGAGAGAACATTCCACGCTCCGATTCGTAGAGTGACTGATTTTTCTTGATGACATTCTCCTGAGTGGTTCCCGCCCGAAGACCCGAAAGGGGGGACTATTTCACCTCCGGAATATTTTACCCAGGAAGACGGCGTCATACATTCATACAGTAGAGCTGCATGTCCTCGAGAAAAGTAACGACAGTAATTTCCCCTTGCTTTCAGCCGTTCGCAGTAACTGCATGGCAAAGCCATTTTAGCTGATGTTACAAGGCCAGCTCAGTCAATCATCCAGACTGTTGCCCCTGTAACTACTGAAAAGGCTGCTGCCCCTCTTCAGGAAGCACACGTTTGTCTGGCCTCTCCTCTCCACAGATACCCCTCCGCTGTGGTTGCACCTAAGGTGCCGTAACTTCCCACAACTATACGCCACTTTTGACTTATTTTAATGCGTAACCTTGTAATTTCCGAAAGCCACATTTTTATTACAGATAGTAGTTTATGTAAGAAATTAAATCACTGTGAGTCGGACTCAACACTGTGAATGTGTTGATGAAACGTCATGCCAAATAGTGGTACATTGATGTATGGCATGTGCCCATCTACTATCCACTATCATTTTTAAATGTTGGATGAATGATGCCGTTACTTCATTTATTTCTCTACTTTTTACACTCATGATGATGTAGAAAGTATTTTAATGAAGTCACAATATGGAGGACACACCTTCTCAAAAGTCTCCAACAGGCGGCACACTGTTTTTCTTATAACAATCTACCCCTTTACACCCCACTTGTCTTTTAGCTCTGGGATACTGTTTAAATCCCTTTTCGAAGAGACCTTCACTGTCACATAAATTTTACATACATTATCTGCCATTCGAACGTTAAAATATACTTTACAGTACACCATTTGCAAAATTTCCCACTTCGCTCCATACAGCTGTGGTGCATGATTTATGCACATTCAGAACACCACGAGGCCAGTATTCTCAAGCCCCGCCCCCCTCATTCTGAATTATCCCATCATCACCCACTTGAGGCAGGAACACTACTGTTGCATCAACAAAATTCAAATGTGTTAAGCTTAAGGGACTTAACTGCGGGGCCATCAGTCCCTAAACTTACAAACTACTTATGAACTACCTTATACTGAAGACGGCACAAACATCCATGCCCGAGGGGGGGATTCTAACCCTCGATTGTAGCGGCCGTTGAGACTGTGGCGCGCCGCAGACCGCTCGGCCACTGCGGCCGGCTTGTATCAACAAACTTCATTACACCGCCGCCAGTTTCTTGTGTGTTCAAATAAAAGGTATCGTCGTCATCTGAAACAAACGATGCTGCATCCTCATCACCACCACTGCTCACCGTCTTCCTGGGAATCTGTAAATTAAAATCCATCTTGGAAAGTGGACCATAGATTTGCTCAAGTTCACACGTTTTAATTTCATTGCAAATTTCTCATGTATAACGTCAGCAGATAAGCACCATGCTAAAGATAATATACTCTACATTAAAAGGCAGAGAAAATGCAAAAGAGCTATCTCCTACTTTGCTCTCAGTGCGACAGAGAGTTTGACGACTAAATTGGAATCGAGCCTCTTCACATTATCGCTATGGCTACTGTGATGCTTTACCGAGCGCGACTTTGCAGTTAATCATCCTGCTAGTGGACGGCAGACTGCCTCAGTGTTTCGAGAGCCATGGAAGCGCTCGGCTGTCACTAAACGGTACTGCGTAGAGTGCCCCTGTGGAGTAGCCGAGCGGTCTAAAGCACCTCGCTGCGGACCGCGCGGTTGCTCGACGTGGAGGTTAGAGTCCTCCCTGGGGCATGTGTGTGTGGGTGTTTGTCCGTAGGTTAGTTTACCTAGGTTTAAGTAGTTTGTAAGGTACGGACTGATGGCCACGCAGTTTGGTCCGATACATTTACAGACATTTGAACATTTTTTACTGCGTAGAGTCTTCAAAACCAATTTGGACCAGTGTTGTGCTTAAGGACCATAGTTATGGGAATTTACATTACGGCGATGTGTATCGTTGCAGGCAAGCCACCACCTCAGCATTGTCTGTGGTTAATGTGGACATATCACCTTACTAAACTTTGTCATAGAGTGACGTTTCTTTTTTCCCTATTTAATTCGATTACTGAATTATTTTTCAATCACTTATATCTGTATAGTTTCGCTTAGGGAAACAGGGAAAAAATGGTAACACTCTATAACAAACAATGCAGAAAGTTTGTATTTTATATTAATACAGCGTCTATAATATTGTCACGTTGAAAACTGCAGCTGGTCCGGAATTCGAAGGCTGGTCGTACATAGAGCACAACACTTCACACTTAGAACACGTTTATTGCTAACATAATCGTACACTCATTACAGACCGACTCCTGCTTGGAGTGCTCCACTATTGGAACTTACATGTACATTAAACATAACATGTAGAGCATTCTAGAAACAAATACAAAGAAATTTTCTTCTGCCCGTGGCGGGATTTGAAATGGGGACCGCAAGCACAGCTAAGCTCTGCACCACGCGTGCTGTCAGAAGACTCGCGGCAATATGAAAAATGGATGCAACGATTTACAATTTCCTTAAAGAAAATCCAAAACTTTCTTTTTAATTAATTTCTAAATCCATAGATAATTTCGTCAGATTCCTCATAATTTTTGTAATTACTGCTAAATAATTTTTGAATCTTTACCAAATGATCCGAATCTTCAACGTAAGTTTTCCAGCTTAAGTCAGTATTGCATGGCTTAGGCAGTTGGCATGCTTACTTGGTTCTCATACTTGGAATCAGTTTACAAAAAAAAAATGGGCTTGTAACTCTAAACCGAGGCCTTACGTTATTAATAAATGCTGGGAATCAAGGCCTTTTTTAGTTAAAAGAAAATTTTGAGCGTTCACCACCTGCCTTAAAAATGCTAGTTTCTGTTTAGATACAATCATCTCTTGCACCTTACATCCATTTGAGTCAATGGCATGCAATATAATTAAACGTTATTATGCTTTAAAAACTTCCTTCTAATAATAAACAAGCAGTATGTACAATCAGCATCTCTTACTCTGTATTAGTTTAATGTCGTCCACAGATTTTCCTTACAGGCTAATATATTTATTTGGTGATTAGAATTTTCTTTTTCTCTGACGAATAACACTTCGTCCTCAGAGTAAGTAAATATGAAATATGACGATTTTTGTGACCATGGGATTTCTGGGAGCGCCGAGCGGATATATCAACCAATATCTGGAGAACGAATTAACCTATCGTTCTGCTCTCCGATTTAAATGAAAATTCGGAATTTTGTCTACTTTTCATAAACAGCAACCTATGAGGTAAAATCTACCGTACGCGAAGTCTACGCAATGCGTTTTCAGCACTGTGCACTCTTTAAAATTCCCTGTAGTACTCAAGTTGATGCTTTACGGTAACACTGACGAATAAAGAAAATAAATATAGGCTTTTATGGAGAAAAAATACACAACTGTAAGAAGTGTAAAAAATTTTCCGTCGAATAGTTTTCCTGGCATTGGGTGATTAGTATTTAATACGCCGTCTCTGCGTCACTCCATCTGGAGGGCACACGCGTCTCAGTCTATCACAGACAGTCGCGAAACTCTATAGGGAAAAATTGCAGCTGAAGCGATACTAGCACTCCAAGCGGAAAGTAGGCAGTAACAGACGAATGGCATGATATAAATTGAGAAGTTGCCGTTTGTAACGCTGTTACTTTCATCATTACTGATCATATTTGGCTAGTGATCATGACGTCATAGCGACAATGGCCACCAAAGTTTAAATCGGTCAAGAAGCCTAGGAGAGTGCTTATGCTAGCAAGAGCAGATAAGCAACTGTTAGCGTCCCACTTAAGGAATGAATGGGCATCGTGTAATTCCGATACGGTGGACGTAGAGGAATAATGGTCAAAATTTAAATGCATTGTAAATCAAGCGCTGGAGAAATACGTCCCGACGAAGAGGATTAAGTATGGGAACGACCCACCGCGGTACGATAATATTCGAAAAATGCTGAAAAAGCAAAGGCAGTTGCACTCTCGGTTCAAAAAAGGTCAAGCAAATCAAATCGGACAAAAGTTAGTAGACATTCACTCATCTATGAAAAGAGCAATGCGCGAAGCATACAATAACTACCACCGTCGTACCTTAACAAAAGATCTTGTCGAGAACGCGAAAATATTTTGGTTCTATGTAAAATCGGTAAGCGGATAAAAAGTCTATCCAGTCACTCGATCATTGTAAGGTGGTTATAGAATACAGCAAAATGAAGGCTGAAGTTTTAAATGTAACATTTCAGTGATCATTCACTCAGGAGGGCCATGCAAACATACCTTCATGTAATGGTCGCACTAACTCTCAAATGTAGGACATGGTAATAGGTATAGCTGGTGTACAGAAACAGCTGAGAGAGTTGAAAATAAATCACCAGATCCAGATGGGGTACCTAACCAGTTTTACAAAGAGTACTCTCCCGTGTATAAGAAAGGCAAAAGAACGGACCCACGAAATTACATACTTGTATCATTAACATCAGTTTGCTGTAGAATTCTTGAACATATTCTTAGTTCTAATATAATAAATTTCCTTGAGATAGAAAAGCTATCTATGCATCAGCTCGGCTTTAGGAAGCATCGATCGTGCGAAACCCAGTTTGCCCTTTTCTCTCATGACATCTTGCGTGCTAGAGATGAACGGCAACGGCAGAATGCATATTTCTCGAGTTTCGAAAGGCGTTTGACACAGTACCGCACTACAGACTGCTAACGAAGGTACGAGCTTATGGAATAGGTACCCAAATATGTGAGTGGCTCGAAGACTACTTAAGTAATAGAACCCGGTACGTTGTCCTCGATGGCCAGTGTTCATCACAGACTAGGGTATCTTCAGGGGTACCCCAGGAAAGTGTGATAGGACCGCTATTAATTTCTATCTATATAGGTAAAAGTGTTTGGGGTCCCCACCAGATCAGTTTAAAGGAGGACATAGAGACAGTTCAGAGGCGGGCGGCGAGGTTTGAAAATGGTAGATTCGATTAATGCGTGAGTGTTACCTAAGTGCTTTGGGAACTCAACTAGGAGTCGCTGGAGGGGAGTCGACGTTCTTTTCGAGAAGCACTCTTGAAGTTTAGGGGGCCGGAATTTGAAGCGGACTGTAGGACGATTCTACTGCCGCCAACCTACATTTCGCGTAAAGACCACAAGGATAAGATCAGAGAGATTAGGTTTCGTACGGATGCCTACAAGTATTCGTTTTTTCCTCGTTCGATATGTTCCTCGTGGAACAGGAAATAAATTAGTAGTGGTACTGAGCAATTGCTACACATTGCTCTGATGAAGCTGATAATTACTGAAATATGCCACGAAAAAACCTTCAAACCTGACTATGGTGCACCTGGTGGGCACAACACAAATGCTGTTCCATCACTGAACGTCACAGTAAAAATAAATAAGCCTACAAACAATTATACACAGAATAGAACCACAAGGCAGAGCATAGCATGCCATATCGGGCAGCATCAGTTCATTATGAGGCCGCGTGGCACGATTGAGAAGCAGCCAGTATTCACACACCAACCCCGCTAAATAATCTGCTAGAGAAACACTCTCTCCTCATTCGAATCTTGCGTAAACTCACTTAGCATTAGTTTTATTACACATTATTCCGTACAGCAACGGATATGCAACCACGTGCGAAAGAACGAAACAAACAAATAAACCGTTAATATGAAACAACTTTGCCATTTTCAATGTCCAATAGTTGGTAACCTTAATGACTACGCAAAACACGCTTGCAGAATCCATAAATGGAATTAAAAGTTAGGAGTAGCTTTGCAGCACCTTGGGCTGCTGGTTGTAGTACGTAAGACTCTGATAAGGTGCAGGAAGCGTACCTACAATACCGCTTCAAGGTTTTGAAGTTATTTTCATTGTGTTGATCAACTAAAGGATTTGTTTCACAGCATTTATTAATTCAGAGCGACCTAGGTTTAGAGTTATAAGCCCGTTTCCCAGAAAATAAATGATCCAAACTATGAGAACGAAACTTCCTGGCAGATTAAAATTGCGTATCGGAACCGGGACTCGAAGCTGGGACCTTTGCCTTTCGCGGGCAAGCGCACTACCGACTGTGCTATCCCGACACGACTCACGATGCCGCCTCACAACTTTACTTCCGCCAGTACCTCGCCTCGTACTTTCCAAACTTCACAGAAGAGTCGTGTCGGGATTGCACAGTCGGTAGTGCGCTTGCCCGCCAAAGGCGAAGGTCCCAGGTTCGAGTCCCGGTTCCGGCACGCAATTTTAATCTGCCAGGAAGTTTCATATCAGCGCACACTCCGCTGCAGAGTGAAAGTTTCATTCTATGAGAACGAAGTTAAAATAAATATGGGAACTTCGTAAGCTATGTAATGCTGATTAGCCCTGAAAGTTGGAGGTTCTAGCCAAATTACTTAAGGCCGTATTACACGATACACCTGAGGCGTACACCTATGCAGCAACGACGCAAGCGTGATTATCTGGAATTACGTACTGCTTCACGTAGGCCTATTAACACGATGCGCATGTGCTATATACAACAATAACGCGCATGAAACGCTAAGAAAACCGAGCTCTTGTAATCTTTCATTCATACAGCACAAGAACCTGAGGGACATTCCAATTTCTTGGAACGTCATTCATTCAAATTACTTTTGTGAGCTCAAGGTTCCTACTTAACCTGAAGTTATCATTTTTAATTAAGAATTTGGTTTTCTCTTATGTAGTTGCCGGCCGCGGTGGCCGAGGAGACTGAGGCGCTTCAGTCACGGTCTGCACGGCCACTACGGTCGGGGGTTCGAATCCCCCCTCGGGCATGGATATTTGTGTCGTCCTAGTTCGTAAGTAGTTCATAGGTAGTTTGTTAGTTTAGGGACTGATGACCCTGTAGTTAAGTCCCATAAGCTGTACAAACATTTGAACAATTCTTATGTAGTTAACACGGAATTGAGTCACTACTGCTTTGAATTACAGACTCAACACCTTCGGTTTATATTAAAGTTCAAAGTTTGTATAACTAAGGGAGAAACTGCTTAGGTCATCGAACTCTAGAGTTAAACACTACTTAAACTTATTCAAAGGACAAAAGGCACACAGATGCTAGAGAAAGGACTAACTTCCGGCGGGAGCGGCCGCGCAATTCGTTACATGGACCCTCAGACCGCGCTGCCGTTTTATATTACAACAATTTTGTTGAAAAAAGTATATGTATCTAAATTTACATTTATACATCATTTTGCACATAGAGACAGTAAATTTTCAGATTAATGCACAACAACGAAGAAACGCCAAACGTTGTGTTCTTCTGTGGCCGGAAAGAAGGGGAATATACTCAAGGCTAATAAAAGATCTGAGCCCCGGGGATCCGCAATAATTTCGGATCTTTGTGAAAAAAGACGTGACCTGTTTTGAAGAATTGCTGTCTGAAGTTGTATGCTTATCGTTGAGGAATAAACGATGGCTGACATTTATGACAGAGGCATTGTGTGGCTTATACGAACAAAAAAGTTCAAATGTTTGTATGGGACTTAACTGCGGGGTCATCAGTCCATAAACTTACAAACTACTTATGAACTACCTTATACTAAAGACTATACAAATATCCATGACCGAGGGGGGATTCGAACCCCCGACCGTAGTGGCCGTGCAGACAGACTGGCGCGCCGCAGACCGCTCGGCCACCGCGGCCGGCGTTCATACGAACACCTTTCCTCCCTGTACGCCTGAATTAAGAGTCAACAGCTCTGTTCCATTTCGTTTCTAAAGTGTGAAGCCACTAATACAAGAAATAACTTTCATAAGCACATAGTATAAAGTTTCGGCAAACAAATATTGTTCTTTGTTTAATTATTCTGTTTATGAAAATCTAACTGGAAAATGGGCAAAATCCGTAACACATACATCTGAAATCAGTCTTAACCACCAATGACATCACAAATAACAAGCAGAAAGCCTAGAGCAGTACCCGCTTCTACGCATGCTAGCATTAATGCTGTCTAGTGCGCATGCGCGAATTCACGGGAGTTTAGAAATGGTCTGTTCCTACGCGCTCATAAAGTGTCTGCTATCACGGTTCCGTGGCAGTGTTACCAACCGTATGGACATGTCCCTACGCATAGGGACTTTTGAATCTTAACTGTAGGGACTTACTCCCGATCTCTCTGTAAAACGCAGCGACTTTTCTCAGGGACGATGCAGAATGGAAGTATTTATTTATTTATTTTTGTCGGAAAATGCCATTATGGTTGACCAGAGTTGTTTATTTGTTGGCTCAGTGCTACCGGTTTAGGTTTTAAACGCTAGCAGAGGTTAAAAGCTGGCACTTGAAAATGGACCTTTGTAGCGAATCCAGAGGGGGGGGGGGGCTCCCTCTCTTTTTTTCTTTAAATATCAGTTGACACGTCCTGTGGGGACATGCTTGGAAATGAATTGGCAACACTGTTCCGTGGTAGTTTCATCTCATCTGCCGCTAGATGGCTGTCGCGCTACATCAGGGACGTCCAACTAAATTTCGACGCGGGCCACACTACCAACTTTTATCAGTGCGGCGGGCCAGACAAAGCAAAATTGCAAACGTATCAATTACTAAACCAGTGGAAATAAAACACTATTTTTCTAGGTTGTCAGGTAGGATATATTTATAACAGAACATTATAAACGTCAAAGAAAAATTAATATTAATGAAATAAAATTAAAAAGGAAAACTAATGAGACAAATAACATTTTCTTGCTTGCAGAGTTCTTCGATATTTGGTGATATGTCCGATGTAGAAAAACAGAGAATCCCGCTCAGATGGCCATCTGTTAGCCAAGATCTTTTAGATTTCACTTTTTCATTCGTGAAAAAAGCTGTTCAAAATATATGTGCTTCTGTACAAGGACACCTGTTCAAGTGACAACTTGTATAGGTTGGGATACTGATCGCCGGCCGCGGTGGCCGAGCGCTCTGCAGCGCGCCAGTCACGGTCCACACGGCCACTACGGTCGGGGGTTCGAATCCCCCTTCGGGCATGGATATTTGTGCTGTCCTTAGTATTAGCTAGTTCATAAGTAGTTTTTAAGTTTAGGGACTTCTGACCCCGTAGTTAAGTCCCATAGACTTTAAAAACATTTGAAATCTATCGGACCAAACTGCGTGGTCATCAGTCCGTCGCTTACAAACTACTTAAACCTAGGTAAACTAACCTACGGACAAACACACACACCCATGCCCCAGGGAGGACTCGAATCTCCACGGCGAGCAACCGCGCGCTCCGCAGCGAGGTGCTTTAGACCGCTCGGCTACTCCACCGCGGCCCGTAGTTAAATCCCAATAAGCCGTACAAACATTTGAACATTCTATTTATTTATTTATTTATTTTTTTTTTTTTTTTTTTTTTTTGGATACTGATCGAGTTTGATACATTTTTTATAAAACTCCGCCAGTCAATTCTGCAGGAAGCTATGGTAGGCTGTTTTCAGGCTTTCATTAGTTTGAAGTTCAGTCAACTCTTGTGTCTCGTTGCCGCCGGTTGTCCTAGTTGTCGGTGGCCGAGTAGAGAGAGACCGACACAGGGAAATAGGATGCACGCGTATGCGGATACAGAGTCTGAGGTGACCAGCCAGTGGGACAGCAGAAACTAGAAACACTAAGCTAGATTAGTACAAGATATGTATTTCATAGAGATAGTACAATACTCAACTTTGTTAACTGAAGACTAGTGGAATGCAGATACATAGTTCTAGGTAGAGTCCTGCCTACTGATGAGAAACCGTATCAGTGTCTGTCTTATAGTCAAGTGACTGATCCAGTTCAGTGGTGGCCACGCGCGGGGTAGCAGCAGAGGGCGCTCGTGGCCGACATCATAAGAACGCCGCGCCGTGCTTGCATGGCGGCGCGCGACGAAAGTACGTGGCGCGCACTTCAGACTTGTGCGACAACACAAACTCCATCTGCAGGTGTAACATGGCTCTTCAATCTTAATTTCAAACGGATTTTGGAACACTTACTTATAGGGCTATTGATTTTTATGATCTGAGAATGTCTCCTCAAACTGACTCCTTACTTTTCGCAGCAAAGATATGTACTTGTCGAAATCCAGTGTCTCTTGATTTCATGTACACAAGGTCTGCCCATAACCCAGCTGTCTTTTCCCTACCTTTTTCTCGAACAAGATGAGTTTTTAAATAAACGCTTGAATGTGTTCATACCTTCCACGAGTAGTTGATTTTTACCCTGGAGGTTTAGATTCAGCTATCTGGAAGCTTAGTTTTGTTACTGTTTCTGAGTAGCCTAAAGTGGGCAAAAAAGAAAAGGAAACCTCTCAACTTCGTCAGGCTATGGCGGGCCGGATTTCACAGCGCGGGCCTTATGTTGGACAGCCCTGCCCTAGACCAAAACCTTTCGCGGTGGGTCGTCGTGTAATATCCCCTTAAAGATTTAAAAATTCTCTAGCAGTAATGACAATGACTGTAAAAAGCCTGACAAAATTTATTTCATTTAATGAATTGAAAAATGTAGCAACCATTCACAATATTAAATTATCGAAGTTATTTTACTATAAATTTGAAATTTTCTGCGTTACTTCATCAGTATTTCTTACTATTTCAGTAAACAAAAGTATACAGATAAAAGTAACTGGAAAATATTACGTAATAATGAAAGAGTAATGTTCAAATGTTTGTATAGCTTATGGGACTTAACTACGTGGTCATCAGTCCCTAAACTTACAAACTACTTATCAACTAGCTTATTCTAAGGACGGCACAAATATCCATGCCCGAGGGGGGATTCGAACCCCCGACCGTAGTGGCCGTGCAGACCGTGACTGGAGCGCCTCAGTCACCTCGGCCACCGCGGCCGGCGAAAGATGAATGAGGACTTCAATGACGAAAAACGAAACCCTACTTTATGAGAAAAGAAAGTGCAGTAGTAAGGCAATATTGCTAGGACTGCTAATAATACCAGCGGCGATATGCGCGATGCTGTCGGCGCCTATGGCAGACTGCTGTCCATCTCCCTGCCTGCCGTTCTCAAGGCACTTTGCACTTGACGTTTACGAATAACATGTGACGAGCAAGAAGCGCGAGACGCTAGTCGCTGGGAACGATCCAATCACAGCGCGATAAACACTTCCAGTGATCACGTGCCGTGACGTCAACATTCCCGCGTTGCCGGCTTTGTTCAGTTCTAAAGTAAACAAAATTGTGTATCGTGTTTATGTTGTGTGTGCTTTTTTTCGCTGCGATTTGTTTTACTGTGAGTGGTTTAACTTGACTCTCTGAGTTCAAGGAATTGGATAATGTCACCGAAAAGACGTATGTCTAGTGACGTTTTCTGAGTAAGTTCTCAATTTCGTATGAATAAAAACTTCGAAGCTTATGCTCTGAGCTGGAAGTTCATTCTCGCTTCAAACGACCGGAAAGAAGTTATGGTGCAGTGGTTACAAGAAAGAAATATTGCTGCAGATATGTCAATGTCAAAACTTCTTTTATAATTGCTCGTGAAACAAAATAAGCCTATTACACCCACACATGCAGTAGACGAAATCGCAAAGGAGCAGCGTCACAATGTAATAAACCTGCCCCCATTTCACTGCCGTTTTAACCCTATAAAATTGGTATGGCGTGACGTGAAGAATTATTTAAGGAACAATAAGTCTTTCACGATAACAGAGGTGGAAAAGCTGTTGCATGAAGCTGTTGCCAATGTGGATGCTGCATCTTGGAAAAAAAGGGTCGAGCACGTTAAAAAAACTGATTCGGGCAGCGCAAACAATGGCAGGGATCATCAGTAATCATTAACGGTTAATGATTTGTCTTGGTAATGACGACGATTTTGGCAATAACGACAGTGAAGATGTGGAGCTGGATATAATTGTACTATTGTCGCCGTAAATTGGTGAGTGAAAAGCATTCTGATTATAAAATGTAGAGAGAGAAGTCACTGTCTAGATTGTTTATTTCGTATCTGTCGTGATCCAATGCTTATTTTCTATATTACTTTGCTCCGTTATTAAAAGCGTGTGCATTGTTGTGCTCTGGTCTTCATTAATATGCCGTTAATTAATTGCATCTCAAGAACGAATTATTATATGCACATTTATTGCTCAATAGCTTACACATACGAGATGCAACTGAAAGCCGTTTCGTCTGCTGTGCGTATAGAGGCTAATGTTGCAACGTCGCTAAAGCAGTGTAGCCAACTTAACTCTCTGTAACGCGAAACGTCAAGTGCAATGTTTCAGCGGCCCGGGTATAGTCTACACGACACCAGGTTGCGACACTTGTTGCGTGAAATCAACTGCGCGCAACTGGTTTCGTGTATGTCTGTAGACACGGCACCAATACTATGCAATTCAGTTTCGTTGTTTTGTGAGTGCCGTAGTCACAATAGAATGAAAGTTTTGGTAGCTGCAAAATTTGTGACGGAGCTATTGCCTTTCTATGTGAAGTCGGTCCATAAGACTAAGACAAAAAAAAAAAAAAAAAAAAAAAAAAAAAAAAAAAAAAAAAAAAACGTGTTTGGGTTCGTGACTGGAGCTCAGCGACCTTGCTGAAAGAAATTGTGGTTGAAGACCCTAGAAGTTATTTTAATCAACTTAGCATGTCACCAGAGCAGTTCACTTTCCTTTTAATCAGAGTTAGTAACGCAATAAAGAAACAAGATACTTTTATGCGTGAAGCATTGTTACCAGAACTGACATTACATTATGTTTCTTGTCAAGTAGAGATTCATATTCGTCTCTACACTACCTGTACCATGTTCTGAAATCCACAATTGCCATAGTTCGTGTGTATAGGTATTTCGAATTGACTGTACTTCAGTCTGCAATTCACTAATCGTTAACCCATCAATATTTAATTCACGAATAATTGCTTCAAGGGCACTAACACGCCGCTGCTTATTCCTGAAATTTTCATCGTTAAATTCCCACAAACACCTTTGCATCGCATATATGTCCAAAAACTGGACAATTTCTTTCTTTTTCCTCTTTATGTTGTATTTTGTTCTGTTTTGGTTATAACTTAACCTAAAAACACGCGCAATCAGTTTCGCCGAAGTTGGGATGAGCCGAAACTGTTTAGTTTCGCCAACGAGTTGCGCGTACGCCTGCCGCGCATGCGCACTGGCTAGCAGCGCAGTTTCATGAAACCTAAGGTTCGTTCCAGCAGCTGCCAGACGGCTAATTTCAAGCGCTAAGAAAGAGATATTACTGCGCATGCGCAGCTACTATGACGTAAAAAACCCTTGTTTGATACTTGCACTGCTGGAACGCTTTTTGCACTGTTTCTGGCTGCAGGCGAAGGTGAGTTTAAAGAAATAATTAAAATACTTTCCTTTCTAATAACGAAGAACTGTAAACAAGAAATATCTGATCTCAAGTGGGATTGCAGTGACTTCGAAATAATCAAAAAACACGTTACAAACACACACGTATCACGTATGGCTACCCCCCCCCCCTCTAACTCAGACCTTTCTGCGCATGCGCAAATTGGCAGCTTTACCGCACCTGAAATAATTTTCCGGGTAGCGTCTGGCTGCTTGCGGGAACTGCTGGAACACCAAACAGCCACACTCCATAGAAAGCCAGGAGGAGGAGAAGGCGCTGCTGGAACACAATTTCAGTGTTGCGCATGCGCGTCAAGCAGGCTGGCAGCTGCAGGAACGAACCTCTAATGTCGTCGTGTAAACTAGCCTTCAGAGCGCGGCGATAAAACCCGCCACTGCCGCAAAGCCCAGCAGCGTGGCGAAGCGAGGTCGCCTCAGCCTCGTATCGCGTCATTATGTGCGCTCCCATTATAGCGCACTGTGCTGCACCGCGCACTTAGCCTGAGATAGCAGCAGCCGCTAGAGGTAGCAATCATCATGTCTGGACGGGGTTTAACAACTGACACAGGTTTATATGTCCAAATATAAAATCGTCCATTTATGTTTTGACTACTGGCCGACGCTGCAGGCCGCCTCTAGACGCCAGACTTCTGCACTGTTGTGCGGTAGAAATGTTCAAATATTTGTAAATCTAAGGGACTTCATTGCTCATCAGTCTCTAGGCTTCAAAATACTTACACTAACTTAAAGTCACTTATGATAAGGACAACAGAAACACCCATGTGCGAGGGAGGACTCCAACCCCCGACGGCGAACGGCCGCGCGCACCGCAGCAGAGCGCCTTAGTGCGCACGGCTATTCCGCAGCGGTTCTGCGGTAGAGACCGCGCTTCTCGACTCCTCGCCAACTAATGGGATGTTCCTAAGTTTGTCTTCACCTCTAGCTCGTGACTACACTGAACAAACATGCAATTTATACTATATAGAACTTTGGTACTAATAAAGCTTTAGCAAAGCTTTCGACACTGTGGACTTTGATATTTTACTTGCTAAACTTAGCAGTCTAAATTTCTCTCAAGGCGTGGTGCAATGGTTTCGCTCATACTTGACATCGCGTCTTCAGTGCGTCATGTCCGGCACAGTGGAGAAAAGTACTATCAGGCGTACCACAGGGTTCGGTGCTAGGTCCACTTCTCTTTTCATTGTATGTAAATGACGTATCATCGGTCTTGTCCTTTTGTAAATACCACATGTATGCCGATGACCTCCAGTTGTATTTAAGTGCAAAACCAAAAAACCTGAAGGCAGCAATCGAGAATTTTAATTCTGACCTATGTGCACTATCAAAGTAGGCACAGAATATAGGATTAAAGCTCAATCCAAGTAAAATACAAGCGATTCTGGTAGGTCATCCTAGACTCATTAACCACAAATACCGCGAATCTCAACCATCATTAATATTAAATGACACACCGATCTATTTTTCGCCCTCAGCAAAAAGCCTGGGAGTGATAATAGACGACAAACTAAATTGGGCTGAGCACACAGCCACGTTGTGTAGGAAGGCATCAGCATCTCTTCATGCCCTACAGAGATAAGAAGTTTTTTTCCTCTCGATCTTAAAAAGAAACTTATACAAACGCTTGTAATTCCAATTATTGATTACAGTGATGTTATCTTGAAAGGTCTCTCTTGGGAAAGCTCACGACGTCTGGAACTAATCATGAATGCCTGCGTTCGATATATATGTAACATCCGTCTCTTTGATCACATTTCACCATCTTATAAGCAACTAACCTGGCTCCGTGCTGACAAGCGCAGAGATTTTCATACACTCTGTTTCCTCTACTCTCTTATCAACGTACACTGTCCTTCATATCTTTCCTCGACCTTAAAACTCTTATCTGATCGACATAACAGAACTACTCGTTCCTGTCAGAGCAAAACCCTTTCTGTCCCTATCCATCACTCAGCCGGTTTCTCAAAATCCTTTTCAGTAGCAGGAACCAGGCTCTGAAACAATTTACCTCAGTATATCAGAGAACTGAATAACACTGCCAGCTTCAAACGACAGTTAATGGATTATCTACTAAAGCAATAATTACGCCAGTCTTTATTACCCTACGGCCCAGATACGTCACATCCATTCCTCCTCCCAGATATTGACTGCCATTGCTCTCGACAGGTACAGCTTCTGTCAGAATTCGCCATGCCTTAACCAGTCTCGATATATTCAAAAGTAAATATTGTATCTGCTAATATCAATGTTGTTACTTCTATTATTACACCAGCAGTAGCAGAAGGTGTCTCAGTGGTACTGTTAGTATTAATCCTATTTAGAGTTAATACCTTTTATTTACATACATTTAAATGTAATCAACCTGTCTAAATAATGTTATTAACTTTTCATCTGTAAAAATCATTATTATATTATAAGTGACTCACATGTAAAGAAATACTGTATGTGGAAAACCCTGGTCCGATGTAAGAGAGGGCCTGATGGCCCTAATCTGATCAGGCTAAATAAACAAATAAATAAAAAATGGAAAAGGAGTAGTCCCCATTATGATCCACCCAAAGGACAACGCCATTTTGATAGCAGATTGATTGACTCCATTTTCTATTGCCTGCGGCCACCACCTGACACCTCCACTCACACTTTTGGCCACCTGAAGGCATGTTTGACTTTTGAGTCCGCCGTTAACTGTTTCGCACACGGCTTCCTGCACCAACAGGAAATTGTGGCCGACATTCGAACAATCGAGCGTTATATTCCGGCAAAATCCCCACCCTCCTATTTTCTAGCAGCACGTTCAATTGTCATTGCAGCAATTTTCTTAAAGTTTTTGTATGAATTTCGCTCGCCAGGCCCTGTTTGTCTTCCTAAATCAGTATCGACAATGTATAGCTACAACTTCGATCTTTATTTTCGCTCAGGTGAAAGTGACGGTATTTCATATGGAACAGGACCCTATCATTCTGCAAGACAAATAAGGTAGTCTTGCGCCATTTGCAATGGGAGATTCTGGAACATCCAAGGTACTAAAGCTTCATGAGTCCCTGTCATTAAGATCTCTTTGTTAAAGTAAAAGAATCACTGCGTGGTAGTTAATACAACACCAAAGATGAAATCCATGTCATATGGAGGCCAATAGAGGACAGTGTTTTTCAACCTGGTGGTTGCGACCCCCAGGGGCTCGCCAAGTCTTGCCCGGAGCACAGACAAATATATACAGACGGGAAACCTCCGTAAGGGCCCGGTCCTACGCTCCGGGGTGCGGGGAGGGAGGGTTTCCAGCAGTTCCTTAAGATGTCCCATGATGGTGCTGCGGTCAGAAGCAGACCTTTAAACTGGCCAGAGCAGGCGGCAGGTAGCGGCTGCCCCCACCACCACCTCCCCTCAAACGCCGGACACAGCCGTGGCCTCGTGGCAGGCGGCACGAGCTCTCCCCTCAGCCTCCCCTCTACGCTACCCTCTGATGTGCGAGAGGCACTCTAAGCCAGGGAACCGCCTGACACCTGCTAGCATCTTACGGAACTACGAGGGGAGTGTAGGACAGTGGTTCAGGGTGGACTGCTTTTCTATATATGTTACTCTGTGCCCGAAGGGCCGCGGCGGATTAGCCGCACGTACTGGAGAGCCATATTGCGGTGCGCGCGGCCGTCCGCCGTCGGGGGTTCGAATCCCCCCCCCCCCTCAGGCATTGAGTTTGTGTCGTCTTTAGTATAAGATAGTCCATAAGTAGTTTGTAAGTTTAGGGACTGATGACCCCGCAGTTAAGTCCCTTAAGCTTTACAAACATTTGAACATTTTGCCCGGAGGGGGGGGGGGGTTTACAAAAACTTATGCATAAGTGAAATATATTTAATGTTAAAATTACGGAATTCCTTCTGTGACATTCAACATGAATTGGATACATTATACATTGTTTTATGATACAGTGTGTTAATTATGGATAAGGGCAAAGCCTGAAAACTATTTCCAGGAACCAATCAGTAGGTAAAACAACCTGTCAATAAAAGTACGAAAGAAGTCTACTTCTTTACAAATTGTCTGTCTAGTGGGACCCTTTTCAATAAGCGTAATAAGCTTCTGAGTGTTGCATAAAATGAGAAACACTAGCTCAAGTAAAATATAATTTTTCAGTCGAATTCGAGTAAAAATGAAAAAGTGTGTTCCATTCCGAAAAACACACAAAAATCTTCGTCCAACAATTTAAAAGAAAGCTGAAGGAAAAGAAAGATGATTTATTTCCATAGAGATAAAATATTGTTACGGTTTGTGAGAAACACTGGTCGTCGGAATATTTTTATTTGGAAGGGGGTCACGAGACAATTTGAAGGGGGTCGCATATTCGATAGGTTGAAAAACACTGATATAGGACAAAGAGAAATAGATACGCAGATGGTATACGACGCCTTTTATCAGCGAGTGTTGAAATAAAGATTGTTACATATCTGTACCAGAAATTTTATAGTATAGGCCTGTCAGATATCCTCACGCCGTGAGATAATGGAGGCTTTTGGAATTGATCCCAGAACATTGGCACCAATTAGTTATAAGTGATGAAAATATTTCTTCACTTACCAAAGAAATCCTGATGCTGAAAATTTCTTCCCATGCTAGGGTGCGGATCAAGCGCCAAATGCTTAGTGGCACGGACAGGTGTTTACTATAAATAAGGAGTGGGCAAATGCGCTAATACGAGCACCAAAGCTCCCGAGCGCTCACACTGCTTGCCGACCAATAACAAGTATCCCCTTCTCTACATCTACATGAGAAACTCTGCAAATCACATTTAAATGCCTGGCAGAGAGTTCATCGAACCACCATTATACTATTTATCTCCCATTCCATTGTCTAATAGCTCGCGGGAAGAACACCTATATCTCTCCGTTCGAGGTCTGATTTCTCATATTTTATTCTGATGATCATTTCTACCTATGTAGGTGGGAGTCAACAGTATATTTTCGCATTCGGAGGATAATGTTGGCGATTGGAGTTTCGGAAGTAGCCCACGCCGCAGCGATAAGCGCTGTTATTGTAATGATTCCCACTCCAGATTCTGTATCATTTCCGTAACGCTGTCTCCCCTGTATTGTGACAATACTAAACGAACTGCTATTCTTTGGACTCTTTCGATGTTCTCCGTCAAACCCACCTGACAAGGATCCCACACTGGGCAGCAATACTCCAAAAAAGGACGGAAAAGCGTGGTGTATGCAGCCTTTTTAGTAGTTCTGTTGCATCCTTTAAGGGTTCTGCCAATAAAACGTAGTTTTTGGTTCGCCTTTCCCACGACATTGTCTACATGTTCTTTCCAGTTTAAGTGTGAAGTAATAATAATTCCTAGGAGTTTACAGCCTTCACTTTTGTTTGATTTATCTTGGAAACAAAGTTTAACGGATTTCTTTTCGTACTCGTGTGAACGACATCACACTTCTCATTATTTAGACTCAAATGCCAATTTTTACACCATAGTGATATCTTATTCAGATCGTTCTGCAGCTGGTTTTGATTTTCAGATGATTTTACTAGATGGTAAATGACGGTGCCATCTGCAAACAACCTAAGAGAGCTACTTAGATTTTCCCTCAAATTGTTTATGTGAATAAGGAACAGCAGAGGACCAAGAACAATACCCTGTGGAACGCCCGATACCACCTCTGTTTTAGTCGATGCCTTACCATCGATTACTACGACCTGTGTCCTCTGACAGGAAAACCCTCTATCCAGTCGCAAATTTGGGGCGATATACCATAACAACGCATTTTGATTAAAAATCGTTTGTGAGGTACGGTGTCTAAAGCCTTCCGGAAATCAAGAAATACGGAATCGATTTGCGAACCCTTGTCGATAGCACCCCTTCCTGTTAACAATGCTCAAGTGCTGGCGCGAGCGCCGAAGGCGAGCCTGGTTACCGAGTCATTAGAATAGTGTTATTGGTGTCTAAGCTTGCTGGCGTTCGTGGTAGTATTAAAATAGTGAGGAAAAGAATATGGAAATATTCCTTACCTGGCAAAGACTTCCAAATCAAAAAATGTTTGTGAAGCTTATGGGACTTAACCGCAGGTCATCAGTCCCTAAACTTACAAACTACTTATTAACTAACTTATACTAAATACAACACAAACATCTATTCCCGAGGGAGGATTCGAACCTCGGGCGCGGGAGGCCGCGCGAACCGCAACGTGACGTTCCACAACGCTCGTCTATTCCCGCAAATGTTCAGCTGGTTGCATCTTCAGTATATTCGGAACTATACACAAGATCCAAATGAATTTGTGAAGGCACGTGCATGCAAACACACATATGTAAACAGACGACAGCGCTGCAGTTGGCAACGCCCTTATATAACAACTGGTGTCTGGCGTAGGCGTAATATCGGTTACTGCTACTGCCGGCCGTAGTGGCCGCGCGGTCTGCGGCACGCGAGTCACAGTCTGCACGGCCGCTACGGCCGGGGGTTCGAATCCCTCCTCGGGCATGGATGTTTCTGTCGTCTTTAGTATAAGGTAGTTCATAAGTAGTTTGTATGTTTAGGGACTGATGAGCCCACAGTTAAGTCCCTTAAGCTTAAACATTTGAACATTTGGTTACTACTGCTACAATGGCAGGTTATGCGATTTAAGTCAGTTTGAAAGACGTGTAAAACTAGGCGCCCGAGAGATGGGAGACAGCATCTCCGAGGTGGCGATGAGGTGGGGATTTTTCCGTACGATCATTTCACGAGTGAACCGCGAATATCTGGTATCCGGTAAAACATTCATCTCCGACATGGCTGCGGCTGCAAAAATGTCCTGTAAGAATGGGACCAACGACGACGACTGAAGAGAATCGTTCAATGTAGTGCAACCCTACAAGTTGCTGCGGATTTCAACGCTGGGCCAGTGTCTGCGTGCGAACTATTCAACGATACATCATCGATATGGGCTTTCGGAGCCGAAGGCCTCACTATCCTTGTTGAATGCCCGACCCAAAGCCTTACGCCCCTTTTGGGCCCGTCAACACCGACATCGCACGGTTCATGAATAAAAACCTGTTGCCTGATCTGACGAGTCGAGCGAATGCACGTGTACGGTTTGGGTGCGTTTCACACTGCGCGCCGGGCCGAGCCGAGACGGAAAAGAGGGGGAAAAATCAACTTTTCCGATTTTCAAGTTGTAAAAATTTTGACGGTGTATAAGACCACCCTACATCGTTTTATCAACTTATTTTTCCCTTGCAAGCTTTGGGTTGCCTGTGAAAAAATAAAATGTCTACTTTTCATTCCGCGTGAGTTTCTAGTTCCGTTGCGCTTCTCACTCGATTTTGATGAAAGTGTGCAGTGAAAAAATCTGATGTTTGAACACATGGTAGTAAAATATCCCAGCTTTCTTATAAAGCATTCACCTTTTCATAATTCGTAACAGTAGTTTTCAAATGATGCTCTTTGTCAAGTGCGTGCGCTTGATTTGCAAATCGTGTATTGAAAAAGTTGGATAGCGGGCAACTTACTGTCCTATGCATTTTAGACCATACATTACAGCGAGTGAAATGGAGCTAAAAGTACAGAAAAGTTTTTGAAATGGTCATCGCACTGATATCTACCTTCTTTCTCAAGTAATTACGAATTATCTGAGCGGCGTTATGCCGCGACCGCAAGCCTTCGATCTCGGCGGGTGTTGGGCATAGCGTGAAGAACTGCAACACGGAAAAAATGAATTGATGGCCACGTGTGTCGCTTCCTCGGGATGTATTAATGATCCATATCCATAAAACAAGTATAAACGATTTTTTCTTGGGTGGCGACCGATTACAATTGACAATGATGTGCTATGTTTTTACATGAGGTCATACTTTATAAGAGGCATAACAACTGATTTCTTCTCCACATTATGCAATTAATGAAATAAATACTTCGTGTTTGGAACAACAGGAAAATAATACATTAGTGTTAACTACGCCTTTCGTTTTGATGGACTCAAATAAAATTTTCTGACATTACACTTATTGCCTTTCTAGTTGGAAATGATAAAAGGAAGAAGCCGAAAATTATACTGACGTTTTAGGGACATCTATGCCTAAGCCATATTTAGTCATTTTTCTCGTTTGTAGCTCTCGAAAAATGTACCACAAGGTGAAAATATTCGTATTCAGCTTGTCAAACGTAAAAGTAATAAGCCGGCCGCGGTGGCCGAGGAGACTGAGGCGCTCCAGTCACGGTCTGCACGGCCACTACGGTCAGGGATTCGAATCCCCCCCCTCGGGCATGGATATTTGTGTCGTCCTAGTTCGTAAGTAGTTCATAAGTAGTTTGTAAGTTTAGGGACTGATGACCCCGTAGTTAAGTCCCATAGACTATACAAACATTTGAACATTTGTAAAAGTAATAAACTCACGCCCGAGATTAAAGTAAGAATGAACTAAGTAAAATAAAATAGATAAATGTAACATTAAAAACATGTAATTACCTCCTTTAAGGGGTGTTGCAAGTGTTGGGATACGTGAGAATTACCAGTTTCATGTGGGACACGTTGTACTGTATTTCAACCTATCTGCACTTTCAAATAACTCTACTCAGGTCTCAGAACTTTATTATATATTTATTTTGTTAAGAAGCTGTCTGAGGGGCACTGCATTTCTACGAACATTTTGCTGCATCATCTGTTGACAATTTTCTGTGACTCAGTGGTACTTCGACTTGTCTCAGACACTACAGGTCAGGTCAGGTCAGTTAAGGATGAGCAGCGTGTGCCACTTTTTTCTTGTGTTTTGTTTTTTGTTTCCTGGTGGGCTTGTCCCCAGCAACAAGGTATCGTCACCCACTGTCAGCTGAAGATCGAAGGAACCACGGTAACCAAAACTCGTTCATTGCCGTCTACTTAGAGCCAGCTATCAGTTCATTGATTTTGTTATTTTATTTCTATTGTTATCTTACTGTGTGTTCCTCGGTTGCACAGTGGTAGAGTGCCAGACTACAAATCCAAATGTCGCGGGTTCGATCCCCCAGCTACTAGGATTTTTATCTGTCACTTTCCACTTCTTCCACCTCTGGCAGTATTGCTCATGTGAAAAATACCGAGTAGCACCGTGGTTCGGAACCCACGTTAAACTGTAGGTACCCCTATAACTGGCTGGGTAAGTCAGTTCGAAGGTCGGAGGAAGGCAATGGCATACCACCTCCAAACAGAAAAAATGTTCAAATGTTTGTAGTCTATGGGACTTAACTACGGGGTCATCAGTCCCTAAACTTACAAACTACTTACGAACTAGGACGGCACAAATATCCATGCCCGAGGGGGGATTCGAACCCCCGACCGTAGTGGCCGTGCAGACCGTGACTGGAGCGTCTTAGTCTCCTCGGCCACCGCGGCCGGCTCCAAACAGAACCATGCCTAGTAAAGCACTGTGGTGTTCAAACCGATCTTCGGATTGTTAACTGCTTTACCTTTTTTTATCACACTGTAGTGACTAATGGGATTTTAATCACACATAAAACAGGTGGTAATGGACTCATCCCATAAATTTCGACAGACATTTAGGAGAGTTTTTCTTTATGAGAACAGCTGAAAAAATATCTGAATTTTTTTATTCGGATTACAGAACTAATAGTAATACAAGAAAAAATAAAAAACAACACATTTTCACAAGTTTTATTTTAAGAAAAAGCTATCATGCAGAGAGACGTGTATTGGAAAGAGGCTGCAGGCATGAGGTACTTGTGCTGCAGAAGCAATGCCGTAGCCCAATTGCCTCGCGCCGGAAATATTAAACATTTCGAATGTCGTCGGCTCGGCGTGAGCCGGTTGAAGCGGAGTCCTTTTCGTCGTAGCAATTACTTTAAATTAATAAATAATCTTCGTTGAGAGACACCCGAAATACTATTTATTTAAGAGAACCATCTTTCTTTCTGACCATATGGAGTGGCGATGACCATGGACTGTCAGACCTGCGAAGCTCACCTTTTTGCAGCAATTCTTCGAACTCTGCTTTCGCTGCCGCAAATCGGTCTGGAGCTAGCCTTCTTGGTCTCTGTGATACCGGTTGCCCAGCTTTCGTCTTAATGTGGTGAACTGTGTTGTGCAAAACTGTTTGCGTGTGCACCTTTTTATCATTACTATGCAAGTGAAACATCTGAACAGTGCAATTGGAAACAATGTGTTTAATCTCTCGGCCCGGCTCGGCTCGGCCCGGCCGGCAGTGTGCACACGGTCTTATGGAGACAAAATGAATCCATGGACCATGCATGTCAGCAAGGGACTGTTTAAGCTATTGGAGGCTCTGTAATGGTGTGGGGCGTGTGAAGGAGTAATATGGGACCAGTAATACGTCTAGATAAAAACCCACTCGGTTAGCTATGCGCTCTAACGCACCGGGGAGGCGTACCGGCCCCAGTTCGAATCCGCCCGGCGGACAAACGAAAGGGGTCGGAGTGCCGGCCAGCCTGGACGTAGTTTTTGGGCGGTTTTCCACATCCACCTAGGTGAATACCGGGCTGTTCCCCAAGTCCCGCCTCAATTTCACGATTCGCAAACATTTCGTAAAACTTCACACTTCCACACATATAACAATATACGCAGTCATTTGGGGTACACATTTCCTCCCGGGGGTATGAGATGGCGGCAGGAAGGGCATCCGACCACCCCGTCAGTACTAACATGCCAGATGTCAGTACATGTCAGTACTAACAAGCCGACCCTGCGTGTGTGGGAACGGACTCAAGAGAAAGAATACGTCTAGATAAGACTCTTACAGATGACACGTACGCATCCTGGCTAATCACCTGGATCCATTCAGCTTGCATTTATCGCGAATCTTTAATTCAGCGCAAAGTTCCTAGTGACTGGAAAAAAAGCGCAGGTGACTCCCGTGTATAAGAAAGGAAAGAGAACTGACCCATTCAATTACAGGCCAATATCGTTGGCATCAGTTTCATGTAGAATTTTGGAGCATATTCTCAGTTCGAATATAGTAAATTTCCTTGAAACGGAAAATCTTCTTTCCATGAATCAGCACGGGTTTAGGAAACATCGTTCATGTGAAACTCAGCTTGCCCTTTTCTCACATGACATCTTGCGAGCCATGGATGAAGGGCAACAGGCGGATTGTGTTTTTCTCGACTTCAAAAAGGCGTTCGACGCGGTGCCACACTGCAGACTGCTAACGAAGATACGAGCTTATGGAATAGGTTCACAGATTTGTGACTGGCTGGAAGACTTCCTAAGTAATAGAACGCAGTACGTTGTTCTCGACGGCGAGTGTTCATCAGAGACGAGTGTATCGTCAGGCGTGCCGCAGGGGAGTGTGATAGGACCGCTATTATTTTCTATCTATATAAATGATCTGATGGACAGAGTAAGTTGTAATTTGCGGCTGTTTGCTGATGATGCTGTGGTGTATGGGAGGGTGTCGTCTGTAACTGACTGTAATAGCATACAGGATGACAGACAAAATTTCTAGTTGGTGCGAAGAATGACAGCTAGCTCTCAATGTGGAAAAATGTAAGGTGATGCACATGAGTAGAAAAAACAATCCTATAATGTTCGAATACAGCATTAGTAGTGAGCTTTTTGATGCTGTCGCGTCGTTCAAATATCTAGGCGTAACATTGCAGAGCGATATGAAATGGAACGAGCATGTAAAGACAGTTGTGAGTAAGGCGGACAGCCGACTTCGGTTTATTGGGAGAATTTTGGGAAGATGTACTTCACTTGTAAAGGAGACCGCGTATAAAACGCTTGTACGACCACGTCTTGAGTATTGCTCAAGTATTTGGGACCCGCAGCAGATCGGTTTGAAGGAAGACAGAGGCGGTTCAGAGGCGAGCAGCTAGATTTGTTACCGGTAGGTTCGATCAATGCGCGAGTGTCACGGAAATGCTCCGGCAACTCGATTGGGGATCGCTGGAAGAAAGACGACGTTCTTTTCGTGAATTTCTGTTGAGTAAATTTAGAGGGCCGAAATTTGAAGCCGAGTGTAGTACGATCTTGCTGCCGCCTACTTACATTTCGCGTAAAGATCACAAAGACTAGATAAGAAAAATTAGGGCTCGTACGGAGGCATATAGGCCTTTTTTCCCTCGTTCAGTTTGGGAGTGGAATAGGAAAGGAAATGCCTAGTAGTGGTACAGTGTACCCTCCGCCACACACCTTACGGTGAATTGCGGAGTATGTATGCAGATGTAGATGTCCATTGGCCATTCCTACTGACTTGCGCAATTCCAGTAAGACAATGTGATGCTCCAACAGTACAGAATTGTTACACAGTGGCTCCAGGAGCACTCTTCTCGATTTAATCACCTCCGCCGGCTATACCACATCAACACCACCTAGATAGAAGGCCGCGGCGCTCTCATGTGACGTCACACGGTAGGGCGCTATCGCGTAGTTCACTAACTAGCTGCTACGGCATAGTGGCCCGTGCCCCAACGGCCATCCAGTGAGGCATATTCGGCCTGAAGTCCCACAGAGCGCCGCGGCCTTCTGTCTAGGTGAAGGTGACCCTACTCCCCAGACATGAACGTAATTGAGCGTATTTGGGATGCCTTGCAACTTGCTGTTCAGAAGAGATCTCCGCCCCTCGTACTCTTACGGATTTATGAACAGTCCTGCAGGATGAATGGTTTCAATTCCCTCTAGCACTTCTTCAGATAATAGTCTGCGCCGTGTTGAGATGCGACACTTCTTAGAGCTCGCGGGGGCCCTACACAATATTAGGTAGGTTTACCAGTTTCTTTGGCTCTTACTGATAATTCAACTGACTGGACAATATGCGGCTAATGACCAGTTATTTCACTAAAAACAGCGTGATGCTAATTAAAAGAACGTTTAAACAGAATGACAAAAACACGTTCCTTATTTATTGTCAATTCTGAACTTAACACCAGTAATGGTATGTATTCTTTGTTTCTTATGTCTCTGTTGCTTGTGATCAGAAATATAAGTCTACAGAAATGATAGTTTATTCGCCTGTATTATTATTAGCCCTCCTCCCCCCCCCCCATGCTCGCCAATGAACGACAGAATTTTTAACGTAACTTTTGCAACATAATACCGGATGATGAAAAAAGTCAGTATAAACTTGAAAACTTAATAAATGACGGAATAATGTAGATAGAGAGGTAAATAATGTCACACGTGTTTGAAATGACATGGGGTTTTATTAGAACAAAAAAAGTTCAAAAAATGTCCGACAGATGGCGCTTCATCTGATCAGAAAAGCAATAAATAGCATAACAAGTTAAGATAAAGCAAAGATGATGTTCTTTACAGGAAATGCTCAATACGTTCACCATCATTCCTCAACAATAGCTGTAGTCGAGGAATAATGTTGTGAACAGCACTGTAGAGCATGTCCGGAGTTATGTTGAGGCATTGGCGTCGGATGCTGTCTTTCAGCATCCCTAGAGATGTCGGTGGTTCACGATACACTTGCGACTTAAGGTAACCCCAAAGCCAATAATCGCACGGACTGAGGTCTGGGGACCTTGGAGGCATGACGAAAGGCGGGCTGAGCACACGATCATCAGCAAACGACGCGCGCAAGAGATCTTTCACGCGTCTAGCAATACTTTTTTTGCAATAAAACCGCATGTCATTCCAAGCAAGTGTGTCAATTTTTACCTCTCTATCTACATTGTTATGTGATTTAATAAGTTTTAAAATTTATACTGAATTTTTAATCACCCGGTATTTAGCGACGCTGCTGTACTCAGTACAGCATCACGCAATTGACATACTTTTCTTCATTTGTTACTTTGACATTGTGTTGTCCCTATATGTCACAGAATTGTTATACGCTGCCATAATTCCATGACGACTTAGTACAACGAAAGGCAAAACTTACTCAAATATTATGCAATGTTATTTCACTATAAGTATTTCTTACATTCTCAACCAGTAGTAATTATGACAGTGCAAAGAATACTTGTAACGTGATTACAAACTCGCGCGTCAACTGTCGACCGTGTATTATGGAACGTCTTCAGCCCTGATCGCAACTAAGATTGGGAGCTGCGTTCACATCGGCAAAAAGTGCCCGCAGTGCCCGCTAGCAGGAATGCGGGCAGCTCACGCGACTACTGCAGGCATTAATAAACGTCTGTGCTTTGTATTTGGTAGCTCTGTGCTACTATGGGAACGAAGAACTCAAGTTGTCGTATCAGTCGCTGTGTGTTCCCGAGTTATTGTCATAGTTTTCATATTTTACGATAAGCAGAGTAGCTAATAGTCTTAATTATTTTTCTGTAAGCTCGTATACAAATGCCGTAACTGTTGATGTGGAAAACGCCATTATACGATTACGCGTCTGCGTAACGACCACTGCAGGCAGTCGCAATTATTAAATCGTTGGGTGTTTGTCAATAGTGCTATTTAAAGTTGAACGGCTAAATTATTTATTTTTATAATAGCTAATGGGACTTTAACTACGGGGTCATAAGTCCCTAAGCTTACAAACTAGCTAATACTAAGGACGACACAAATATCCATGCTCGAGGGGGGATTCGAACCTCCGACCGTAGTGGCCGTGAAGACCGTGACTGGAGCGCCTCAGTCCCCTCGGCCACCGCGGCCGGCGCTACATAATTGTAGGTAAGACAGGTGCCTGATAGATTCTTTGGAAGAGTTCAGGTAGTGTAGTCCACATACGAAGGAGATTACAAAAACGCTATTTCGATACCACACTATATCCATGATCGCCCGTGTAGGATCTGTACCAGACAGAATTGTTAAAGGAAATAGAGCAGATCCGAAGAGGAGCGTCACGTTTCAGCACTGAGTCACAGAGATACCTTAGTTCAGTGTTTTTGAGCATCGCGTGTTTTCTGTTTAACCCTTCGACAGTCGCGTATGTATCTGTGAGATACATGACCTACTATTTCTCTAATATTACCGCAATGAACTGTGATAAAGGCTTGCTGTCGCACGACATCTTGTGTCATACCTTTGTAATAGGGTTACCAGATGTCCGTCTTCAGAAAAGAGGACATTTCTAGATTCATAAACGAACCATATCTCTCTCTCTCTCTCTCTCTCTCTCTCTCTCTCACACACACACACACACACACACACACACACACACACACACACACACACACACACACACACTGACAACTCAAGTACTAGTGATGTCTCTACTGTATTATCAGAGTCTATGTAATACATCTTACAAAATTTATTCCACTTCTTACAAATTAAGGAGCATGAAATGTTGAGACCCGCAGAACGAATTAAATGACTACACAGCAGTGAAGCCATAATATTTCATCACTTCACCACTTGTAATTATCGACTTAAGTGCTGAACATTTTTTCCATACTTGTACCTTGTCGATCACCTCTGGTTTCACCGGAAATTTTTACCGATGCGTCATTTACGGAAACCATAGTACTGTTGTCTGTAAAATCGTCACGAATAAAGTAACTGTAAAAATTATCTCTGCGTTCCTTGATATAGCTATGCTCCCATTCCGGATCAGATCGACGTGACTATATACATGATTAGCATCTAGATTGTAGTCAGTAAATGGAATATGTAAGGCCTAGGCGAAAAAAGCAATGAATAAAATAAACTTTTTATTTACCGCACAAAGGCTCGCAATTAATTATTAAAAACTACTCAGTTTTTAGGACAAAAGCTTTAAATCGATTTTTTTTTTCAAAATAATGTTTATGTAGTTACGTCTCTTTGGTCCAAAATAAGCGAAAGGTGAAACGACAGTGGTGACTGTGGCATCCGCCCTATTTGTATGAAGTGCTGAACAAGGTTTTAACTTGTGTATAACGAACATTGCACTAGCTTTAGATCTTAAAGTGACAAATGTGGTTGACAGACAACACACAGAACTGCCGAGTCCCATCACAACAAACTGAATATCTTATTTTTGGGTGTCACACAACACTCTGACCAGAGAAAGGGGGGGGGGAGGGTGGGTTTCATATTATACTATATGTATTGCACCGTCTTGCATTGGTGCAGACATATGTTTTTAATTGGTCGCCTAGAAGCTCTTATTTCGCTACAATTGCCACGCCAATTGTTCCCAAGTAGCTTGACCTCAGAGCAGCAGCGGCACAGAAACGAAAAAATTCAAACATCACATTGTTTCAATAAAGGTTAATTTCTCTAGAGTTAGTGATTGTGACAGTTCAGAGAGTTCTATTTACGCACTTTCAAGTTGAAACAGTTGCACAACGCATAAAAGAGGACATTTCCCCACTTTGTTAAAAACCCGGCCGGACCACTTTTAGGGTCCAAAAAAGAGGACATGTCCCGG
Source organism: Locusta migratoria (assembly GCA_026315105.1). Classification (NCBI taxonomy): domain Eukaryota; kingdom Metazoa; phylum Arthropoda; class Insecta; order Orthoptera; family Acrididae; genus Locusta; species Locusta migratoria. The sequence goes on from CM048755.1 coordinate 396,505,807, forward strand.
TAAAAGAGGACGTCTGGTAACCCTAGCTTTGTTATTGCTTGATAGGAGTTTCATCCTTATCATAAATGACTCATACAGGAGCACGTGTATCTTCTGCATCTGTCAGATACAGCGCGCCTACTCGCGTAACGCATTGTCGCCGCTAATGACAGCAGCCATAGCATTGTTTGGAGCGTACTCAAGTTGACAATTGCGTTGTTGTCTTCTCGATGAAGCATCGTCTCATTGTAGCTACATGTAATCTCAAAATGAGTAAACGATATGATTTAGAAAATCATAAGGATTTTCGAAGAAGTACATTGCCTTCTTTTCGGCGATGAGGTATCAGTTGAAGATGATCTTGTAGAAACTGATTCGGAAACCGAAGATATACTCGAAACAAGATTTGTAGACACAGATCACGAATTTGATGAAGAGGAAAATAATGAAGTGCAACAAAGTGATCAACATTACTATTTTTGCGAGTAAAAGTGACAACTAAAAACGCTTTCAGTTTTAATAATAATAAACATTGCAGATGTCAACTCAAGAGTAATTTTATTGGGCAACAAGAATAAATACTCAAATAGGCGCGACTACCTCAAAATTTTGGCTCTGACTCTATTGCAAGATCATCTAAAAAAAGAGCTCTTATGATTCTGCCAGATGATATAAAATCGATGCTGGTAAAGTACAAACCTCGAGGAAAAGAGAGAGAAAAAAAAACTAAAAAAAAAAAACTAAATGCTGAACTATCTTTGCTCAGGAAATGAAAAACATGCCTGTCATGTTACAGGGAGATAAACAAGACTTGCCTCAGCAAGTAGCCTATGCATGTGAAAAATGCTGCGCACATCTTTGCTTGCATAAGCACGCAAAAATAATTTGTAAACAATATCTTTCTGTAGAGAGCAATCCATACAAGGAAACATGCTCTAATTAGTTCAATAACTTATTTGTATCTATAATAAAGTCCTCTTTTAAAAGAATTTCATGTACTTCTCCATTACAATATGTTATATATTCCTGTTAATTTTAAAGTGTAATGAGCCTAATGTTCACTTATGTATTTGCCAAATCTGTAACAATAAAGTATTTGCAATTTAAAACAGAAGCAAATAAAAAAGGAGCTGTAAACAAAGGCACAACCACAAAAATCATCACATGTATCCAGGAGATACATCGCGACTAGTGGCGTCATGAAAGTTGACGCCACTACGGTCGGGGGTTCGAATCCCCCCCTCGGGCATGGATATTTGTGCCGTCCTTAGAATTAGCTAGTTCGTAAGTACTTCGTAAATTTAGGGACTGATGACCCCGTAGTTAAGTCCCATAAGCTTTACAAACATTTGAACATTTTTTTTTAAGTTGACACGCCTGCTGGAGGGTTAAGTACGAGAACGGGGGGTGTACAACTGAAAAGGTACGAAACGTCTTAAAAACCAAACCGGTTGAAGTTTGATATGACGCTTTGGGATAATTTACAGCTAAATATTGGAATGCGAATGTACTGTCACGTCCCCCTTAAAAATGTTCGGAACTATACAGAAGATGCAAATTCAAGGCTGTGCCTTCAGAGGGCAAGGTGATGCTCACCGTCTTTTCAACGGATTCCTCGAGTACGGAAAAACCATTAAGAGTTACGTGTACTGTGAGAGACTCCGTAGCCTACGCAGGTCCATCAAGAGCAAACGGCCTGGGCTTCTTCCGAAGGAAGTGATTCTGCTCCATCGTATTGCGCGTCCACACGTCTCCAGGGTCACACAAAGTGTACTGGCCAAGTTCTGGTGAGAGCAGCTCGAGCATCCGCCATAGAACCCCTACATGTCACGCTGTGACTTCAATCTGGTCGGTCCGCTATAAAAGAAAAAAAAGAAAAAAACATCTCAGAGGGAAGCGCTTCAACTCGGACGATTAACTGAAGGACACAGAGGACTGGCCGGCCGCGGTGGCCGAGGTGACTGAGGCGCTCCAGTCACGGTCAGCATGGCCACTACGGTCGGGGGTTCGAATCCCCCATCGGGCATGGATATTTGTGCCGTCCTAGTTCGTAAGTAGTTCATAAGTAGTTTGTAAGTTTAGGGACTGATGACCCCGTAGTTAAGTCCCATAAGCTTAACAAACATTTGAACATTTGAACAGAGGACTAGCTTTTGTCACAGTCACAGGAATTCTGGGAACATAGAATCCTTCAGCTCGTCAAACAGTAAGATAGTTGTGCGCAGGCCTCTGCTGATTATTTTTGAGTGAAGACTTTGTAATTATTCCCCAATGTGTCATTTCATACCTTTGCATCTGTACACCACTCTTACATACCTAAGAGTGTACCAACGTACTGCTGTCTCATACATTTATCTCGCGAAAATATCACGAAGGTAAATCTATAGACATACTAATACGCATGCAGCCTTACCAAACTCTATATTCATCTACATCTACATCTACATAGATACTCTGCAAATCACATTTAAGTGCCTGGCAGAGGGTTCATTAACCACTTTCATAACTTTTCTATACCGTTCCATTCTCTAATAGCGCGCGGGAAGAAAGAACAACTAAATCGTTCCGTTTTCGATCTGATTTCTCTTATTTTATTGGGATGATCATGTCTCCCTAAGTAGGTGGGTGCTAGCAAAATATTTTCACATTCAGAAGTAAAAGTCGGTGATTGAAACTTCGCAAACAGATCACGCCGCAATGAATAACGTCTTTCTTTTAATGATTTCCACCCCAATTCGTGCAACATTTCCGTGACGCTTTCCCCCCCGTAACGTGATAAAACAAAACGAGCTGCCCTTCTCTGAACCTTCTCAATATCTTCCGTCAGTCCCACCTGGTGAGGGTCCCACAAGGGGCAACAGTACTCCAGGAGAGGACGCACAAGTGTGATGTAGCCAGTCTCTTTGGTGCAACTGGTGCATCTTCGAAGCGTTCTGCCAATGAAACGTAACCTTTGGTTCGCCTTCCCCACTTATATTTTCTGTGTGTTCTCTCCAGTCAAAGTTGTTCGTAATTGTAACTCCTAGGTATTTGGTAGAATTTACGACCTTAAGGTTGGACTGATTTATCGCGTAATTGAAGTTCAGCGGATTTCTTTTAGTGGTCATGTGTATTATTTCACAGTTTTCTTTATTTAGTGTCAATTGCCAATTTTCGCACCAAGTAGAAATGTTGTCTAAATCGCTTTGCAGTTGCTTTTGATCCTCTGTTGACTTCACTAACCGATAAACGACAGCATCATCCGCGAACAGTCTAGGGGAGCTATTCAGATTATCTCCTAAATCATTTATAAACACGAGGAAGAGTAGGGGACCTATAACGCTTCCCTGTGGAACGTCAGATATCACTTCTGTTCTCGATGACTTATTGTCAATTACAACGAACTGTGTCCTTTCTGATAGGAAATCGTGAATCCAATCGCACAATTGTGGCGTAAAGTGTCAAAAGCCTTCCGAAAATCCAGAAATATGTAATCGATTTGAGATCCCTTGTCGATGGCACTTAACACTTCATGTGAATAAAGGGCAAACTGTGTTTCGCAAGAGCGATACTTTCTGAATCCGTGCTGACTATTGGTTAATAGGTCGTTCTCTTCGAGGTAGACGCGGCTTATTCGTTACTGGAAGGGAAAGTGACGATAGTATACATCCTATTTATCTTGGCCACCGTAAATAACTGTTTGTTCAGATGCAAATTAAAAATTGTTTCAAGCGCATGGTCTTTAGCCGTCAGGGCTACATTAATCAGCATGATTACCTTCTTTCTAACTGCATTTTTACAACGATATGAACAGCCGTATGACTCTTTTACTGGCACCTTCTGCTTTTTATTCCGTAATTAATTTCCTTTTCTAAAGACCTATAAAATGCATAAGATTATAGCTTCATTGAAACAACGTTATTAATTACATAACAGAACATTAACTTTGAGCCCGGGATCACAAACTCGTCCACCAGGTGGAGCAGTCAGGAAAATGAAAAGCAAGTATAAATTTACGTTGACTCTCCTGTACCGCTGCCTAGTAGCAGAACATTTAAAGGTGCTCAGTGTAGTGACCCTGAACACCGACGCACTGGTGCACTCGTTGAATGAAACATTTATTTCCAGTGTTGCCTGCTGAACTGAATTACAAGCAAGTACGATAAGTTGCAGCATGTCCTTTGGAGTTGTTGGAATATCGCGATAGACGTCTCTAAGACCAGAGAATTTAAATCAGAAGACCTAGCAGGCCAAGTAAATGTTCCTCCTCGACCAATCCATCTGGCCGGCCGCGGTGGCCGAGGGGACTGAGGCGCTCCAGTCACGGTCTGCACGGCCACTATGGTCGGGGGTTCGAATCCCCCCTCGGGCATGGATATTTGTGCCGTCCTAGTTCGTAAGTAGTTCATATGTAGTTTGTAAGTTTAGGGACTGATGACCCCGTAGTTAAGTCCCATAAGCTATACAAACATTTGAACATTTGAACCAATCCATCTGGCAGTACACCTTCGGTTGAGAACACTATGTGCACGCCAGGCATTATGTGCTGGGCATCCATCGTGCTGATACCACATAAGCATTCTGATTCTTAGTGGCACTTCATCCAGAAGAGGAGGAAGATATCATCTGAAGAAGTTGGCATACATTGTGCCGTTTAGACTACCATTGATAAAAAGGGCCAATAATTTTATTATCAAGCACCCCGCACCAGGCGTTAACTCTCCATTGACGCTGTTGTCACACCTGTCTAACAAGGATAAAACATGGGTATCGGATTTTAGAATTATTTGATATTTATGGTACGTCAAGTTCAAAACTCAATCAGGCAAAGCCGTTCTACGCGTCTGTGAAAAATTCTCGAGAAAATCGACTTTGAAGTTTTGCAAGTACATGTTAGTACCAATGATTAAAACAGCACCAGCATCTGTCGGTGTAACTCAGTAACTCAGGTGGTAGCGTTCTGATATCACAACCATACGGTCGGTCGTTTGAATCCCGCCATGACATTTTTTTGTTGTGCTTTAATACTTACACAATTTTAATATCTATTGGTAATTTTTACGAAAAATGCATGTATTTGTTTATTCGTAATTTTCTTTATTTTATAAATGGTTGTTAATAATGATGGTTTCAATAGAAAACATAACAAGCAACATTTTTTTAGTATTGGCTTCACTATTAGTTGACGACGGTTGTCTTTTGATTGTTCACTTTGTGAAGAGCTGCGACGTTGGTTTTGGAAAGGCATCTCCAAAGCTACTAATGGCTTTCCAACCACCTAACCTACTGAATCATCGTTTTAGGTGACGAAAAGGTCTTCAGCTTGTTTATATACACAAACACTGAAAACACATTGAATTTTAGATCCCAAAATGTTTTATGTAACTGAATTTGAAATGGTGTAAATTTGTTTACATGATCCATGAAGTTACTCTTCGCACACGAGTTCGATTGGTGGGTTGCTTTCATGTTTTAAGGTGACCAAACTACTACAGTCTTCAGTAGCGTTCGAATGGTAACGACCGGAAATAAGTAAATAACGGACCAAGCTGTACGCGCTTTACGAAACTGATGACGGCAACTAACTTGGTTCTTCGACGACATTAGGTAATATTGAAGACCCCTCTTGCAGTGGAATTTCAAGAGTACACATGAGAGATTTTCTTGTATATTACGAGAAAATCGTCAAAGAAAATAATCTAGTCGAACCGACACCATCGCCGGTAATTCCTGCAGAAGCAAGGCTGCTACCAGGAGACTTGTTTTATTATACGCTTCTATTTTAAACAAACAAAAATTATAACGTATGAAGAGCTCATTATGTTCAATAAACAAAACGAAGAAAATTATTTCTGTTCTCCTACATCCGATAGTGAATATTGTCCAGAAGGTTGTGAGGCAGAACTGTGCAAGGACAACATTCCACTGAATTATAAAAGTAAACGTAGTTCGAGCTTATCCAGGATGGACCCAAAAACTTTCCAAACAAATGGATATAGTCGATTAAATCATACGGAGGAGTTGCCGAAATGAGAATAACACGTCAGAAATGGTGGAACCATTTTTGACAAATATGCCATTACCTATTCGTGGACTTATGGCCGCTTTGTGGAAGCTCAAATGTTTGTAACTCTATCGGACCAAACTGCGTGGTCATCAGTCCGTACCTTACAAACTACTTAAAGTAAGGTAAACTAACCTAAGGACAAAACACACACACACACACACACACACACACACACACACACGCCCCAGGGAGGACTCGAACCTCCGAGGGCGAGCAACCGCGCCTTAGACCGCTCGGCTACTCCACCGCGGCTTGTGGAAGCTCGATAGAACTACAACCAAGTTACGACCTCTAATTGTTCATAAAAATCACCATTAGGTATTAAAATGTTGTAAGTATTCTAAAAGAAAAAAAAAAGTCACAGCGAGATTCGAGCCATCGACTCCATTGTTTTGAGGCCGGAACGCTAGCACCTGAGTTGCACCGACACATGCTGCACAGTTTTGATTATTGATACTTACATGCACTTGCAAAACTTTCAAGTCAGTTTTTGAGAGTTGCGTCGAATGGATTTGATATTCAAGTTCTGAAATTCGCGTACCATAGATATACGAGAAATTTTAAAATCCGGTACCCATGTGATCTACTAGTAAATCATCGTGGGTTGTCGCTGGAACAATAATGAATGTTCCTTGTATTTACCTGTCCTTTGTTTGAGAACTAACATTCATCGGTAAATGGAACATTGGAGAAGTTCCGTTTGGCGAGGATTTGCTTCTGTGCCCACTGACAGAACTGTATACGATTCTGGAAATAATTCCCATGCAATTCTTTATGTAGGTGTACACGGTAAGGATGGAACCGGTGACATCTAAGAATACGATGTACACTGGTTTCAGGAATGCCAATTTCGTGTTCAAGCAGTCGTGTGCTCACGTGTGGATTCATAGCAACGGAAGCGAGAACAGTAACTTCGGCACCTTCGTCTGTACGAGTGCTATGACGATAGCGTTGTCGTGGGTCGAAATTTCGTTTCCTGAAGCGTGCTAACAAGACGAGAATACATCCGTCGGGAAGGTGGGTTCTTGTCTGGATGTTGCTCTCTGTAGAGTTCCTCTGCCTGTGTAGTATTTCGCCTATCTTTAACAGCAATAGAAGAAACGTTATGTTCAAATGTTTGTTAAGCTTATGGGACTTAACAACGGGGTCATCAGTCCCTAAACTTACAAACTATTTATGAACTACCTTATACTAAAGACGGCACAAATATCCATGCCCGAGGGGGGATTCGAACCCCCAACCGTAGTGGCCGTGCAGACCGTGACTGAAGCGCCTCAGTCCCCTCGGCCACCGCGGCCGGCGAAACGTTATGTCGATGCAGTTTGCAGGAAGACAGCCTTTACTGTATTCCTACTCCAGACAAAATTTAAAAGGACTGAAGTACTGTACTATGGAATAGGTTCACAGATTTGTGACTGGCTGGAAGACTTCCTAAGTAATAGAACGCAGTACGTTGTTCTCGACGGCGAGTGTTCATCAGAGACGAGTGTATCGTCAGGCGTGCCCCAGGGGAGTGTGATAGGACCGCTATTATTTTCTATCTATATAAATGATATAATGGACAGAGTAAGTTGTAATTTGCGGCTGTTTGCTGATGATGCTGTGGTGTATTGGAGGGTGTCGTCTGAAACTGACTGTAATAGCATACAGGATGACTTAGACAAAATTTCTAGTTGGTGCGAAGAATGGCAGCTAGCTCTCAATGTAGAAAAATGTAAGGTGATACGCTTGAGCAGAAAAAAACAATCCCACAATGTTCGAATACAGCATTAGTAGTGAGCTTCTTGATGCTGTCGCGTCGTTCAAATATCTAGACGTAACATTGCAGAGCGATGTGAAATGGAACGAACATGTAAGGACAGTTGTGAGTAAGGCGGACAGCCGACTTCGGTTTATTGGGAGAATTTTGGGAAGATGTATTTCACCTGTAAAGGTGACCGCGTATAAAACGCTTGTACGACCACGTCTTGAGTATTGCTCAAGTGTTTGGGACCCGCAGCTGATCAGTTTAAAGGAAGACATAGAGGCGGTTCAGAGACGAGCAGCTAGATTTGTTACCGGTAGGTTCGACCAATGCGCGAGTGTCACGGTAATGCTCCGGCAACTCAATTGGGGATCGCTGGAAGAAAGACGACGTTCTTTTCGTGAATTTCTGTTAAGTAAATTTAGAGGGCCGGAATTTGAAGCTGAGTGTAGTACGATCTTGCTGCCGCCTACTTACATTTCGCGTAAAGATCACAAAGACAAGATAAGAGAAATTAGGGCTCGTAAGGAGGCATATAGGCACTCTTTTTCCTCGTTCAATTTGGGAGTGGAATAGGAAAGGAAATGCTTAGTAGTGGTACAGTGTACCCTCCGCCACGCACCTTACGGTGAATTGCGGAGTATGTATGTAGATGTACTAAATGTACCCGTATTGTGCATAAGAAAAAAGTATTGCAATTAGTGTTCTGCTATCTTACATTTCCCATACATGAGTAGCATTTTTATTTTCTCTTCTTTGGTGTACTTTCTACTCACACATCTCTTCAACTGAGGATGGTTCACGGGATAACGGGTGTGCAGTCTACTTATGCTTCATCTGTCGTCTTTCAGCATCAGCACGTGGATGTGTTCCATTACCCCGAGTACCTGCACTAGGAGCTGGGAGCATCACCATCAATGCTGTGTTATGAAATTAATAACGTTGTGTTTCAGTGAATGATACACTGTCATACATTTTTAAAAGGTCTTTAGGAGAGGAAATAAATTCTTAATAAAAATATACAAAGTGCCATTTTAAAAAGTCATACCTCTGTTCATGCGTTTGTAGAAAACAAAGCTACAAAGAAGGCAATCATGCTGATTAATGTCCCCCTGCCGGCTAAAGAACGTTTCCTTGAAAAATTTTGTAATTTGCTTTTGGATAAGCATTTAAGGTAGTCAGGGTAAATGGGTCTGGTCATGCCGCCGTTCCTTGCTGTCGTCGCCAGACATCGGCTGTGTCTTAAATGGCATCATCCCGAGTGTGGAAGTACTTCACGAAATACGGTAGCAGTGAGCTACAATCCTCCATTTGCTTTGAAAAGCTGAAAACGGGTTGAGGTATTACAAACATGCTGTGTCATTTAAGGTGAAAGCATCCAAAATGTTTCTTGGAAGAGAAGGTAAATTCAATTAATTACGTATTATGTAAGCTTGGAATAAATACTTTTAATGTATTATCATATTGCTATATTCAGTAAATGAACTTCAATCAGTGCTGCAGAAGTATTTCGAAAAATAAAGTCACAGTTCCGACTAACAGTATGATTGTTGTCAGTGTAAATTTAACCAAATTGAACTAGGAAAGCTGTGTACCACATGATAAAGAATGTTCAAATGGGTGTGAGTTCTTATGAGATACGAGATATTCGTATGCGCTGCCTCACAAGTCCAACGTACGGTGTGGTTGGCTCAATATTCGCAACTGCCGGATGGAAATACTAGACCACTAAATCTGTATGCCTCCTATATCGTCTTCTACGGCCTCCTGGCTAGGCTTACACACACACACAAGAAGGCGTAGTATTGGGAGGGGATCTTGCAAAATGTGGAAAGACTAGTGATTTGTCGTGTAAGGAAAATTTACCTAAATTTTAACTAAATATCGTAAGTTTCGGTTTCGGCCGAAAATAGAACAACCGAAAATTCGATTACGGTTTCTGTTTCGGCCGCAAATTATGTTTCAGTCGAACTCTAGTGGAAATAATGCAATAAAAAACCGAAAACCGGTTATTTAAAAACCTGTTATCTTGAGCAATTTTTACGGTGCGGTTAATCTGTAGATGAAAAGAACCGGTATAACCGAAAACCGGTTGTTTCAGCAGTAACTGCCATTCCTACCCTCCACCACATACCAGAAAGTGGCTTTGGAAATATAACTGTGGATGTATATGTGAACACCAAAACGGAAAACATTCGACTGGTATCCAGAACAGTGGTCACCACTCTTCCAACAGTTACAAAACAGCAGTAACATCAACTTACAAGGTAAATAGTTACTCTTTTGTAACCCACAGGACCGTAAAGTATAAAAAGCGTGTTCAACGAAACATTAACCGGAGTGAATAGGAATGGAAAGTCTTAGAACACTGGATCGTAAACGTACATTTTCGTTTCGAAGCTTTGCCTTTTAGTGGCGTAACAGGAAATAAGGCGTTGTTTGTGCATTATGACGCCGTGAAATGGCACCAACTACTTCGCAGCGCTGTGCTGCTGTAATGTCTTGCAGCTTTGCATACACGACAGGCGCTCTCCGTCACGGTACGGATGGGAAAAACCGACCGGTTAAAACCGATACCGGTATTTTAGTTTTGAATAACCGGTTTTTTCGGTATTTATTTGGTGTCGGTTGTATCCGGTTTATTTTAGTTATTGCCAAGAACCAGATTAAAAAACCGGAACGACTACTTCCTATAGTAGTAGTTCAAAATGTGTTTTTTTAATAATTTAAAAAAATTAAAACTAGTAGACACTAATATTTAGGGCTATTCCTAAAATTTCCACTGCTGTGAAACATTGGGTCATCGCAGAAACTAAGAAAAGTGAGCAGTGTTAATTTAAGAACAATCCCGGCAGTCAGAAACGCGCAACAAAAGCGTGGCATGAGAACTTAAGAACTGGTGCAGCTATTGAGGCATCGATGCACCTGTTGCCGTGTGGCGTGGCCTATTAGACGACGCGCGTGCACCGGCAGTGTACGAGACTTGCCTCCGTCTGGTCATGCGGCAGTTCCTTGCTGTCGTCGCCAGACATCGGTTGTGTCTTTTTTAATAACCAATATGGGTTTAGGTAACATTGACCATTTGGTGCGTCGCGAGGTAGCCGTGTGGTCTGAGGTTCCATGTCACGGACTGTGCGGCTGCTCCAGTCGGAGGTTAGAGTCCTCCCTCGGTCATGGATGTATATGTTGTCCTTAGCGTAAGTTAAAGTTAGATTAAATAGTTTGTAAGTCTAGGGACCGATGACTTAAGCATTTAGGTCTCATAAGAACTCAAACCCATTTGAACATTCTTTGATCATGTGGTAAAGAGCTTTCCTAGTTCAATTTGCGTAAATTTACACTGACAACAATTATACTGTTAGTCGGAACTGTGACTATTTTTCGAAATACTTCTGTAGCACTGATTGAAGTTAATTTACTGACTGTAACTTTTATATGTTGTGCGTATAAAGAGATATTCATAGCCGGCCGCGGTGGCCGAGGTGACTGAGGCGCTCCAGTCACGGTCAGCACGGTCACTGCGGTCGGGGGTTCGAATCCCCCCTCGGGCATGGATATTTGTGCTGTCCTAGTTTGTAAGTAGTTCATAAGTAGTTTGTAAGTTTAGGGACTGATGACCCCATAGTTAAGTCCCATAAGCTTAAACATTTGAACATTAGATATTCATATGCGCTGGCTCACAAGTCCAACTTACGGAGTGGTTGGCTCAATATTCGCAACTGCCGGATGGAAATACTAGGCCAGTAAATCTGTATGCTTCGTATATCTTCTTCTAGGCTTACACACACTCAAGAAGGCGTAGTATTGGGAGGGGATCTTGCAAAATATGGAAAGACTAGTGGTTTATCGTATAACGTAAATTTACCTGAATTTTAACAAAATTTCGTAAGTCTTGGATTCCGCCGAAACTAGAAGAACCGACGATGACTGATTCTGTTTCGGCCGCAAAATATGTTACGTTCGAACTCTATTGGCAATAATAGCAATAAAAACCAAAAACCGGTTATTTAAAACACCGGTTATCTTGAGCAATTTTTACGGTGCGGTTAAACTGTAGATGAAAAGAATCGGTATAACCGAAAACCGGTTGTTTCAGCGATAACCGCCATCCCTACGTCACGGGACCAAACGCTCGAAGCAAGCTATAGCAAAGAGCTTGTGTTTATGTGGAATGACTAGTGACATACAATAGCCAGTGTAACCATTATCCCTTAACTAATTCAATGAAGTAACAGCAAAATTATTAAAAGAAGCTTCCACAACATTCATTTACATTTATCTACATTGTTGTTGTTGTTGTTGTGGTCTTCAGTCCAGAGACTGGTTTGATGCAGCTCTCCACCCTACTCTATCCTGAGCAAGCCTTTTCATCTCCTCATAAGAACGACAACCCACATCCACTTGAATCTGCTTACTATACGCGTCTCTTGGTCTCCCCCTGCGATTTTTACCCCACACACTTCCCTCCAACGCTAAATTCACAATTCCTTGATGTCTAAGAATGTGTCCTACCAATCTATCCCTTCTTTTAGTCAAGGTATGCCAGAAATTTCTTTTCTCCCCAATTCGGTTCAGTACCTCCTCATTAGTTACGCGATCCACCCACCTAATCTTCAGCATTCTTCTGTAGCACCACATTTCAAAAGCATCTATCCTCTTTCTGTCCACACTGCTTATCGTCCATGTTTCACTCCCATACAAGGCAACACTCCATACAAATGCCTTCAGAAAGGACTTCCTTAGGCTTAAATCAATATTCGATGTTAACAAATTTCTCTTTTTCAAAAACGCCTTTCTACCCATTGCCATTCTGCATTTTATATCATCTGTACTGCGACCATCATTTGTTATTTTACTGCCCAAGTAACAAAACTCATCTACCTCCTTTATTGTTTCGTTACCTAATCTAATTCCTTCAGCATCACCTGATTTTCTTACACTGCACTCCATTACCCTAGTTTTACTCTTGTTAATGTTCATCTTATATGCACCTTTCAGCACACTGTCCATTCCGTTCAATTGCTCTTCCAGGTCCTTTGCTGTATCTGACAGAATTACTATGTCATCGGCAAAACGCAATGTTTTTAATTCTTCACCCTGAACTTTAATTCCTTCTCCAAATTTCTCCTTGCTTTCCTTTATAGCTTGCTCAATGTACAAATTGAACAACATTGGGGAAAGGCTACAACCCTGTCTTACTCCCTTTCCAACCACTGCATCCCTTTCATGCCCTTCAACTCTGACAACCGCAGTCTGGTTTTTGTACAAGTTGTAAATAACCTTACGCTCCCTATATTTTACTCCTGCTTGCTTCAGAACTTTAAAGAGTTTATTCCAATCAACATTGTCAAAAGCCTTCTCCAAATCTACAAAAGCTAGAAATGTTGGTTTGCCTTTTCTTAATCTATCTTCTAGGATAAGCCGTAAAGTGAGTATTGCCTCCCGTGTTCCTACATTTCTCCTGAACCCAAACTGATCTTCCCCGAGGTCGGCTTCTACCAGCTTTTCCATCCTTCTGTATATAATTCGTGTTAATATTTTGCAACCATGACTTATTAAACTGATGGTTCTGTAGTTTTCACACCTGTCTGCACCCGCTTTCTTTGGAATGGGGATTATAACATTTTTCTTAAAGTCTGAGGGTACTTCACCTGTCTCATACATCTTACACACAATGTGAAACAATTTTGTCATGGCTGGTTCTCCCAGAGACTTCAGTAGCTCTGACGGGATATCATCTACTCCAGGGGCCTTGTTTCGACTTAGATCTTTCAGTGCTCTGTCAAATTCATCTCTCAGTATAGTATCTCCTATTTCATCATCATCTACATCCTCTTCCCTTCCTACAATAGTGTCTCGAAGTTCATTTCCTTTGTAGAGCCCCTCTATATACTCTTTCCACCTTTCAGCTTTCCCTTCTTTGCTGAGAACTGGTTTTCCATCAGTGTCCTTGATATTCATAGAGCTGTTTTTCTTATCGCCAAATGTTTCTTTTATTTTCCGGTAGGCTGTATCTATTTTTCCCCTATTTATACATTCTTCTACATCCTTGCATTTGCCTTCTAGCCATTCCTGCTTAGCCATTTTGCACTTCCTGTCAATCTCATTTCTTAGTCGTCTGTACTCCATTTTGCCTGTTTCATTTACTGCATTTTTATACTTTCTCCTTTCATCGATTAAATTTAGTATCTCCTGTGATATCCAAGGATTCTTTGTAGGTCTTGCCTTCCTACCTATTTTGTCCTCTGCTGCCTTCACTATTTTATCTCTCAATTTTACCCATTCCTCCTCAACTGTTTTATTTTCCCCTGTTTCTGTCAATTGTTGCCTGAAGCTCCCTCTGAAATTCTTAAGAACGTCAGGTTCCTTCAATTTATCTAGGTCCCATCTCCTTATTTTCCTACCTTTTTGTATAATCACCATTAATATTACAGTGACAGTTGCCTTTCGAAAGGAAGAGTACTCCTGTTCCCACAGCGAATGGAATGTTTTCGCATGTCATGTGACTGGGATTCCTATAATACTATACTTCGGGCATTCCAGCACAACAGCGTATACACATAATCTGTTATGCTTTCAACAATGTATTTTGTAGAACTTTCTATTATGAACTACCTCGAAGAGAACGACCTGTTAACTAATAGTCAACACGAATTCAGAAAGCATCACTCTTGCGAAACACAGCTTGACCTTTATTCACCTGAAGTGTTAAGTGCCATCGACAAGGGATCTCAAATCGATTCCATATTTCTGGATTTCAGGAAGGCTTTTGATACTGTACCCCACAAGCGGCTTCTAATGAAATTGCGTGCTTATGGAATATCTCCCCAATTGTGCGATTGGATTCACTATTTCCTATCAGAAAGAACACAGTTCGTTGTAATTGACGGTAAATCATCGAGTAAAAGAAGTGATATCTGGCGTTCCACAGGGAAGCGTTATAGGTCCATTACTCTTCCTCGTGTTTATAAACGATTTAGGGGACAATCTGAATAGCTCCCTTAAACTGTTCGCGGATGATGCTGTCGTTTATCGGTTAGTGAAGTCAATTGAGGATCAAAAGCAACTGCAAAGCGATTTAGACAAAATTTCTGCATGGTGCGAAAATTGGCAAGTGACAATAAAGAAAAGTGTGAAGTAACACACATGACCACTAAAAGAAATCCGCTGAACTTCAATTGCGCGATAAATCAGTCAAACCTTAGGGTCGTAGATTCTACCAAATACCTAGGAGTTACAATTACGAACAACATTGACTGGAGAGAACACACAGAAAATATTGTGGGGAAGACGAACCAAAGGTTACGTTTCATTGGCAGAACACTTCGAAGATGCACCAGCTCCACCAAAGAGACTGGCTACATCACACTTGTGCGTCCTCTCCTGGAGTACTGTTGCCCCTTGTGGGACCCTCACCAGGTGGGACTGACGGAAGACATTGAGAAGGTTCAGAGAAGGGCAGCTCGTTTTGTTTTATCACGTTACAAGGGGGAAAGCGTCACGGAAATGTTGCATGAATTGGGGTGGAAATCATTAAAAGAAAGACGTTATTCATTGAGGCGTGATCTGTTTGCGAAGTTTCAATCACCGACTTTTAGTTCTGAATGTGAAAATATTTTGCTAGCACCCACCTACTTAGGGAGACATGACCATCCGATTAAAATAAGGGAAATCAGATCGAAAACGGAACGATTTAGGTGTTCTTTCTTCCCGCGAGCTAGAAAAAAGTTATGAAAGTGGTTAATGAACCATCTGCCAGACAGTTAAATGTGATTTGCAGAGTATCTATGTAGATGTACCCGCAGGATTTATTATCCGTAATTACTAATACCGATTGCTGTGTTGCCATTTGAAGCTGTTATGGGGGACGCGGCAGTTAAAGCAACGGAATGTCTTAAGTAAAGAATAATGTATGCTTTAAACGATTCATCCAGTTTCCCCAGGCTGTACTGGACGATTCCGTGATGTTACTAAGTTTCAGAGATGAAGGATAAATGCATCAATTTGAGGTAAGGGACCATGATCCGCAAATAACCGATTTTAAATTTATAAGCGAAAATTGTTCTACCAACTATGACATGTTACTGGCAACAACGTAGCAGTTCCAAGAGTAAATAAGCGATCTTTATGGAACTTGGGTGTATGAACAATGTCAAAATTATCAAATACCTATTTTTTCATTATTGCCCAATTCTATTTTACGGGATAAAACATTTCGAATAATAATTTGGCCTATTAGATTTCAAGGAAATATCTTCGAAACCAGCAAATATTTAAATTTATCATAAATTTGTGACGTATCTACAATTTTCAAAAACGTATAATCATCCAACAATCTCCCACTACCATTAATTATCTATGAAAAATGAAAACCTTTTCCGTAAAACCCAGCAGCTTTCAGGGCTGACGTAGGCAACCCCAACGAATACTTCGGTGTAGAGACAAGAACTAATCAAACGTAGATATACTATGTACTGACATGGGCAGTCCTCGCAGCCGGTCGCGGTGGCCGAGGGGACTGAGGCGCTCCAGTCACGGTCTGCACGGCCACTACGGTCGGGGGTTCGAATCCCCCCTAGGGCATGGATATTTATGCCGTCCTTAGATGTAAGTAGCTCATAAGTAGTTTGTAAGTTTAGGGACTGATGACCCCGTAGTTAAGTCCCATAGACTCTACAAACATTTGAACATTTTTGCAGTCCTCGGGTACAATGTCTGTACTGTGTAAGACTGCTGTTTGTTAAAATGTTTCTATGGTTATCACTTCCTAGGCTTACAAACTACTCAAATTAAGCTAACACACACACACACACACACACACACACACACACACAGGCGCGCGCGACCGCACGCGCGTCCGTCCGAGGGAGGACTTTAACCTCCGACGGGGAGCAATGGCGCACTCCGCATCAAAGCGCCTCAGCGGATACTGCAGTCTGTGAGCGAGCGGGGTTATGCAGTGCTTAGCACACAGGACTATACTGTCTTTCTTCAACAAATATATACATTCAGGAGTACAGTGTTTGAAACCCGCATCTAGTTATCCACTTTTTAAGTTCCCTGTGAAAGGCCGCGCGAGACTTCCTTCCCAATCCTTATCAAAAACAAACCGAACGTGCACTCCCTCTGTAATGACCACGCTGTCGATGATCTGTTAAGCCCGAAACTTCCTTGCAGTTGATCACCATATTAGTTAAAGAGAGACTAGTGTTATTTGGTAGTATTCTCGCAATGCTCTCTCCTATGCGATCTTCCCTTGCAGAGTTGCAGACGAAGACTGCTGCGGTGGATGTGACGGAGGACACCGATTAATGGGTTCCTCTTAATTCTTCCAATTGGAGGGAAGTGTGTGGGGTAAAAATCGCAGAGGGAGACCAAGAGACGAGTATAATAAGCAGATTCAAGTGGATGTGGGTCGCCGTTCTTACGAGGAGATGAAAAGGCTTGCTCAGGATAGAGTAGGGTGGAGAGCTGCATCAAACCAGCCTCCGGTCTGAAGACCATAACAACAACAAACTGTAACTAAGCGACCGGTAAAAAATACCTGCAACTCAAGGTAAAGCTAGGAGAAGGAAGTAAGCCGCTGTGTGAAGAATGGTGATTGCTACTGAGGCTTCGGTCAGTCAGAGCTAATCCAATTCTACGTCCACGATACACTGCAAACGACCTATGACCTCAGAGGTTTATAGACACGCGCGCACAATGTGACAACTGAGTTGTTCGCCTTAACTGTTTAAGATAACGGAATTCTGTTTTCATCCAGATGAAGTCTAAAAAAGTCCTCACTGATTAAAGTACAGTCTCATTTCATAGCTATATTACATAGATATCAAATATCTTGTTTCAAATGGAACTAAAGTAATTTCTGATGTGTTCAGATCGTAGATCTGAAAGACGATTTCCACGGCTTTGAACACATCAAAAACCTATATGTAGTTTCGGAGAAATTACAATATTTAGAACCCAGAATTTATCTGGTTTCAACGTCAAACCAATTGCTGTCTTATGCGGAAGTTCCTGATTTCAAACTCAAATTAGGAAATGCGTCATGTCGCATAAGGAGGAAACACTGTTGCATCGTCGCAAAGCCGCTATGAAAGGAGCTAGAGACGGCCGCGGTGGCCGAGGAGACTGAGGCGCTTCAGTCACGGTCTGCACGGCCACTACGGTCGGGGGTTCGAATCCCCCCTCGGGCATGGATATTTATGCCGTCCTTAATATTAGCTAGTTCGTAAGTAGTTTGTAAGTTTAGGGACTGATGACCCCGTAGTTAAGTCCCATAATCTTAACAAACATTTGAACATTTTGAAAGGGGCTAGAGAGCAATGGCGGATCGGGAGGGGGGGCGGTGGCACAGGGGCACGTGCCCCCCCCCCCCCCCCAGACGGCCCGACGAAAAGGAGAGAGAGAGAGAGAGAGAGAGAGAGAGAGAGAGAGAGATGGTGAGGAAGGGAAAGAAACTTAGCATTAGAATAATGAACTTTTGCTTACGGGCAGCATGTAATTGTGCGTTTAAAAATCCAAGTAATTAAGATAGCGTAATAAGTTTTGTGTTATGCTTTCATTTAATTGCTTCTTGCTCTTTTGTCAGTAATTTACGATAAAAATAAATAAAAGATGTTTATTGTTTCGTGACTGCTTGGGAGATAAATGAGCTGTGTTTTACTCATTCGTAAATAAAGTTACATGATTTAACTATTTATACAAACTATTTTCAAGGGCTGCAATCAGATGTTTTCGGTAAACGGTTTATCTGATTACTCTTACGGGAATCAGTTTACAAATCTAAGAGTACGAGTAATAGTGAGCAGGGTGAAGTTGAGAATTTGTATGTGACGGGAGGAGTGCTTAGGTAATCCGTGCAGGTGTGGATGTAGTGGGACGGATTATTGTCTCCGCTACATATCTCATGTCAGCTCAGTTTGAGCAGGATAACTTACTTATATTTGTGTTCTTAAATGATTTTTATGTAAAGGTATAATGTTATATGATTCTTAAACAAGTTTTTTGTATGTTTTTTATGTTTCATGTGCTGTGAGGCGAGTCAACCTACGAGGGCAACATCTTCGACGCCGATTCCAAGGAGTAAATATCCGGCCACATCAAGTCGCGGGTCGACGGCCACGAGGCAAGAAGATGTTGATCTCTGCGGTTGTCGTCGCGAGAGTTGACATTATTATCGACATTTTGTGTTAAAACAACATATTTTAAAAGTCAGTTCCCTTTTGTCTGTCAATGACTACATATGTAAAGTCATAGAAAGCAATAAATGTCATTGTGTTTAAACTTGACGAAAGTGTCAGAGTACATCATTTATGAAGAATTATTTTACGATAAATAATATATTAATGAAACGAGGAGAACATTCAATTTAAATATTCTTCAATCTGAAGGAAGATTTTTTTATGAATTTTTATTGGTGGAAAAGTTACGTCAAGAAGACTTCGATAAATGTTTCTTTTAGAACTGTGATTAATCGATCATATACATCGATCGATAATCATTGAAGAAATATTTTTTTTTTATCTGTGGCTATAGCAACGACCACAAACTGAAGAATTTCTTTTGACCGTCTTATCTATTAGAGAACTTAGAAATATTTTAACAAGAGTGACTGTTAAAGCCCGGCCGCGGTGGCCGAGGTGACTGAGGCGCTCCAGTCACGGTCAGCACGGCCACTGCGGTCGGGGGTTCGAATCCCCCCTCGGTCATGGATATTTGTGCCGTCCTAGTTTGTAAATAGTTCATAAGTAGTTTGTAAGCTTAGGGACTGATGACCCCGTAGTTAAGTCCCTTCGGCTTTACAAAAAATACTCCATGTGGTTCCTGGCGACTCCTTTGTTCGTGTCGAGGTTGAACTGCTAACAAATGCAGGCAGAGAATTTCCGCGGTCCTGCCACGCTCTCCCCGCTACCTCTGTTTGCGGGCGCGCGCCCCCGTGAGACGGGAATGAGATTACGGTGTAAGTTGGGAGCGACAGATTGTGTGGAGGGTTTGCGCAGGCCCGCGCACCCCACAGACGGCCGCCACACAGTTCCGCCGCTCCATCGATCCGCCGCCGACCGAACGGCCAGATCGTATAACAGGCAACCCCTGTCCGTCAAACGCCCCAGGCCAGGCTGCCGTCTACAGCCTCGCACAACGAACGTTCTTTCTTGTAACACCATGCGCCTCATAATCTTACAGGACTTCATTTTATGGGTTTCCTCGAAAACTTCTTAGTCCAGAATGAAACTTCACTCTGCAGCGGAGTGTGCGCTGATATGAAACTTCCTGGCAGATTAAAATTGTGTGCCGGAACCGGGACTCGAACCTGGGACTTTGCCTTTCGCGGGCAAGCGCTCTACCGACTGAGCTACCCCGACACGACTCACGATGCCGCCTCACAACTTTACTTCCGCCAGTACCTCGCCTCCTACTTTCCAAACTTCACAGAAGCTCTCCTGCAAACACGCAAGACTAGCACTCGTGGAAGACAGTGCGGTAGTGCGTTTGCCCGCGAAAGGCAAAGGTCCCAGGTTCGAGTCCCGGTTCCGGCACACAATTTTAATCTGCCAGGAAGTTTCAACTTCTTAGTCCTTTGCTAACATGAATAAAGGTAACAATGATTTTTTCGCTCAGTCCCTTCAAATTCACCGCGTGACAAGAGCAAACCCATGACATTGTAGTGTTGTGGCCTTCAGTCCGCAGATTGGTTTGATGCAGCTCTCCACGCTACCCTGTCCCGTGCAAGTCTCTTCATCTGAGAATACGTTCGACAACCTCATCCTTTTGAATCTGCTTACTATATTCGTCCCTCGGTCTCCCTCTACGATTTTTACCCCACACACTTCCTTCTAATGCTAATTTGACAATTCTTTGATGTCTCAAAATGTGTCCCACCAATATATCCCTTCTCTTAGTCAGGATATGCCAGAAACTCCTTGTCTCCCCGATTCGGTTAAACACCTCATTAGTTACGTGATCTACCCATCTAATTTTCATCATTCGTCTATACCACCACATTTCAAAAACCTCTATCATCTTTTTTTCTGAACTCCTTATCGTCCACGTTTCACTCCCATACAATGCTACACTACAGACAAATGCTTTCAGAAAGGACTTTCTAACATTCAAATTAATATTGGATGTTAAGTTTCGCTTCTTTAGAAACGCTTTTCTTCCATAGCCATTCTGCATTTTATATCTTCTTTACTTCGGCCATCAGAAGTTACCTTGCTACCCAAATAAAATTTATCTACTACTTTTATTGTCTAATTACCTAATTAATTTCTTCAGCATCGCCTGATTTTCTGACATTGCATTCCATTAACTTCGTTTTACTGTTGTTAATGTTCATCTTATATCTTCCTTTCAAGACACTGTCCATCCCATGACATTGAAGTAAACAATTATCGCAAAGCCTCTTAAGTGAACGGCTAATAGAATTGAGCAAGTTTGAAATGAGTTTGATTTCGTGTAAAACCAATATCATTCTTACCTCATTACGCAAAAACCAGAATGCTTTTTCACCCTGCTTGTAGCCAAACCGGGTGCTCTTGAAGCTAGATAATCGGTTTTTAGACAATTTTATGCATACCAGTTACCTAAACTGCTAGTAATACACATGACCGACACTATTAAACACTGCTTTGCGTTTCGAGGATGTGACGTGGAGGCTTCTCCAACCATCCCTTATATATTCCAATACAACACCTTGTGGGAGTTGCGGAGGATGTGTGTCTTCGCTATAGCCTGGAGGTCCTCCCAGCTGCTGCGCTTCGGAACTCGCCACCGTCGCGTTGTCATATGCAGGATTCGATTCTACGCACTTGTCTCTATACCACAAGTCCCGAAGAACCCAACTAGAATCTCGCCTATATGGAGGTTATTTAGTACTTCGCCTGGAAATATTTTCTCCATAATTTGGAGAACGTCCTGGAGTCTTACTAGGGGATAAAACCGCTGGTTGTGGTGTGAATTTTGTGATCCGTGACCCAATTTACCCTAAAAAGAGAGATAGAGGTCTGTTTGCTGCATTTGGGCACTTACTTCGTCGTTGGGTCGAGAACAGGGGTATTACAATATACGATTACCGGATGGAGAGTGTTTTTGATCTTGTGCAAGACTCTAAGTTTTTTAAACGGTATCTGCAAAGTGTTTCTCCACCATGTGGGGGGCGAATAACGAACATCTGGGACAACAGATGCTTTGTAGTGTTTAATAGTGTCCTGCAATTTGTGTACTGGGGTAATAAAAATACCCGAAAATTGATCGGTGTACAGGTTAAACCTTCCAGATCGATAAAAGCTTGTACGTTACGTTCTATCAGCTTTTAGTTTCCATTGTCTACCTGTAAATTAGGTGGAGATTCGTAATACTGGCAGCGGCAAAGACGATATAAGTAGTACACTTAAAAGCTACATTAATGCATGGGAAACATACTTCTCCCAATCCAGAACATTGTTCTCCACACTGCCTCCAGATATAGATATCGCCGAATTAGGTCTGGTACCTACAAACTATGTTATTCTGCAAGCCCAGCGAAAAGAATAAATGTATCACACAGGCTTAAGCCATCCTCCATTAAAGAAATTACATCGCTACGTGCAGTTAATGTCTTATGTGCGCGGAAAGAAAACTGGAAATGGCGGATATCGAGACCAAGAGAAGGAAACTAGAATATATGGCTAAAGCAACTGCCATAAAGGACGAGTACAAACTAATGCTGGAGAAAGACGAAGCTATGGCATATGTGTAAGCCCGGCTTAAACGGAGGGTGTGGAGAAATCTGGTTACGACTGGGACTTAAAAAATATTTGCTTTTTACAGTAAACAGTCATGGAGATTGGTCACGCGTCGGTGTACTGACCGAAAATAGCGGAAGACACGAAAAACGTATTGCATTATCGTTTGGAGAAGGGACTACATTGCATCCAAATGTGGTGGACTGGGGACAGTCATTTGCAGAGTTAAAAACGGATGGAATAACAAGCAATCGTTTGCAATAATCGTAAAACCTAGTGTTCCATACGGAAATTACCACAGGAGTTGGTAACGTACACACATAGCTACGCATAGTGCTATAACCAGGAAATAATGGGAAAAGTTAAAATACACGATTGTTCTCGTCTAGAAGCATTGCCCGAAGGTGCAGGAGGAAACGAAGATACGTAATGGAGTTCGAGAACATACCTTCCCTCTACCTTTCGAACTTCTGGCTGGAACTGGATCTAAAACTACGAGTTACAGCGGAGAAAATTAAAGTTACACATAACAAGAATAATAAAGAACGATTTGTATTCTGTGTCTAGCTTCTCGAGTAGAAAGTTTCGGTCTTATAGGGTTTAGGAGAAGATACCAGAAGACATGTTTCTTGTTAGCAAAGAGCAGTAACTCCTCGGTAAAGTATCTGTTAGGGAGGTGTAATTCTGTGTTCTATTCTACAGCTAAGCAAAGCGTTCGTATAAATCGATGTTGCTCGGTACATTGCTGCATGGATTGGGGTTTGACTTATTGCACATTGGTTCATCTTGTATAAATTTCGTTCTTCTTCTTATAGAATTTCTAAAAAAAAACTGTTTCGTTTCTGTAAGAGCTACTTCGCAAATTTGCGAACATCCTACTGTCTGTATATATATCTGCGTATAAAAGTTTAACGACTGCTCGTACGGTAAAAACATCGCTTGCGTCAGCTGCGAGGAAATCTATCTTCGCGAAAATAGCTCTCTTGTATTCGGAATCTGGTGCGGCCAGGAAAAATTAAACCGAAAACTTCTCCAGGTCAGGTGCGAGCGTGGACAGGTATGTTTACATGTATAGGACGTACACACGCTCCAAACCGAAGTCTACGATGAGTCAACAGGTCCGCACTCGCCTACAGCCAGAAATAATATGGAATGTGATTATGCATGCTAGCTTGCGCGAAGTACCTATTTCGAACTGTTTAGTCGTGCGATACGATGCAACGCAGATGTGGTCCACAATTGTGGAAATACATATAGATACTTCGTAGCATGGATGTGGGGCATTTATATCTTCTTTTAGCTGTGTTTACGAATGGACGTCTCTCGGTAGCGTATCGGAGATGATTGCAGTGGTAAATTAATGTTCTTTGGTCGATAAGCATCGAGTTAGAGGATTAGTTACCTACGTTGGAGGTGCATTTAATCGTATGTTCAGTCTCTAAAGGATTGCTCTTGGAGATCGTTAAAAAAATCTGGTGTTGCATTAGTTCGAAATGGTGTAGACTATTTTGCGTTGCTGCTTGTAAGGATTATAAGAACTTGGCTTGGATCTAGATCTTTTCTTGTTAGCTGTTCTGTGCGTGTACGTCGATCATTTTTTACACTGTGTTACAGATGTTTAACGAGAGTAATAATTTGTTAGAAGCAGTGGAATACGATGGTGGTTTGTGCGCGAATGCTCGGGGTATTGGCTGATAGAAAGCGTTCCAGAAATATTGTCTGCCGGGCTATGCATTGGAAACAAAATTGTGGTTGGATGTTAGGGACAGGTCAAGCAACCAACGTAGTTATTGGTTGGAGAGAGAGCAAGATCGAAACTTTATTAAAACGCTGTGTGTCTGGGAGATATTGTCTGTTACTGATCGCGGTTATAACACCATCTGTGGTAACTTGTTTAGAGTTGGTACTGGGTTAGTGACGGATGTAAGGATAGCTCTGTCTGGGTTGTTACGAACGTATACATAGCTTGCAGCATGCTAGTTGGGACAAAAAACGAGTTGGAATGGCTAGATTATTTTGTTGTTGTAGGTTCGTGTTGACTGCAAGGTGTAGTTCTGTTACCGTGTTGGAAATGTTTGGCGCTTACAGAGAGAGCTTTAGGCTAGATGGGACGGAATGTAAGTAAAAAGTGCTGATCTACCCTAAATATATACGTCACGGTAAAGCTCTAAAGAAAACTGACTTTGGTGGTGCATTGATCTTTCGTCGAAGCATCGTCTGTTTAATCGTATGCTAGTGTTGGCTACTTTACGGCTGGTGTGCAACACGTTACGTAGCGGATATGCCTGCTGCGGTAAATCATAATTCTTTCGTCGAAAATCAACGTGTTTTATAAAACTCCTATAGTTTCGTTACTTAAAGTGCGCTAGTTGTAGCCAATGGAGTGCGCGCGTGTGTGTGTAGTAAATTCCGCAAGTTCGATACTGCAAACGTTGGAGATAAGACGAAGTTACTATTTCTGGAATACATGGGGGGAAATATATACGTCCTGTGGGTATATATATTATAAACTGCAGCTAATCGATGTTTTTTTAATGGAGGCGCTCCCATCTATACTACAGCAGCAGCTTCGTGTAGATGGCTTCTATCTCCTGGATTTTTGGACAATACTTTAACCGAGTGGCGTTCGTATCCGAGCATGACTTTCGGATGGGAGGAGCAATATCAAAGTGGTCGCAGGCGAGGAAACGACTGCTTAACGTGGTTGGCGTCGAATTGTAGAACCAAAATAAATTTGTCGAAAAATCACGAGCCCTGGTGTAAGCAAAGATATCGATTTTATAAAGAGTCCAGGCAGTTGATTGTTAGGACTTTTATTTTTTCGCCGGGTCGAGAAGATGGTATTACCAGGATGGAGGATTGTGTAAGAAGATTGTTTAAGTGTTCTAAAAGAGAAGATACGGTATTTAACAAGTGCGCCGTTGTAGTGTGCAAACGCTTTTAGATTTGATACTTGGGTATTAAGAGTACCAAAAAATTGACCACTCTCTCGGACGTTTTTTTAATTTCGACTGTAAATTACTTGTAGAGTCGAGCAAGGAACTATACTTTTTTTAGCATTCCAGGACTTTATTATCCACAGACGTAGATATCGTCTACGTTATTCCACAAGTCCTAAGAAGAAGAAGAAGAAGAAGAAGGGTAAACGAAAACTGGGTTATATGGCGAAGACACATGCTTTTAAAAGGAGGCTATTGTATATGTGCAAGCCCGGTTTAAACAGATAGTGTGGGGAAAAATATTTGCTTTTACAGTAAACAGGCATCGTTGTACTGGCCGAAATTAGCGGAAAACACGACAAACGTGTTTGTACTGTGTGTGACTCCCATCCATTCCTTAGAGAGCAGGTTATGATCGAAGTGTGCGGGAGTTGGTTGCGATATGTTTGCGAACATTACGTTGCATGTACTCAGTTGTACTGTAATAAACAAAACAAAAATTGTAAACACTCCATGTCCTATATAGAATCATGTGTTGTGGCGTGTAGGTTAGCGTCTTCGTTTGCGGTGGACATCTACTTGTAATTAAAATAATAAATCTTAGTTCGGAGTAGGAATTTTGTGGGTAAAGGGCGGGTCGACGTGGAAATCTGTGTTGCATTGGGCAGGTAACTTCGGTTCTGTGGTTGCTGTATTGTCGAATAAGGGTGTTGTTAGGCCAATAATTTCGAAAAGTTTTAGTGTAGACCGGCGGAATCGGTAAATTATTTCACGTATTTTTCTTTTATTTCGACTCTCCGTTGCACAATAGGGATTAAATGTCTTCTGGGGAGCTGGAATATCAGTGTCAGATAAATGTAGTTTGCATCGTAACAGGACAGAGATTTCTTAGATGGGATGTGTACTGCTGTAGCAAGGAAATAAGAGGTAAAATTAAAATACCCGAACTCTCGGAATGCGCAGTTATACCTCGATCTAAGAAGAAGGAAACGTAACAGGGCAAGATCGCTAAAGAGAGAGAGAGTGTTAAATTTCGGAACTTTCGGCATGGCTCAGCTCCATTAAATAAATGCATTGCGAGCTATCCTTGTCAGAATGGTGCGTCTGCATAGAAGGTTTTGATCATTTGGAGATGTAACTTAGGTGTTTTTGTTTAAACACTTAGCATATGTTTCTTTTATGTAGTCTGCCGAGAGAGCGCTCTGCGTTCTGGACGATTGTTAACGGTGCTTGCAGATGTTTATTTAGAGATTTTGTGCTAAATGTCATTGCCGATTTCGTTATTTGGAATTTTTGTATAAACAATATGCCGTCTTCTGCTGCTGCCGCTGTTGCTGTTGCTGTTGCTGTTGCTGTTTTATCGAAAGAGTTGTTGGCATAGAAGCTACATTCCGTTCGATGGCTGTTGCTTGCATCGTCTAAACGAAGAGATACATTTATAGATCTAAGGTTGCGGTCGAATTCCGAAACGGACCATTTCTTTTCGTTAGAATTGTTTCTGTATATCGAAAGAGTATATGTTCAGATGGATACGTAAGTTTGTGGCGTTCGTTACCGTAACCTGCGCTATTATTATTATTAAACACGTCTGTCGGTTGTAGTCTATGCGAAGAGCATGGAGAGAGATTGGAGTGGAAATTCTTACTTGCAAATTTTGCATACGAGTTTTAATATTTTACTACTACATGCTGTAGTATACGAGACCAACTAAGCATTTCTGTTCTAAATTGTTTTTTAGCATACGAAGAACACTATGGTAGCTTTATTTTTTTCCAAGAATAATAATAAACGGCGGAAATTGTTGTTGTTACATAAATCGAGATCTGGCGTACGGATCGCTGCGGCGCGCTTAATAATAAATATGCAATTTAATTGGCTGCTGACCTGTCGGGGCGCGGTCGCCGTAAAAAGAGAGCAGGGGTCGGCCTGTGGGGGCTGTGTCGGTGCGGTCAAGGCAATCGTCGCGGTATTGTTTGTTCTCGCGGGTAGGGCGGGTGGCGGCGTCCTGTGAGAACCGGTCGCGAGCGTGGGAGGAGGAGGGGGTAGCATCTGTCGGCGGCAGCGGCGGCGGAGGCGGCGGTCCGGCAATCGGCCGAGCGAGTAGGGGTCGCGGGTGCGAGTACAGACATGTCGAGGGGTCTACAGGTCTGGACCTGTCGGAGGTGCCGAGGGTGGAGGGGGGCGTCGAACCGGCCAGGTGTGTGGTCCAGGGTGCGAGTACAGACATGTCGATGGGTCTACAGATCTGGACCTGTCGGAGGTGCCGCTTGTCTGGCGACAGCACCGAGGGGTGGAGGGGGGGGGGGCGGAGGGGCGGGGCGTGGTGTGTGGCCGAGGGAGATGTTGCAACCTGTCAATCATCCTTAAGTGCGTTATGGCGGCGTCCTTTGATAAGCAGTCGGACAAGTAGCGAATCAAAAGGATCTAAATGTAAACTATCAA
The DNA here is from genome assembly GCA_026315105.1 of Locusta migratoria. Taxonomy (NCBI): domain Eukaryota; kingdom Metazoa; phylum Arthropoda; class Insecta; order Orthoptera; family Acrididae; genus Locusta; species Locusta migratoria. The sequence continues at coordinate 396,533,683 of CM048755.1, forward strand.
TCATCCTTAAGTGCGCCATTGTTCGAGTTTGACGGCATCCTTTTATCTGCGGTCAGGCAATTGGCCGAGGGAGGAGGGGTCAATGACCCTATCGTCGACGGCCGAAAGTTCAAGGTCACTGTGCGTCAATCGGCATTACCATACTACTGACGAGTCTCTCGCGGAGGGTTTGTAAATATTTTTTATTTGATTTCTAAAGAAAATCAAACGTTTGTAAATCTATGGGACTGAACTACAATGGTTATCGGTGCCTAGGCTTAAATACTACCTAAACTAATGAAATTAACCTAACGATAAAACACACACACACACACACACACACACACACACACACACACACACACACACAGAGAGAGAGAGAGAGAGAGAGAGAGAGAGAGAGAGAGAGAGAGAGAGAGAGATTCGAAGACCGGAAAGTTGCACAGGCCACGCCAATATTCAAGAAAGCAACACTTATTACCTTCATAATCGAAGGGGAATATCGTTAACGTCGATTTTTTTTTTTTTTTTTTTTTTTTTTTTTTTGGTGGTTTTAGGGCGCACAACTGCTGTGGTCATTAGCGCCCAACACTGCCCATAGTAAAAAAGAACCGGGGTTAGAAATTAAATGGCTTTCGCCATATTTGCACGATGTATAAAAAGTAAAACTCTGTGAACCGATTGCGGGTCATCAGCTAAAATGTCAGACAATTCAAATGGGAAACACAGATCATGACGGAGACGGTTAAAAAATGGACATTGCACTAAAAGATGGTTCACAGTAAAAGGTGCATCACAGTGCTCACATAAGGGAGCAGGACCACCACGTAATAAATGCTGGTGGCTAAAACGGCAGTGGCCAATACGAAGCCGGGCTAGAACAATCTCCTCTCGGCGGGAGGGTCGAGATGACGTTGACCAGAGATCAGGCACAGGTTTAATGGCTCGCAATTTGTTCCCTGACAGGGATGACCAATGTAGATACCAACGGGAGATAATACGCTGGGAGATACCAGCGCGAAGGTCATCAGAGCTGGTGGAAAAGGTAGATAGCCGAGGAAGGAGAACTGCTTCCTTGGCAGCCATATCCGCAGCCTCATTCCCCAACACTCCCACATGGCCAGGGACCCACAGAAACGTCACCGTAGTTCCGCTCGTTGAAAGAGAAGTAAGGCAATTGCGGATGCTTTGTACCAGAGGATGGGTCGGATATAGGATGCGAAGGCTCAACAAAGCACTCATAGAGTCCGAGCAAATGACAGTCTTACTGAGCGAGTGTCGCCGGACGTATTGTGTGGCTTGGTAACGTCGATTTGCAGCATGATTTTAGAACATATACTTTGTTGGACCATCATTGAAGGAAACGACCTAATGACCCATTGCCAAGAAGCGTTCAGGAAGTATCGTTCTGATAAAATAGATAGCTCTCTAAGTAATGAGTGCTGTAGACGAGCGCTAAAATAGATTCCATAATTTTTGATTTACAGAAAGGCGTTTGACACCACACCTCACAAGCGGATTAAATTGCGTGCTTACGGAATATCGCCACAATTCTGCAATTGGATTCGTGATTTCTTGTCAGGAAGGACACAGTAGTAATTGACGGAGAGTCATCGAGTAAAACAGAAGTTATATCTGTTATTTCCAAAGGAAGTGTTATACGGCCCCTACTTTTTCATGGTTTTATAATCTGTTTAGGAGAGATCTGAACTGCTCTCATAGATTGTTCGCGGGAGATGCTTTTGTTTATTGGTTAGTTACGCTACCAGAAGACTAAAAAGAACTACAAAACTATTTAGAAATATCTAAATTGGGCAATAACTGCAAATTTGCCCCAAATAATGAAACGTGTAAAGTCATCCATATGAGCACACAGAAATCCGTTAATATTCATTTACACGATAAACATTCAAATTTAAATGTCGTAAATTGAACTTAATACCTGGGAATTACAATTGAGAACATATTGCATTTGAATGATTTTAAAAGTCGTAGGGAGGGCGAAACAATCGCTAAGTTTCATTGGCAGAACACTTAGAAGACGCCACAGTTCTAGTAAAGAAAATGCCTACACTACACTTTTGCGTCGTAGTTTTGGAGCATTGTGGGATTTTCACCAGGTGGTACTAACGGAAGATATATAAAAAGTTAAGAAAGAACGCCTTGCTTTTATTAACGTGATACAGAGTAGATTGTTAGGATATAATCAACGATTTGGGGTAGAAATCAATAAAAGAAAATCGTTAATCGTTGCGGCGAGATGTATTTTCGAAATTTCTTTCTCCTCCGAATGCGAAGAAATTTTGTTATCCATCAACCTACATGGAGAGACATGATTATAAAGAAATCAAACCGAATATGGAAATATTTAGGTGTCTTTTCCTTGCAAGCTGTTAGAGACTGGAACGGCAGAGAAATAACATGAATGCGATTCGTAGAATCCTCTCCAGGAACTTAAATGTGATTTGTAGAGTAAATACAGAGGGAACAGTAAATACTTTAGTAGTTGGATGTACAGGCGAATTTCAATTAAATGCTATATGACATGTGTCCAGTTTTTATTGAACACAGATACAGCTGTTTGCATGTAACCCAAACAAACTTAAAGGCAAATGAGGACGTTCATAGATGATTTTCAAATATTCCACAACCAGCTTCAGTGCACTTTTGACGTCCCTCAGTAAGATCATGCATAGCTGTTATAAAGTTATCTTTGTGTTCTATTATGAAGGCTTCGCTTTTCATAACTCGACCGATCAAATCTGCTCTTGTGTTTTCATTTACTTTATAGACTTTACCTTTCAACCATCCCCAGGGCCAAACATTAGAAGGGGGTAGGGCGGGACCTCTGTGGCCAAGAAACGTGCCCTTGTCTAGCGATCCACCTTCCGACGAATGCTCGACGTCGCTTGACTACATTGTGTTGGAGACCCTTCGTGCTGGAAGAATATCAACTTTCGTTTATGGAAATTAATTTCATCCAATAATGCTGGAAGCTCATTTTCAAGAAAATTTAGGTAACGCGACCCTGTAAGACGACGCGGTATCAGCTGATTGTCTGCCCACATGACACGTATGTAAATGTTACGTTTGTAAACCTATTGGACCAAACTACTATCGTCATCAGTCGCTAAACTTATAAAAACAAACACACACACACACACACACACACACACACACACACACACACACACACAAGCGACGCAGGACGCGAACGTCCGGTGGGAACGATCGCCAAGTCCGTAGCATGACGCCTTAGACCACGCGGCCATTCCGCGCGGCACACACACATTTACAGAGAAACGTTCTTAAAAAATTGTCCGCATAATGGCATGTGGGCTTTCTTCGGTCCACCGATATGAATTACCAGTGTTATTGATGTCATGAATGTTCATCAGTGACGATTTTCAATTATCCAACAACCAAAGTCCAATTGTCTATGTTCCTCTCCTCCTCGAAGGTGGTGTTGAGTTGTAAATGAAACGGTCAACTGAAGACCGGTATACCACCCGTTGGTTTTGACTCATGACGTCAGCGTATTTATTTTACTCATTTATTTAACATGGCAAAATTAGGCTCTTCAGACCCTCTTACACGTAACCAGGCGATCTACATATTTTACATTTTTTACGGCTGTTAGAGTATTGTTGTACTGTATTGTTTGTATAGCTTATGGGACTTAACTATGGGGTCATCAGTCCCTAAACTTACAAACTAATCATGAACTACCTTATACTAATGACGGCACAAATATCCATCCCTGAGGGGGGATTAGAACCCCCGACCGTAGTGACCGTAGTGACCGTGCAGACCGTGACTGGAGCGCCTCAGTCCCCTCGGCCACTGCCGGCCGCGGTGGCCGAGGGGACTGAGGCGCTCCAGTCACGGTCTGGACGGCCACTACGATCGGGGTTCGAATCCCCCCTCGGGCATGGATATTTGTGCCGTCCTTAGTTGTAGGTAGTACATAATTAGTTTGTAAGTTTAGGGACTGATGACCCCGTAGTTAAGTCCCATAAGCTTAACAAACATTTGAACATTTGAACCCTCGGCCACCGCGGCCGGCGGCTCTTAGAGCGTCACGGTCTACTTGTTTCACGTTTCTATGAGTTTTATAGCGTATTTTGACCTTTGGCGGCTGCATAGAGTAAGCCGTGAATATTACATCATGTGCTGAGAAGCCTGGGGCTGACGATTGAACTAGATCTGTTAGTTTGTCGATCTTTTTGTTGCGATCACATCTAAAAAAGTGTGACGGTGCTCCGTATGGTGAGTAGGTTCTAATGGCAGAATGTTCATGTTACTGGAGTTACACTCTTCTTAGGTTTATTGCGGATGGAGAGTATCTTGCCGCGGTGGAGCAGCCGAACGTTCTAAGGCTCATTGCTGCGGACTGCGCCGTTGCTCGCCGTCGGAGGTTCGAGTCCTGCCTCGGGCACGGGTGTTTGTGTTCTACGTAGCATAAGTTACTTTGAGTTGTTTGTAAGCCTAGAGCCTGATGACCAACGTAGTTACGTACCTTAGATTTACAAACATTTTGGAGTGTCTTAACAAGTCTGTATTTAGGTCTCCCATCACGATGACGTGTTCATATTGATAGTGTAGTAAAGTTAATACCAATTGAAAAGAAGACTTGTGCTGTTTTTGGTGGTTTACATACGATACCAATTAAACACTTCTGACTATATACGTTTATTTCAATGAACTAAAATTCTGCCCGAGTATCATCGCTTGGGCTTGATGTGCCTAAGACTTTAGGATTGACATCCGCTCTTACATACGCCCAGACAGCCCCTCCGCATTTGTTAAGTCTGTCCATCCTAAGATGTGTATATTCTGGTGGAGGAGAAGATACGGAGGATATATGTGGTTTTAGCCATGTTTCGGACAGGAGAATTGCGCGGAAATTGAGCTGGTAGAACACCAGACTCAGTTATACGTGATGTGGAGATAAAGACTGGCTGTTTGAACGAGCGACTAACAGGTTTGATGGATTCCTGTCACCTGTTTCGTGAAGGCTGTCAGGCAGGTAAGTTCTTGAATACGACTACCTGCGGTGAGGAGGCGTGACTGGTTCTTAAGGCCTCTAAACATGTTCCGACTTATCGTCCGACCGACCAAGCAACCAACGAACCAAACAACCAAATTCGTGGCACCCTACACACGTTCCGACCAATTGCACGCAGCGATTGCAGCGCCTCCCAGTTCTGGTGACTGGCTGTCACATCTCAACAGTCACTCATCTTCACGTTATGCTCACTTCACAGGTCAAAATCCTTTTGCTTTGCACAACACAAATGCCACTAAAATTTACTCTTGAATGGACTCGCGAAGATATGACCTTATTTGACCACAAAACATTTGAACAGCCGCTCATCGGCACCTTATGCTTACTTTACAGTTCAAAATTTCTCACTAATACTCAGTTCACGATCTCGGTCTTTAATCGAACTAGAAAACATAAAAGCAAGCAAAATAAATGTATGTCCCCCACCCCCAATCAAGGCTTTACAAAACGTAAGTGATACTGACCGTAATCTGTTTTGTGTCCCAGCCTCGTCGCCACTTTTGTGTCTCGTTTCCGTCGTAGGTGTCGGTGGCCGAGTAGAAAGACCGACACAGGAATAAAGGATGCACGCTTGTGCAGGTAGGAGGTGACCAACCAGTGGGACAGCAGAAACTAGAAACACTAGAGTAAATTAGAACGAGATATATATTTCTTAGAGACTTAGTAATACTTAAATTTTACATAGCTCAGTACTGCAGAATGCGGATACATAGTTGAGCTAGAGGCCTGCCTAGTGCCTGTCCGATAGCCAAGTCTTCACTGGTGCCTATCTGATTCCGAAGTGTTAACTGGTTCCTATATCAGTACCAAGTGAACGATGTCGTTCAGTGGTGGCCACGAACGGAGTTGTAGCAGAGGGCGCTCGTGGCTGACGTCGTAAGAACGCCGCGCCGTGCGTGCATGGCGACGCGCGGCGAAAGTAGGTGGCGCGCACTTTAGACTTGTGCGACACTACAATCTGATAGTAAGTTACTTCAGTATTCGCAGTCAAGTGCCGCCCTATGCGCAGTGAGGCTGTTCGCAGTTCATAACAGGAAACAACTACCAAGCTGGCCGCTCCACTTACCAGACACTGACTTAAACAAGGTAGATTTAACGAGATACGGCTTTCATATTAGCCAACGTGCGCCAAGTTAAGAGTATAACCATTCACTTCTGCAACATCGCCTTCGTAGAATTAATGTCTGCACACATCTGTCACTTCTCCGGATAGCGTGAAGACCACGCCCGCTTCAGCACTTTCTGAAGTTACCAGGGCAAGCGTTCTTCAAGTCCTACACCCACTCCCGCCAGTCACAGCGCGGCGGGAAGTTATGCTTACGACGGGAGCTCGCCTCACTCATACGGTTGTAAAATGTTCAAGTGTTTTTAGAGTCTATGGGACTTAACTACGGGGTCATCAGTCCCTAAACTTACAAACTACTTACAACTAAGGACGGCACAAATATCCATGCCCGAGGGGGGATTCGAACCTCCGGCCGTAGTGGCCGTGCGGACCGTGACTGGAGCGCCTCAATCCCCTCGGCCACCGCGGCCGGCCATACGGTTGTACACACCGTCCACAATGACTACTGTCAACGACGGAACTTTCCCCGAGTCTCTTTCACGAGTTCTGTATGCCTTGCACAATGTTTTTCTCCTCCGACCGCGCATCGGTCGCTGCCTACGCACCGAGTCCCGGGCTCCATTTCAATAAAGCTCTGTATAGGGAAAGTATGGCCATCCTTTTCCGCGCCGCTTGCCGCCGCCTGCGGCTCACAATTGGCTGAAATCGAGTCACGTGGTTCTTTCCGCCATCTTGGTCCTATACGTTGCTTGGCTGCCATCAGAAGTATTGTGAATTTCGTACGTTTGGGTTTGAATAATGCCACAGTGTTGTACTTTTGGGTGTTGTTAAGAAGCGAAGAAGAGAGGTGAACATTATAGTACTTTCAGTAGATATCAGAAATGCAGGAAGATGAACAGTCCGACTGATGAAAGTCGTAAAAGAAAACTAGGAGCCCTGAAGCGACCTTCGATTCCTCTACTAATTCATAATATAAATTAATAGATTAAAGATTCACTGACGAATGGATCACGCAGCAATTATCTATATAATCTCAACTTCAGTAAATTTGTGAAGAAAATTCCTGCATAATGTCGTGAGGTTAAATTATTCACGCGTCGTTGGTTTTATCTGCGGGTAGTTGCCGAAAACATACAAATTTTGAACATATTAGTGAGTGACCTAGATTCTCTTAGATGTGAAATATATAGTTCCTGAAGCAATCTTTTCTCATTCTTTTTCATGTGTATCATTACGGGAAACACGGAAATCAAAAAGGACAAATATTAGACATTCAAATGTAATTGGCGTTGTAAAGGCACCTTTAATTTCTCTTTTTGGTAAAAATCATGTATTTTTCGTAGTTCATGTAAGATATAAGTACATAATACGTAAGAAAATACTTACTTATCCATAATGTAAATGGTTTTCTTCATTTACGCTATGCTCCGATGATGACATGTCGTTGTCTTTTCGAATAGTTGGTTATGGTAGAGGTCAGTCTGAATTTATTGGTGAACCTCTTTAGATCTGGAGCCACAAACCAAGCAGTTTTCTTAAGTCCGCATGGCCAGAACTACGCGAAGTTCCCGCATCTGTCCGTCGGATATAACACACTGTATCTCGAGAATGAAAAGAGTTAACGTTCTGCTCTCAACCTTAAATAAAATTTCGATATCTTACCTACATTTCGTCCACAGCATTGTATGTGCTAAAATCAACTATACGCAAAGTCTACGCAATGCGATTTTTCCTCTACAAACTCTTCAAACTTTAGCGCAGTAGTTTACTTAATTTGATATAGCACGGAAACTATACGTAATAATAAATAGAAAATCGGATAATTATCGAGCTAATATATCACACTATAACATGTGAAAAAGTTAAATTTTTTCATTGAGTAGTTTTCTCAAAATCGGTTGATAAGTGTTGCTAAGCGCTGGGAACGTTGTAGCGGTCGGTGCGTAAGCAAGGAGCGGAATAGGCCCACCAAGTCTGTCGCAGGCAGGCTGGCCATACTTTCCCTATACACAGCTTAACATTTCAATACACAGTAGCGCGCTCTCTTGCGAAACGACGCCGCTAAAGGCGCGTTCACACGGGTCAAGTTTAGTTGAACGAGATTACTTGATCAATAAATGCTGAATGGAAAACCTCGTGTGAACCTTCGTTTCAATTGTGTTGCTCAACGCTTTAATGGATCAAGAAAAGATTGACTGAGTCAAACTTTTCCATTCAAGTGACGATTCAACTTTGAATTGAAAAAAATGTCCAAATGTTTGTATAGCTTATGGGACTTAACTACGGGGTCATCAGTCCCTACTTTGAGTTGAACCACGTAATTACATGTGCAAAACCACTAGCTGTTTTAAAACTTCTTTGCGGATATAGTGCCGGTGTTTTCCCTATTGTTAAAGTATTGCATTTTCAAATATCTCACAGAATGAGTGTCAAGCGGTCAGAAAGCGTGATGATGATTTATTCTTTAGAACTGTACCATAAGCGCCAATGCCTGTGGAATCGTCGTATGGATACTTACAAAAACAAAGGTGTGCGGGAAAATGCTTTGCGAGGTATCGTGAAAGAAATGGACATTAGCAGTTTAACCACTGACAACGTAAAAAAAAAAAAAAAAATAAATAAAAACAATCAAATGTACCAAAAAGTATTCACTAGTATCCAAATAAAAAGAATGGAATGGGAACGGGGGAATTGTAGGTGTTCAAACTGTTCTGGTATAAAAGAGCGCCGGCCGTGGTGGCCGAGGAGGCTAAGGCGCTCCAGTCACGGTCTGCACGGCCACTACGGTCGGGGGTTCGAATCCCCCCTCGGGCATGGATATTTGTGCCGTCCTAGTTCGTAAGTAGTTCATAAGTAGTTTGTAAGTTTAGGGACTGATGACCCCGTAGTTAAGTCCCATAGACTTTACAAACATTTGAACATTTGTAAAAGAGAATATATATTTCTGAATGGTGTTACGTATTTTCTTCCGACATTCTCAAATGGTTTCGAAATTCTTCCATGTCTCCTAATGATAGTTCCCTTTAACAAACTCTCCGATGCTCCAAGTCTCTTAATTCTTAATATCCACTGACGCACCCAAAAACGACTTCGCGCACTGCTAATTTCAGCCATTTCGATCGATTTCAGTAGAAACGTGTGAACAAAAACTGATTGAAGTCGCTTTCAGCTTTTGTTGATCACGTAAACTCGTACAACCTTGACCTGACTCGTGTGAACGCGCCTTAATAGCCGGAAACCTGTCTGAAACGACAATCGCCTCGCGCTAAAGTCAAAGGCCCTAACAGTTTTGTACATTTCGTTGTTGCTGGTGAGGGATGCAATGATTTTCTCACATTTCAACAATACATGCTCACTGCTTACTGGGATGCCTTGCATTTCCCCTCATTATAGGGACAATTTTTCTTATATGCTGAACCCCACAGTCTTTAAACAGGATGTTGATTAAAGGAGTCAATCGATATGGACTTATCTGACAACAAAACGACGAGTCACCTATTCTGATCTCTTTTGCAAGGTATAATTGTACTATTCTTTTCCTCCAAAATAGATTAAAAAAAGTAATGAAACAATTAAATACAAAGAAAAAGTTAATAAAAGAAGTACCTTGAACCGTGTGAGGGAGTGTTTCTGTGACGGGAGGAATGAGACCATTTCCAGACCTCTGGATTCGACCCCTGCCCAGTTTGGTTTCTTCCATTCCTTCTTCTTGAGTCCCTGCCTCCGCAGTACCAAGAAAAAAAGAGAAAAAGCGAGGATGCGCTGTGGTTTGCACACTGAACTCGCATTCGGAAGGACGGCGCTTTAAGTTCACCTCTGTCATTCAATTTATCGTTTCCATAATTTCCCTAAACCGCTCCATGCTAATGTCGGTATTGTACTTTACAAACGGCACAGCCGATTTCCTTCCCCATCCTTATGTAAGAAAAACCGAGCTTTTTATCCGTCTCTAATGACCACAATCTTCTTTCCTTCCTTCTTTGTTGTTACTCTCTTCTTCGCCGTTCTACACCACCGTCATTCCTACTCTTCTTCTTCCTTCTGTCAGTGAATAACCAACGTGTGGGAGATCACATGACGTTCGTATATGTCATCTAGTGCACTATCTACTCTTTCAAAAACAGCAACGAAACTTGCTCTTGGAATGTCACTCGTATCATGGAAAACGTACGTTATTCATGTTGTTGTTGTTGTTGTTGTTGTTGTTGTTGTCGTCTTCAGTCCGGAGACTGGTTTGATGCAGGTCTCCACAATACCCTATCCTGAGCAAGCCTCTTCAACTCCACATAAGAACGGCAATCTACATCTGTCTGAATCTGCTTACTGTATCCATCTCTTGGTCGTCCTCTGAGGTTTTTACCCCAAACACTTCCCTCCAATGCCAAATTTACGATTCCTTGATGTCTAAGAATATGCCTTACCAATCAACCCCTTCTTTTAGTCAAGGTATGCCAGAAATTCCTTTCCTCCCCAATTCTGTTCAGTACCTCATTAGTTACGCGATCCCCCCACCTAATCTTCAGCATTCTTCTGTAGCACATTTCAAAAGCCTCTATCCTCTTTCTGTCCGCACTGTTTATCGTCCACGTTTCACTCCCATACAAGGCAACACTCCACACAAATGCCTTCAGAAAGGGCTTCCTTAGGCTTAAATCAATATTCGATGTTAGCAAATTTCTCCTTTTCAAGAACGCCTTTCTACCCATTGCCATTCTGCATTTTATATCCTGTGTACTGCGACCATTTGCTATTTTACTGCCCAAGTAACAGAACTCATCTACCACCTTTATTGTTTCGTTACGTAATCTAATTCCTTCAGCATCACCTGATTTTCATAGACTGCAATTCATTACCCTCGTTTCACTCTTGTTAATGTTCATCTTATATGCACCTTTCAGCGTACTGTCCATTCCGTTCAACTGCTCTTCCAGGTCCTTTGTTGTCTCTGACAGAATTACTATGTCGTCGGCAAAACGCAATGTTTTTAATTCTTCACCCTGAACTTTATTTCCTTCTCCAAATTTCTCCTTGATTTCCTTTATAGCTTGCTCATTGTACAAATTGAAGAACATTGGAGAAAGGCTACAACCCTGCCTTACTCCCTTTCCCAACCTCTGCATCCCTTTTATGCCCTTCAACCCTGACAACTGCTGTCTGGTTTTTGTACAAGTTGTAAGTTATGTAAGTATACTTTATAGTGAAGCAAGCGTTGACATTTTGCCTACTCAAAATCTTGATCCTACAGTTTTTGATGTGAGCACCAACATGCATCCTAATTTTTAACTCACGGAAATCTATTTGTACGAATTTTGAAATATATTTACTACATGGTTAGTAGTTTGTCTTTAAATTCTCCCTTTTTAAAGCAACTACCGGAACTTTTATATCTATACTAGCTGAAAACCCGGCCTCGCCCGAATACTAATTTATTCCAGTCCTAAGTAGTCCATCTCTCCTTTCGTTTTCTCCCTCTGTCCATCTCTTCCTCTCCCATCTCTCTCTCTCTCTCCTTCGCTTTTCTCTGCGAGTCACCTAATCGTCTGTCAAACTACTCTTCCACCTCCTCAGTCAATAACCTCCATATTTCAAAAACTATATAACTTAAAATACATGGTGATCAGTGAAGTGGTGTCTTACTGTACTGCAAGCTACCCTCTGCCATGTACCGTATGAAGTCTTAGGTAGACAGTGATGTTCCTCTTGTTTTGAAGGTTAAGTGTACACAATGTCATCAAGATCGGAATAAAACTGTAGGTTTTGTCGAAGTTAATAGGTAACGTACCCTTTGCCATTCACCATACAAAATTTTATTGAACGACTTCCCCTTGTTTTGAAGATCAGTGTACAAAGTTTCATCGTAATCAGATGAACGGTACGGCAGCGCATAAAATACGAACGAACACGATGCGGCAGTCTCCCACGAGTCTCGGTGCGTATGACATATCTCCTGAACTGTAAGTCAAACAATGAAGTAATTGTGCAGGTACAATCATTAGCGTAAATGTATACTATCTGCAAAATGTTTCGAATAAATTTGGTAGCAAAGAAGTAATAAATTTAAACGTCATTCTACATCTAGATCTACATAAATACCCTGTAGGTCACATTGAAGTGCACGGCAGAGGGTTCATCGAACCACTTTTGCCGCGGTGGAGTAGCCGAGCGGTCTAAAGCGTCTCGCTGCGGAGCGCGCGGTTGCTCGCCATGGAGGTTCGAGTCCACCCTGGGGCATGGGTGTGTGTGTTGTCCTTAGGTTAGTTTAGCTTAGTTTAAGTAGTTTGTAAGCTACGGACTGATGACCACGCAGTTTGGTCCGATAGAATTACAAACATTTGAACCACTTTTATATTCCTCTACAGTTCCATTCTGTAGTAATTCGCGGAAAAAAGAAACACCTAAAGCATTCGGTTTTCGATCTGATTTCTCTTATGGTGATCATGTCTCTTTCATAATGTAGCAATTTTTGAAGCATCTCAGTGTGCGTGATTTTAACGTTCCAGAAAATGCAAGCAATATGTTGACAAAGCGAATAAAATGCCAACAATCAAACAAACATTCATTTTTATACGTCCTATTGTTAGTGGGGAGTTTTGACAATACGGAAAACAAGTTATGGAGAAACAGAAAACAAGAAAAATGCAAGACCTTGAAATTACTATTTCAAAACTTTCCTCGCGTACGGCCACTCCGCCGCGGCGACATTCGAAATAGCAAAGTGCCAACGCTCATGAATACGCCAGAAATCAGAATTTCACGCAAATTTCAAGGTGAGTTAATGATCTCCCATTTCGTTACAGTTCTTCTCAACGCCACTGTGGGTGCATCATACGATGGGCAGGTCGTTACTCCCTCTTAGGCCCGTATTATACTATCACATTTGCTAGACAAAGAAACTGGATGAAATATTGGTCCTATTTCCTTGCTAGATAACTTTGACGTAATGCCAGAAGGAGGTATTACACTGTCATCCAACATTTTATCAAAGTTCCTTCATAATGGCCGACCATAACTATGTCCGGTAACTGCGTGTACGACAGTTCCGTTGTGTTTGTAATTAAATATAAAAAAAAATCGTACTTGTTTAAATTCAAATGTTTGCAAAGTGTTGGGACCAAGCTGCAGTGCTCATCAGTTCCTACACTTACCATGTACTTATGCTAAGGAAAACACCTACCCATGCTTGAGGGAGGATTAACCTCCGACGGGGAGTAGCCGCGCATTCCCCGACAAGTCACCTTAGAGCACAGGGCCATTCACGTGCGGTAATCTTACTTGTAGCCGTGAGTTTTCCCACGAGATAATAAATGCATTTAACAAAATTTGTAACAGGAACTGCGAGTCGAGGACTAAAAGTCATATTTAAGTTGCGTACTTGCGAATGAACGGCAGCACATTTAAATATGTGCTCAAAGTAGTTTGTCGGCTCCTCTTATTAAAATTCACCTGTGAAATGCTAGACAGACAGACCTAACATAACGCTACGATGTCTCAACAGGATGACGCTACTCTAGTTTACAGTAGTTAGCACTCGAATATTGCAGTGAACATTGACGAAGATAATACCACAAATGTATGAAGGTATTTATAAAGCACTGAAAGAGGAATTATAATGTTAAGTATAGTATACTAACATGATTTTTATTTGGATATTTATTGTGAAGGTTATTGTTTCATCAACGGTAATTTGCAAGCCTTTGTGCACGGCGGTGTTCCCGTCGATATATATCTAACGTAGTATCGAACGATAGTACGATATAGTGTTTGTGAACCGGAGATTCGGGCGCTACGCGCCCTCACGTACTGAACAAAACTTCGTTTAACCTATACCTAACCTAACTTTGACTTAAAAAGTGATCTGTAGCGTAGCCTTAAGAAGGTTACGTATAGATTAAACAAGAAGTTATTCTTTTAGTACGCAGGGCACGTAGCGCCCGAATCTTCGGTTCACAAACACTAGCCGGCCGCGGTGGCCGAGGGGACTGAGGCGCTTCAGTCACGGTCTGCACGGCCACTACGGTCGGGGGTTCGAATCACCCCTCGGGCATGGATATTTGTGCCGTCCTTAGTTGTAGCTAGTTCATAAGTAGTTTGTAAGTTTAGGGACTGATGACCCCGTAGTTAAGTCCCTTAAGCTTCACAAACATTTGAACATTTGAACAGAAACACTATATCGAACATTCCATATTCATCATGAAATGTGCGCTATATTAAACGTACGCCAACAGGTTTTTGTTCGCAACAGTGTGTAACATATTAAAATTCTATTATTTAGTGCTTACAAAGTGTTTAGTTACTGCGTTAATTACTCTCGAAAATACTATGTCAAATGTACTTCACGTGAAACACGCAATCTTATTGGTCGCCATAAAGTGACACCTGATTGCTATGCTGCAATGATACGACGTTCGATATATATCGACGGGAACACCGCCGTGCGCAAATGCTTGCAAATTACCTCATCAACTACAGAATTTACATACATGTACGATACAGATAAAGACTTGGTAACTTGAGGCACCTGGGGTACAAAGAATATAAGAATCGAGAATTACAATAACACTTTCTTCCATCTCTATTGCGTCTTCCTAGTTGCCTGCTTGTTACAATGCAACCTGGATGTATCCAGAGTGAGATGTGGACGGCTATAACAAGAGCTGTAACACATCCCACCTGCCCATCGTACTCCAGTTGTAGATTATTGAACGCCTGATCAGCTTCGCACATTTCTATGAATTATGTAATCAATGAAAACAAGGAAACCTGGCATCAGCAATGTTTAACGTTGCAGATATCAAACAGCTGCAGTGATGCCAGCGTTCCAAGTAGTTTCTTTGGTCATTGCAGGACACAGTCGACGAACACTTTCATGAAATTAAGGCCTGGCGATACATTTGCTCAAAGAAATTGGACAAAAGGCGAGATTGTATAATAGTGCCCTGTTACACTAGGTCCAATATATTGGACACAACTTTTTCCAAAAATGTGATAGTATAATGCCGGCCTTACTGACGTGTCACCTATTCTGAAATCCCTGTAAAGTAGGTCAGAACTATGACCTCTGCATTAGAACACGTTCTTCTTGTAAGTGGTCAGAGAAAACATTTCACACACTGCCGCTCATAATCGACACTAAAAAGCTCCGGAGGTGATAAGGCGCGTCACTGAAAACACGCCTAGCCTAGGGGCGTTGATTCGCATACATTTCTTTGTCGTAAACAACAGTCCGCATCGCAATGAGCAACAAAGCACCGTTCTCGATAAGCGTTGACACTGCAGACACACACCAGGTGAATCACCGCTTCCCTAAGGCCATCGTGGGATTATAACCGATTGAAATTGATCTGAACTACTGGAAAGAAGTGAGACATCTATTTTTTTTCTAGTACACTAAAATACGGAGAAATTTATCTGGAGAGCAACCACGGATAAAATATTTATACATAATCACGAAATATCAAACAGTTACAAATGTAGTTGTTAAAAGAACTAAAACTGAAAATTACTGAATGAAAGACCGTTGACCCACATTGTTTTTATTTGGAGCCGTGGAGACCCGCCCTGCCGGTTTCGCAACAGTTCAAGTTGCGTCTTCAGGTACTTTACTGTAAAAAAATAGCAATGTTTTAATAAAATGAATAATTTCATCAAAACATTTTACGTGTAATGTAGCGAATACTGCAAACAGTTCACGCGTAATAAAATTAAATGGATCCAGTATTGTGTAATTATCTTGTGTACTACTTTCATTGCTTCACATCTAATTCTTACGATGGTTTAACTGAAATTAATGATCAGGTCCAATAGCTTACTATTTTTCCCTCAGCTCTTCAGACATAAAAAGGGATTGACTTTCCGGTTTGTGTCAATGTTCAATTGTTTATTAAGCTTCTGGGACTCAACTGCGGGATCATCAGTCCCTAAACTTACGAACTACTTATAAACTAACTTATACTAAAGAGAGCACAAACATCCATGCCGTAAGGAGGATTCAAATGCCCGACGGGGAACGGCCTCGCGCATCGGAACATAGCGCCTCAATACGCTCGGCCACTCCGCCGCGACAGTGTGTGTCATATTAGGTAAATATTAAAAAGCGGGCCTCTCTGTTTTATATGTGGCTGGTTCGTCATTTAAACCGACATAATATGTGGCCCTACAATAGAATTGTTGTTGTGGTCTTCATTATGCAGACTGGTTTGATGCAGTCTCCACGCTACCCTGTCTTGTGCAAGCCTCTTCATCCGAGAATAAGAACAACAACGTACATCTTTTTTATCTGCTTACTGTATTCTTCCCTCGATCTCCCTCTACGAGTTTCACCCTACAAACTTCCTTTTAATGCTAAGAACTACTGTTATGATTACTGACAACCGCGAATGGTGTAATCAAAATTTCCCATAGGGAACGATGAAAACACGAACGTTAAACTTACATGTTGACGATGTAGTAGGCTTCAGCTGATCCACCATAGCTATGAAAAGTTTTCTGTGATGTCAATGCGAAATCGGCGCAACTGACAGGCTGTCACGTTGTGTACAAGCCGCAGGACTAGTGCCGACTAACTGGAATTCTAGGGGGCGCTAGGTGTGACGTGGGGCAATACCAGCTAGAGACAAGGCCTCACAACAGCCCGTGCAGCGTCACAATGACCAGCTGAATGGCTGGTCACTGGGCCACGCCCCCTGCCTCGTAGCGGCCTGGTCAGTATGACGTTCCACGGGCTGTTGTGAGGCCTTGGTGTTGCGTGGAGACGAGTTGCGATGGCTACCAACCATTAAACCCGTATAACAAAAGTATATATCGAATAATTTGCACAGCGTGATTATGAATTGAAAGCAACATGTACATTACAATTTTAAATGAGATAAAACTGTTACAAAATACACCCTATTGGAGTCACAATAAAGTACCACTAATTAAAAATTCTACCTAAGCTGGTTTGTGACTAAGATATCTAAAATCCTTTTCATGTGTACCATGAGCATAATACCTTCTACCTGTATTGGGTCCCCTAATGGAATAAAATAGCAGAACATACATTAGAATAACTGAGGATGAGGGGCCTTCATCCTATACTCCACAATGTTTAAATAAAATGTACCTATTAGTGGCGTATAAAAATACCAAAAGCGTCATATTTTACAATTGTACTGATTGCAGGTAGTCATAATTTGTTAATGATCCATTATTTTTTAGTTCCGTCTGATTATTTAGCGTGATGTCTGGTAACTGTGCAATAGATCTTTCTTTGTATATTTCCTCCATTGCGTTCAGAACAATAGCTATACTTTTACTGTGCACTGTATCTAAATTATTTTTTGGGTTTGTTATAGAATGTCGGTTGTCTTTAAGTGTGAATTCAATGCTGATATGGGGTCATTTATAGGACGCGATTCCACCCGTCAGCTTTGACTTGTGACGTCATCGTAGCGCGGTAGTTTTGAGGTGCGTGCGTGTTTGTCGAAGGTGGGAGTAATTGTGTGGTGGATGAGTTAAAGACGACAGTTTGTTTACAAACAGAACAGATTGTAGATTAATATTTTGTGTTTTAAAAGTGATCCGTAGCTTCTCTCTGATGGTAAGGTATAGGTTAACAGAGAGGTTTGTTTTCTTTCGCATGTGAGCGCCGAAGGCACTAAGAACTGTGATGGATGGTATATTCTGTTATCTGTAATACAGATTATTTATTATCTATGATACAAAAGTATTAAGGTATGCCGTATACGGGTTTTACGACATGTTGATGACGTCATGGGTCAAAGCAGACGGGTGGAATCGCGTCGTAAGATATTGCCCTGATATGGAACTGTTTAGGTAGAGATGTTCTTTGAAGCGCGTGTTACAAGATCTGCCAGGTTGTC
Source organism: Locusta migratoria (assembly GCA_026315105.1). Taxonomy (NCBI): domain Eukaryota; kingdom Metazoa; phylum Arthropoda; class Insecta; order Orthoptera; family Acrididae; genus Locusta; species Locusta migratoria. The sequence continues at coordinate 396,551,657 of CM048755.1, forward strand.
TTATGTACAACCGTAAAATTTTACGCTTTTGGTACTTTTATGTGACACTTAATAGGTACTCTTTACTAAAACACTGTACAGTAAAGGATGCAGCCGCCTCATACTCAGTTCTACTAATGTACAAGGCGCGTCTGAAAAGTTCGGTAAACAGTCTCAAGAAAAATAGGAAACAACAGTTACAAATATTTGTAAAGCTTATGGGACTTGATTACGGGGTCATCAGTCCCTAAACTTACAAACTACTTATGAAATAGCTTATACTAAGGACAGCACAAAATCCATGCCCGAGGGGTGATTCGAATCCCCGACCGTAGTGGTCGTGCAGACTGTGACTGGCGCGCCGCAGAACGCTCGACCACCGCGGCCGGCAAACAAGAGTTACGAACAAAATGCCTTTACTGACCTTCAAAGTAATCACCATTGGCTACAGTACACTTCTGACATCGGTTGTACCACTGTTGGAACTGTGAGCAAACGTTTCTTGTGGAATCGCTCGATGCACTGAGATCACGCGTTGCGGGATCTGTGCAACCGTTGCGAAGCGTAATCCTTTCGTGGTTAATTTAAGGTGCACTTGCACTAACATCCCATTGGTCTCCGTCGCCGTTTTGCCTAATTTGAAACAAAAATTGATGTTAACACGGTGCTTCATTTTGCACTCCATGTTGCAATGACACGAGTTCACATACAGAACGTGTTAGCTGGGTCCCAGCGTGTACCATCGCTTCGCTGCAGTGCTTTACACGATAGGGGGCGCTTGGTGACATGTCCCTCAATGTGTATGCGCAGGAACCTCATTCTCGCCAGTGCTCTTTGTAAAATATGGGACCATTCCCCGTAATATTCAGACGCACCTTGTACAATCTGTTGTTTTATTCCATCAAGGGGCCAGTACAGGTAGAAGGTTATGGTGGATCAGTTGAAGGCTACTACAGCAACGGCAACTTGTAAGATTAACTTTTGTGTTCCCGATGGAAAATTTTGAGTACACTATTCGCGGTTGCCACCAAATTATAATAGTGTTTCTACTGTAGGGTCACCGATTACGTCGGATTAAAGGACGAACCAGCGAAGTCAGCCATTTTAAACCGAGAGGCGGGGATTTCAATAATTTTTTCCTAATATAACGGACGGACGGTCCAGCCCTTTTGGCCCACTTTAGGTTACGGTAGTAGCACTAAAAGTGGGCCTTTGCGATCATCTTTTGACAGCTCAAAATTTAAATGAAAATAACGGCTTAACTATTCATCTGACACGAAAATTGAATAACCGAATTTGTAGAGGAGAAATGCTCTACAACTTTGCTCTTTTATGTTTTTTTTTTTTCATATCTCGTATCGTTTCAGAGATATTTGCAGAAATAACGGCGATTTTGGGATGTATGTCTGTCTGTCTGTCTGTCTGTCCGTAACGTGTTCCCTGTTTTTAAGACGAACCGTTCAACCGATCAGCACTAAATTTTGCACACATAATTGTAGGCCACCAGAGACCAGAACCTCCCTTTTTCAAATTTTTCGAACAAAACATACAGTAGTAATTAAAAAAAGGCCGTTTGTAATATAATTGTAATTGCAAACGAACCGTTCATCTCACACGAAAATTGAATAACCTAATTGGTAGAGGGGAAAATTCTCTACAACTTCGCTCTATTATGTTTTTTTCATATCTTGCATCGTTGCAGAGATATTTGCTAAAATAACGGCGATTTGACGATGTCTGTCTGTCTGTAACGTGCTCCCACTTTTTTGGTCGAAGCGTTCAACCGATAGACACCAAATTTTACAGACATAATTGTTGGCTACCAGAGACCAGAACCTCGCTTTTTGAAATATTTCGGACAAGAAATACGTTAGTAATACAAAAAAGCCATTTGTAACGTTATTTTAATTGCAAATAAACCGTTCATCTGACGCGAAAATTGAATAAATAAATTTGTAGAGGAGAAAATTCTCTACAACTTTGTTCCCTTATGTTATTTTTCCATATCTCGTATAGGTTGAGAGATATTTGCAGAAATAACGGAGTTTTGACACCCTCCATTAAATTAACAAAAACCAGCCGTTCGCAGATGTCACGTGACATTCCTCGCGCAGAACTGTCTCTGGCATACGCCATCTTGCGTTGCGTATTTGAAGATTTTCTTGTTATAACTTACACGTTGTCATTTCAAAGCAATGATGCACTGAAGAATTACCAAAGAGACGTTGTTCTTCGTACGATAAATGATAATCTAGTGTCTACAAATGCCATATTAGCATCAGTTAACAACGGCCAACAATAGTATGAGATTAAAGAACGCAATTCATAACTGTTAGCTGTAGCGTAGTGGGCAATGCGTTGCCGGGCGCCGTGGCTCAGCGCGCCCGGTCAGAGGGTTTAAACGCCCTCCGTAATAAAAAAGCTGAGCCAACAACGTATCGAACAAAAACGATCAGCGTCCGCAACGAAGAGAACTACCAATAGAACAAAAAAAAATGTGTTGGACTGTGACGCTGAAGGTCATTGTTTCGGAAGACGCAAGTACCTAATTTTCTTTTTCTATAAGCGTTTCAGACACAGTTATTAATTAATTTTTTATTATTTAGATTATTATTTTGGTCCAAAATTTTTGCAAAAATTTATAAAACTACAAATCTAAAGTGGCCCGTATAACACGTCAGTGCGATTTTTTTTATGTCTGACGAGCTGAGGGGGGAAAAGCAAGCAGAAGGACGTGAACAATAATCCCCGTGAACCATTCTAAGAATTACATGTAAAAACAATGTACTTGTAAGTAGTACACAAGATAATTGCGCAATAGCTAGCCTACTGGCTCCATTTAATTATATTACATCTAAACTGTTTGCAATATTCGCTATATTAAAGGTAAAAAATTTAGATGTAACTACTCTTTATTTTTTTTTTTTTATTTTTTTTTTTTAAACATTGCTATTTTTGTACAGTAAAGGTTCTGAAGATGCAACTTTAACTGTTGCGAAACCGGTAGTGTGGGTCTCCCCTACTCCAAATAAAAACAGCAAATGCGGATCAACGGTCTTTCATTCAGTCATTAGCAATTTTAGTTATTTTCAAATCTACATTTTGACCGTTTTAAAGTTCCATAATTGTGTGTGTTAAAACAACCATAAATGCTTCTTTTCCTTCTGGATAATGACAAATTAGCAAGTTATATTTTGATGCAGAACTAGAGTTCTCCCACATTTAATAAATAAATTACACTGTTTTAGATAAATAAATAAATAGAAGTGTTATAATGACACATTCGAGGTGCATGAGATAAGCATGATTTTCCACGTAGCGTATATATCGAGTCCGTGAGCTCAAACGGAAATTAGTACAGACAAGAGGCAAATATAAAACTGAACACGAGAAATACCGTAAACAGCAGAGCAATTTATTCCTTAAATGAAATGCGACAGAAACACTAGTTCCGAATAAAAATATAATTCACATTTGGATCTGAACCCTACTTCCTTTCCTTTGACTTCTCTACAACCATAAGCGGTACAAACGTTATCGCCATGTATTTATTAATGTAATTAATCTTTCATAACTTATTTTCAGAGGACACAATGTTCAAAACAAAACCATGACCTATACGTTAGGAGTTGCCACCATAACTACAAAAGACCGTCACAATTTTCACAGATCCAAACCACTAGAGTTGTGTATGCAGTGTTAATAACTGAGATCACTCGATAGCCCTCATGTGACTCTGAGCGGGAATCCAACCAAGAAGACGCATAAAGCGTTTAAATAGTGCAAAGTTGACGTCATCTTAGCTGCGCATGCGCAGAAACGCCCGATTTTTAGCACTTTAAAGGTATCTGTTTAAACAAAACTTGTGTCAGCTGCTCACTACGTCGAGGCGATATCTGGAGTCGATGCTTCGTTGTCTCGTTGATCGCTGACCCCACGAGAATATAGCGATGCCTACCTAATTCATAAATTAAATATAAAACTGGAAATTAATTAATGCTTGTTGCCACTGTTCCTATGTATACTCTATGAAACAAACCTTCACTGTTTAAAAATAGAAGGAGGTGAGTCACATGAATATCTTGAACACTGTTATTCAGGAACAACAATGAACGGCTGGTGAAGTTTTTAACTTAAGCATGCAGTCCGTCAGTTTTTTCGAAGTCACAAAATTCGACAATGTAGAAGCTCGGCCTTCACAAACAATTTTGGCGGTGCTAGATCACACATTTCCTGCGCCGAATGACGGCAGTTCCTTTCACACGCAAATACAGAACAACTTACTCCGAGGTCTCCGTCCAATAACAAAGTAACACATACGAAGTTTTCACTACATCGTGCGTAATGATTTGCAGTATAAGTGAATTTACACGTCCAGATTTAAATTGTCACTGAAATGTTCTGTAGCTCTTATATATCGCAAACGTCATTGATAATTTCCAGCCGGCCGCGGTGGCCGAGGGGACTGAGGCGCTCCAGTCAAGGTCTGCACGGCCACTACGGTCGGGGGTTCGAATCCCCCCTCGGGCCTGGATGTTTGTGCCGTCCTAGTTCGTAAGTATTTCATAAGTAGTTTGTAAGTTTAGGGACTGATGACCCCGTAGTTAAGTCCCATAGACTATACACACATTTGAACTTTTTTTTGATAATTTCCACAATGAATGTCCGGATCTTCTTTCTACCACTTTTCTTCCTCCTCTTCATGACTTCCGCTCTTGCGAATTCATATCTGCGGTGAGAACAGTGGTTACTAATCGTTTTTGTAATGGGATATAAAACATTCTTCGACAAAATTTTCGCGATTCAGTATATACATACACTCTTGCTTTCAATTAAATTTTTATAGGCGTAAACTGTGTACCACGAAAACCTAGTTTCAATAGTTGTTATTTTAAATAAAAATAAATGAAAAATAAAAAGGACTAGACCAAAAGTCACTATCGCAAAAGTACGCGGCTGTGAATACCATTAATTCTTTCAATGCTATATTTGCAAACATCCATAACTTCCCGCATTTTAATCCAAAATAGGATTAGACTTAAGCAAAAGATATTACTTTGGCCTCTGATAAAAATAAAAGCCTCTCCTACAGTGTGTGCTGGTCCCTTTTTGGCTATCAGTAAGTGTAGTGAATATTAAGCTGCTGTAGTTTGCTTATTTTTTCAGCAGAAGTCGATTTTGTCTTTACTGATTTTGACTAAAATTTCTCTTTTTTTTCTTCTCGAAAAATCAGTGGAGCTATTTACGTATTCTGCACGTTTCCGTAATCAGTCTTATGGTTCCATACATTCATTAGTAAGGACTTCAGAATACAAACGCATATTTCAAACAGCTTTGTATTTACGAGGGTAAGGTTTTGCCTTCATCAGAATAGTGTTCAGTTTGCTAACTTTATTAACACCACCACCTTTATGTGTATTACGTTACGCACTGGTACTGGATGTGGCAGATTCGTCATATTTAACTCGAGTCGAACCTTTATGTTACGCGTCCATGGTGAAGTAAAGGAAAAAAAAAAAAGAAATACAGTATAATAGAAAACAAAACACTACTATAAACAAGGATGCACATAACAAACAATGAGCAACGTACGCACGATCTGACAGTCCGAAAAAGTCTAAGACAACCGAGGTTACCCATCTGAGACTTGCCGTAAGTTCAGCTTCGCAGATCCGGCCTGCGGCGGTATTACCCGCAGGCGCACTCAACTGCTACGTCCTCCCGTGGTGGCTGTGACAGTAGTGGAAAGAGCTGCATATCTAATATTCAAATCAAAAATGTTCAAATATTTGTTAAGCTTAAGGGACTTAGCTGCGGGGCCATCAGTTCCTAAACTTAAAAAACTATTTATGAACTACCTTACACTAAAGACGACACAAACATCCATGCCTGAGAGAGGATTCGAACCCCCAACGGGGAACAATCTCGCAGCATCGGAGCATAGCGCCTCATTGCCACTCCGCCGTGGCTTTCTGACAATCAGCCATCTGATCACTCTCAGTATGCAACAACCAAATGTTTTTTACAACCTTACATTCAGAAGCTTTGCAATTCTGACGTCTTTTATAGCTGCGAATAGTTGCAGTGGTTATGAAACTGTTACTCTCATTGGGGGGAAAGGTGTTTCAGATCCCTATATGACCATCCACTTTAGGTTTTCCGTAATTTCTCTAAATACCTCCAGGCAGATGCCGGGATGGTTAGTTTCAAGGGTTCCTCCGATTTTCTTCCCCATCCTTAATCAAACAATCCGAGCATGAGCACCGCCTCTAATGTCGACGCTGTCGACGGGACGTTAAACCCTAATTTTCCTTTCTTCCTGTCCTCTTTTGTGACCATAATAAAGTCATATTAACACCAAACTAGTATTGTTTTATTGAAAAACATTCAGTTTTCAGTCGTTTTTGTTTTGTTTATTATGTCCCACTCCTCCTCATGCTCCTACATACATACGACACATTTTAGTACACTGCAGATCACGGCCGTTAAATTTCACGTTTGTTTGTTGTGGAAACAACTATTCTCTCGCCATTTTGAGACGTACGCATTCCAGTGGAGTTCTTTGTTGGATATTTGATGTAGACTGTTGATGCTCATTTACAATGTGGCTAATTGCCTGAATATCACCTAAGTAACCCCTACTGTCAGTGTAAAAGCTCGATTTGCGCATATTGTATTGTTGCTGACGTGACAGTGACTTGATATTCTGCTTCAAATTTTCAGTACAATTTAAAATGAGATTTCGAGAGTAATATTAGAACTGCGAAAAAAACTGTATCATGTCAGGTACAGCACCTCCTGTAAAGTACAATTCAGAACGTTATTTATTAATAAACTAAAAGATTATGATCACTGCCATCTATGAGGCTGAAAGTCATATGGTGGTGTTGAGGGAAGCCCATGAGACAAGGAAAGCGTGCGAACAAGTCAGAAGCGAAGCTGAATCATTCTAATAACGATACGGCCCGCAAATGGGGAAATCCACAGACATGCGCATGCGCGACTTTGTCATACGGTAAATTTTCAGGCTCGATGCCTGGGAACGGGGATATCAGAAATGACTAGGCCGGATGACTGTTCGCAAGCTGCGTTAGTAAGTATCTATTACAACTGGTTGAGGGACTGCGAAACCACGACAAGGCAACAAACTGTCGAACAACGACGTCTCGCTACAGAACACAGAGGTTTGAGGTTTGCCCATTCTGTAAAACAGGATGGGCGGAAACTGAATACAATTATATTCACAGAACACATTATATTAACTGCGAATGGTCAAAGCTGAAAATGTGTACCCAACCAGGATTAGAACCCGAGTCTCCTGCTTTTAGGCAGTTGCGCTGCCGGCCGCGGTGGCCGAGGAGACTGGGGCGCTCCGGTCGCGGTCTGCGCGGCCGCTGCGGTCGGGGCTTCGAATCCCCCCTCGGGCATGGATATTTGTGCCGTCCTAGTTCGTAAGTAGTTTATAAGTAGTTTGTAAGTTTAGGGACTGATGACCCCGTAGTTAAGTCCCATAGACTATACAAACATTTGACATTTGAGCAGTTGCGCTGACCACTACACCACTGGAGACACAGTGATCACCGCACCTGCGAGGACTACCTGTTTGAGTGCTGTGGGCAGGGTGAAACTGGGAATTTGTATCTGACGGGAGGCGTGCTTAGGTAGTCCTCGCAGGGGCGGTGATCACTGTGTCCCCAGTGGTGTAGTGGTCAGCGCAACTGCCTAGAAAGCAGGAGACCCGGGTTCTAATCCCGGCTGGGTACACATTTTCAGCTTTGCACAATCGCAGTTGATGTCATATATTCTGTGAATATTAAATTATAACAACTGCAGGATCAGAAGTGACTTCTGTTCTTTCGGAACAGACGCCACATGTGTATATATATATGCCGGTGACGAGCAATGATCCTTTCGTTAGTGGAGAATGGTGGTCAAGTTTGTGGCCCTTACTCTTACTGGAATTAGTATAATAACTACTAATTTGAGTACTGTGGGCAGGGCGAAGCTGGGAATTTGTATCTGATGGGAGGCGTGCTTAGGTAGTCCTTGCAGGTGAGGTAACCACTGAGTCCCCAGTGGTGTACGGGTCAGCGCCACTGCCTAGAAAGCAGGAGACCCGGGTTCGAATCCCGGCTGGGTACACATTTTCAGCTTTGCCCAATCGCAGTTGATGTCATATATTCTGTGAATATTAAACATTTTAGACATTGCAATTATCCCAAAATAATATTTATGGACTTTTGCGTCGGTTCTTGATGGAACATAGACAAATTAAATAACTGTATACACTGTGTATTTGTTCCACAATAATATTTATTTTTGTTGTGAACTAGCTTTCTGCAGTATTAAGTTGTCTGAAGATGGCCTAAGAAGCCGATAGCTAGTTCATAACAAAAATAAATATTATTGTGGACCAAATACACAGTGTATACAGTTATTTAATGTCCCAAAATAGTTTGTATTTATTTTAATTGTAAGCCTGATTTAGAAGATCTTTCTAAGACATGTCAAGTATTTCTCTAACGTATTTTATTTCTTAATTTCTTAAACAATTAGTTCACAAAATATTTGACTTTATTTATTTCATATCTTATTTACAACCACAACGCTTCTACATTTAGTTTCGAAAGTAAAAGTATGCACAAAAATTTTCATTAAGTTCAGTAAGACGATTTTTGAAACAGTAAAGCAATAAAAATATTTCCTGATGCCTCATTTGAATTAATGCAGCAATTTTCGACCAGCACCGAATCTGAATAAAGCTATTACTTTTGAAGAGAAGACCATTCAACAATTCGCCTTGACCACTTTGCGTACGGAGGAGATAAACATGATAAAATAAGGAAGGGGCATGTCGGTTTAACCCTTTCGGACCCTCTGGTTACAAATGTGTACCTAACTTCTACGGTGTCTAAGATCGTTCACAAGCGATTTTTCTCAATGGAAAGAACATGTATACGACACCTGAGTGTTCAATCATTTCATCATGCACAATTACTGGCATCTGTGGAAGATCGCTATAAAAATATTAAGAAGCGAGTGATGCACTGCGCAGCAGTTTACGAACTTCAGAGAACACGGAAATTGTGGGTTACTTGTATTCCACTGTATAACTGAAAGTAGAAGTTGTTATTTTGCGATGTAGTTATTGAACGATCAGTTTATTTAGTACAACAGTTCGTACTACAAAATTAATTAATGCAGTCCGTAAAAAAAGCCTTGTTCTTCAGTATACACAGTGTTGTAGTATGAAAATGAGTGCATATAATTGCATTAATGTTGCTTCTAAAATCATTGAAAATTTAACTTAAGCAAGCAAATTATACGACGCACTAACGTCAGACGAGTAATTAATATTTTCTACCACCTGGAAACCAAAGTCATCCCATTCTTTTCAAATAACCATTCGGTGGACTGATTTACTATCGCAGATGAGGCTAAGCCAGGGAATTGAGCTCATTTTGCATGCATTGCGCACGAGTCGATAGATGACGCGGCGTGGCTGGAATGCTATATACCTGATTTGGGATGCAAGAGTAATCCATAGCCTTCTACATGAATGCAGGGAACATACGGAATTTTTTCCCTCCTACCGTGAGCTTTGATTACTGATTTGTGAAGAAATCAAGTTAGGCCTACCAACTTCGTTCAAAGTACAATTATTCTGGATGCGCAAACAAGACAACTAGTTTGGGCTGTGTAACGAGAACTTGTAATAAGTGCTGACTACAACACGAATATTGAACTACCGACATTAAGTATTAATTAACAAGGAAGCCAGTATGATTCGAAAGGTACTTTCTCATGGATGAGTACAACACAAAAGTCATGTCTGTATGTAGCCGGTAAGAGTGGTAAAAGCCGTCGCGGTGGCCGAGCGTTCTGCGGCGCGTCAGTCACAGTCTGCACGGCCGCTACGGTCGGGGGTTCGAACCCCTCCTCGGGCATGGATATTTGTGCCGTCCTTTGTATTAGATAGGTCATAAGTAGTTTGTACGTTTAGGGACTGATGACCTCGTAGTTAAGTCCCATAAGCTCTACAAACATTTGAACATTTGAAGAGTGGTAAAAGGAAGGGGATTCTATCGTCCCAAATTCGACATGAAGCCACCAATGAGGTATGCACCCATTTTCAATTTCGTAATTACACAATGCTATAAGGGACGCTTTAAAAAATAGTAAGGCCACAGGTGGTGATGCGGCAGTTATTTATTTACGCGTTTCGACCTTGTCATCGTCAGAATCTGCAATTTTATCCATCAATTAGCACAGTGTTACAAAAAGAGAATTATTACAAGAGATAGACACAATACACCATAAATACAATGAAACAAGTACATGCCTAAAAGATGGTGTGAAGTTTCGTACAATTGCGCCATTTCATGGGCCCGCTGAACTATACTAGAGCAAAGTAGCAGACATCACCATCCAAGTAAACGAAAGGTGTCGCGAGGTGGTATTAGTGTACATGATAAGGAATGTAAAAGTAGGTACCATATACAAACCATAAAAGTAACAAACTAGGTTGCCATACGCAACTCGTCTTACCAAGTCAGGGTTAGCTAGTATTTTAGGCTACAACCGATATGGTCACGAGCCCTGCAGAGGCGGCGCACGCAGGTGATGTGTTGTTAGCAAAGACACTCGGGTTTGTCGTCTTGTGCTATAGCCCTTGAAGTAACAACTCTATGCAAACGACTCTGCTCTCTGTCATAAAGTACAAGTCGTCCGTCACTGCATTGTTCAAATGTTCAAATTTTTGTAAAGCTAAGGGACCAAATTGCTGATGTCATCGCTCTCTAGCCTTACAAACTCCTTATACTAACTTATCCTAAAAACACACCTACAGTCAATCCCGAGGGAGGACTTGAGCCTCCGACTGGGAGCGGCCGCGCAATCTGAAGCAAGGTTTCGTTAAGGCTGATTCCCATTAGAGGCTGCCGCGCGCAACAGTGCTCGACAGCGAGAGGACTTCGAAAATCGTTCAAGGAGTTTCGTCAGTCCCTATTAATAGCTGATGTTTAATTGTCATTGAGTTGAGACGCCACTACGATATGGACGGGCACCTATGGAAACGCCTTCAATAACTAAAATCAAAATGTTCAAACGTTTGTAAAGCTTATGGGACTTAACTACGGGGTCATCAGTCCCTAAGCTTACAAACTACTTATGAACCACTTACGAACTAGGACGGCACAAATATCCACGCCCGAGGGGGGATTCGAACCCCCGGCCGTAGTGGCCGTGCAGACCGTGACTGAGCGCCTCAGTCCCCTCGGCCTTCACTAACTACCAAGTCCTGCCGTTGCCGTGCAATTTTCCGCGTGGCAGTCCATAGTCGGAACCGGCCCTTAAGCCCCTTTTACACGATCCACTTTCTTCCGAAGATCGACTACTCGAAGCGTGGACGACTTTTTCTGCCATCGTGTAAACCAGCAGCCAACCACGGCGCAAGTGCGACTTAGACGATAATAATCTTTCGATTGTGCCGAGTGTGAAGTACTAAATTTTCGGATGCGGTGAGCACTGCGCATGCGCTGAAGCAGCGTCTGCAATGCCCAGCCCTTATTCTGTGGCCCAGCAGAAGACGCGAGGTACTGTTTTGTAAGCAACGAAGGCACGCGGTAAGTAGTGTAGTACGGAATACTATACTGGCAGTGAGTCATCACTGGCATTTTTACTTCACGTTTTCCATCGAAATAATACAAAGCATGTCGAAGGTTGATTAGTTTTTATTTTTTGTAGAAATAGATTGGACGAAAGAAAGCGTTAATGCTGTTATTTCGGCTTATGAAGAGGAGAGAAAAAAAAATGTTTGTATAGTTTATAGGACTTAACTACGGGGTCATCAGTCCCTAAACTTACAAACTTCTTATCAACTACCTTATACTAAGGACGGCACAAATATCCATGCCCGAGGGGGGATTCGAACCCCCGACCGTAGTGGCCGTGCAGACCGTGACTGGAGCGCCTCAGTCCCATCGGCCACCGCGGCCGGCAAGAGGAGAGAGCCCTCGTAGATACAGAGCATCATTTATATCACAATACGGTAATTTTAACCGCCTGAAGTATTATTTATGATCTCTGCATGTCGGTGACTACAGATACTCATTGAAAACATCATAATTATATTTTCTAGAATGCACGAAAAGAAATTCTCAAAGTAGTGGCAAACAAAGTATCAGTAGTTTGCCCAACAGTTACAGCTGAAGATTGTAAAACTAAGGTTGGAGTTTAAAAAATTCGCTCGTCTTTGCAACCACGATCGCATCCAAACGCTTCTCTTCCTGCCTCTTCGATCTTTCTTCTTGCCTTCCTGCAGAGCGACGGCGATTACTACCGTTCCTGCAGGCAATACCACAAGATATTCAGCCAATTCGCTGTGTTGGATAAAAGGTTGTGATTAAAATGAAAACCGGCACACGAAGTATTACGACGACAACCTCAGCTCACAGACCACACAGCAGACAGCACACACACACACAAATTTCGAAGCTATCGTATAAACGCAAATGATCACATAAAACAAATGAAACACGGAACCATCAGGGACGCTACAGTCGACACACTCGATTCGAGTAGTCAAATGTTCGTAAATCTATCGGACCAAACTGCGTGGTCATGAGTCCGTAGCTTACAAACTACTTAAACTAAGGTAAACTAACCTAAGGACAAACACACACACCCATGCCCCAAGGAGGACTCGAACCTCCACGGCGAGCAACCGCGCGCTCTGCAGCGAGACGCTTTAGACCGCTCGGCTACTCCTCCGCGGCGATTCCAGTAGTCAACCGAGACAAGAAAGTCGCTCATGTAAAAGGGGCTTTAGATCGCATGACAAGTAATGTGCGGCACTTCATTGTCCGTGGTAAGTGGTAATGCCTGAATTGGCATCATCTGTACACTCTTAATACTATGAATCTCGGAATTTGAATTCCCTAACGATTTTCGATGTAGGGTGTCCAATGCGTCTACTTGTAACTACCATTCCGCAGACGAAGTCGGTCAATTAAAATGAGTCACCGTAGTACAAATGATGCTGTGCCAATGCAATGCCGATTTACTCGTATACGCAATCCAGCGTCCACTACACCTGTATCTACATCCGCACTCCACAAGTCTCTGCCGCTGCGGAGCGCGCCGCTGCTCTCTGTCGGAGGTTCGATTGCTCCCGCGGGATGGATGTATTTACTGTCCTTAGGCTAAGTTAGTTCAAGTAGTTTGTAAGCTTAGGGACTGATGACCAGACTAGTTAAGTCCCATAGATTTACAAACATTTCAACACAAGCCACTATATATTGCGTGACAGGGGTATCTCGTGTCACTACTACTCGTTTCCGTATCTGTTACCCTCCAAATAGAACGAGGAAATAACGACTGTCTATGAGCCATCGTACGAATACATGCGTGAAATGTAAGTTGAATGTAGCACAATCGTTATACAGTCAGCTTGGCATTCTGGACCTCTAAAGCTCCTCATTAGCTTTCCTCGGGAAGAACATCGTCTTTCTTCCAGGGATTTCAACCCGAGTTACCGAACCATCTCACTGACACTGGTATGCTGATGAAATCTACCAGTAACTACTACCAGCTCCGAATCGGTTCTATGTCTCCCACTAATATGGTAGGAATCTGAAACACTTGAGCAATACACAGGAATGGGTTGCACTGGAGTTCTGTAACTGGTCCCCTTTACATATGAACCACATTTTTCCAAAATTCTCCCAATAAACTCAAGTCTGCCATCCGCCTTCCCCACAAGTCATCAGATGCTCATTCCACTTCATAACGCTCTTCGGTGTTAAACGCATATATACACTCCTGGCCATTAAAATTGCCACACCACGAAGATGACGTGATACAGATGCGAAATGTAACCGACAGGAAGAAGATGCTGTGATATGCAAATGATTAGCTTTTCAGAGCATTCACTCAAGGTTGGCGCCAGTGGCGACACCTATAACGTGCTGACATGAGGGAAGTTTCCAACCGATTTCTCATACACAAAGAGCAGTTGCCGGCGTTGCCTAGTTAAACGTTGTATCACCCGGCGTGATGGTATGGGGTGCATTTGGTTACACGTCTCGGTCACCTCTTGTTCGCATCAACGGCACTTTGAACAGTGGGCGTTACATTTCAGATGTGTTACGACCCGTGGTTCTACCCTTCATCCGATCCCAGCGAAACCCTACATTTCAGCAGGATAATGCACGACCACATATTGCAGGTCCTGCACGGGCCTTTCTGGATACGTAAAACGTCCGACTGCTGCCCTGGCCAGCACATTCTCCAGATCTCTCACCAAGTGAAAACGTCTGGTCAATGGTGGCCTAGCAACAAGCTCGTCACAGTTCGCGTCACTACTCTTGATGAACTGTGGTATCGTGTTGAAGCTGCATGGGCATCTGTACTTGTACACGCCATCCAAGCTCTGTTTCACTCAATGCCCAGGCGTATAAAAAAAAAAGAAGTCAAATATTTGTATAGCTTATGAGACTTAACTACGGGGTCATCAGTCCCTAAACTTACAAACTACTTATGATCTAGCTAACACTAAGGACGGCACAAATATCCATGCCCGAGGGGGGATTCGAACCCCCGACCGTAGTGGCCGTGCAGACCGTGACTGGAGCGTCTCAGTACCCTCGGCCACCGCGGCCGGACCCAGGCGTATCAAGACAGTTATTACGACCAGAGGTGGTTGTTCTGGGTATTGATTTCTCAGGATCTATGCATCCAAATTGGGTGAAAATGTAATCACATGTCAGTTCTAGTACAATATATTTGTCCAATGAATACCCGTTTATCATCTGCACTTCTTCTTGGTGTAGCAATTGTAATGGCCAGTAGTGTATTTTATTCAGTGTGATTTTGTCAAGCAACAGATTACTAGTACTGTACTCGAACATGATTTGATTTTTTTCGCTACTCATCTGCATTACCTTACATTTTTCTACATTTACAGCCAGCTACTTTTCATCACACCAACTAGAAATTTTCTGTAAGTCGTTTTCTATCCTACTATACTCACTCAACGATGTCACGTTCCCGTATACCGAAGCATCATCAGCAAACAACCGCAGATTGCCTCTTACCCTGTCCGTTAAAAAATTTACGTAGATAAAAAATTTCACACCCTCTTGGGACACTCGTGACCCAAGTCTGTATCTGTGCACATCGCTATCCCGTGACTTTTGTCTTCTCATTGTCTGTCAGCAGTATTGCGCTAGAAATGTTGATTATCACTTTGTTAAGAAGGCGGTCAAAATGCTTGGTTTATCAGAGAACGTTTGTTAACATATATATCGTTAGTCTGGCAGTATGACGTTCTTTTTCGCATCGCAAGTTTTCAAGTGACACAGTACGAGAGCAAAAAGCGTGATCCTGCATAACACTCAGTAAAGCCCAGCAGCACTGGCTTGTAACGAGATAAGAATTGATCGTTACGGAGCGAAACGTACGGAATAGCCGACGCCAGAAGCCAAAGCGCCATCTCATTTTCGTTGGAGAACTAATTACCATTTTATAGCTGCTGGCGTACTGCACGTGACGTTTACGTGCGTCTCTTTACGACTTGAGCTCCAGTACTTCGTTATCGCAGCAGTAATTCAAGAGGGCCGGCCGCGGTGGCCGAGCTGGCTGAGGCGCGTCAGTCACAGTCAGCACGCCCACTACGGTCGGGGGTTCGAATCCCCCCTCGGGAATGGATATTTGTGCCGTCTTTAGTCTTAGCTAGTTCATAAGTAGTTTGTAAGTTTAGGGACTGATGACCCCGTAGTTAAGTCCCATAAGCTTTACAAACAAAAAAACAAAAAATAATAATAATAATTCAAGAGCCTTCCGATGCGACCCCGTGCCTTGCGCTATGCGAAATCTGCGCAGCTCGTCGAGACAATGTCGCCTGTCAGGTTTTTAGGGATACGCTTGTCAAGCAGTTTATACAGGAACAGGCAACTCGTTGTGGGGACTATTGGATGAATATGCAAAAGTGAAGTTCAAATGAAGATTGTATTACGTCTGATACCCAGGTTTAATTGTCCTTAAATAATCTGTTTGTGAATAGACATACTCTCGAGAATTAATAAAATGACAGATCCATAATTACAGCCATTCGGTCCACTACTGCAGCTTACATCATATGACACCAATCCGTAGTGCAGTAAATCGACTGAAAGTTGTGCCGGACTTACGGCAGTTCACTGAATTACAGAGCAGATGTGGGGTATGATATGCATAAAATAAATTATTAGTCTTCTCTAGTCGTCGTTGAGGCACCATGTACAAGAATGGGACCGTTTGTGCACCAAATTTCAGCACTGACGTATTCACAAAAATTTATTTCAGTAAATTTATTATTATGGCCACCCAGTACGGTAACATTTTATAAACTGAGCGCATTTCCATTTCAACGACGACCATGACATCTAGTTATATGAAGTGAGACCATCTGATGATGGAAGCTAGTTCTACTCACACTGCTCGTGATATAAAATAAATTGTTCCAACATAAGCGGTCTTGTCACTCAACACAAAAAATCACGCCAGATCGCCACAATAGAATATGTAAGTTATACATCAAATAAGGGCTTATATAAATTCAGAAATACACTCTAAAACAAAAACAACAATTTACCACACAAATAGGTCACTAATTGATATTCATAAATATACCGAAAAAGAAAATGAAAAATGTAGTCTTTGGCGGCCATTGAATGAATACGTTACTCTCAACTTTAATTTCACCGGACACGTCGGTACGAATGCATAAAGGCTTGAAACACGGTCATGGTCATGTTTCATTTTGATTTATTCTTTAACCTAAAGTGTTTTTGCACCATTAATGGTATCTATCTGCGTGTTAATTATTTTATTACTTTATTAATGATCAGTGTCTCATGTTTATGTATGTTTGCCCCATATTTATATATGTTTCCACCCGAGTGATTGAACGTGTGTGTTCATGTGAATGTCACGGTCTGCACGGCCACTACGGTCGGGGTTCGAATCCCCCCTCGGGCATGGATATTTGTGCCGTCCTTAGTCTTAGTTAGTTCATAAGTAGTTTGTAAGTTAGGGACTGATGACCCCGTATTTAAATCCCATAAGCTATACAAACATTCGAACATTCATTCATGTGAATGTGGAAGGTTGCCTTTAATATTGACTGACTGCCGCGCAATGGCTTACAGTCGCCGCCTCGCGCTCTAGGCCCCGTTTTGCTGTAGTTAAGAACGCATGGCTTCGTTTGTCGTCTGCGCTAGCGTCTGCTGGGTGGCCAGAGACAAGCTTACTTGGCGGCCGTGTTGTTAGTGTCGTACCAACCTCATCTTGGACGAATAAGGTGACATCTCTGGGAGCGGTTGAAGAGGGAATTGTCTTCTCCAGGTAGCAAGCGTTGGTAAACAGTAGCTTCTGAAGGCGCCCTGAGTCCCGTTCTTTAACGCCGACAAACAGTGGAAAACATACTAAACACACAATTGCAAATGCATCCTCTATGCGACCGTTGTCGGCGCGTTCTTTAACGCCGAAAAGCAGTGGAAGACACAAAATATACAATAAAAACACGGAACTGGTAACATATAGAAAATACACAAGAAAATAAGTACACACGGAATCCTTCTTTAAGAGGACTTCCGTTACGTCGTACAAAAAAAAATGTTCAAATGTTTGTATAGCTTATGGGACATAACTACGGGGTCATCAGTCCCTAAACTTACAAACTACTTATGACCTAGCTAATACTAAGGACGGCACAAATATCCATGCCCGAGGGGGGATTCGAACCCCCGACCGTAGTGGCCGTGCAGACCGTGACTGGAGCGTCTCAGTCCCCTCGGCCACCGCGGCCGGACGTTACGTCATCAAATTTCTTCCGTCTGAACTGTTCCATCTCCTATTCTTTGTCATTCCGTGAGCAGGGAGGAAACTAGTAAGTACGTCATTGTTTTGACGTCAAAGGTCAGGGCACAGAGTAACATATACAGAGAAGAAACCTCCCCTACACCACTGTCCTACGCTGTCCTAGTAGTTCCGTAAGATGCTAGCAGGTGTCAGGCGGATTGCTGGCTTAGGGTGCCTCTCGCACGTCAGAGGGTAGCGTGGAGGGGAGGCTGAGGGGAGAGCTCGTGTCGCCTGCCACGAGGCCACGGCTGTGTCCAGCTTTCTGGCGTTTGAGGGGAGGTGGTGGTGGGGACAGCCGCTACCTGCCGCCTGCTCTGGCCAGTTTAAAGGGCTGCTTCTGACCGCAGCGCCATCATGGTACATCTTACTGAACTGCTGGAACACCTCCCTCCCCGCACCCCTGAGCGTAGGACCGGGCCCTTACGGAGGTTTCCCGTCTGTATATATTTGTCTGTGGTCAGGGTTGCACGTAGGGTTTTTTGTTATGTTTCGGGTCGGACGATCACACATCGACACCCTGTGACGGCGTGTTCGGCCGTTCCCAGTGAACAAACTTGGAATTTTCCTCGCGCGTTTCTTTATTATCGGCGTGCCAGCGATTGCCGTTCCCCCACTAGTGCTTTTTCTTACCGCGGAAGTCACTTTTGAACCCGCTCTCACTTTGATTGCACCATTGCCCGTTTTGCTGGGTTCGCTGGCCGTTTCCCCAGTACTGCCGATTAGAACCATTATTTTCCCCCTTCTCCGGAACCTGATTTTGATTATTATTCCCCTTTCCCTGTTTGACTGGTATGTTATTCTGCGGAGGGTCAAAATCAAAATCTAGATCTTCTAGGAAGGCTTGAAATTGCTCCACGTCATCTTTGCATCTCCCTGCTAAGAGAGTGTTGTGCAGACGTCGCGGTAGATTACCCAAACAAATTCTAATGAGTTCAGGCACCGGGTAGGGGTTAGTTAAATAATACTTCTTATTTAACATGTCCTGAAATTGCTTGGTCGGACTGGAAAAGTTCGTCTGTCCATCGGGCGGCATCACTTGTATGTTGTGGCGCACGCGGTCCTGCGGATTCTCTGACAAAGCTAAAAAGTATTGGCGGAAGCTCTCATAGCTTTCGCCATACCGCGGAACCGACCTCATTCACGTCACGGGTTCGCCTTAGGGATGGCGGTTATCGCTGAAACAACCGGTTTTCGGTTATACCGGTTCTTTTCATATCCAGTTTAACCGCACCGTAAAAATTGCTCAAGATAACCGGTTTTTTAAATAACCGGTTTTCGGTTTTTATTGCTATTATTTCCAATAGTTTTCGAACGAAACATATTTTGCGGCCAAAACAAAAACCGTAATCGTCGGTTCTTCTAGTTTCGGCCGAAACCGAAACTTACGAAATTTAGTTAATATTTAGGTAAATTTACGTTATACGACAAATCACTAGTCTTTCCATATTATGCAAAATCCCCTCCTAATACTACACCTTCTTGAGTATGTGTAAGCCTATCCAGGAGTCTGTAGAAGACTATATACGAAGCATACAGATTAACTGGCCTAGTATTTCCATCCGGCAGTTGAGAATATTGAGCTAACAACTCCGTAAGTTGGACTTGAGCCAGCGCATACGAATATCTCGTCATACACACAACATATATAAGTTACTGTCAGTAAATAAACTTCAATCAGTGCTGCAGAAGTATTTCTAAAAATAAAATCACAGTTCCGACTAAGAATATGGTTGTTGTCAGTGTAAATTTACGCAAATTGAACTATGAAAGCTGTGTACCACATGATCAAAGAATGTTCAAATGGGTGTGAGATCTTATGAGACCTAAATACTTAGGTTATTGGTCCCTAGACTTAAAAAGTACTTAATCTAACTTAAACTAACTTACGCTAAGGATAACAAATACATCCATGACCGAGGGAGCAGGGAGGACTCGAACCTCCGACTGGAGCAGCCGCGCAGTCCGTAACATGGAGCCTCAGACTGCACGGCTATCACATGATCAATGTTACCTAAACCCATATTGGTTATTAAAAAAGCCCCTCCCTTTCAAGGAATCAGATTAATAAAACTTGTTAGCATAACAATATGATAATACATTAAAAGTTATTATTCCAAGCTAACATAATAGGTACATGAATCGAATTTACCTTCTCTTCCAAGAAACATTTTGGATGCTTTCTCCTTAAATGACACAGCATGTTTGTAGTACTTCCACCCGTTTTCAGGTTTTAAAAGCAAATGGAGCATTGTACCTCACTGCCCCCGTACTTCGTGAAGTACTTCCACACTTGGGATGGTGCCATTTGAGACACAACCGATGTCTGGCGACGACCGCAAGGAACTACCGCATCACCAGACGGAGGCAAGTCTCGTACACTGCCGTCTAATAGGCCACGCCACACGGCAACAGGTGCATCGATGCCTCAGTAGCTGCACCAGTTCTTAAGTTCTTATTCCACGCGTATGTTGCGCGTTTCTGACTGCCGGGATTGTTCTTAAAGTATCACTGATCGCTTTGCTTAGTTTCTGCGATGACCTAATATTTCAAAGCAGTGGAAATTTTAGGAATAGCCCTAAATATTCGGGTCTAACAGTTTTAATTTTTTTAAATTATTTACAAAAAACACATTTTGAACCACTACTAGAGGAAGTAGTCGTACCGGTTTTTTTACCCGGTTCTTGGCAATAACTAAAAGAAACCGGTTACAACCGACACCAAATAAATACCGAAAAAAACGGTTATTCAAAACTAAAATACCGATATCGGTTTTAACCGGTCGGTTTTTTCCCATCCCTAGTTCGCCTTCCAGGTGTCCGCGCACAAACTCGATCTTACGCCCTTTCGGCCAGTTCGGCAGAAGCGAGAAGTCAAATTGAGTCTACCCACGCCTGCGGATGTATTCCACTGGGCGTGTTCCGGAATATTTCAAATTTGCGTACGGTCAGGAAATGGTTGTAATCGAAGCCCAGTGCTGGATCCCGATTACAACGTGCGGTCCTGTTTTGAGCACGGCTCGACCTTGCCTGGGGAGGCTCACCGTCGTCCTCAAAAGCAGACTCTGAATCACGGCTTGCGCTCCCGTCAAGGCTGCTACAAGCGCCGCGGGTCGCGTGGCCGTTACTGCACGCAGTCACTGCTGCCAAGCCACGGGCACACGTGGTTCGTCAGCGTGGTTGCAATTCTCATTTAGTGGCTGCACCAGGTTCAGCTCTACCCGTGCAGTCCTTTGCACCACATCATCTAGTGTGTTCTGCACACTAGTACCTGCAGCGGCCACAACATCGGCTTGGGCAGAAACCGCACCGACAGCGCTTTGAACCATCTCCACGTGTTTTTCGACATGTACGCGCTCAGCGTTCACCTGCGTGACCATGTCGTCAACGCGCGAATCAACGGCTTTAACGCGTTCAGCAAATCCGCCGACCCGCGTCTCTACGGTGTCAACACGTGATTTTACGGTTTCTATCTCTGTGCTGTTCTACATCTACATCTACATGGGATACTCTGCAAATCACATTTAAGTGCCTGGCAGAGGGTTCATCGAACCACCGTTATACTATTTTATCCCCCATTCCATTCTCGAATAGCGCGCGGGAAGGATGAACACCTGACTCTCTCCGTTCGGGCTCTGATTTCTCGTATTTTATTCTGATGATCATTTCTACCTATGTAAGTGGGAGTCAACAATATATTTTCGCATTCGGAGGAGAATGTTGGCGATTGTAGTTTCGTAAGTAGCCCACGCCGCAGCGATAAGCGCCATTGTTGTAATGATACCCATCCTAGATCCTGTATCATTTCCGTAACGCTGTCTCACCTGCATCATGACAATACGAAACCAGCTACCCTTCTTCCGACTAATTCCCTCAGCCAGTTTCTCGCTGAGGCTAGACATCACTTGAAATACCCGCGCCTCTTGATTCGCGACCTGTTCTTTCATTTCGTCAAGTCGCTCAACAATCTTTCACGACTGCTCTCTCATTTGTTCGGTGACCTGTTTCGATTGCTCTTTTATTTCATCGATCTTGCACAATTGTTCCTTCATTTGTTCGGTAATCTGTGTGGTCATTTGTTTCAAAAGTGTGGTGAGTGTGTCAGGTAACGCGGCTACTGGCAGACAAACACAAGATGTCCCCGGCTGATTCTAATTCCCATGACCTATCACACTTTTCCTTTCCTTGCTCCTTAAGAGCGGTTCGCCTACGTGTTGCAATTGCTGAAACTCAAACGCTATCCATTTTTCAAACCACGTTAAAATATTTACACGTACGTTAAAATATTCACAATGAAATACCAAAGCAACAAGTTCCTAGCAACCCACATGGTCAGAACACGTGGTGCCTCTGTAAGAGTTTCATACGCGAAACTGTTTTCGCATGCAACACAGTCGTGATTGCACCCGCGTTTCACACTGCGTAACCTTGATAATTATTTCCCCAAAAATGCACGTAGAAAAATGATCACTACTGAAAGAGAAAACAAATGCACTAGCAATGCGCGCTGGAAACACAACGGAAGTACCCTAGCGCTTGCGATTTCTACTCATTCATACGCACAAACACATTCAAAGGACAGGAGGGCATCTACAGAAGCAAGCAAAATTAAAAATAAAATCAGGAGACGCCAGAAGGACGAATCCTGCCAGCAGTAAGCCATGTGAAAGTAGCCTGTTATTAAAACTAGCAAGATCTCGGGCAGTTGAGATCAGCAAATGTAAGTTAAAACGCTCACTGCTGCTCTAAATTACTTTCCAAGTGGCCACAGTACATGCGCAAAGGAAATTTATCTAACTGCTCACTCCTTAAGGGAGCAGCAAACGTTTTAACAAACACCAAATCAATTTTCAATAATAAATGAATAGATAATGACATGGGACGGGGAGTTTGAAATCATAAAGCAGAGGTTTTATTCTTTAAAATCATAATCTATTCAGTAAAATAAACAAGAAAATAAATGTGGGGAGACCAATTTAAGCACACACCTTGTACAAAAGTGAATTAAATCATATAATTACTGCCCATATTGAAATTGTTTCTGCCCTTCTTGAATATGGAGGTAATGTGAGAGGAAATTTGCAATCACACAATGGATAGCTGAAAGCACATTCATTCATTCACACACACGTGCATAATGCTTAGCGGTACATTACTCTCTGGGAAGACTTGAAAGCAGTGGCGAAACGAGGCATCGGCGGCATCTTGACTAGATGGTAGGTGTCGTGATCACTAATTTTAAGTACACTGTGCACTAAACGAACTTATGTGTGTGTGGAGGGGGGGGTAGCAGCTCACTATTCTTAAGTACCACGTGGTGTGCGACCACGCCAAATTTCATAGCATTTACAAACAGAAATTAATTTAGAGTAAGCGAGCAAAGCACACGCAAGAATTCGTATAGAAGAAAACTGGTATTAAGTCAGTTATGAACAACTTTTACTTTTCGACCTTTATGGAAGACATTTTCACAGAAATTAAACTATGGTAAAAGGTCATATATTTGGTGGACGTGTTCTGATACAACGAGACTAACTTTAATAATCATGATTCATGATTTTTTATATATTTTTATTTCTTTATAAAAATGTATTTTCTTGGCAAATATATTCATCCCCAGATCAAACACCACCTTAAAACCACTCTTGGAACCTTGATTAAATGACTTGCAGCAAAGAATATGAAGGGTTATACCTTGTAAGATCACCGTTATTCGTAAAACTAATTCTAGCTGAAAGGAGCCAGTTAAAACCTTACTTTAAACATATCATTCTAGCGTAAAAATCGGTTAAAGGATTCGCGTGAATTATTGACTACTTCCTGCAGCGGAATCTTGTTCCCCGGCCCAAAATTTACAACTGACTCAAAATTACTTTAGCAGCAGGAAGACAAAGAGACGGTGGCCGACACATGTCGTAGATCACGAGAATTACACACAATAATTAATATACTAGCCACCGCGAACTAAACCATATCAGAAATGCAGCTAAGAGAACATTTATGGTGCAACGGAATTAAAATATTATAATTTACATCTGAATTTGATCTCAGAACTGGTGAAACACAACACTAAATAAAAAAGGGATGGTATTTATTAACTAATATTCCTAAGTAGGATAAAATTTCACTGACAATAAATTACTTATTCAGGTCAAACATGAGCAATGGAGGAACCAATTTTCTTAAACAATAAAAGTGCATCCCATTGAAAATTAACCTAAAGTAATCTGAACTGAGCATCGTCAGGGGAAGGATTTACAATCAACAAGCATTCATCCACTCGCACACGCGAAGCTCAACTCAGCATGCTGATACGAAGCAGAAGCAAGCGCCGCTATCGTAGGCGAAATTCAGCAAACCAGGACGTACCACACAACATAAGGAAAATAAACTTCGTAGGTGGCTCTGGTCTGTCTTTCTTTACTTGAGATGGTACGCAATAATAGCGAGATTAATTTTCATTTAAATCAAACCGTGAGCATGCAAACTGACTGAGACACACATCACGTGTTTGCTAGATTACATATTCGCACCCCACTGAAGGCGAAATGCTTAAATAATCTATTCATTTCAACAAAAATCATCGGAAACATAGATTACGAAGCAAGAATACCCAATAGTAAGGCACTAGTATGTGAGCAGTGGCGAGTACTCAGGTGACTAGCTATAAACCCTTGAAGTCGGAGTTCGTAACCACATGGTTCCGAAAACCAGTAACAATACAAAAATTCAGTTTCAGAAAAATAAAGAAAATTAGCTACGGCATGCAACCCTTAGAAATGTGTAGGGTATCATAAGGAAGCTAAAGAAATACAGCTAGACGTGATTGGATTTCAAAAATCAGAAAAATGGAATATTCTCAGTCAGAGTAAATCAATTAAGAAATAAGGCATGCACCTCCTAGAAATACATAGTATTTCATAAGCAAGCTAATAAAGGAGGTTGTACAAGGCTAGAAGAGAATTTACTGATGGACTCTGAATGCAAAGTACAATTTTGGAAACGAAACAGCAATTTAAAATTGACGGAGAGGAGATCGCAATGTACTAATAGAAATCAGAAGGATACATGCATAATTTCTTGCCTGAAGGGCATAGAAACAGATACACAGGTAACTGAAGGCTTTGTTCTAAAAGCACACCATGTGGAGTACATATCACTCGTGGAAGGAGAAAGGAAAGGAAAGGAATATTTCACATACACAACATAGAATAAAATTATTCCCACATATTAGTCGCATCCCACAAAGCTAGAAAGAAATTAAAAAGAGTTTGTACAACACCAGATTGTCTCACAAAGGTTACGGGTACCCACCGTTATCAAACCGAATTAGTTACGTATTCACCACGTTTACCTATGCAAAATCATCGAAATAAAACTGAATACACTTCCGTACATTATAGGACAAACTTATTCCGAAATATGAACCTAACTTTTGAAGTCTAACTTGAACAAACCAGACAACGAATCGCTACCATCTCAAGGGAGGAAAGAAAATCAGAACGTCTTACCAGGTCGAAGCGCAGCCACAGAGTCAAGAGTCGGCCAGCAAGTCCCATGCCAGCACCAAAAAAAACCAGAAACAGAGGTGGTGGGGAGAGCCTAGACTCGCACAGCCTATGGAGGCTCGCAACTGGGCATTGCCAACTCAACTTGTAACCAAAGGGTGCAGGAACCTCTTTGGTAGCATCAAAAGCAGAAGTTGGTAACGACTATCTATCGACATGAAACCAGAGAAATATGCAAAGCGAGCAGCCAGCAGCCGACGACGAAAATTCTTATGCATACACTCAGACATCCATCCCAGAAGATGCTCATACATGCACATACAGAATAAAGCAAGTACACATTCTCACAGGGACAGTGGCGTCACGGAGAAACCGTTCATCTTGCCACATTCATAGACACCATGAAAATTATTAGCATAATAAAATCCCTGCAATATTAACACAGTATTACAGAAACTAACATTTAAAAACATGAAATGAAATGCTATTCCTCATGCCTCCGAACGAATGGGGTTCTAGTTTAGCAATAAAAAAGGCCCATCTAGTGACCTTACATAAATTAAAAAGGTTAAAAACCTGGGGAAGACGGCAGACAGTCGTATTTCAACCTTTATTCGTATGTACCACCTTTCAGAGTCAAACATCGAAAAAATTTGAAAGAAAGTCTACGCGAAATTGAATTCTGAACAAAATTTACTTGAATTTTTTTTTCGACCCGAAGCATAACCGATCAGTGGAACGGCGCGACCCCTTGAAAAACATAAGAGAGCAATTTTCTCCTCTACAAATCCGTTTATTCAATTTTCCTCTCATATGAACGGTTAAGGCATTATTTGCAATTAAACGTAGAGCTATAAGGCCACCACAATCGGCCCACTTTTAGTGTTGCTAAATAACTTCATTCACGACAATATTCTGTAATAAAGTAGCGATTAGCGGTTGCTTATCCTTTCTGGTACGATGGAAAACCCTCCTTTGGCGGGTGAAATGAATGCCCGAAACTCGCGGATAGCAAATTATGATAAAGTTTATGACCCAAAAAATTTTGACGGTGGGACAAAACTCATCATTGTGACTCACCCTTACTTTGAATTACGGAATCAGGAAACAGTGTTTACAGTTTATGGTCACTGAAATAGAATGAATAACGACATGCTCATTGAAGTTTGCTTTGTCGATGAAGAACTATAACCATTGGCTAACAAAGATTCATTAATAGCTTCAAGAATTTGGCATGCTCGGGGATACATATCAAGATGATTTAAAATTTAAGTTCTTAATTAAACAGCACAAAATTACGGAGAAGCTGACTATACAATCTTCAAACTGAGTATGCTGGTCAAGTATTAAAATACAGTAAATGGAATGACACAATCAATAAATATAGACTTTGGTCAGAAATCTGTAGCAAAGGTAGAATATTCAAAATTTTTAGGTGTAAGCATTGATGAGGGGTTGAACTGGAAAAAAACACATTGAAGATCTGCTGAAACGTTTGAGTTCAGCTACTTATGCTATTAGGGTAATTGCAAAATTTGGTGATATACATCTTAGTAAATTAGCTTGCTATGCCTATTTTCATTCTCTGCTTTCGGATGCCATCATTTTCTGGGGTAATTCATCACTGAGTAAAAAAGTATTCATTGCACAAAAGCGTGTGATCAGAATAATTGCCAGAAGCCCATCCAAGATCATCCTGCGGACACTTATTTAAAGAGCTATGGATCTTCACAGTAGCTTCTCAGTATATACAGGGTGAGTCACCTAACATTACCGCTGGATATATTTCGTACACCACATGAAATACTGACGAACCGATTCCACAGACCGAACGTGAGGAGAGGGGCTAGTGTAATTGGTTAATACAAACCATAAAAAAATGCACGGAAGTACGTTTTTTTAACACAAACCTACGTTTTTTTTAAGTGGAAACCCGTTCGATTTGTTAGCACATCTGAACAAATAAACAAATACGTAATCAGTGCCGTTTGTTGCATTGTAAAATGTTAATTACATCCGGAGATATTGTAACCTAAAGTTGATGCTTGAGTACCACTCCTCCGCTGTTCGATCGTGTGTATCGGAGAGCACCGAATTAAGTAGGGATCCAAAGGGAACGGTGATGTACCTTAGTTACAGAAGAGACTAGAACAGCACATTATGTCCATATGCTAACACTTTTATTGGTCTTTTTCGCTGACGCACATGTACATTACCATGAGGGGTGAGGTACACGTACACACGTGGTTTCCGTTTTCAATTACGGAGTGGAATAGTGTGTGTCCCGACATGTCAGGCCAATAGATGTTCAAAGTGGTGGCCATCATTTGCTGCACACAATTGCATTCTATTGCGTAATGAATGTCGTACACGCCGCAGTACATCTGGTGTAATGTCGCCGCATACATTTACAGTCCACGGTCGCTGTCGCTCTACCTGTCGGAGCCAGCGAGGATTGTCCACGGACCAGTAATGCATGTTCAGGAGATTCAGTGCCCCATGGTTTGTGAAACCCCCTTCATCGGTAAACAGGTAGAACTGCAACACATTCTCTGTTAATGCCCATTGACAGAATTGCACTCGATGATTAAAGTCATCACCATGTAATTGCTGATGTAGCGACACATGAAACGGGTGAAAGCAGTGACGATGCAGTATGCGCATGACACTACTTTGACTCAGTCCACCGGCTCTCGCAACGTCCCGTGTACTCCTGTGTGGGTAGCAACAGCAGCTAACACACCAACTGCACCCGCTTCTCCTGTGACGGACCTGTTACGGACCCGTTTGCGTGCTACGACCATACCTGTTGCATACAGTTGGCGGTAGATGTTTTAAAATGTGCGGCACGTTGGATGCTCTCTGTCCGAGTACCGTTCTGCTTACACCCTGCAGGCTTCAGCTGCATTTTGTCGACACTCGCCATAGATGAGTATCATCTCCGCCTTTTCAGAGTTCGAATACATCAGGGTCACAGTTCCTACAACACTACAGTATCACAGACGTCTGGTAACACAGTGTACTACAGTTAGTCTGCGTGCAAAGACGAATGCAGAATAACAATAGCAGCAAGCGCTACATGCTGACACTGCGACAGCTAGACCAAACCACAACAGTGCACTACAGCCACACTCGTAAACACGGTCGTCATCGAAAACATTTCCCTGCAGATTCTGCTCGCCGACCGTGGCCCGTGTTTGTTACAACACGCAACTGAATGTCGGAGCTTTCAAGCGTCAAATTTAGGTTACAATATCTCCGGATGTAATTAACATTTTACAATGCAACAAACGGCACTGATTACATATTTGTTTATATGTTCAGATGTGCTAACAAAACTAACGGGGTTCCATTAAAAAACGTAGGTTTGTGTTAAAAAACATACTTCCGTGCTTTTTTTATGGTTTATATTATCCAATTACACTAGTCCCTCTCCTCACGTTCGGTCTGTGGAATCAGTTCGTCAGTATTTGATGTGGTTTACGAAATATATCCAGCGGTAATGTTAGGTAACTTACCCTGTATATTCACTTATGAAATTTGTTATTACCAATCCCACCGAATTCAAAAGCAATAGCAGTGTAGAATGCTCGTACTCGGGAGTGTGGCAATTCAATGCCCCATCCAAAAGATTTCATATTCCCGTAGTTTCCTCAAATCGCTTTCTGTCTGTAATGACCTCGATGTCTATAGAACGATAAACCAAAATCGTCTTTCTTGAAATTTGTATCACTGTCACTTCTTCAGATGTTCTCATACAGTTATGAACACTTATTTTCCGCCGGGCGCAGTGGCCGAGGGGACTGAGGCGCTTCAGTCACGGTCTGCACGGCCACTACGGTCGGGGGTTCGAATCCCCCCTTGGGCATGGATATTTGTACCCTCCTTAGTTGTAGGTATTTCATAAGTAGTTTGTAAGTTTAGGGACTGATGACCCCGTAGTTAAGTCCCTTAAGCTTAACGAACATTTTGAACATATTTTCCTTTCGCTAGGCTGCTGCATGGTCAGAAAAGAAGTGAATATATCAAAATATATGGGGAGGAATTGTGCAGATGTTTGATACCATAGGTTTACGAACATTTGAAAATTTTGATGTTTCGTTGAATGGTTTACACGCTGACACTTGCTGATGGCCCAGCATTGGAATCCAAACAGTTTGCAGATGGGCTGCACATCTCTTACGTTGAATGATTCTCTTCAGTCGTCTTTTATGCCGTTCTTGCAGGTTCTTTCTCCGGCCGCAGCGTTGTCGGAGATCTAATGTTTCACCGCCACGGTGGAGTAGCCGAGCGGTCTAAGGCGCCTCGCTCGCCGTTGGAGGTTCGAGTCCTCCCTGGGGCATGGGTGTGTGTGTTGTCCTTAGGTTAGTTTACTAGGTTTAAGTAGGTTGTAAGCTACGGACTGATGACCACGCAGTTTGGTCCGATAGATTTACAAACATTTTGGTGTTTCACCGGATACACGGCGCACTCGTGAAACGCTCGTCAGGGACAATTCCCACCTCGTAGTTACCCTGGAGATGGTGTGTCCCATCTCTGGCGCGTCAACACCACGTTAAAACTCACTTAAATCGTAATAACCCGCCACTGTAGCAGCAGTTAAGTGTTATCTTATATAGGCGTTGCCCACCACAACGCCGTCCTGTGAGTGTTTACATATACTCATGCCTGTACCTGTTTCTTTAGCTCTTCGGTGTAATTTGCACCGATATATTGCATCTGGGTAGAGTGAATGCTCAAGGCGAGAGAGTACTAAATGAACTAGAATACTTGTATATGGCGTTAGCTCCCTGCGATGCCCGGGTATGTATCTATTCCATTTGTTAGTCCATCACATATTTCTCCCTCTGATCATCGCGTACGCCACATTGTCCATCAATTACAGTTTCTTTTACTCGCATGTGAATCCTCATGACGTCATATCTCCGTAAAAATGTGTCTTACAGTAATTTAATTTTTCTGGAGTGAAATATTAGGAAATTGTCCGCGTGATGCGTTGCGAATAGAGTGAGTAGTAAAGACGTAACAAATTACAACTTCTTGCGTGATTGAGCAGTTTTTGTTGCATCTCAATGTATATCTTCTACCTATACATCTACATGCATATTCCGCAATCCATCGCAAGGAGCGTGTCGGAGGGTACATCATACCACTAGCAGTAATTTCCTTTTCTGTTCCATCCCAAATAGAACGAAGGAAAAGCCTATGCCTGTATGCCCCTGTACGAGCTCTATATTGTCTTATCTTTGTGGTCTTTACGCGAAATGTAACTTGGCGGCATAAGAGTCATTCTGCAATCAGCTTCAAATTCCCTCCCTCTAAATTTCCTCAATAGTGTTTCCCGAAAAGAATGTCTCCTTCCCTCTAACTATTCCTTTTTGAGTTTCCAAAGTACCTCTGTAACACTTGTACGTTGATGGAATCTATCAGCAAGAAACCTTTCAGCCCGCCTCTGCACTGGTTCTAAGACTTCCTTTAAACCGATCTAGTGGGGGTTGCAAACACTTTATCAGTACTCGAGACGGGTCCATACAAGCGTGTATAAGCGATCTTCTTTATAGATGAACCACATTTCTAAAATTTTCCCAATAAACCGAAGTGGACGATCCGCCTTCTCTACGACTGTCCTTACATGTTCATTGCACTTCATATCGCTCTGTGATGTTAAGCGTAAAAAATTAATCGAGGTGACCGTGTCAAGCAACACAATACTACTGTTATATTTGAACATAATGGGATTGTATTTTGAACTCATCTTAATCACCTTAAATATTCCTATATTTAGATCGTGCTGCTATATCTCGCACTAACTATAAATTTGGTCAAAGCCATCTTTCATCCTACTACAGTCATTCAATGTCGACACTATCGCTTACATCACCGCATCGTAATCATTCAGCCGCAGTAGCTAGTCAATCTGCCCGTCAGATGGTTATATATATATATAGAAAATAATAACAGTTCTGTCTCACTTCCCTGGGGCACTCCTGAAGTTGTCCTTATCTATGATGAACATTCGCTGTCGAGGACAATGTATTGGGCTTTATTAATTAAGAAGTCTTCGATCCACGCACATATATATGAAACTATTTCGTATGCTCATACCTTCGTTAGCAGTATGCACTGTGGCACCGTGTAAAATGTGTTTTGGAAATCGCCGGCCGCGGTGGCCGAGGTGACTGAGGCGCTCCAGTCACGGTCTGCACGGCCACTACGGTCGGGGGTTCGAATCCCCCCTCGGGCATGGATATTTGTGCCGTCCTAGTTCGTACGTTATTCATAAGTAGTTTGTAAGTTCAGGGACTGATGACCCCGTAGTTAAGTCCCATAAGCTTAACAAACATTTGAACATTTTTTTTTCTTTTGGAAATCGAGAAATATTGTCTTCCTGTTGCCCTTCATCCAGGGCTTCAAATATGTCATGGGAGAAAAGGGTAAGCTGAGTTTGACACGGGCGATTCTTCCTATGTCCATGTTGATGTACGGACAGAAGTTTTCCCATCTCATGGAACTTCAGTAGTATAGCTGTGGGCGTTTCAGCACAGTGACCTTGAACTTTCGGCCGTCGACGATAGGGTCATTGACCCCTCCTCCCTTGGCCAATTGCCTGACCGCAGATCAAAGGATACCGCCACAGGATGATTGATAGGTCTTCCTGGAAGAACGAAAGATGATTGACAGTTTACATTTAGGTCCTTTTGATTCGCTACTTGTCCGACTGCTTATCAAAGGACGCCGCCATAACGCACTTAAGGATGATTGACAGGTTGCAACATCTCCCTCGGCCACACACGACGCCTCGCCCCCCCGTCCCCCCCTCCACCCCTCGGTGCCGCCGCAAGACAAGCGGCACCTCCGACAGGTCCAGACCTGTAGACCCCTCGACATGTCTGTACTCGCACCCTGGACCACACACCTGGCCGGTTCGACGCCCCCCTCCACCCCCGGCACCGCCGCTAGACAGGCAGCACCTCCGACAGGTCCAGACCTGTAGACCCCTCGACATGTCTGTACTCGCACCCGCGACCCCTACTCGCTCGGCCGATTGCCGGACCGCCGCCTCCGCCGCCGACAGATGCTACCCCCTCCTCCTCCACGCTAGCGACCGGTTCTCAAACGACGCCGCCACCCGCCCTACCCGCGAGAACAAACAATACCGCGACGATTGTCTTGACCGCACCGACACCGCCCCCACAGGCCGACCCCTGCTCTCTTTTTACGGCGACCGCGCCCCGACAGGTCAGCAGCCAATTAAATTGCATATTTATTATTAAGCGCGCCGCAGCGATCCGTACGCCAGATCTCGATTTATGTAACAACAACAATTTCCGCCGTTTATTATTATTCTTGGAAAAAAATAAAGCTACCATAGTGTTCTTCGTATGCTAAAAAACAATTTAGATCAGAAATGCTTAGTTGGTCTCGTATACTACAGCATGTAGTATTAAATATTAAAACTCGTATGCAAAATTTGCAAGTAAGAATTTACACTCCCATCTCTCTCCACGCTCTTCGCATAGACTACAACCGACAGACGTGTTTAATAATAATAATAGCGCAGGTTACGGTAACGAACGCCACAAACTTACGTATCCATCTTAACATATACTCTTTCGATATACAGAAACAATTCTAACGAAAAGAAAAGAAATGGTCCGTTTTCGGAATTCGACCGCAACCTTAGATCTATAAATGTATCTCTTCGTTTAGACGATGCAAGCAACAGCCATCGAACGGAATGTAACTTGTATGCCAACCACTCTTTCGACAACGTAACAGCAGCAGCAGAAGACGGTATATTGTTTATACAAAAATTCCAAATAACGAAAATCGGCAATGACATTTAGCACAAAGTCTCTAAATAAACATCTGCAAGCACCGTTAACAATCGTCCAGAACGCAGAGCGCTCTCTCGGCAGACTACATAAAAGAAACATATGCTAAGTGTTTAAACAAAAACACCTAAGTTACATCTCCAAATGATCAAAACCTATGCAGACGCACCATTCTGACAAGGATAGCTCGCAATGCATTTATTTAATGGAGCTGAGCCATGCCGAAAGTTCCTAAATTTAACACTCTCTCTCTCTTTAGCGATCTTGCCCTGTTACGTTTCCTTCTTCTTAGATCGAGGTATAACTGCGCATTCCGAGATTTCGGGTATTTTAATTTTACCTCTTATTTCCTTGCTACAGCAGTACACATCCCATCTAAGAAATCTCTATGTCCTGTTACGATGCAAACTACATTTATCTGACACCGATATTCCAGCGCCCCAGATGACATTTAATCCCTATTGTGCAATGGAGAGTCGAAATAAAAGAAAAATACGTGAAATAATTTACCGATTCCGACCGTCTACACTAAAACTTTTCGAAATTATTGGCCTAACAACACCCTTATTCGACAATACAGCAACCACAGAACCGAAGTTACCTGCCCAATGCAACACAGATTTCCAGCTCGGCCCGCCCTTTACCCACAAAATTTCTACTCCGAACTAAGATTTATTATTTTAATTACAAGTAGATGTCCACCGCAAACGAAGACGCTAACCTACACGCCACAACACATGATTCTATATAGGACATGGAGTGTTTACAATTTTTGTTTTGTTTATTACAGTACAACTGAGTACATGCAACGTAATGTTCGCAAACATATCGCAACCAACTCCCGCACACTTCATTCATAACCTGCTCTCTAAGGAATGGATGGGAGTCACACACATTACAAACACGTTTGTCGTGTGTTCCGCTAATTTCGGCCAATGCAACGATGCGAGACCAATCCCCCCGCCTGTTTACTGTAAAACAAATATTTCTCCCCACACTATCTGTTTAAACCGGGCTTGCACATATACAATAGCCTCCTTTTAAAAGCATGTGTCTTCGCCATATAACCCAGTTTTCGTTTACCCTTCTTCTTAGGACTTGTGGAATAACGTAGACGATATCTATGTCTGTGGAGAATAAAGTCGTGGAATGCTAAAAAAAAAAAAATATAGTTCCTTGCTCGACTCTACAAGTAATTTACAGTCGAAACTAAAAAAACATAATGTCCGAGAGAGAGGTCAATTTTCGGGTACTCTTAATACCCAAGTAAATCAAATCTAAAAGCGTTTGCACAGTACAACGGCGCCCTTTGTAAATTCCGTATCTACTCTTTTAGAACACTTAAACAATCTTCTTGCACAATCCTCCATCCTGGTAATGCCATCTTCTCGACCCAGCGAAAAATTAAAGTCCTAACAATCAACTGCCTGGACGCTTTATAAAATCGATAACTTTGCTTACACCAGGGCTCGTGATTTTTCGATAAAGTTATTTTGGTTCTACAATTCGTCGCCAACCAAGTTAAGCAGTCGTTTCCTCGCCCGCAACCACGTTGATGTTGCTCCTTCCATCCGAAAGTCATGCTCGGATACGAACGCCACTCGGTTAAAGTGTTGTCCAAAATTCCAGGAGATAGAAGCCATCTACAAGAAGCTGCTGCTGTAGTGTAGATGGGAGCGCCTCCATTAAAAAACATCGATTAGCTGCAGTTTATAAGATATATACCCGCAGGACATACATATTTCCCCCAATGTATTCCAGAAATAGTAACTTCGTCTTATCTCCAGCGTTTGCAGTATCGAACTTGCGGAATTTACTACACACACACGCGCGCGCGCGCGCGCGCGCGCACTCCATTGTCTACAACTAGCGCACTTTAAGTAACGAAACTATAGGAGTTTTATAAAACACGTTGATTTTCGACGAAAGAATTATGATTTACCGCAGCAGGCATATCCGCTACGTAACGTAATGCACACCAACCGTAAAGTAGACAACACCAGCATACGATTAAACAGGCGATGCTTCGACGAAAGATCACTGCACCACCAAAGTCCGTTTTCTTTAGAGCTTTACCGCGACGTATATTTAGGGTATATCAACACTTTTTACTTACATTCCGTCCCATCTAGCCTAAAGCACTCTCTGTAGGCGCCAAACATTTCCAACACAGTAACAGAACTACACCTTGCAGTCAACACGAACCTACAATAACAAACGAATCTAGCCATTCCAACTCGTTTTTTGTCCCAGCTAGCATGCTGCAAGCTATGTATACGTTCGTAACAACCCAGACAGAGCTATCCTTACATCCGTCACTAACCCAGTACTAACTCTAAACAAGTTACCACAGATGGTGTTATAACCGCGATCAGTAACAGACAAGATCTCCCAGACACATAGCGTTTTAATAAAGTTTCGACCTCGCTCTCTCTCCACCCAATAACTACGTTGGTTGCCTGACCTGTCCCTAACCACAACTTTGTTTCCAATGCATAGCCCGGCAGACAATATTTCTGGAACGCTTTCTATCAGCCAATACCTCGAGCATTCGCGCACAAATCACCATCGTATTCCACTCCTTCTAACAAATTATTATTCTCGATAAACATCTGTAACACACTGTAAAAAAAAATGAGCGACGTGCACACGCACAGAACAGCTAACAAGAAAAGATCTAGATCCAAGCCAAGTTCTTATAATCCTTACAAGCAGCAACGCAAAATAGTCTACACCATTTCGAACTAATGCAACACCAGATTTTTTTTAACGATCTCCAAGAGCAATCCTTTAGAGATTAAACATACGATTAAATGCACCTCCAATGTAGGTAACTAATCCTCTAACTCGATGCTTATCGACCAAAGAACATTAATTTACCACTGCAATCATCTCCGATACGCTACCGAGAGACGTCCATTCGTAAATACAGCTAAAAGAAGATATAAATGCCCCACATCCATGCTACGAAGTATCTATATGTATTTCCACAATTGTGGATCACATCTGCGTTGCATCGTATCGCACGACTAAACAGTTCGAAATAGGTACTTCGAGCAAGCTAGCATGCATAATCACATTCCATATTATTTCTGGCTGTAGGCGAGTGCGGACCTGTTGACTCATCGTAGACTTCGGTTTGGAGCGTGTGTACGTCCTATACATGTAAACATACCCGTCCACGCTCGCACCTGACCTGGAGAAGTTTTCGGTTTAATTTTTCCTGGCCGCACCAGATTCCGAATACAAAAGAGCTATTTTCGCGAAGATAGATTTCCCCGCAGCTGACGCAAGCGATGTTTTTACCGTACGAGCTGTCGTTAAACTTTTATACGCAGATACATATACAGACAGTAGGATGAGCGCAAATTTGCGATGTAGCTCTTACAGAAACGAAACATAGTTTTTTTTAGAAATTCGATAAGAAGAAGAACGAAATTTATACCAGATGAACCAATGTGCAGTAAGTCAAACCCCACTCCATTCAGCAATGTACCGAGCAACATCGATTTAAACGAACGCTTTGCTTAGCTGTAGAATAGAACAACACAGAATTACACCTCCCTAACAGATACTTTACCGAGAGAGTTACTGCTCTCTGGTAACAAGGAACATGTCTTCTGGTATCTTCTCCTAAACCCTATAAGACCGAAACTTTCTACTCGAGAAGCTAGACACAGAATACAAGCCGTTCTTTATTATTCTTGTTATGTGTAACTTTAATTTTCTCCGCTGTAACTCGTAGTTTTAGATCCAGTTCCAGCCAGAAGCTCGAAAGGTAGAGGGAAGGTATGTTCTCGAACTCCATTACGTATCTTCGTTTCCTCCTGCACCTTCGGGCATTGCTTCTAGACGAGAACAATCGTGTATTTTAACTTTTCCCATTATTTCCTGGTTATAGCACTATGCGTCGCTATGTGTGTACGTTACCAACTCCTGTGGTAATTTCCGTATGGAACACTAGGTTTTACGATTATTGCAAACGATTGCTAGTTATTCCATCCGTTTTTAACCAGTGCACCACATTTGGTTGCAATGCAGTCCCTTCTCCAAACGATAATGCAATACGTTTTTCGTGTCTTCCGCTATTTTCGGTCAGTACACCGACGCGTGACCAATCTCCCTGACTGTTTACTGTAAAAAGCAAATATTTTATAAGTCTCAGTCGTAACCAGATTTCTCCACAACCTCTGTTTAAGCCGGGCTTACACATATGCCATAGATTCGTCTTTCTCCAGCATTAGTTTGTACTCGTCCTTTATGGCAGTTGCTTTAGCCATATATTGTAGCTTCCTTCTCTTGGTCTCGATATCCTCCATTTCCAGTTTTCTTTTCGCGCACATAAGACATTAACTGCACGTAGCGATGTAATTTCTTTAATGGGGGATGGCTTAAGCCTGTGTGATACATTTATTCTTTTCGCTGGACTTGCAGAATGACATTGTTTGTAGGTACCAGACCTAATTCGGCGATATCTATATCTGGAGGCAGTGTGGAGAACAATGTTCTGGATTGGGAGAAGTATGTTTCCCATGCATTAATGTAGCTTTTAAGTGTACTACTTATATCGTCTTTGCCGCTGCCAGTAATACGAATCTCCACCTAATTTACAGGTACACAATGGAAACTAAAAGCTGATAGAATGTAACGTACAAGCTTTTATCGATCTGGAAGGTTTAACCTGTACACCGATCAATTTTCGGGTATTTTTATTACCCCAGTACACAAATTGCAGGACACTATTAAACACTACAAAGCATCTGTTGTCCCAGATGTTTGTTATTCGCCCCCCACATGGTGGAGAAACACTTTGCAGATACCGTTTAAAAAACTTAGAGTCTTGCACAAGATCAAAAACACTCTCCATCCGGTAATCGTATATTGTAATACCCCTGTTCTCGACCCAACGACGAAGTAAGTGCCCAAATGCAGCAAACAGACCTCTATCTCTCTTTTTAGGGTAAATTGGGTCACGGATCACAAAATTCACACCACAACCAGCGGTTTTATCCCCTAGT
Source organism: Locusta migratoria (assembly GCA_026315105.1). NCBI lineage: Eukaryota > Metazoa > Arthropoda > Insecta > Orthoptera > Acrididae > Locusta > Locusta migratoria. The sequence continues at coordinate 396,589,894 of CM048755.1, forward strand.
AAGACTCCAGGACGTTCTCCAAATTATGGAGAAAATATTTCCAGGCGAAGTACTAAATAACCTCCACATAGGCGAGATTCTAGATGCATTCTTCGGGACTTGTGGTATAGAGACAAGTGCGTAGAATCGAATCCTGCATATGACAACGCGACGGTGGCGAGTCCCAAAGCGCAACAGCTGGGATGACCTCCAGGCTATAGCGAAGACACATATCCGCCGCAACTCCAACAAGGTGTTGTATTGGAATATATAAGGGATGGCCGGAGAAGCCTCCAGGTCCCATCCTCGAAACGCAAAGCATGCTCCTGGATAGCTAAAATACTCTCTGATGCGCGAATCCCTAACCTCTAAGCATTCGTATTCTATTAACACCGATACAAATATTACGTTGTACTTATAGAGTATCGGTAATTTTCCGATACTTTTCCTCTACCTTTCTGCTACCTTTCCGATACCTTTTCGCTACCTTGCGTTTCGAGGATGTGACCTGGAGGCTTCTCCGGCCATCCCTTATATATTCCAATACAACACCTTGTTGGAGTTGCGGCGGATATGTGTCTTCGCTATAGCCTGGAGGTCATCCCAGCTGTTGCGCTTTGGGACTCGCCACCGTCGCGTTGTCATATGCAGGATTCGATTCTACGCACTTGTCTCTATACCACAAGTCCCGAAGAATGCATCTAGAATCTCGCCTATATGGAGGTTATTTAGTACTTCGCCTGGAAATATTTTCTCCATAATTTGGAGAACGTCCTGGTGTCTTACTAGAGGATAATCCGCTGGTTGTGGTGTGAATTTTGTGATCCGTGACCCAATTTACCCTAAAAAGAGAGATAGAGGTCTGTTTGCTGCATTTGAGCACTTGCTTCGTCGTTGGGTCGAGAACAGGGGTATTACAATATACGATTACCGGATGGAGAGTGTTTTTGATCTTGTGCAAGACTCTAAGTTTTTTAAACGGTATCTGCAAAGTGTTTCTCCACCATGTGGGGGGCGAATAACAAACATCTGGGACAACAGATGCTTTGTAGTGTTTAATAGTGTCCTGCAATTTGTGTACTGGGGTAATAAAAATACCCGAAAATTGATCGGTGTACAGGTTAAACCTTCCAGATCGATAAAAGCTTGTACGTTACATTCTATCAGCTTTTAGTTTCCATTGTGTACCTGTAAATTAGGTGGAGATTCGTATTACTGGCAGCGGCAAAGACGATATAAGTAGTACACTTAAAAGCTACATTAATGCATGGGAAACATACTTCTCCCAATCCAGAACATTGTTCTCCACACTGCCTCCAGATATAGATATCGCCGAATTAGGTCTGGTACCTACAAACAATGTCATTCTGCAAGTCCAGCGAAAAGAGTAAATGTATCACACAGGCTTAATCCATCCCCCATTAAAGAAATTACATCGCTACGTGCAGTTAATGTCTTATGTGCGCGAAAAGAAAACTGGAAATGGAGGATATCGAGACCAAGAGAAGGAAGCTACAATATATGGCTAAAGCAACTGCCATAAAGGACGAGTACAAACTAATGCTGGAGAAAGACGAATCTATGGCATATGTGTAAGCCCGGCTTAAACAGAGGTTGTGGAGAAATCTGGTTACGACTGAGACTTATAAAATATTTGCTTTTTACAGTAAACAGTCAGGGAGATTGGTCACGCGTCGGTGTACTGACCGAAAATAGCGGAAGACACGAAAAACGTATTGCATTATCGTTTGGAGAAGGGACTGCATTGCAACCAAATGTGGTGCACTGGTTAAAAACGGATGGAATAACAAGCAATCGTTTGCAATAATCGTAAAACCTAGTGTTCCATACGGAAATTACCACAGGAGTTGGTAACGTACACACATAGCGACGCATAGTGCTATAACCAGGAAATAATGGGAAAAGTTAAAATACACGATTGTTCTCGTCTAGAAGCAATGCCCGAAGGTGCAGGAGGAAACGAAGATACGTAATGGAGTTCGAGAACATACCTTCCCTCTACCTTTCGAGCTTCTGGCTGGAACTGGATCTAAAACTACGAGTTACAGCGGAGAAAATTAAAGTTACACATAACAAGAATAATAAAGAACGGCTTGTATTCTGTGTCTAGCTTCTCGAGTAGAAAGTTTCGGTCTTATAGGGTTTAGGAGAAGATACCAGAAGACATGTTCCTTGTTACCAGAGAGCAGTAACTCTCTCGGTAAAGTATCTGTTAGGGAGGTGTAATTCTGTGTTGTTCTATTCTACAGCTAAGCAAAGCGTTCGTTTAAATCGATGTTGCTCGGTACATTGCTGAATGGAGTGGGGTTTGACTTACTGCACATTGGTTCATCTGGTATAAATTTCGTTCTTCTTCTTATCGAATTTCTAAAAAAACTATATTTCGTTTCTGTAAGAGCTACATCGCAAATTTGCGCTCATCCTACTGTCTGTATATGTATCTGCGTATAAAAGTTTAACGACAGCTCGTACGGTAAAAACATCGCTTGCGTCAGCTGCGGGGAAATCTATCTTCGCGAAAATAGCTCTTTTGTATTCGGAATCTGGTGCGGCCAGGAAAAATTAAACCGAAAACTTCTCCAGGTCAGGTGCGAGCGTGGACGGGTATGTTTACATGTATAGGACGTACACACGCTCCAAACCGAAGTCTACGATGAGTCAACAGGTCCGCACTCGCCTACAGCCAGAAATAATATGGAATGTGATTATGCATGCTAGCTTGCTCGAAGTACCTATTTCGAACTGTTTAGTCGTGCGATACGATGCAACGCAGATGTGATCCACAATTGTGGAAATACATATAGATACTTCGTAGCATGGATGTGGGGCATTTATATCTTCTTTTAGCTGTATTTACGAATGGACGTCTCTCGGTAGCGTATCGGAGATGATTGCAGTGGTAAATTAATGTTCTTTGGTCGATAAGCATCGAGTTAGAGGATTAGTTACCTACATTGGAGGTGCATTTAATCGTATGTTTAATCTCTAAAGGATTGCTCTTGGAGATCGTTAAAAAAAATCTGGTGTTGCATTAGTTCGAAATGGTGTAGACTATTTTGCGTTGCTGCTTGTAAGGATTATAAGAACTTGGCTTGGATCTAGATCTTTTCTTGTTAGCTGTTCTGTGCGTGTGCACGTCGCTCATTTTTTTTTTTTTTACAGTGTGTTACAGATGTTTATCGAGAATAATAATTTGTTAGAAGGAGTGGAATACGATGGTGATTTGTGCGCGAATGCTCGAGGTATTGGCTGATAGAAAGCGTTCCAGAAATATTGTCTGCCGGGCTATGCATTGGAAACAAAGTTGTGGTTAGGGACAGGTCAGGCAACCAACGTAGTTATTGGGTGGAGAGAGAGCGAGGTCGAAACTTTATTAAAACGCTATGTGTCTGGGAGATCTTGTCTGTTACTGATCGCGGTTATAACACCATCTGTGGTAACTTGTTTAGAGTTAGTACTGGGTTAGTGACGGATGTAAGGATAGCTCTGTCTGGGTTGTTACGAACGTATACATAGCTTGCAGCACGCTAGCTGGGACAAAAAACGAGTTGGAATGGCTAGATTCGTTTGTTATTGTAGGTTCGTGTTGACTGCAAGGTGTAGTTCTGTTACTGTGTTGGAAATGTTTGGCGCTTACAGAGAGTGCTTTAGGCTAGATGGGACGGAATGTAAGTAAAAAGTGTTGATATACCCTAAATATACGCCGCGGTAAAGCTCTAAAGAAAACGGACTTTGGTGGTGCAGTGATCTTTCGTCGAAGCATCGCCTGTTTAATCGTATGCTAGTGTTGTCTACTTTACGGTTGGTGTGCATTACGTTACGTAGCGGATATGCCTGCTGCGGTAAATCATAATTCTTTCGTCGAAAATCAACGTGTTTTATAAAACTCCTATAGTTTCGTTACTTAAAGTGCGCTAGTTGTAGACAATGGAGTGCGCGCGCGCGCGCGTGTGTGTGTAGTAAATTCCGCAAGTTCGATACTGCTAACGCTGGAGATAAGACGAAGTTACTATTTCTGGAATACATTGGGGGAAATATGTATGTCCTGCGGGTATATATCTTATAAACTGCAGCTAATCGATGTTTTTTAATGGAGGCGCTCCCATCTACACTACAGCAGCAGCTTCTTGTAGATGGCTTCTATCTCCTGGAATTTTGGACAACACTTTAACCGAGTGGCGTTCGTATCCGAGCATGACTTTCGGATGGAAGGAGCAACATCAACGTGGTTGCGGGCGAGGAAACGACTGCTTAACTTGGCTGGCGTCGAATTGTAGAACCAAAATAACTTTATCGAAAAATCACGAGCCCTGGTGTAAGCAAAGTTATCGATTTTATAAAGCGTCCAGGCAGTTGATTGTTAGGACTTTAATTTTTCGCTGGGTCGAGAAGATGGCATTACCAGGATGGAGGATTGTGCAAGAAGATTGTTTAAGTGTTCTAAAAGAGTAGATACGGAATTTACAAAGGGCGCCGTTGTACTGTGCAAACGCTTTTAGATTTGATTTACTTGGGTATTAAGAGTACCCGAAAATTGACCTCTCTCTCGGACATTATGTTTTTTTAGTTTCGACTGTAAATTACTTGTAGAGTCGAGCAAGGAACTATATATTTTTTTTTTTTTTTTTTTTTTTTTTTTTTTTTAGCATTCCACGACTTTATTCTCCACAGACATAGATATCGTCTACGTTATTCCACAAGTCCTAAGAAGAAGGGTAAACGAAAACTGGGTTATATGGCGAAGACACATGCTTTTAAAAGGAGGCTATTGTATATGTGCAAGCCCGGTTTAAACAGATAGTGTGGGGAGAAATATTTGTTTTTACAGTAAACAGGCGGGGGGATTGGTCTCGCATCGTTGCATTGGCCGAAATTAGCGGAACACACGACAAACGTGTTTGTACTGTGTGTGACTCCCATCCATTCCTTAGAGAGCAGGTTATGATCGAAGTGTGCGGGAGTTGGTTGCGATATGTTTGCGAACATTACGTTGCATGTACTCAGTTGTACTGTAATAAACAAAACAAAAATTGTAAACACTCCATGTCCTATATAGAATCATGTGTTGTGGTGTGTAGGTTAGCGTCTTCGTTTGCGGTGGACATCTACTTGTAATTAAAATAATAAATCTTAGTTCGGAGTAGAAATTTTGTGGGTAAAGGGCGGACCGAGCTGGAAATCTGTGTTGCATTGGGCAGGTAACTTCGGTTCTGTGGTTGCTGTATTGTCGAATAAGGGTGTTGTTAGGCCAATAATTTCGAAAAGTTTTAGTGTAGACGGTCGGAATCGGTAAATTATTTCACGTATTTTTCTTTTATTTCGACTCTCCATTGCACAATAGGGATTAAATGTCATCTGGGGCGCTGGAATATCGGTGTCAGATAAATGTAGTTTGCATCGTAACAGGACATAGAGATTTCTTAGATGGGATGTGTACTGCTGTAGCAAGGAAATAAGAGGTAAAATTAAAATACCCGAAATCTCGGAATGCGCAGTTATACCTCGATCTAAGAAGAAGGAAACGTAACAGGGCAAGATCGCTAAAGAGAGAGAGAGAGTGTTAAATTTAGGAACTTTCGGCATGGCTCAGCTCCATTAAATAAATGCATTGCGAGCTATCCTTGTCAGAATGGTGCGTCTGCATAGGTTTTGATCATTTGGAGATGTAACTTAGGTGTTTTTGTTTAAACACTTAGCATATGTTTCTTTTATGTAGTCTGCCGAGAGAGCGCTCTGCGTTCTGGACGATTGTTAACGGTGCTTGCAGATGTTTATTTAGAGACTTTGTGCTAAATGTCATTGCCGATTTTCGTTATTTGGAATTTTTGTATAAACAATATACCGTCTTCTGCTGCTGCTGTTACGTTGTCGAAAGAGTGGTTGGCATACAAGTTACATTCCGTTCGATGGCTGTTGCTTGCATCGTCTAAACGAAGAGATACATTTATAGATCTAAGGTTGCGGTCGAATTCCGAAAACGGACCATTTCTTTTCTTTTCGTTAGAATTGTTTCTGTATATCGAAAGAGTATATGTTAAGATGGATACGTAAGTTTGTGGCGTTCGTTACCGTAACCTGCGCTATTATTATTATTAAACACGTCTGTCGGTTGTAGTCTATGCGAAGAGCATGGAGAGAGATGGGAGTGTAAATTCTTACTTGCAAATTTTGCATACGAGTTTTAATATTTAATACTACATGCTGTAGTATACGAGACCAACTAAGCATTTCTGATCTAAATTGTTTTTTAGCATACGAAGAACACTATGGTAGCTTTATTTTTTTCCAAGAATAATAATAAACGGCGGAAATTGTTGTTGTTACATAAATCGAGATCTGGCGTACGGATCGCTGCGGCGCGCTTAATAATAAATATGCAATTTAATTGGCTGCTGACCTGTCGGGGCGCGGTCGCCGTAAAAAGAGAGCAGGGGTCGGCCTGTGGGGGCGGTGTCGGTGCGGTCAAGACAATCGTCGCGGTATTGTTTGTTCTCGCGGGTAGGGCGGGTGGCGGCGTCGTTTGAGAACCGGTCGCTAGCGTGGAGGAGGAGGGGGGTAGCATCTGTCGGCGGCGGAGGCGGCGGTCCGGCAATCGGCCGAGCGAGTAGGGGTCGCGGGTGCGAGTACAGACATGTCGAGGGGTCTACAGGTCTGGACCTGTCGGAGGTGCTGCCTGTCTAGCGGCGGTGCCGGGGGGCGGAGGGGGGCGTCGAACCGGCCAGGTGTGTGGTCCAGGGTGCGAGTACAGACATGTCGATGGGTCTACAGGTCTGGACCTGTCGGAGGTGCCGCTTGTCTGGCGGCAGCACCGAGGGGTGGAGGGGGGGGGGCGGAGGGGCGGGGCGTCGTGTGTGGCCGAGGGAGATGTTGCAACCTGTCAATCATCCTTAAGTGCGTTATGGCGGCGTCCTTTGATAAGCAGTCGGACAAGTAGCGAATCAAAAGGACCTAAATGTAAACTGTCAATCATCTTTCGTTCTTCCAGGAAGACCTATCAATCATCCTGTGGCGGTATCCTTTGATCTGCGGTCAGGCAATTGGCCAAGGGAGGAGGGGTCAATGACCCTATCGTCGACGGCCGAAAGTTCAAGGTCACTGTGCTGAAACGCCCACAGCTATACTACTAACTTCATTACATTTGAACTGTGAATACGTTCAATAATTGTACAGCAAGCTGGTGCTTATGGTCCGATTTTTTCCCTTCCATTCAAACGGAACTCACCTACTCTTTCTTCCAGTCACTTGGGTGCAGCGGATCTATGATTCGCGATAAATGCAAACCAATTAAAGGGCAAATACCGTTGAGAAATCTTTGTACAACCGAATTGGGATTCCATGGGGACCTGACGACTTATTTGTTTTCAGCTCTCGCAGCTGCTTCTCGAAACTGGGGATGCCTATCAATATATCATCCATATGGAGTTTGTTCGATAATCAAATGGCAGTATGTTTATATGGTCGTCCAGATTAAATGATTTCTTAAATATTACATTTAAAACTTCAGCTTTCGTTTTGTTGTCTTCTCTCACCACCCCAGATTGATTAACGAGTGACTGGTTAGAGGTTTCGACACGCTTACCGATTTTACAGAAGGGCAGATTTTTTGGGGTTATAGGCAAGAACTTTTGCTAAGGTATGATGGAGACAGTTATTGTATACTTTAGGCATCGATATTTTTATAAACATGCGAATCTCAACTAACGTTTGCCTGTTTTCATTTTCTTGTACTATTTTTAACCGAGAGTATAACTGTCCCTGTTGTCTCACCATTTTTCGAATATTATTAATAAACCACAATGGAAGTTTTTCATTCTGAATCCACTTTGTAGGCAACGATGTCGATTCATTCTCTGAGTGGGAGGTTAATAGACGCTTTCTAACATAAACACTCACCTAGTCTTCTTGAATGATTTACTAATTTTGATAAGCATTGTCGCTGTAAAGACATCATATTCACTACCCCCTGTCGGTCTGTACATTCACATCACTGATAAGGTGATGGCACACGTTGCCTCCATCCCCCACCCCCAACCTTCAAGGAGGCTCACGGTTCTGTCGAGAGCACGTGCGTGGCGAGCAAAGGGCCCCGGGCTAATGCAGTCTTCCTTCCTTCTCTACTTCCCAGACTGCATTTCCTTTCCCTCTCTCCTCCTTTCCTATCCTCACTCCTTCCCATACCCACCGAGGGACTGATAACGTTAGCAGTTTAGTCCCCCTATCCCAGCCAAACAACCCAACTCAACCCAACCAGCACACGTTGTTGACATACTTACCTTACCTCCGAGCAGATGGACTCGCGTGCGCAAAATTGAAGGATCGAGGGAAACACAGTTACTTGTGAGCGAGTCTTCTAATTTAACGGTGTCACTATGTTTTCGAAAGAAGAACAACGAAGTTGGATCAAGATTCGATTTACCAGAGGTCGTACAGCACGACAATGTCATCAAGGTTTTCAAGGGGCGTGCGGGGAATCGGCATTGGCGAACAGAACAGTAGTACGCTGGGTAAAAGCCTTCAACGAAGGTCGGCAAACTGTGACAGACATGCATCGGTCATGTCGTCCTAGCGTCTCTGAAGAAGAAGTGCATACTGCTGCCGCGTTAGTGGACAGTGATCGACGCCAGACGATTCGTGAGCTCACCCACGAAACCGGATAAGCGCATAGGACTGTGCTTCGCATCCAGAAGGAACGCCTAGGCATGAGAAAAATTGCATCACGATGCGTTCCGCATGAATTGACGGAAATGCAGAAATGGATGCGTTGCAACGTTGCTCAGACGCACTTGGATTTCCATAACTGTTCGACAGACAGTAGACAGCTCCATTCACACCATCAACAGAACAAGCTCTGGTAACAGTATACTACGCCTTCCCCATCGCTGGCAACGTGTTCTACACAACGCTGGTGACTACTTTGAAGGACAGTAACAGGTGCTAATATGTAACACTTTTGTATCGTTTATGAATAAATAGTTGCCACGATTTAACTTCCAGCCCTCGTAAATTACTAATTGGGAAACTTATAGGTTGAGAAGTCTTGACGAAGTAGATGAATACGCAGACATACACGGAGACAAGAGGAAACGAAGACTTTAATTTTATGGACACATTAAAAGAATGTCGCCCAGTAAGTTGATAAAACGAATAGGAGAATTCTACGAAAATAAAAGTAAGGCCAAAACTTTGCCAATTAAATGTATCGTTGTGCTTAAGGAGGTTCTTTAACTAGCCTGTGTAACTCAGGCAGACGTTACAGATAGAAAAAACATTCATACAAAAGATATTTGATTGGTAATTTGGTCAGAGAGAAGTTATAAAACGGAATGGAACATCGCGGCGTAATGAAAGAAAGAGGCGTCATTTTGAAAGGATGAAATCGTTTAGGGTAACAAGGAAGCTAACCATCGAAAGCAACATTAATTGATTATACTTTGCGTGGTTCTATTGGGACTATACGTGAATAATAATAATAACTTGCTAAATGTCCGTGCTTTCCAACGGATGTACAATAATGGCGTCTGCATACCGTCGCTTTCAAGGGTTTCGGGTCGCAGTAAGAGTGGAAACCTTGTTGGATAGTTTGGTCGATAAAATTAGTTGTGCTGTCCAAGGGATCGCACAGTACTGAAGCTTTTAGCCGATCTTGTGTACTGTGAAAGACACGACGTTTTCTAGGCACTGTTGTTCATAAGCAGAACGGGTTTAAAATTATTAGGTCGAACAAACTGCGTATTTTAATTAGAACCGAAGATATCCTAAAACAAACGGATTAAAATATTCACAGCAAGGACAAAAGGAACTCGCGTTTGAGTATAAATAAAGGAAGGGGAAAGTTAAGTTTATTCTGATACCTGATGACAAATCTGTGGATGAATACCTTTCGATTGACACAAAAATGAAGGAAATCGGCAGGGTAGAAGATCCTTACCGACTATACTTTTCATATTTTTAATCTATATAAGATTATATAATACTAATAATAATTACAATTATTATTATTACATTAATTTCGACAACAGAGAGTAACCAGGCAAACATGCACGTAATTGAAACTTAAACTTCCTGGCAGATAAAAATTGTGTGCCGGAACCGGTACTCGAACCTGGGCCTTTTGCCTTTCGCGGGCAAGCGCACTACCGACTGTGCTATCCCGACACGACCCACAATGCCGCCTCACAACTTTACTTCCGCCAGTACCTCGCCTCCTACTTCCAAACTTCACAGAAGCTCTCCTGCGAACCATGCAAGACTAGCACTCCTGGAAGAAAGGATATGGTAGAGACATGGCTTAGCCACAGCCTAAGGGATGTTTCCAGAATGAAACTTTCACTCTGCAGCGGAGTGTGCGCTGATATGAAATTTCGTGGCAGATTAAAATTGTGTGCCGGAACCGGGACTCGAACCTGGGACCTTTGCCTTTCGCGGGCAAGCGCTCTACCGACTGTGCTATCCCGACACTACTCACGATGCCGCCTCAGAACTTCCGGAAGTAAAGTTGTAAGGCGGTTTCGTGGGTCGTGTCGAGATAGCACAGTCGGTAGTGCGCTTGCCCGAGAAAGGCAAAGGTCCCAGGTTCGAGTCCCGGCTCCGGTACACAATTTTAATCTGCCAGGAAGTTTCATATCAGTGCACACTCCGCTGCAGAGTGAAAGTTTCATTATGTATGTAATTGTTAATATGTTACTGATTCTGTAGAGCTAAGACTTTTCTCAGATCAGCACAAAGGTGACATGAACCACATTCTCAGACATTATAACAAAGACACTGGGTATAAATCAAATAATTCTTAATCAAAATATCCACAGGTGTACTGCCGGTCTATAGTGTCTAACGGGCACTAATATTTCGGCGATCATACATGTCGCCATCATCAGATGAACTGACGGACTGAGCTCCTGGAAACGCGCCGGCATGTTGATCCTCACGCTACGGCTGCTCGCAGGGAACTGCGTTCTAGCCCGGTAGCGGGCGATTTAAATACCCTCGGCCCGCGGAGCGACCCCTCCGCGGTCCGCGCCCCGCGCCGCGGCCGCGCAGTGGAACCAATTGCGCCGGCGTCTGAGATGACGTCGGTGTGAGGGCTCTGTCCGCTGTGGTCGTCACTTCGTTACGTTTGCTAGATTTACTCTTAATTAACCCAATCGCTGGTTCCCAAGCTTTGCTAAGATTACAGCCACAGTCACGGTTTATAAGGTCGTCACTTGTGCGAATTTCAATGGCCTCTCTAACGATGCAGTCCCAGTATCTCGACGTCTGTACCAGAATCCTAGTGCCTTCATAGTCCATCGCATGATTCTCCGACAAACAATGTTCAGCGACCGCCGACTTGCTCGGATACATCAATCGTGTGTGTCTCTGGTGTTCAACGCAACGATCCTCGACGGTACGCATCATCTGTCCAATATATGACTTTCCACACTGACACGGAATCTGGTACACGCCGGCCTTCCTCAAACCGAGATCATCTTGGCGCTCCCCACCAGTGCACGAATTTTATTCGGCGGACAAAAAACAGTTCCAACCTGGTGTTTTTTCAAAATGCGGGCGATCTTCCCCGAGAGTGCGCCGGTATATGGAACGAACGCAGTGCCTACATCCTCCCTCGTGTTTTCATCCGTTTCCACAGGTTGTGATGTAGTGGTGCCCGTTGGACACTATACACCGGCAGTACACCCGTGGATATTTTGATTATCAAATACGGCGGGAGAAACTGAAGAATCACAAATAATTCTTACTTACATAACGCTGGATTCAATCCATATGAAAAAAATGATGATTTGTTTACCATATAACAATCATCAGTCAGATTAATATTCAGAAAATTATTAAAATTAATCGGCAATTAAATCTCATAAAAACTATCGTCTCGTGGGCGAGTAATAATTTTCCGGGTCCTGGGATAATTAATACCATAAACAGACAAGATGGCGATGAACCACAAAGGTGGCAAGAGTCGTTAAATTTGAATCCGGAGGGCCAGCGTCTTCTTCTTATGTTCCCGCCTTCTCGTAAAGTTGCTGCTACGGCAGGCCCGCAATCCTAGGAGCCGTGAAGCCGGCATAAACTCGAGCAGTACTGCGGAGCAGGTGGCCAACGTGTCACTACTTTTGCCGGCGGGAGATTCAGCGGGGCGACACTCGCGTTAACAAAAGTGACATGAGCGACGTGGCCCCCCTCAGTAGCTTGAGTTGCAGTTCATACAGGGACGAGTCCGCGATCGTCTGGTGTACACAAGTAGCCGCTATGTTCGATTTCGGTGCTTACTTGCACTGTTGTTGTTATGGTTTTCAGTCCGGAGACTGGCTTGATGCAGCTCTCCACCCTACCCTATCCTGAGCAAGCCTTTTCATCTCCTCATAAGAACAACAACCCACATCCACTTGAATCTGCTTACTATACGCGTCTCTTGGTCTCCCTCTGCGATTTTTACCCCACACACTTCCCTCCAATGCTAAATTTACGATTCCTCGATGTCTAAGAATGTGTCCTACCAAGCGATCCCTTCTTTTAGTCAGAGTATGCCAAAAATTCCTTTTCTCACCAATTCTGTCCAGTACCTCCTCATTAGTTATGCGATCTACCCACCTAATCTTCAGCATTCTTCTGTAGCACCACATTTCAAAAGCGTCTATTCTCTTCCTGTCCGCACTGTTTCCTGTCCATGTTTCACTCCCGTCCAAGGCAACACTCCACGCAAATGCCTTCAGAAAAGACTTCTTTACACTTAAATTAATATTCGATGTAAGCAAATTTCTCTTTTTCAAAAATGCTTTTCTTCCCATTGCCATTCTGCATTTTATATCCTTTGTACTGCGACCGTCGCATGATATTTTACTACCCAAGTAACAAAACTCATCTACCACCTTCATTGTTTCGTTACCTAATCTAATTCCTTCAGTATCGCCTGATTTTCTAAGACCTCATTCCATTATTTTTGTTTTGCTCTTGTTAATATTCATTTTATACGCTCTCTTCAACACACTGTCCATTCCATTCAACTGCTCTTCCAGGTCCTTTGCTGTCTCTGACAGAATTACAATGTCATCAGCAAACCGCAATGTTTTTATTTCTTCCCCCTGAACTTTAATTCCTATTCCAAATTTTTCCTTGCTTTCCTTCACCGCCTGCTCGATGTACAAATTGAATAACATTGGAGAAAGGCTACAACCCTGTCTTACTCCCTTCCCAACTGATGCTTACCTTTCATGCCCTTCGAGTCTAATAACTGCGGTCTGGCTTTTGTGCAAGTTGTAAATAACTCTCCTTTCCCTGTATTTTACCCTTGCTGACTTCAGAATTTGAAAGCGTGTATTCCAGTCAGCATTGTCAAACGTTTTCTCCAAATCTACAAAAGCTAAAAATGTAGGCTTGCCTTTCCTTAATCTATCTTCTAAGATAAGACGTAAAGTGAGTATTGCCACCCGGGTTCCTACGTTCCTCCTGAACCCAAACTGATCTTCCCCGAGGTCAGCTTCTACCAGATTTTCCATTCTCCAGTAGATAGCACTAACCGCCAGAAACTTCACAGTTCTACTGTGCATACTTTTGCGATTTAGGTGAAGTAATCGCATTCTGTGCCGACTTTTCAAAATAATGCAATGGTTTGCATATTGGGCAGTAGGTGTGATATAGTTTTCATTCTTTTCGATGTATTCACTCTTGTCTTGCTCTGCAGCAAGAATTAGCAACAGTTTTGTTTCAAGTAACAGCCTACCTCATCATTCTGTTTGATACTTTCAGAACACATTATTTGAATGAACCGTCCGACATCTTGTTTGTAGCCTTCTCCTGTTGCTACCAGCGGTGGCCGAGGCCGGGCGCCGTGGCTCAGCGCGCCTGGTCAGAGGGCTGAACGCTCTCTGTAATAAAAAAGCTGAGCCAAGAACTCTTCGAACAAAAACGAACAAACATGATCAGCGTCCGCAAGGACAAGAACTACCCATAGAGCAAAAAAAAAAAAAAAAAAAAAAAAAAAAAAAAAAAAAAAAAAAAGCAACTGAGGCGCTCCAGTCACGGTCCGCACGGCCACTACGGTCAGGGGTTCGAATCCCCCCTCGGGCATGGATATTTTTGTCGTCCTAGTTCGTAAGTAGTTGATAAGTAGTTTGTAAGTTTAGGGACTGATGACCCCGTAGTTAAGTCCCATAGACTCTACAAACATTTGAACATTTTTTGTTGTTGCTACCACTTTCATTCATTTATTAAATAACAGAAACCCCTACTCGATGAGAGGAGGTCCAATTCCAGCAACGACCCTAGCAGCGGAAGGTTAACAGGTAAGTCACCTGTTGAATGGGAAGCGGAATTCAGGCAGGTTAATTAAAACTCACTTCAATAGTTTCTTCCATAAAAAGAGAGAGAGAGAAAGAGAAGACACTGCAATACCAACCTGAAGTCGACTGAAGTGCAATTTAATAGTCCGCGAGCGGCATTCCATGTTTGGACGTTGGCAACGACGCCGCAGCCAATAAGCAGCCGCAATCGCGCGGCCAATAACAAGTAGCTTTCTCTTTATGGTTTGTAAACAAATCGGCGTAGTGGATGTAAATTTCTTGATTAAAATACTGAATTTCAATATATGTGAATTTTTTTATTTACAATCTGTAATGGAGATTGAGCGTACTGGCTGTGTTATGTAGCCAAAATTATTTTCACCAGTGACTTTAATTGTGGTGATTACATGACTTTCGCAGCCTTTACAAGCGCAATTACTTACACTGAGCGGTTCTGAACCGGAGATTTAGGCGCTACTACGAGACAAAACTTCTTGTGTAACAAATGTTCGTTAAGCGTAAGGGACTAAACTACGGGGTCATCAGTGCCTAAACTTACAAACTACTTATGAACTACCTACAACTAAGGACGGCACAAATATCCATGCCCGAGGGGGGATTCGAACCCCCGACAGTAATGGCCGTTCAGACCGTTACTGAAGCGCCTTAGTCCCCTCGGCCACCGCGGCCGGCTCTTGTGTAACCTGTGTACCTAACCTTAAGGCTGCGCTGGCCTGTTGTTGGTTTTGAAGTGTGTTAAAGAGAAGTCTGAAAGTGTGTTCGAAACATCCTTTCACTTAAGAAAGTGATCTGTAGCGTAGCCTTGAGAAGGTCAGGTACAGGTTAAGCAAGAATTTCTTTTTAGTACTTGAGGGCGCGTAGCGCCCCAATCTCCGGTTCAGAACCGGAACTTCGAGATACACGGATACTTCCCAATTACCCAACATCTGGATCTTTCTTAGGGAAGTGAACACTAATTTTAATAACATTCATTATTCACGTATTGAAAGGCACTGGAAAAATTACTGTCGTCATATTACTTGAGAGAGAAACACGTATTTCAATTTACGTTACAAGAAATTATTAATTCTGAACGGAAAAGAAGTGCATGTGAAGAAAGGCCACTCGCGGACTCATAAACTGCACTTTTACACTGAAGTCTACCTCCGTAGCTAACTGGACAGAGTCACTGAGTGTTACGCAGGGAGAACAGGTTGGATCCCGGAAAGGGAATGGGATTGATGTTTGTCTTTAGCGCAAATTCGCCATCATTGGCAAGCAAGTCAACAAGCAAAGTCAAAGCAGTCAAACAAGCAAGCAAACAAGTAAACAAGCAAGTCAACAGGCAAAGATCCCATGTTCGAGTCCCGCTTCCGGCATACAATTTTAATCTGCCAGGAAGTTTCATATCAGCGCACACTCCGCTGCAGAGTGAAAGTTTCACTCTGAAGTCAACAATCGACGGCAAACGAAATGACTTGTACTAGGCGTCCAAACCATCCCAGAAGTGGTTTCACAGCCAATAACGCCGTACGATCATAACATATAACAACCGATATACAAAATACAAGCAATTTACGTTCTCAGAGAGACGTTAAATGTTAAAGAAATACCATAGCACGATAATTAAACAAATTTCATTATGTTCAACAACAAATATTTTGAGTGTTAAATAAAAATGAGGTAATTGTTTAAAAAAGCGAATTCACCATAAGAGCAGGGCCTATCACTTAAAATGTATGGCATGACATCATAGAATTTTTTTACCGGTTTCGAAAGACACTCTAATTATAAGTATAGCGCTACAAAATCACGACAAAAGAAATCTTTCACGTGTTGCGCCCAAGAGGCAAAAGAGGTTCAAGCATACGCCAAAGAATGCGATAGGTAGCCAACCATGTTTATTGCCAGCTCATTCTACGGACTGGTCAGCCGTTTCCGCCGGAGATTCGAGTCCTCCCTAGGGCATGGGTGGGTGTGTTATCCTTAGTGAAAGTTAAAGTAATTTGTAAGTCTAGGGACTGATGACCATAACGGTTTGGTCCAATAGGTTTACAAGCATTTGATTTAGCTGCCTAGGAAACGTGCAGAGTGTATGTTTAATTTTCTCCAGTGGGATCATTCAGAATGTTGGTGGAAGAAAGCCAGTGGCACACAGGGACATCGTCGCCACCCATTTTACAAGCATGCGAAAAAGCGCTGGCGGAAGTATGAGGTACGAATCAAGTGCCCCTCCACTTCCAAAACTTTGTCTCTGGAAACATCCAAAATTGCCGCGGTGGAGTAGCCGAGCGGTCTAAGGCGCCTCGCTGCTGAGCGCACAGTTGCTCGCCGACGGAGGTTCGCCGGCCGTGGTGGCCGAGGTGACTGAGGCGCTCCAGTCACGGTCAGCACGGCCACTACGGTCGGGGGTTCGAATCCCCCCCTCGGGCATGGATATTTGTGCCGTCCTAGTTCGTAAGTAGTTCATAAGTAGTTTGTAAGTTTAGGGACTGATGACCCCGTAGTTAAGTCCCATAAGCTTAACAAACATTTGAACATTCGACGGAGGTTCGAGTCCTCCCTGGGGCATGGGTGCGTGTGTTGTCCTTAGGTTAGTTTACCTTAGGTTAAATAGTTGGTAAGCTACGGACTGACGACCACGCAATTTGGTCCGATAGATTTACAAACACTTGAACATCCAAAATTTTGCTTTCAAAACTACCGATCATGTTCAGATGTCCAGCAAAGCAATGGCCAAAAATCTGCGTACTTTAGGTTTAATCGTCTTCAACTCAACGCATTTAGAATGATTGTAGAAAAATGTGAGTGACCACAGACGAGAGAGACATTACACACAATCCAAATATGCCTGGACACGCTGGTGGAAGTATGCAGAACGAGACAACCACGTACTCCCCTAACGATTTCCTCTCTGGATTAGAGAGAAACAAGATTACTTCTCTTTCCCAAACCATAACCATTTAAAAGAAGGTATTATGCGTTAGCGTATTCGGTCTCGGCTTGCCAACGCAACAATGTGGAATAAAGGCATGTCGACGGCCGCGGTGGCCGAGGGGACTGAGGCGCGTCAGTCACAGTCTGCACGGTCGGGGGTTGGAATCCCCCCTCGGGCATGGATATTTGTGCCGTCCTTAGTGTTAGGTAGTTCATAAATAGTTTGTAAGTTTAGGGACTGATGGCCCCGTAGTTAAGTCCCATAAGCTACACAAACATCTGAACATTTGAAAGGCATGTCGCGAGCGCACCATAGCTACAAGATTCATACATAAACTGAGCATATACTTTGACCTATCGAGATACAATGAAAACCTGTTACTACCAAACATTGGTAACAAGTGGCGCTCTGAAATTCAAATGTTCAAATGTTTGTAAATCTATCGGACCAAACTGCGTGGTCATCAGTCCGTAGCTTACAAACTATTTAAATCTAGGTAAACTAACCTAAGGACAAACAAACACACTCATGCCCCAGGGAGGACTCGAACCTTCACGGCGAGCAACCGCGCGCTCCGCAGCGAGACGCTTTAGACCGCTCGGCAGTGGCGCTCTCAACATATGTTTGCCTTAATAGTGGAGCTGTAAAAAATTACCATAACTCCAACAATAAGAATAACTTGACGTTACTGTAAGAAAAAAATCGAAATTTTACACCTGCCGGCCACTCAAATGAGTCTGATCAATGACCACACTGGATAACACTATTATCGACTTTCCGAGGTTTCGCTCGTCACTTTCGTAGAGTAGAGAAACAGAGTTCGCGCTGAGTCATGGTTCAAGCTAACCTCAAAAGCTTCGATGGATCCTGGAGAATTGACGTATCGCATGCTACCCGCCATCTAACTGAAAAGTCGAGCAAGAACCGGATCGGTATCAACGGGTGTTCAACGGTTACCCGTAACTGCTAAAAGACGAACTACGTGGTCGAAATTTCTAGTACTGTATCACTTGCGGTGTAACGTTCTAAATCAGCGGCACTCAACATGCGGCCCGCGGGACACTCGTAGCCCGCCGAGCGTTTTTTAGTAGCTCGGCAAACTTGTCGTCCAGTATTCAACATTTCGCAATAAAAATCTCTATTGACTGGCTGATAAAAATGGGCGAGATGCGTACAGCGAAATTGACGAAGCCAGTGCCCTGAACATAACCAGCACGTTCTCCACAACGCACGTCGTTTGTTGTGAAGCAGGTCCCTCTGAATGGAGCACTCAAGTGTTTACGCGTCCCGTGCTACCGCTGTGCTTTCCCCCTCTCTGTCCTCTCGGGTGGCGGCTGTGGCAGCTAGGACAGCGTTCGCAATCGCGTCCTTTCCGGTGCTCTGAAATATCCGTTCTGAATCCTATCAAGTGTCAAACTGTTAATTTGGCAAGGGCAAAAAAAGGTTCGGATATAAGTGTTCCATTTTTTATGCTTCCTGCAAAATTGGTATTTGTTTGTAAAGTGGCCGAGGGGACTGAGGCACTCCAGTCACGGTCTGCACGGCCACTACGGTCGGGGGTTCGAATCTCCCCTCGGGCATGGATATTGGTGCCGTCCTTAGAATCAGTTAGTTCATAAGTAGTTTGTAAGTTTAGGGGCTGATGATCCCGTAGTTAAGTCCCATAAACTATACAAACATTTGAACATTTTCAAATCAAATGTTTGTAAATCTATCGGACCAAACTGCGTCGTCATCAGTCCGTAGCTTACAAACTACTTAAACTTAGGTAAACTAACCTAAGGACATACACACACACCCATGCCCCAGGGAGGACTCGAACCTCCACGGCGAGCAACCGCGCGCTCCGCAGCGAGACGCTTTAGACCGCTCGGCTACTCCACTGCGGCGAACATTTTGGGAAAGCACTGTGCTGAATTTGCAAATCAACCGTAAATATCGAAGCACCGCCAATGTACTGATGATAATAAACACTCCATAACACACGAGGGGCAATGTAAAAATAAGTTAACCGATACTGCCGCAGCGGAGTGGCCGAGCGCATTGAGGCGCTATGCTACGATGCACAAGGCCGTTCCCCGTCGGGGGTTCGAATCCTCCCTCGGACATGGATGTTTGAGCCGTCTTTAGTATAAGGTAGTTTGTAAGTTTAGGGACTGATGACCCCGCAGTTAGGTCCCTTAAGATCTACAAACATTTGAACATTTAATCGATACTATGCGTGACTGTGCTGAAAGTTTCAATTTGCAGCTTTTGCTTTTCAAAAGACAACATCAATAAAGAGATTTGGACACCTTTCCATCTCTAAAATCCTTTAATTTACGTAATTTACAAACACTGGAGAAAGAATTTGAATATGGGTTTAAAACAACAAACAAGTGAAACGTTGCCTCAGAGTTTTTATGACGCCTTTTTCGGTGCTCTCACAGGTTGGCCCACCAACATTCCGATTTGAAAATGTTCAGATGCTTGTTAAGCTTATGGGACTTAACTACGGGGTCATCAGTCCCTATGCTTACAAACTACTTATCAACTACTTACGAACTAGGACGGCACAAATATCCATGCCTGAGGGGGGATTCGAACCCCCGACCGTTGTGGCCGTGCAGACCGTGACTGGAGCGCCTCAGTCCCCTCGGCCACCGCGGCCGGCTTCTGATTTGAGTCGACAATAATACCGTGCGATTCAGTTGTGACAAACTGCTATTACCATTACTCTGGACATTTGATTTCATATTATAAAGACAGTATTTGTTAAAATGTTATACTTGGAAGCCGGCCTCAGTGGCCGAGCGGTCTGCGGCGCGCCAGTCACAGTCTGCACGGCCGCTAATGTCGGGGGTTCGAATCCACCTTCGGGCATGGATGTTTGTGTCATGTTTAGTATAAGGTAGTTCAAAAGTAGTTTGTAAGTTTAGGGACTGATGACCCTGCAGTTAAGTCCCTTAAGCTTAACAAATATTTGAACATTTATACTTCGAAACTTGAACAGTGCATTACGAATTGTTGTTTTTACTGTAACATGTCTCTGACATTGAGAGTTCCTAGATGGCACTGGCTTGAATCCCTTGTCGCTGATGCACGGAGCTTGGCGGGGACTAATCGGATGATTTTCACAGGATAAATGACAACGCTGCCTTAGGGTGCCTCTCGCACATCAGAGGGTAGCGTGGACGGGAGGCTGAGGGGAGAGCTCGTGCCGCCTGCCACGAGGCCACGGCTGTGTCCGGCGTTTGAGGGGAGGTGATGGTGGGGGCAGCCGCTACCTGCCGCCTGCTCTGGCCAGTTTAAAGGGCTGCTTCCGAACGCAGCGCCATCATGGGACATCTTACGGAACCTTCCCTCCCCGCACCCCTGAGCGTGTGACCGGGCCCTTACGGAGGTTTCCCGTCTTTATATATTTGTCTGTGGTTTAACGCAGCGCTTTCCGAGACGGGGAGGCTTACCGGCCCCGGTCCGAATCCACCCGGTGGATTAACGAAAGTGGTCGGAGTGCCGGCCAGCCTGGATGTGGTTTTTAGGCAGTTTTCCACATCCCCCTATAGTCCATTAACCGAGACGAGAGGTACGTGACCAGGGGTGGACAAAACAGGGTCGCTGGCTCAGTTTCGCTGCATTCGTTTCAGGTGTAAGGTCGTGGTGTGTTTTGTCATACAGCAGTGCTATTAGACGCCAAACATTTAAAATTAATTTATTTTAAGACTTTATAAAACGTGATATTCTCCGAAAATTTCCCAAATCTGTATCTTCGCTTACCACAACAAGCACTTTGTCAAGTGTTGGAAATTTCTTGCGAAGAACTTTTCTTCGTATCGCATTTCAGTCAAAGTCATCAAGACGTTCTGAAAGCTTTGTTGTAATTCTTTTTTCTTTTTTCCCTTGGAGGCTTCAAAGAGAGCGTGGATTTCATAACTATATCAGTCATTGACTGTTCTGACCACAACAGCTGCGTTTTATACACGCTAGGAATCATGTGTTTCTCTGAAGAACTTTATTACTTTTTCTTTGATCGCTTCTTGAATAAACTCAAATTGAAGGCTGACATAATAAGGTTACTCTTACGTGACATTTATGACAGAGAAAAAAAGAGACACACCGACTATGAATGTTGAAAGGCCGGTCGCGGTGGCCGAGGGGACTGAGCCGCTTCAGTCACGGTCTGCGCGGCCACTACGGTCGGGGGTTCGAATCCCCCCTCGGGCATGGATATTTGTGCCGTCCTAGTTCGTAAGTAGTTCATAAGTAGTTTGTAAGTTTAGGGACTGATGACCCCGTAGTTAAGTCCCATAGACTATACAAACAAACAAACAATGTTGAATGTTATTGTAAACA
This sequence comes from Locusta migratoria, assembly GCA_026315105.1. Taxonomy (NCBI): domain Eukaryota; kingdom Metazoa; phylum Arthropoda; class Insecta; order Orthoptera; family Acrididae; genus Locusta; species Locusta migratoria. The sequence goes on from CM048755.1 coordinate 396,611,437, forward strand.
CTAATACCTTCGTTACTATTCAGCACCTGGTCCTTTAAGATGAACAACTATTATCACTGCTAATAACAAAACACACAACGACCTTACACCTGAAACGGATGCAGCGAAATTGAGCGAGCGTCCCTGCTTTGTCCACCCATGGTCATGCGCCTCAGTGTGTTTGCAGTACGTCTCTCGTTTCGGTGAACGGAGTATAGGTGAATACCGGGCTGGTCCCCAAGTCCCGCCTCAGTTACACGACTCGCAGACATTTCGTAACACTTTACACTTTCGCACACATATAACACTATACGCAGACATTTGTGATACACATTTCCTTGCCGGCCGCGGTGGCCGAGGGGACTGAGGCGCTCCAGTCACGGTCTGCACGGCAACTGAGGTCGGGGGTTCGAATCCCCCCTCGGGCATGGATATTTGTGCCGTCCTTAGTCTTAGCTAGTTCATAAGTAGTTTGTAAGCTTAGGGACTGATGACCCCGTAGTTAAGTACCATAAGTTCTACAAACATTTGATTTTTGAACACATTTCCTTCTGGGGGGCATGGGGTGGCGGCAGGAAGGGCATCCGGCCACCCTGTAAATAGTAACACATGCCAAATCCACGTTTAACTCAGTGCCGACCCTGCATGTGCGGGTAAAGGGCCAAGAGAGACAGACGGACAAATGACACATCACTGTAAACTGACGTGGGCTGTCCCTACTGGATGTAATGCACAGATGCCAGAACGCTAGGACTGTTAACACACTGTTTTTCTTATTAACCCCCAGTGCAAACAGAGAGGTGTTGTAAGTCAGTAGTATTGTAGATCCGATTTGAAAGCAGAGCTTTTTTTTTTCTTTAAACTACGTTCCATGAAAAGTCTTTTCAGCCATTTAAATTTCAGCCGCGAATTTAAGTAAGATTATTTAGCGCCAGCATTCTCTCTAAATATATGCTACTTAATGAATAACAGTTACATCAAGATAGGTAGTACCAGGTTGTAGAATTCTAAATAAAAGCTAGCTGTCAGCATCCATAGTAGAAGATTTCAATGTTTAATCAGATTTAAGCAAAAAAAAAAAAAAAAAAAAAAAAAAAAAAAAAAAAAAAAAAAAAAAACTCTTAAACACTGCCATTTATTTACTTTTGAAACATGAGCAGTTGAGTGTCAAAACCTGTATGAAGTTACCTCAGCAAGATTTTTACTAATTTGTGGTACTTGATTGTATATTACACAGTACCTGTGAATATATGTATGTTTTATGCTATATTTGCAATATTATGATTTGGTGCCTGTTACTCATTTCATTGTAAGCGTCAATAATGTATAACAATCACATGGCATTGTTGCATTCTGAGTAGTAAGTAGTTATAAAATTGGTCCCACCATTGCAAATATGATCACAACAACAGGCAATTAATAGAAGAAAAAATAGTAGTCAGATGAATATATATATGCCACGTTGCCTGCCGAAATTATCATTTCTTCAACACTCATTCACACAATCAACATTAATTGTAAACACTTATTGGTATGATGTCTTTCGAAAGAACAGACAACACACCGACATATAAGTAGTATTGACATGCGACGATGTCGTTCTGGGTTTCAGTCTTCAACGCTAATGTGACAAAATCGTTGGACCTCGTGTGGGAATGCCTGATGGTGAACATTGAGAAATATGATGGAGGGAAGCTACTTTCTTAGCGTGGGACTAATGAGAATTTTGGACGCACGGAAGACGCGCTCGGGGTAGACAGGAAGTCTTATCCTGAAGTCTTCAGTTCTTTCCAGCTCTAAGATCACAGGGTGCAGTAATGAATATTAATTTTTATAGGTTTCATTTTGGAAAGAACTAAACGACAAAGGTCATCAGTCTTTCTTTCATATTTTTATATATATCAGGTACGGTAATATGTTTTACTTAATTTGCTCTATTTCAATGGTACAACACACGAATATAAATTCAGAGACTGAAGGCGAGGTTTCATGGATGCACAATGTTCCGAGTTAACGATTAACGTTAAATTCCGTTAAATTGTCCGTTAAGTGACGCTTTAACGTGTAACCAAGTTAACTCGCTAGTAACGAGTTAATGATTAATGAAATTAACTTTTTGGTTAACGCTGTCTACCTCTGGCAAGTATTATAGTGGCAGTTCACAGTAATCACTCGTACTGTCTACTTTAAAAAAATCGCTAAATGTCATATTCCATTGATTAACGGACGTTACGAAAAAATACATTTAACAAAAACGCAACTGCTTGGAAATTGCTGTCAAAAGGTTGCAGAAGAGTTTCAGATGGTCACTCAAACTTTTTTTCTTTGAAATTAATTATGTTTTGTCTAAAGAACAAGTGCACAAATTCTGAAAAACTTAAAAAGTATTTACTAACAATAAGTTCAGCTATATTTCAAAAAGCAACGTACTCTTCTATTAAGAATTATATATTCAAATAGATTTTGATGCTAAAAGAAATTGGTGTAGTTATTTCGCAGTGTTATTTTGTCCTGTGATAATGTTGTGCCCCACTTGAAATAAAATTTCGGAGAATTTGGCCCGAGGAGGAAAAAGGTTGAGTATGGCTGTTATAAATGCTCTCCTCCCCCCCCCCCTCACCCCTATGCCTTTGTCAGCGGGTCGCCTAGATCACAGAGATGCCTTCGTGGAAACGTTATCGAACTGGTAGCGGATACGGGCCCTCTCGGCATGCCGCTGTCTTGTGATCTCAGGAAGCCCAGCTTAGATAACGGCCGCCAAAGCGCATCACCTATTTTCAATGTGAGAAGACATCTTGTGGTACGAGTACCATAGGTCACTATTCCATACATCTACAAAACGCAAATTTAATTATCAAAGCGAACAGTTTGGCATCATAATAAACTTATATGGCCATAGTTTTTCTTAGCACTACTAACTCCTTGTATTCTCCCTGTAGAGGAAAACTCTGCTGCCATTAGAAGGAGATCATTACCGGCCAACATTCGCTGTATTTTAAGAAACTGATAGTATAACATTTATGTTATTTGATACAGTAACGTTGCGAGAAGCTGTGTTTAAGTTTTAAAATATAGGATATTACAGCTTAGAAACTAATAAAAGCTTCCAATAAAGAGGAAGAAGATACCCTACAGTGGTATAACATCGCTAGACTATTTTCAAAATCTGTGAACAAGGAAAGAAGAAAATATTGTAAGAGCTTAGTCAGATGAGAATGTTGATCCAATCTTATTACAGGAACTGGAAGATGCTGCAGGGTCCATGAGAAATAGGAAGTTTAATATGGGCATTAAAATCTTAACGTTAGGCATCTAAATTTTATGAAATTGTGGTGGAAGAAAGGCCATTTTCCAATAGGATGGCAGACCTCAGTCGTTTTTCCTGTTTCTAAAAACGAACGCTGTGATCAGTGCAATAACTATAAACGTACAAGTCTACTATATTTTTTGTATAAGATATATGCCAAGACACAAAATGGTTGAAGGTTTTAACAGAGGCTTTCCTGATAGAAAAGTAAAATGTTTTCAGACCGGAATGATCTTATATAGACGGTGTTTTCTCTGTAAACTAAAAACAGAAAAGCATAGAGATTTTAATCTCCCAACGTATACAGCATTTCTGGATTACGAAAAGGCCTTCAACCGGGTGGTGCGAGCTGAATTATATGAAATTTTAAAGGGTTACGAAATTCCCCAGCGTTTAATAGCGCAAATTAAGAGTCTGTATGCTGATAATACTATCAACGTATGTATAGGATCAACCATTAGTACAGGAGTGACAAAAATAATGCAAGGACACAGAGGAGCGTGTCCTTTATCACACACACTTTTGCAGATACATGCAAATGAAAAAGTGAATAAATGGCAAAATAAATGTACACTCTTTAACTCACTCCTTTTTGCACACGAGCAGATAGTACTCGCTCACGAATACGGAAGACGATCTTCAACGAGTTGTGTGGTCCTTACATACTATGGCAAAACAATATAATTCAACAATATCTACAAAGAAAAGAAAAGATATGGACTTTTGTGCAGAAGAGTGCCTTAGAGCTAAAAATCATAATCTAATATACAGGATGAGTCACTAACTATTGCCACCAAGAATAACTCTTAAACTATGATAGAAGCTGAAGAGATAGTGGGACAAAAGTTGCATTGGACAACGGGGGTCAGAACATGATGTTGGGTTTTTGTTGCTAGGTGGGATCGCTTCAGAGATATGAAGGCCAACTTTGTTATAATTTGGTACTTACTTTCTGATAGTGGCTATCGAGACGAATTCAATGAAGTGTAACAGTAAGGTATTTCATGGTCAACAAAAGTCAAAAAGGTTGCATGAACGTCCATTCACAAAAGGTGAATCTTCTTCTTATGGATTTAACGGTATTCCGTATCACTTCGGCACTTACAAATGCACATGCTCTGACAATTCTCTCTCGTATTTGGTGAAAATGGTATATATCGTCGTATACGGCGTATCCATCTAACGTGCATTTGATCTTTAAACACCATTCGACGGCTGCGCAATACAACATGGTAAGACTAGTATCATCGAAGCAAGCGAATGTGAATGATGTATTCCTTCGAAGAACAAGTCGATATGCTTCTCATTTGCGGAGAATGCCAACGTAATTCAGAGAGAGATAGAGACTTATACGCTGAAATGTATCCTCAACGTACTCACCCTACACGTCGTACATTTAAATATGTGTATGATAAATTGAGAACAAATGGATCTTTAACGTATCGGAAACATATCCAGCAAAGGAAAGTTACTAACGAGGAAGCGGAACGTGAGATTCAGAGGAATAACACATTTATTAATTTGATTTTATTTACTGACGAGACTACATTCACGAACCGTGGAAATGTTAATTTGCATAACATGCATTATTGGGCAACTGAAAATCCGTGATGGCTGCAGCAAGTTGCACACCAAATACAGTGCTCGGTGAATGTATGGTGTGGTAATCTGGAGGACAGGATCATAGGTCCCTATTTCATCTAGGGAAATCTTAAAGGTAATGTGTACATCACATTCCTGCAAGAAACATTAGGTATGTTATTGGAAAAAATATCTTTAGGAAAAAGGAACAGAATGTGGTATCAACACAATGGGTGTCCGGCACATTTTTCACTGATGTCAAGAAATGAGTTGCAAAGACGATTTCCAAATCATTGGATTGGACGCGGATATATGTCGTGGCTGGTTTGTTCGTCAGACTTGACGCCTCTGGATTTTTTCTTGTGGGGATTCATAATAGACATTGTCTATAAAGAAGTTCCAACTACACCTGAAGATATGCGAGAGAGAATTGTCAGAGCATGTGCTTCCATAAGTGCCGAAGTAATACGGAATACCACTCAATCCACGATAAGAAACTGCAGCGCTGTATTGATACCAATGGTAATTACGTCGAATACCTTCTGTAAATGGATGTTCATGCCACCTTTTTGACATCCGTTGACCTTCAAAGACCTGACTGTCAGAAAGTAAGTACCGAACTATAGCATCAAAAATAAAAAAGTTAAGCTTCATATCTTTGAAGCGACCCACCTAGCAACAAAAAACCAATGTCATATAATGACCCCCGTTGTCCCATGCAACTTTTGTCTCACAAATGTTTCCGCTCCTATCATACTTTCAATTCGGCATTGTTGGAGTTTCAAAAATGTTCAAATGTTTGTAATTCTATCGGACCAAACTGCGTGGTCATCAGTCCGTAGCTTACAAACTACTTAAACTAAACTAACCTAAGGACAACACACACACCCATGCCCCAGGGAGGACTCGAACCTCCACGGCGAGCAACCGCGCACTCCGCAGCGAGACGCTTTAGACCGCTCGGCTACTCCACCACGGCGGAGTTTGAACCTTACGAAGCGATAGTTCGTTATCTTGGTGCTTCGAACCGCCATCTGATTGTACGCGATTCACTCTGTTTACTTGGCAGTGTCTACTTGATATTTTTGTAGTTGTCTTTCAAAAATGTCAAAAAGAAAATACTTAAGTGGTTAGGAAAAAAGAAAAAGACTTGCAATTCAAAAGGAAACCATCAGCAGACTACCTAAACTTACTTCATTTTTCACTTTTGAAGAAACAAATGGACAGAGTGATTCATCTAATTCATCATCTCAAGTTATCTTCAAATCTCAAAGCTTAGAAAAGGTGCCCATCCTATACATATTATAAATGCGAAAGTTTCTATGTTTCTTACCGCATCACGCTAAAACTGCAGCACTGATTTAGATGAAATTTCATATAGAGATTTCTTATGTCTTGGATTAGGACGTAGGCTACTTTTCAAAATGTTTATTATAAGTTATTTATTTGAAATATATCCATAGAAATACATAACGGTTGTAAAAAGCTTCTAATACAAAAGCAGAGAAACAACGTAGTGTAGGTCATGTTCAGCCGCAATGGTTAACGCATACTGTCACAAACTTTCAGTACTTTGGTCAATGGTTCGTGTCCTGCTATAGTGAAATTTTTTTTCTCTGTTATTGTTATCTTTTTTACTTTCGAATATACAAAAAGATTCTGGGATTGTGCCAAAACGGCTTAACTGACATATAATTACATGCACAAGAAATCTGAATGTTGGCGTTTGTGCCGCATTCATTTTCATTTGTTGTAACAAATGAAGGAAGTATTTATATAAATTGAAGACTTTAAATAAAATATACTCTAAGTACCATGGCTAGAAAAAACATACACGTTTTGTGTAGAATGGGATCTAGATACCAAGCCCTATTTTGTGTACAAAGCGCGAACTGCCATGTATAAATTGCGTACGTAAACTGCAACGAAAGTAGTAGCAAATGCACTCAACAGATGGCAGGCGGTACGCTGCAGTTAACATATGAAACGTTGTGTGTTCGGCCAACTGCAACGAAAGTAGTAGCAAATGCATTCAACATATGGCAGGCAGTATAACACTCATGAAAATATTTCTCAGGACTTATAATGTGTATTCAATTGTGATATTATCCAGGTTCTTAAATATTGTTTTCTCCTTGGTTTTTGATGACGTGTATTGGACTGTCACCTTCAACTATACATGTTCGAACATTGTGATGTTATCGTAATTTTTTAAAATTGTATTCTCTTTGTATTTCAATGAATAATAGTTTCTTTGGTGATTTCGATTATTTATAGCATTCGAACGTTTGAAGCAGTGAATTGACGTGACTTTGCTGGTTAGATTTCACTGATTCAATCTTTCTCTGGTGATTTCGTTGGTTTGTTTCCCTGTTATATTTATTGTTTCTTTCATTCCTTTAGTTCGCATTTATAGGATCAGGATAGTTTCTTTATTCGTTACATTTGTTGTTTCTTTCGTTGGTTCGCTTTGCATTTGTAGGATCTCAACAGTTCGTTTCTCCGTTAGATTTCTTTTTTATTTCGTTACTTTTCTCCGTTAGGTTTGCTGTTTATTTTGTTCCTTTACTTGGCATTTGTTTTCAATTACTGTATTGTTGTTATTGTAGTTACTTACTAGATTTTGTTGTTTGGTCGGATATTTTACGACACCAGTTCCTCACTTCAGGTATTACTGTTTAAGTTTCTAATGCCTAGCAAACGCAAGTCAAATCTATCTCGGAGCTCTAAACGCGCTCGAGCTATGAAGATAGCGAGACAGCAACAATCGCCTACAGATGCTGAAGAGCGGAAAATGAAGCAGGCGGAGCGGCAGGCAGTAGTTGGAGCGCTGCGCAAGCTGATGATCGGCGTCAGCAGAACGCTGAACGCACTGCATCTCTGCGTGTTTCTGAGACAGCCGAAGCAGCAGACGCACGCCGACGTGCTGTTGCACAACGACAAGTTCAACGTCGGATGAATACCTGGGGTTTCGTAAAAAAATGTGCTTTCAAGTAAGATCCAACTTTGGATTACAGTAACCACACACTCATCAAAATTGACCGTATGAACAAGGCATGCACTTTTTGTGGGGCACTTAAATGGAAGGAGGAAACGGCGGGAATCTGTTGCTCTGGGGGCAAGGTATCCGTACCTATATTAGAAGAGCCGGCGGATCCTTTAAATCAATTATTTTCTGGAGACACCGACGAGTCACAGCAGTTCCTAAATCGTATAAGAAAATATAATGCATGTTTCCACATGACCTCCTTTAAGGCAGATAGAATTCTAGCAAAGCCTGGGTTTTCACCGACCTTCAGGGTGCAGCGACAAGTGCACCATAAAATCGGGGCCCTTATACCTCCGTCCAATGGTGAAGCTAAATTTTTGCAAATTTACTTTATAGGGGACGACGAGAGAGAGACTGATAGACGGTGTCAAATTATTCATGGAGTTGACGTATTGGTGCACGAGTTGAAAACAGTTCTGGAGAACGTGCCCGACGATAGCTGCAAGCTGGTAATTGATGCAGATCGTGTGCCAAGCGGGCAGCACGCACGGCGCTACAACGCACCGACCGTGGCCGAGGTCGCGGCTGTGGTCACAGGTGCTGACCATACTGGCCCCAGGGACATTGTCCTGTGTAAGCAAGACGACTCTGCTATTACCAGAGCAAAGGCATGTTTTCAATACAATTTTGAGTCGCGAGCGGAAAAGGGCGTCTCCTTTTCGTGGACATACCTGGGGGCACTGGCAAGACATTCCTGTTGAATTTGCTGCTGGCCCAGTTGCGCAAGGACAGGAATGTCGTGCTAGCTGTTGTGTCCTCTGGTATAGCCGCGACCTTGCTCAGCGGAGGAAGAACTGCCCACTCGGTATTCAAGTTTTCTTTGAACCTTGCGAGTGAGGAAATGCCCACTTGCAATATAAGCAAAACCAGTGATCGCGCCGCTCTGTTGCAGCAGTGCAAATTAATTGTGTGGGATGAATGCTCGTTGTCACACAAGCGTGCGATGGAGGCGCTCAACCGAAGCTTGCAAGACATCCGTGGTAACGGAATTTTGCTGGGTGGAGTCCTTGTCTTGCTCGCAGGCGACTTCCGACAGACGCTGCCGGTCATAGAGCGAGCCACTGCGGCAGACGAGATCAACGCGTGCCTCAAATCCTCGCCTCTGTGGGCACACGTAGAAAGTTTACAGCTCAAAACTCATATGAGGGTCCAACTCTACAACGATTAAGAATCTGGGCTCTTTGCTCAATACCTCCTCGACTTCGGTGAGGGCCGCATCGCAACGGACGCGGAAGGCCTAAAAAATTTGAAAACCACTTCTGCACTGTTGTAAGCTCGGAACATAACCTAATTAATGAGGATTTTCCAAGTTTACATGACAACTTGAGCAATGAGAAATGGTTATGTGAAAGAGTTATCTTGGCACCTAAGAATGAATCGGTGAGAAATATCAATAACAAAATTATTGCTGAAGTACCTGGTGAGGTAACTACTTACATGTCAATCGATATAGTGATGACTACAGATGACGCAACTTCATACCCTGTAGAGTTCCTAAACTCATTAGAGCTGTCAGGGGTGCCACCCCACAAGTTGGAGCTGAAGGTGGGTGTGCCTGTTTTATTGATGCGTAACTTGGATGCACCACGATTATGCACTGGCACCAGGTTACGCATGACGGACCTGAGAAGGCATATCGTGCAGTCCACCATCATCACCGGTGTAGCCAAGGGAGAGACTGTATTTATACCACGAATTCCCATCATCTTAACAAATTTGCCATTTCAGTTTAAACGGTTACAGTTCCCATTGAAAGTGGCCTTCTCGATTACTATAACCAAGAGTCATGGACAAACATTAAAATTGGCAGGTATTCATGTGGCCACCCCATGTTTCTCGCACTGACAGCTCTACGTAGGCTGCTCCCGTGTATCGAGAGCTAGAAATCTCTACGTATACTCGGAGAACAAGAAGTCTCGAAACGTCGTTTACAGGGACGTATTGCAATAGATTTTTGGCTCTCTACCCGTTCCAAGACAATTATATATTCCGTGCTAACAATGTCGCAAACAGTCATGTAGTTATTTATGCACTTTCTTGGCACTTTAATGTCTGACTATTGAACCGCGGGTAACACCGCGGGGAGCAGCTAGTATTTAATATGGACGATAACATTTGTGTTTCGAGTTCATCAGTTCCAGTTATGAAGACAGCGGCACACACATCACAACATGCTTCTTCCATCTCAAGCCACTTGGATTCACCAGACAGAAGTATGTTAGAAAACATATCTCAAGACCCTGGTAAGTACTGTGATGAAATTTTAACGGAGAAGTCCGGGATATTTGGATTCACAAGGGCCCAGAGTTTTTCTAAAACAAAAATAGCGACTTCTCAGAAACCAGTACACATTTTGCTGATGTAAGTGGTAAAAGAAAAACCAGAAAATTAACTAGGACTGTTTTCACTCGAAAATTGACGAATGTTGAGTGTGTGGAAAGAAAGTGGCTTCTGTTTTCACCATCCATGAAATCTGTGTACTTTTATTATTGTCTCTATTCAATAACATTGTCGGCAATAATTTGAGTTCTTCCAAGGGATAAAAAGATTAGAAGCTTATAAACATCTTATTAAAGGAACATGAGAACAGTTTACAGCACAGGGAATCAATGAGGAGTATTGCTGCAAGAAGCAAAATTGTTGGACGAGTTGATACTGGATTGCTTTCCCAGTTTAATGCTGAGGTCAACTATTGGAGGGGTATATTGAAAAGAATTGTTGTGAAATTTTGGTCGTCAAGAGGACTACGATTTCGTGGAGAAAGTGCTATTTTGGGTTCTGAAAACAATGGAAATTATTTGGGATGCTTGGAATTAATAAGCGGATTTGATCCTTTTCTTGCTGATCATATAGGGAAGTATGGCAATTGTTGCCAAGGAAATACGTCCCATTTGTCTGCAAATATTTGCAATGAATTTATTAATGTAATGGGACAGAAAGTGTTAACGACAATTGTCAACGAATTAAAAGCAGCCAAGTACTATTTAATGAGCGTGGATTCCTCGCCATCGTTCGGTACGTAAAAGATGGCCAGCCTGTTGATAGATTTTTGCCTGTGGAGGAGCATAGGGCTCAAAGTATAAAAGATACTGTTATTAAGTATTTGCATAGCTTTGACATTTCAATAAAAGATTGCCGCGGACAGAGCTATGATAATGCAGCAAATATGGCTGGAAAGTATTCAGGTCTTCAGGCAAGAATAAAAGAAAAATGTGAATTTGGTATTTTTCTACCATGTGCCACACATTCACTAAATTTAGTAGGCGTTCAAGCGGCTGCATGTGTTTCTGAAGCAGTAGCATACTGCCAGGTTGCCCAAAAAATTGTTCACCTTTTTTGTGCTTCGAACAATCGTTGTAAAGTTTTGAAAGAATGTTTAGGGGCAAATAAAGTTCTGAAGTCTCTCTCTGAAAGCTGATAGTCTGCTCGTGCGGACGCTCGTAACGCTTTGCATAATGGCTACTGTGATCTTTTTGAAGCTTAAAAATCAATTAATAGGAACACTGATCAGCCAGTGGAAACAAGAAATGAGCCTCAAAGTCTTTGCAAGAAAATGAAAAAACTCGAGACCATTCTCCGAACGGAGAATGGTCTCGACCTTTTGAGAACTATCAACAACACAAATGTAACTTTACAAAGTAGTACCGTCACAATAGACGTTGCAACAGAACTTTTTGCATCTATTTCCAATTTCATCAGTTCTGTAGGTCGTGGATTCGATCAGTATGAATCTTCAGTCAAAGAGAAAACTCCAGGTGCTGACTATAAGGGTAATTCCCAAAGGACGAGAATTTGCAGCAAGCATATCACTTTTTCCGAAGATTCGTCAGAGACTGTCCAAGTGAGTGCCAAAGAAAACTTTAGTGTAGAAGTTTTTCTGCCTATAATCGACACATTGGAATCTAGTTTGAAGTGACGTTCAGAAGCATATGGGAAAGTTAGCAAACATTTTAGTTTCCTTTCTCAGTTAAAACAAATCGATTCTGAACAGTTGAGAAACAGGTGCAAAGAATTTGCAGAATTTTATGATGAAGATGTTAATGCTGATGAGCTCATATCAGAATGTTATCATTTAAAACAGTATTTAAAAAAATTCCAAATGAATCTACAGAGCTAAGTATATCATCCTTACATTCTTGAATAAAAGCAGATAAAATAGAAGAAACCTTTCCGAATGTAGAAGTTGCTACCCGGATATTTCTTTGTCTAATGGTAACCAATTGCAGTGGAGAGCGTTCATGTTCCCAGTTAAAGAGAATCAAAAATATGTTATGAACGACTATGCTACAGGAACGACTTACTAATTTATCAATCATGTACATAGAAAGTGACGTCCTTCAATAGTTGAACTTAGAAGACATAATAGAAGATTTTGCATTTCAGACATTCCGAAACGAACCTTTAACAGCAACGCAAGTCCAATTTGCAGAACAGTAATCACTGGTATTTTATTTGTGTATCTCTAACCATAATAACCAATAAATTCACTAATCAAATATACATCATTCTGATGAGTTCCTTCAAAGGAAAATTCTGTTTTGTTGTAGGCTCCCCTAATCTGTGTACCAATTATCTGCATAGAAAGAGACATACTACAAAAACTAATCTGTGTGCCAGTTATCTGCATAGAAAGAGACATACTTCAAAAATTGTATTTTTTGTATTCCGGAAATCTTTAAAGAAACCATTAATTTTAATGAAAGACTAATTTGTGGAACTAATCATTAGTATTTGGTTTATACTATTTTAACCAATTAAGTCACTGAATAAATGTACAACGTTCTGATGCATTCATTTAGTTTTTAAGGGCCCCAAAACACTTAGTGCCCAGGGGCCCCTCCATGGCTTAAGACGGCCCTGCTTTCGGGTTGCGATATTTGAGAACTGTAGCATTACTGTTGTTTTGATAATAGAGCTTCACCAATAATGCCCTTATTTTTTTTAAGGCAGATTATTTAGCATGTCTCAATACCTTGCACACAAGGGTCAAAATTTTTGTTTTGGCTGGTTCTTGTAAGGAGTTTAATAATTCTCATTAGTACTCCAGGGGCTTTGTTTGGACATTCAGTGCTCTGTTACACTCTTTTCGTAGTATCATATTTCCCAACAAATTCAAATGTTTGTAAATATGTGGGACTTAACAACTGTGGTTATCAGTTACGAAGCTTACAAAATACTTAAACTAACCTAGGGACAACACACACACACACACACACACACACACACACACACACACACATGCTAGAGGGTGCTCTGACGGGGAGCAATAGCGCGCTTCTCATCGAAGCGCATTAGCCGGCCGCGGTGGCCGAAGGGACTGAGGCGCTTCAGTCACGGTCTGCACGGTCACTACGGTCGGGGGTTCGAATCCCCCTTCGGGCATGGATATTTGTGCCGTCCTTAGTTGTAGCTAGTTCATAAGTAGTATGTAAGTTTAGGGACTGATGACCCCGTAGTTAAGTCCCTTAAGCTTAACAAACATTTGAACATCGAAGCGCATTAGGGCGCTCGGCCATTCGACTGCGGCGCTTTTGTTTTGGAATAATGTAAATACCTTTTGTTTAACTGTTAGTACAAACAAATATGCATAAGTGATAAATGGAGGTTACGTTAAGTACTCTTTCGAATCGTTTCCTAATAATTGTACTGCGCCGTGCCTAATTCGTTTGCTCAAGCAAAAGTGGAAGACTTGAACATCTGAAATGAAACCGTCGTAGAACGGAATTGGTATGTTTCCGGATATGGGTTCCTATCAAAACACAATTAAAAGATTGCCTGGAATTACCGCTACCAGTCACAACTATTATTTAAGCGTTAAAAATATTTTGTTGCGACATGTTTGGATGCTGTGCACCATCATCAGGCTAAACTAAACCGCCCGACAGGCCTCGAGAGGCCCACTGGGTACTGACCGGCCGCCGTGTCATCCTACGCCATAGGGCGAATGAAGGGGGCGTGGCAGCGCCCCGCACTCCCGGCCGCTATGTCAGTTTTCCTGGCGGAGTCGCGACTTGTCAATCAAGCAGCTCCTCAGTTGGCCTCTCAAGGGCTGAGTGCACCCCGCTTGCCAACAGCACTCGGCAGATTCCGACGGTAACCCATCCACGTTCTAGCCAAGCCCGACAGTGCTTAACTTTGGTGGAATATCGGGAACAGGTGTACCCACTGCGGCACGGCCGTTGGCATCATCAGGCTCTAGGCATACAAAATATATTACGTATATATTGACAACATCTTCATCCGCGCGGGAGTAGCCGAGCGCCACGTTACGGATCGCGTGGCCTCCCACGTCGGAAGTTCGAATCCTCCGTCGGGCATGGATGTGTGTGTTGTCCTTAGGTTAGTTTAACTTAGTTTAAGTAGTTTGTAAGTCTAGGGACTGATGATAAACGTAGTTCGGTGCTATAGAATAACAAACATTTGAACATTCCTGTTGAGCAACACTCTTCTTCGTTTGACTGAGTGCATAGCACTTAAACGTCTGAGCTTGCTAGCCCAACAACACAGCTCTTTTTGACACGCATTCACTGTGTTGTGGGACTAACAAGCCCAGACGTTCAAGTGCTAAGCTAGGGACAACACACTCATCCATGCCCGAGGGAGGATTCGAACCCCCGACGCGGGAGGCCTCGCGGTCCGTAACGTGGCGCTCCAGACCGCTCGACTACTCCAGCGCGGCAGGAATGTTCTCTGCCACAAACACCAAGATGTTGTCAATATAGATTAATTTACACCTTTAGTAATATATTTTGTATACATATGATGATGAAGCGCACCATCGAAATATGTCGCTGTTAAATATTTTTAATACTTCAACCATAGTTGTCACTGTCAGCGGTAATTTCAAGCAACTTTTAAGTTATTTAGATACAGTCATGGTCGACATAAAGACTTTAAATTATTATTTACTCACTTCTCTCTACAAATTCTAGATGTTTGTAAGTGCTGCGGCCGTTGGCCGTCGGGCGTTCGGGTTCCCCCGTCGGACATGTGTGTTTCTGTTGTCTTTAGGTTAGTTTACCTTAGTTTAAATAGTTTTAAGCTACGGACTAATAACCCAGCGCTGGCCGCGGTGGCCGAGCGGTCTGCGGCGCGCCAGTCAAGTTCTGCACGGCCACTACGGCCGGGGGTTGGAATCTTCCCTCGGGCATGGATGTGTGTGTTGTCCTTAGGTTAATTTAAATTAGTGAAAGTAGATTGTATGTCTAGGGACCAAAGTAGTTTGATCCCACAGAATTACAAACATTTCAACATTTGATCTTAAAAAAGAAGGAGAAAAAATACTCAACCCAAGAAGGGTTGATTATTTCTGATTTCTGCCGCACGAGGATACGTAGAAGGCAGCAATGAAATTCTTTATGCAGCAGACAGTACTTTCGCAAACACAAATCTTCAACCTGCTGCGTTGGTTGATTCGTTGCCTCAATGCTGATGCGCGGCTATCTTCCCGGACTGACATAGATATTCGAAATGAATCTTTTAGATCGCTCCTTATACAACCAGCCATAAATGTAGTAATAGATGTAACACGAACAGCTGTCCGCAATAAAAACTAGGTAGCGGGTCAAAATTCAATTCCAGCTAGTAAATTAAGGGTTAAAAAGAGTTACAGAAAATAAGTTAAAATAGAAAAGTCGGGGTGAGGGTATAATGCCCCGTCAACTATGATGAAGCGCAACCTCGTATTGGGGAAAAATGAGGAAATAAATAGCGTCCTTTGGGAAGGGACGATTCTGATATTTGCTTTAAGCGAGTCAGGGTTCAAAAACTGTTCAAATGTTTTTAATCTATCGGACTCAACTTCTCAGCTATTAGTCCGTAGCTTACAACCTAATTAAATTAACGTAAACTAACATAAGAATAACACAAACACCCATGCCCGAGAGGGGACTCTAACCAACACAAGGCCTTACAACAGGCCGTGCCTACGTCCACACTTAGAGGCCGCGGCCGCCATCTGACTGGCCGCCCGCTGCGCGGCGGTAGGCGTGCCCCAGCCAACAGCCAGTGAGGTGGTGGCCGGGGCCTCTAAGTGTGACGTAGGCACGGCCTGTTGTAAGGCCTTGTCTTCTCGGTGGTGTTGCTCTAACCCACCTACGGCGAACGGCCTCGTGCACCGCAGCACGGCGCCCCAGTGCGCACGGCTAACCCGTCGCGGCGCGAGTTAGGGTAAATCAGAGGAAATCAAATCTGTATGGCGGGACGGAGATTTGAACAACCGCCCCATGAAAACGAGCCAAAATTCTTAGCACAACACATTCTCTTTCGGACGAAAGACGATTAGTGCCAAGAACATAGCTAGTGAGAAGAAAACGGTGCTCTGGTCACAGTTGACCGTCATGAGAAGCACGATGAAAGGACTTGCTCGTGGTTTGTCTTTCCGCTGGTCCTCGCGCTGTTCCCCTGGGCGTCGCGTCGTGTTTCCCACACGCCCCTACCGCTGGACGGGGCAGGAACGGCCCCATGGGGAGAGCCACAGTATAGCCAATGAGGCGATTGCGTCTTTTCCCCGCGATCGATAAGGAGCTCTGAAAGTCAGGTCCTTTCCCTTCCTCTTACGTTTCCGCCGTCTACACACTAAAGTCATCTCATCGCTGTACAAAAACCATATCACCCACTTACCGTTCCGTGCAGCAGTTTCATGTAAACAATCTTGCCTGTTTAGCAAAAACATTTCGATTGAAACAGTCATTGGTAAGTATATGCTAAACGCGCGCCAAAAAATAAATACATCTTCTTCTTCTATATCTATAAATGTGAACGTCTGTTCGGTGTACGCTTATCACGTCCGAACGACAAGACGCAGAGACTTAAAGATTTGTTCTGTTACTAATTTATACCTGAGGAAGGTTTTAGGCACGGTTTTATAGCGATCTGCTAGATATTTAGTAATTTGAAGAATATAACGCGAAAATGCGGAACAATAATTACGCTTTAAAAATAGTTTTATTAGTTGCATTGTTGCTTGAGGGTTGATAATGATAAAAGGGTGGAGTATATTGGGATGGAAAGTTATCCGTGTATATAAAATTAGACGCGCGCGCGCGAGCGTGTGTGTGTGTGTGTGTGTGGTGTGTGTGTGTGTGTGTGTGTGAATATTTCGCTCTGCAGCGAAAACTACAGAACGCAAACGAATGGTCTGTGTGTAATTGTTGTCCGAAATCTCCCGTTGTACACTATAGCAGTTCCATGCCGATAGATATAGGGGGTGGAAGATATGGTGGTTGAAAGTCGTCAATTTATAAAAAATTCAGACTGAAGGCCAGAGATAACGTTTGCGACTCTATAGCAAGGAGGTTTCGTACAGCGAAACGTGTTGCCACAGACCATATCTTTGGTCTATGTGTGCTACAATGTCTTCAACTCTTTCTCTCTAAGGATAAGCATGAGAATAAGAAAATATATGAATAAATAAATAAAGGAGTATAAAAGAAATTTCTTTTAATACATCTCTTAAAAAAGTTATTGTATTTCATTTCATCCTTCAAAACCAGTCATATAGCACTCTACTGAAAAATAGCGTATCTATCGTAATCAACCAACACGCGAGCGGAACCAGCGGGTTTAAGCTAGCAAATCAACAAAATCTTGTCTCTTGGGCGTCATTCCTACTAATTAAATAAAGCAGGAAACAAATTTTGCTGTTCTAACGTGTACGGCGCGATTTTGAAGGCTAAAGCAGGGGCGGATGCTGAACGGCCTGCTGGGGGGGGGGGGGGGGGGGGGGGGGGGGGAATACGGTGAAAGAATTCTCATCGTCAGCTAAACTGTGGCTCAGTAGAAAGACTCCAGTCACCCCTTGTTACCCCACGCCCAATGAAACAAAAGTCTCACAGTTTTGAAGACTCAGTGCGGTGATAGCACGCTAGCTTCGCATTGTAAAACTAATTCCACCTATGGGCTAAAGAGAGTAATTTTTAGTAACATATTAAACAGAAACTGGGATGGTCAGGTATATTTTTAACGCTGTAGTAAGGTTCGGATACCCTTCTACCAATTTATTTTTATAAATCATACTTAATGTGGAAGATGCAGTGGCATCTTGTAAGGCGTTCTCTATTGCCAGTGCATGATATTTGAAACTTTCAATTTCAAAAATAAGTTCTTCCTTGTTAAGATCTTCTGTGTAGGTATCTGCCAGTTCCACTGCTTTGGCCTTTAGGTTCTCCACTTCCATTTCTTGAATCTGCAAACCAAACAGAAAACTAAACTTTGCAGTAATTTTCTCAAGTGCGGTAAACCTGGTACTAAGATCGATTATCACTGTCAATTATTTCTAACAGGGACATCCTGAACAAATCTTCCTGTGAATGTTCGGATACTTCATCCTCGCAAAGCTCATCGGCCATTTTCTTCTTTCTTCTAATCCTCTTTTTTCTTTTTTTTTTTTTTTTTTTTTTTTTTTTTTTTTTTTTTTTTTTTTTTTTTTCGCTGAATACCGTTGATATCTCATTATCTTGTGCTAGCACTTTGGCCTCAGAATTAGCTTCAGAGATACAATAATCCCTGGAATTTTTGAGAAAGCCCAAAAGGCGTTGAATGTTTCGCACAACTTTATCAAGGTCTTCTCTTTGCAGAAATGGATTAACATGAGCAATTTTTTTTTAATATTGCATACCAGAAACATGTTAAAGCAATGAATTTGAGTTCCCTCGTATTTTTTAAAAATAGATCTTGCCTCCTTTTTTGTTTCTGGTGTAGACAATTCATAAATTTCCATTTCTTCCAGGGCCTTTAAAACTTTGTGAAAATGCTTGTAAACAGCTTCAACTGCATCTATTCTTGCAGACCACCTAGTCTTGCTCTGGGGTTTTAAAGTTGTGGGTACGTATTTTTGTAAGATTTCTCATTTTGATATGGAAGCCAGCCGGCCGCGGTGGCCGAGGAGACTAAGGCGCTCCAGCCACGGTCTGCACGGCCACTACGGTCGGGGGTTCGAATCCCCCCTCGGGCATGGATATTAGTTTGTAAGTAGTTCATAAGTAGTTTGTAAGTTTAGGGACTGATAGCCTCGTAGTTGAGTCCCATAGACTATGCAAACATTTGAACATTTTTGGAAGCCACAAAGAATTGAAACAAACGATGGAGAGTTCCAAAAAAGTCTGAGCTTCGGCAGATGTGTCGGCTGCATGTGCTCCCACTACATTTAAAGAGTGAGCAGCATATGGTACGAAATAGGCCAGTTCATTCTTCTGAAGTATTCTTGACTGGACCCCTTTGTACTTTCCAGCCATGTTTGCCCCATTGTCATAAGACTGCCCCCTGCAGTATTTAACGTTCAACCCATCTTGTTCCAATTTTTGCAGCATCTCTTGACTAAGACCTTCTCCTGTTTTGTCTGTAACTATAAAAAAGTCAACAAAACTTTCCACAACCTCTGAGTCATTCAACTTGACATATCGAATTACTTGTGTCATCTGCGCAATGTGGCTGATATCTGGAGTGCAGTCAAACATCAGTGAAAAGTATTTAGCAGCTAAAATATCTTTAATTATATCTTGTCTTATTTTGTCAGCAATCAAGGAACTCATCTTGTATATTTTTGTAAAAATAGCTGATCTGGCCTTTCTTATGGCGTTCAATATGCAGACGAAGAGGGACACTATAGTGTGATATGAGGTGAACTGTATTTAGAAATCTGCCGCTATCTGGATCACCAAAATCACCAACTTCTTTTGTTCCTCTAAATGTACTTCCTTGCTTAGCAAGAAAAAGGACAGCATCAGTAATACAGTGCAACACTGCTCTCCAGTGACATCCTCTTGTTTTATCTGGTCTTGCAGCTCTCTATCAATGCCCCCGCTACCGAGAGAAGACTCTAGAGCCTTCCAAGAGCAAAAAACAAATCTTATGATTTGGTGAGTTTTCGTTGGCAGGCAATTTCTCACGAAGCTTTTTTGTGACTTTGACTCCGAAACAGAACCTAAGTGACAAGATAATCTGCAGGAAATACAATATAGAGCATTTTTGCTCTCACTATAGCCTAGCCATGATCTTTTAACTTCTGTTCCATTTTTTAATTCCTGTGAACCCAATCCTTATTTAAATTGCTGTCTTCTCTATAACTCTTACTAAGGTCAGGATCACAGTTCGTTCTCTGCTCTCATTTTTATAATGTAACAAACATCTTTCAGTGTCAGAAATCCCCTCCGGCCATGTGCCAAGATCATTAAAATTGAACTTAAACTCACAAGTTTTCTCCTTTTTCTGAAAACTAACCGACGTTCCAGGAACTGGTGTCACATATTCCTTCACTGTGCCGTTTAATTCCTTCTTACTCAGGTCATCTTCAGTTTCACCTAAAACAAAAATATATATAAAATCCATACCAAACTTGAGAGATTTACTGACTTTGAGTAATCTATTTATGTCGTTTTTGTTTGTTTATCTGATGGTTTACGGTCGCGTTTTAACTGGCATGGTCATGTTGCGACGATCTACGTCTAACTTAAACTAGGCTAACCTAAGGACAAAGGGGGGGAATGCGAACCCCCAGCGGAGAGCGGCCTCTCGAACCGTGACATCCGTCAGACCGTTCCCGGCCAGCTTACGTCGTTCTCTGTAGTTTTACAGTAACTGAAAGGGTGTAATCCCTGTTAAAATGGCGCATAAGTTTTCGTTCAAGCAGTGCCAGCCGTCTCACGTACATGCACAGAGGCTGTCGTCGCGTATGAGCAGCCCTCTCTCCTCGCTTGTGGCTACTTGAAGAGTGCAGTGATGAGCTGCCAGAATCCACACAGAAAAATTTATCTGACGCTCCCAAACTGGCAGATTGACGCACGCGCAGAGCTATCTGAGGTGTAGCGGGGGCGTAGCCTCACGAGGACTTGTGGTTACGCTTCGTAACTTTTGCTGTTTTCTCGTCGTGTGTTAGTAACAGAGTGGCTGGCGTGATAATACGGCCTCAAGGTGAGGCTCGCAGCCTGCCACCGGCAGGGGCTGAGGGCTGAGATTCGGCCGCTTCACAGCTTATTGCCGTATGGGTGTCGTTAGCTATGTGGTAGGTCACAGCCAGCTGAATGTTCAGTGTTACCATGCGACTTCATGTTCACGTTGATTTCAGTGTGTTGGGTATGTCGTAGATAGGTGCTCTGACGTGTATGGCAGTTACAAAATGCAGGAGAAATGCCTCGGTGTAGTACTCCTCCCGTTGGTGTACTTAAAGGGCGGAAAGACATTCGTAAACAAAACAAAAATCATCATATCGAATGTACTCAAGTTTTTTACTGATCTGGTCAACAGTGAATAAGCTAGGAATAATATAAATTTGCGCAAATTCATAAACTGGCAGCAAAGGCGTGCGGTATTTCCAAGACGACTGTAGGCCGTTTTAGCAGGTCAGTAACATCGCAAATCTCTGGGTGTTGAAAAGTGTTTTGATTCGCCAAGAAAGGAATACAAACGAGAACGTAAATGTACACAATTTGACGACTTCAAGAAGAGCTGCGTGTGCAGAACTGTCCTTGGTTATTATGACAGAGGAGATCCAACGGCTATGAAAATACGGGGTGACCTCCATGAGCAAATTAATTATTCTGGCTCAGAGACCTCCGTTCTTCATGTTCTCCGCTCCCTTGGTTTCCGATTCAGGAAATTTTAATGGAACGCAGAGACATTGTAGCAGCAAGATCCAAGTTTCTGTGTACAATGCACTTCTTTCGTGCCGATGACATCAGACCTTAGATGAAACATAGGTTTTACAGAACCACACCAATAAATATAAAGGGTTGCCGCAAAAAAACACCGACAACGCTTAGTACGTTGTGCGGGACGGCAAAGTGATCGCCGGCCGGCCGGTCCGAGGGGACTGAGGCGCTTCAGTCACGGTCTGCACGGCACTACGGTCGGGAGTTCGAATCCCCCCTCGGGCATGGATATTTGTGCCGTCCTTAGGATTAGCTAGTTCATAAGTAGTTTTGTAAGTTTAGGGACTGATAACCCCGTAGTTAAGTCCCATAAGTGCTACAATCATTTGAACATTTTTGGCAAAGTGATCGCTTTTCAAGATGGATCCCATATCCGAAACGCTCGGCTTGGGCGCCGGATAGCAGTCTGAGAAAGAATTTTTGATTGAAACAGTTCAAAGACACTCGCAGTATTTGCTCATGTGCTTGCGTCTCAGCACCGTCAATGTACGCTCTGCAATAACGTAGAAGGTACACAGTTTGAAGCCCTTTTGTAATGTAGACAGTGTGATGTGCTACTCATGTTGGGTTTATTCACGTAATGAGGATGCGCACTCATCTTAGGCTTCGTACGCAGGAATGTTATTGGGATGAGGACGTCCATCCGCAAAACACAGATGTCTGTAAGCAGCCACCAAAACGGATCGGATCACAACAGTTCGTTCTCAGACTTGAATGCTCTAGAGTCTAGAGCAACTGGAGAAACTGGGCTCCTTCTTGAAAACCGATCGGTTTGCCTTCCCACACAACATACTAAGCGTTTTCGGTGTTTTTTTGAGGCACCCTGTATATGGCACGACTCCAAAGGAAACGGTTGGCTTGGACGTTCCTACTGGTACAGGTGGCCGATTAATCATCGCTCATGCTGGTTCATTGAACACAGGCTTCATACCAGAGGCCAAACTTGTTTTTTGTGGCGGAAAGGTTTCTCGCTATGCATGTAAGGTAATTCACATTTACAAATTTAGGTCTCTAGATCAGTTTTATGCAGAGAATTCAAAAATTACATTATCACAAGTAAAGTTTGAACAGTAATTTAACTCTTTTTTTTTTTTTTCAAAGTCGGGGGGGGGGGGGGGGTAATACCCTTGACAAGAAATTTAAGGTCCACCTCGACAATCCCTTATTAAACGGCAAAGCCTTTTTACGCCTTGTTATTCTGCCTTTGTGTATGTATTCTGCCTGGCAAGCCAGTGTAATAATGACAAAGCTGTATCTTTTGTAATTCCTAAGGTAATGGTCCAGAAAGCTACCTCCAAAAAATCAGAACATTACATTTGACCAAATTTGGAGGCAAATCTATTTATATAGGTCACCTCTAGTTTAATTTAAAATGCACTATTGGGAAGAGCAGCTTTTGCTTTAACAGAATATTGTGCACAATGTGCGTGTGCGGCTATCACGCGGCAGCTTCCTGTGTCCGCCCACTAGGCGACACGGTTTATTGCCCTGTCGTGGTGCGTGGCGCCACCCGCGGACAAAAGGACACTGTGGCCCAGGTAAAAGCTTTTTCTAGCCGGCTCTCGCCAGTTCCCACCTTTCTTCTGGGGCCAAACGACGGAGTTATTTACCCATCGCGAACGACACGCCACGCGGCGATAACTGGCGGTGTTTGGCGCGACCGCAACGTGCGACGTGCAGCGCGCCGCGACGCAACGCATCTCCCACCTGCGCCGCAACACGTTTTCCTCGGGCCGCCACCGGCGCGTCACGAGACCTCCCCGCCCTTGTGCCATCGTCACTGCTGCCGTAAGTAAGAGCACCATATTTTTACATATTAATACATACATTGCATATAACGCCGGCCGCGGTGGCCGAGGGGACTGAGGCGCTCCAGTCACGGTCTGCACGGCCACTACGGTCGGGGGTTCGAATCCCCTCTCGGGCACGGATATTTGTGCTGTCGTTAGGATTAGCTAGTTCATAAGTAATTTGTAAGTTTAGGGACTGATGACCCCGTAGTTAAGTCCCATAAGCTATACAAACATTTGAACATTTGCATATAACGATTTGCGTCATATTTCAAGTTCTATAACCATTCAACCCATAGAGCACCAAGGATAAACAAACAGTATTCTAGTAGGACCATTGTAGCTGTGCAGGCACAGCAACGCTTGCTTTCCAGCAATTGAAATTAGCTCTCTGGCAACTGCTTGAACGTGCCTACAAAAACACATGTAAAAAGAAAGCTGTCCGTAGGTAGCCGATTATTGTAACTTGCACGCTTCCTAATGTTTTGTCTTTCTCTTTCTTGCAAGTAGGATCCATTTCGATCACATGAACTCGTTAAAAGGAAAATATCAATAAAATCAGAATAAATATCATTTTAAAATTCAAATGTTCAAATGTTTGTAGAGTCTATGGGACTTAACTATGAGGTCATCAGTCCCTAAACTTACAAACTACTAAGAACTACTTACAACTAAGGACGGCACAAATATCCATGCCCGAGGGGGGATTCGAACCCCCGACCATAGTGGCCGTGCGGACCGTGACTGGAGCGCCTCAATCCCCTCGGCCACCGCGGCCGGCTATGATTTTAAAGAGATATAAAACGTAACTATTTTAATACAACTAAATGAAATGCATTTTGTTACTTACCATACCCGTTGCTAATCTATGTATGTCATTATGAATTTATATTTACGAAATCGGTTATCTGGGGGGTGCAGTCTGACTAATTAGGCTAGAAGTCCAGAACGACACACGTGGATTAGCAACATCAGAAATCGGCAATGTGAGTGTTTTCAAAAATAAAACAAGGGAAATGCGTATAGCAGTTAACAAAATTGTCTTTCATTTAATTGCAAAGATGGAATACACCTACAAGAATTTTTAATAACGGCGGAAAACCGATAAATGACGCTATTTTTCACGGTATCCATTGCGAATCGTATTCGTATTATATAATCTTACCTGATGTTTTGTTTTCTTTACTGGCAGCAGGCTTTGTGAAAAAGGAATCCAGTTTTTGTGTCTGAGATAACACCTCACTTATTTTTTTCTTCTTCTCTTCTGCTATTTTGCGATACGTGGCCCCCACTACTCCGTTTTCGACCATCCATTAATTATACAAGTTATTATACAAATTTAAATACACAAAAGAGGAACAATTCACATCAGTACAACAGAAAGCATTTAGTACGTCACGTCACGCCAACGCGCCCCAACAATGATTGTTCGAAGATAGGGAGGATAGGCCGCTGCGCGCGCATCGTGTCACAGAGCTTCAGTGTGAAACTATTCCTCGTCCGTCGGTGTTGCCACCGCAGCCGATTTTCGGAATGAAAAGCTGAAAAGTATTTTTGTTACCTGACAGCCAAAAATCTGACAGTTTTCTTGTATTACTGCAAATACTATTAAATAATTTAACTAACTTGATGGACACTGTTATTAAAGTATTAACGTTTAAGCAAGAAGTTCCAATAACTTAATAATAGGATTAATATTTTGCATGGACTTTTAGAACAGATAGCTTAATATGCTGAGTCAGTATTCTGATTATTGCTGTGAAGTGCGTGACGTCTGTTGCAATAAGACTGCAGCAGGAAACAGTGGATTGCTCAAATAAATATCGCACTTCCTACATTACTGCCTGCACTGCTTATGCTGCAATTCTTATCAACAATATACCTACAGCAGTTTCTAATCGTCACCAGTGCATTTATTTAACGCTTTTGATTTTCAATAAGAAGTGTGTGCACCTGAAATACTTTTTTTATATGGACTGAATCTTTACATTGATAATTTACCTGTTCTACAATTATTATCTTGATATGAAAGGTGAATATTCAGTAGTCTGAAAAAAGTAAATCTATGCAAATAAACATTGTGCAATTAAGGAAACGTGTTCCTCGTTTTGGCTAATCTCTAGTAGATTTTGAAAGTTTGATTAGCCGAAGTACCTGCGAAACAGGAATACTGCTCTCAGCATCCAAAAACTTTAGTTTTAATAAATGATTCCGGTAATTTATTACACTAATTTTACTCTTAATAATCCTGTTACACTTAATTTTATTAAGATATAGGCCTATGCCGTACTGTAAAAAAAAAAATAAAAAAATAAATAAAGATTGCCCAAACTTTGCCGCCTGCTAAGTTCTGCCGTCCGGGGCAACTGCCCACTTTGCCCCCCCCCCCCCCCCCCCAGATCCGGCCCTGCAACAACAGACATATATTGTCCATTATCCTATTACACTTAAATTCTTATTGCAGTAGTTCAAAAGTATTAAGTTTGAACTGCCTGACAGGCTCTTTTAAAAGCGCGTTTATCGTAGCTGTTCTCGCGAGAGGCGTCTGTGCTGGTCTGCCTGCAACTGGGTAGTGCTCGTCCCGCCTACCATTAACTTCTACATTCAACTGTTTTTGTTAACAAATGCATAATTACACGAATAAAACATACCATAAAAAAGCTTCATGTAAACACATTTGTTCGGTACCGGTGCGAGGTGCCACAAGGGCGCAGCAGCGACCGGACGCTGTGGCTGCAGGTAAGGGCGGCCGCTACCTGCTCCTGCCCGGCCCTCGCACAATGGAACGGCCGGCGCAGGGCCAGTGGGGGGACTCGGCCGGTGACCGCCAACCTGTTCGGACGCACGTGTATCTGCCTCATAATGTAGCGCTTCTCACAAATACAGTCCACTATTACCAGAAATGTACTTTTATTTCTTAACGCCTTTCCTTTGCAACGAATGATTGCATTCGTCTGCACTGTGGAAAGAGCGAGGCAGCGCAGAATGTCCGCGCGTTTTGCGGCTGCCCACATTTGGTCCTCTGGGCCGGATAGAACCATTCCGACGTTTGACTGTGCGTACCGCGAAATAAGAGTATCCGGTTTCGTGGCTTTGTTGGTTGATCTCTCAGATTAACATGAATTCGAGTGCCTCCAGTGCACTAACAGTGACATATGTCCGTGGTAGAGCTGTCCGCACTACAGAATACGCGCGAATCGTGTCGATCGTGTTGTGAAGTGCGTCTCAACCAGCAGACGGCGTGAAGCAGCCCAGCCGTTCCCGCAGCACAGCACAGCACGCCAGCGAGCCGCGCCACCGCCGCCGACTCCTCCAGCAGCTGCGGTCCACTCGGCGCATCGCAGGTACCGTCGCTCTGCTCTGCAAGCAGCCTGGCTCTCTTTCCTTAATCTTCTATCCTGTGCTCTAATATCCTGTCATGGATCCTGTCGAGAAACGTAGCCTAGTTAAGAAAAGAGCAGTCATCAAGTCACGAGTGACTAGAATTTCAACATTTCTCAATAACTTTCAGGACGGATCCAATCTCAATGACGTTAGAGTAAGGCAGTCATTGCTAACCACAAGCAAAAATTAATATCACGATATACAAACTCAGTTAGAAATTAACGATCTGGAAGAATCCCATGATGCTGACAGAGAGTCGTTTGAAGACTTGTGCCTAGATGTAGAGTCAAAAATAACTACATTACTGCAGACGAATGTTGTGGCACCTCCTCATTCGTCTACTTCATACAATGCACCTGAAGTAAAGCTCCCTGCAATTTCATTGCCAACATTTAATGGCAATGTTGCAGAGTTCATGCACTTCTTTGATACGTTTAAGGCACTAATTATTAGCAATGACGCCTTAACTGATGTCCAGCGATATTACTACTTGTTGTCTTGTGTGTCTGGTGAACCACATAAGTTGATAGAAACCTTACCAGTTACAGAGAGCAACTTTAAAATTGCATGGGATTTGATTATTCATAGATACAATAATCCAAAGTTAATTGTAGATCTACATGTTAAACAACTACTGAATCTGCCAAGCATCAGAACTGAATCAGCTAAGGACTTGCGTATGTTAATCAACCAGCTGATGACAAATCTGAACGCAATCGAGGTTCTGAACGTCGGCATTCCACTGCATGAGGTGTTACTTTCACACATTTTGTTGGATCACATTAGTGTGAATCTCAGGAAACAGTGGGAATCTAAAACAGTTAACACCACTTTTCCTCGTCTGAAAGATTTGGTGGCATTTTTGGAGAGCAGCTGTCAGACGTTAGAACTAATTCATTCAGACAGAATGTTACAGCATTTCCACCAGCCGGCCGCCAAGCGTCCTAAAGCAGAAGGTTACAATTTGCAACGAACCTTCCTCTCAACATCATCCAAATGTCTATTCTGTGGCGCAGCTCACTTACTAAATAAATGTCCCAAATTTAAAGAGAGCGATATTGTAAGCAGACTAGACTTTGTGAGCAGAAAAAAGCTTTGTTTCAACTGCCTGTGCACGGATCATAGGCAAAGGGAATGCCGTGCTGGGAGTTGCCGCATTTGTAAAAAGCGCCACAACACGTTACTGCACAAGGAACGAGTCAGTGGCAGTGGCGATAGAGAGCAAGAGACAAACGAACCAGGACAGCAGACATACTGCGCCGTTAAGGGAAACCACCAACGCACAGAAGTACTGTTATCAACTGTCTTTGTAGACATCGCGGACAATAAAGGGAAGGTACACCAATGCAGAGCACTGCTTGACAGCGCATCACAGATGAATTTCATATCTACTAGCCTGGCAGATAGGATGGGCCTACAGCTCAGTCGGCGTCTGATACCAATAAGTGGGATCAGTGATGTTCAAACTGTAGAATCGTCGCATGTTTGTGAGGTGAATATTTCCTCAAGAGTTGGTAACTACAGCACAAGTGCCGTCTGCGCATTACTTCCACGTATAACAGGGCCACTTCCAACTGCATCCTTTGAAATTTCCACCTGGCAGCTTCCTACACACCTAAAGCTAGCAGATCCAGCCTTCCATAAACCTGGTGAGATTGATCTACTGCTTGGAGCTTCGATCTTTTTTGACGCACTGAAGCCAGGCCAGCTGAAGAGGAAGAATTATCCAACATTGCAGGAGACATCGTTCGGTTGGATTGTTTCAGGCAAAATACCTCCTCTGTCTCTGAATTCCATGGCACGAAATGTACTGTCATGCCTCACACGCACTAATCACCTTAACACTCAGGTTGAACGGTCCTGTCAGCAAGAAGAAATGAATATTTCTGGGCGAACGAAAGAAGATCGTTTGTGTGAGGAGTATTTTGAAAGAACCATCCAAAGGAATGTTAACCGTAGATACTCAATGAGAAACAATCACGGTGGACTGCGAGTATTGCAAGGAGATCGTAGAGCTACTACATGGTCGAACGATCCCCAAGAAAAGCAGAGTGATCTCACTTCATCTGTCTTTAGACGAAGAACAGTTGTTAAGGGTGGGCGGCAGGTTGGAACAGTCAAATGCTTCCTACAGTCAAAGGCATCCCATGATTCTGGCTCCTAAGCATCATGTAACTAAGTTAACAGTCATGGGCGAGCATCTACGTTTGTTGCATCCAGGATCATAACTCCTATTAGCAAGTTTCAGACCAAGGTACTTGGATTCAAACAGGAAGCTCAGTCATCAGGCAAATGATTCACAAGTGTTTCCCTTGTTACCGATTGAAGGCTACTACTGCAACCCATCTTATGGGAGAACTACCTTCAGTTCGTGTATCAAAGTACCTTCCTTAATTGTGAGATTGACTATGGTGGCCCACTAAACGGTGGAAAGAGATGTAAAACGAAGGCAAAGGTCTACATTGACTTGGTTGCTTGCATGGCAACAAAGACAGTACACATGGAGCTTGTCACTTATCTGTCCTCTCAAGCGTTCATTGCTGTTCTCCGAAGATTTATTTCACGACGAGGTGTCTGTGCAAACTTGTACAGTGACAATGGAAAGGCGTTCGTGGGAGCAAGGAATGATCTGCATGAACTGCACAAATTGTTCAGCACTGTCATATGTAACACAAATCGAGAGCTGTGCATCACAAAATGGGATACAGTGGCATTTTATGCCTCCTCATGCGCCACATTTTGGTGGATTATGGGAAGCAGGTGTAAAATCCATCAAATCGCATCTGAAGAGAGTGGGAAACCAAGTGCTAACGTTTGAACAATTATAGACTCTTCTAACTCAAATGGATGCGTGATTAAATTCTCGACTTAACTTCCTGATAATGCGGATGATTTTTCGTACCTACCTCCTGGCCTTTTCCTTATCAGTGAACCCTTTACAACAGTCCCAGAGCCAGGCTTGCTTCCGGAGCCATCATCCAGGATGTCGAGATGGCAGCTCATCCAGCAGTGTAAGCAGCACGTGTGGAATCGCTGGTCACACGACTACTTGTCACAGCTGCAGCAGAGAATAAATGGACGTCAACGAAAGACAATCTGCAGCCGGGTACACTGGTTCTCCTGAAGGAAGACAACTTGCCACCTCTCGTGTGGCGGTCTGGGCTCATTTGTTTGCACTCACCCTGGTGCTGACGATTTGGTGCGAGTGGTTTCAGTGCGCACAGCAACAGGAACCTATAAACGACTGCTGTCGAAGATTTGTGTTGTTCCACAGGAAACGTAGACTTTAGTGCTCATAACCATTCAAGAACTAATTGAACTTGTGTTTCTTTCATGTACATCGGACCTGAGTTCCTCAACCATTTATTTTGTTTTGTTTGTGTTATCTACCTTGTGTTTTTTGTGAATTATGTATAGTGTAATTTATACAAATTAGGTGGGCGGAATGTTCGGTACCGGTGCGAGGCGCCACAAGGGCGCAGCAGCGACGGACGCTGTGTCTGCAGGTAAGGGCGGCCGCTACCTGCTCCTGCCCGGCCCTCGGACAATGAAACGGCCGGCACTGGGCCGGTGGGGGGACTCGGCCGGTGACCGACAACCTGTTCGGACGCACGTGTATCTGCCTCATAATGTAGCGCTTCTCACAAATACAGTCCACTATTACCAGAAATGTACTTTTATTTCTTAACGCCTTTCCTTTGCAACGAATGATTGCATTCGTCTGGACTGTGGAAAGAGCGAGGCAGCGCAGAATGTACGCGCGTTTTGCGGCTGCCCACAACATTAATTACGGAAAATCACGTTAAGTTCTATACAATAATTTATCCATATTTATACTTAAAAAATCATAGTGGGGATCTCATAGAGAGGTGGGAGGAACAAATCATAATGCTTCTAGGCAATATTGGCGCAATTACTCACTGGAATGCGATATGTTACACCATATGCTAGCTTTTCCCACCCATTCCACCTACGACGTGATCTACAAGCTATGAAATTTCGGAGCAACTCAATAACTATGGCCATGAACCAGACATCGTATCAATAGGCACGACCTACACCTCAATAGGTATGGGAAGGTGAGGTTGACATTGCTTATAGGTAACACTGTAGTAGGCGGATCACTCATTGCAAAGATTCCTGTAATAGTGGGTGTTAGAGTTGCACCTATTTTAGGCTGAAGTCAGCTGATACGTAATCCTGCTTAAAGCAAGTCCCCCTAACAAATAAAGTACGTTCGGCAAATGCCACGTATCCAAATGATAGAGAAATCAGCATATTTCAACAAAATGTATAAAGTATTAGTGATAAAATTACTGAACTCAGCGGCGTAGCTATCATAGGACTAGGCGGGGTAGTGCCCCGGGGCCCCCGACCTCCAGGGTCCCCTCGGCCTCCGTGAGCGACGATCGAAAAAAGTTACAGTAGAGCGTCGAATTTTTTATTATTTTTTCTTACTCTCCCACCCTATCGTCCATTACATCTCCTTTCCCTCAAACCAAGTTTCCCACAGCAGCCGCACTGGGCCACAGGCTGGCGGAACAATCCTTCTAATTGGGCCTTCATAAGACGCGATGCCGTCAGGCGAAGCTGCCAGTCAATGTGTCCAACAATCGGCACACTTCAGTCGGCGTAGCAGCAGAAGTAGCGGCAGCATCAAAGCTGCTCACAGCAACAGCTGCGTCTTCCAAGTGTTGCGGCGTGCCGGCTCGGCGCAATGTGAAGGATCACGCTCCTCCAAATACAGTACAAATACATTTACTGTACAGTGCTTCTTATTGGCAAATACAAGTGTACAGATCGAATATCCAAATAAACCAGTTTTCCGAATATCCATGTCCCCAAATTACTTCGGATAATAGACGTTATACTGTATATAATATTGCCGCGAGAGACCACGTACACCGACTGCCGGCGTTGGACAGTCGGTGACGCAATCCTGACGAAATTGTCCCCAACATGGAAAGTTCGCAAGTTATGTAAGAAAATTATTTTAAAAATATGCATTATTAGAATGTGAGGTTACGGAAGTATTTACCGCAGTTTTATTCTTCTGCAGCAGCCGAAAGGTCGTTCAGC
The DNA here is from genome assembly GCA_026315105.1 of Locusta migratoria. Classification (NCBI taxonomy): domain Eukaryota; kingdom Metazoa; phylum Arthropoda; class Insecta; order Orthoptera; family Acrididae; genus Locusta; species Locusta migratoria. The sequence goes on from CM048755.1 coordinate 396,643,252, forward strand.
AAATTAAAAATTATCAAAACGCATCTGAGGTACAGTATGTGTCAAGCTCGACTCGGACATTTGGCGCTCATAGCAATCGAAAACAAGGCTGCATCAAGTCTAGCTTTAACAGACCTTATTGATGATTTTGCAAAAACCAAAGCCAGGAAAAGATTGTAAAATAATTGTTAAAATAAAATTGACTAATTTTTAATTGTCTACCCATATTATTACTATAATGTACTGCAGTCACGAAAACGCTTACCGATAATTACCGATCAGAAATCATATATTTTCCAATATCTCCAATCTAATAGTTTGAAGCGTTGTATTACTCCAGTAGTTATTCTATCATGGAAACACGAACTAAATCCCCACGACTTGAAAAACGCCACTCATTTAGTTCGTGATACACAGTGAGGCGCGAAAAATAATTATGAATTATTTTCAAGGACTAATAGTATTCGTGTTACAAGAAATAGAAAAATTCCCAACTTTCAGAAAACAATGTTTTAACACATTGACTGCCACGTGAGTTAAATATAAGTCACGGGAAGTCTTCTCTTTGGGCCACGTGAAGTAAATACAACTCACGGACATTTTTCCACTTAAAGCTCGGTGGTGCAGTTGTAACTCACAGTAGCGTGCTGTGACTTGGTGTTACAGTACGTTATGGCCCCAGTAACAAATCATGTTCGTGGCCTCCAGGTTTCAAGAGCTCAAGAGTAGTTATTGACGCTTGAAATCGTGAATTATATATAACTCACATGGCCCAGTCATATTGGAGTTTCCTTGTTTTTATAATTTATTATTTGATGTTACATAATACTTATACAGTAGATTGTATATCACCTACAGTTTTAATTACATTCTCTAATTGCAACAACAATGAAACAGACTGAAAGCATTGGGTAATTCCGCTTTGTATCTCTAACACCTGCATGCACACTCTTCACAAAAACATGAATCACGATTTCTTACATTTCCATGTAGTTTGTTTACATTTCTTGACAGCTTGCTCTCATCCAAATTTATTCTTCATTTTTTCGTGTCATCCGTACACCTATGACTTGCTTGCTGCTCCCATGTTCACAAGAGCACAATCTGCAGGCATCTCGGTGGCTACGGTGAGAGATTTCTCAGGGGCAACGGCATCTTCTGTATGGAGTAGTCTCTAAGTCATTTCCTCTTTGAATTCTGTGACTGAGATGATCTTGTTGATGTATCGGTAAATCACAAGAGCATTTACCAGTGCTGACGCTGTCAACAGTTCAACTGCAAGCTTCCTGTACCATTTCACACCCAGCCTTAGACAATATAGGACTTCATTTGGCGAGAGAGATCTATAAATGACTGATTATAGTCAGTTATAATTGCTCGTTTTTTCTTTGTGCCCCTCTTGGTTTGAACTTCAGCTTCTTCCTCTTCATGAACAGTACTGAGCATTAGCACATTCCTGTTATTTTTTCCATTTCAGTAGTATCTTCATCTTCTTCACTTATGTCCATAACTTTATCTAAAAGCTTCTGTACATGCCTTTGTTCATCTACGTAACTTCTACGAGACACTTTCTCCTGCTACAATATCACTGTGTTACGGAGCAAACAACACTGAATAAAGACTATAGTAACAATGCAGAAAAACAATAATGGAACTGTACGCAAATAATGTTGTGGAATGAAAGGCTTAACAGAAGTACCAACCTAAAATTATTAGCGACTTAGCAAATGACACACCTGGAACTTTCTCTGGCGCCATGTGAGTTATATGTAACTCTCTCTCTCTCTCTCTCTCTCTCTCTCTCTCTCTCTCTCTCTCACACACACACACACACAACATAAAATAAGGTACTAAATTGCAATATTTTCAACTTATTTGTACTTAAATAGCTTATTTCAAGCAAACTAAAGCAGAATATGGGAAAAAAGTAAATGGTCCCTGGCAGTCAATATGTTAATATAGTTATTTTTAAAGAGAATGGACTAAACAAAGTATTAAATGTATACAGCATATTTAAGTACAGTAGAACAGTATTGAGCATATGATTTGTTGTGGGGATGTTACAGGTGACAGCAGGAAGGGTTGGAGGGCAGAAGGTGCGGGAAAGGGCAGACCGCTGGAATGGTCAGGCATTGCCGTTCTTTGTGCGCCTGCGAAACGAATAGCGAGAAAGCGAGCCCCCACTCTGCCTACCCCATTACATCGCAAAAGGAAATTACAAGGTGTTTTACAACGTTATACCGAGCCTTCCACAATGAACCTCATAAATCACAGATGACGTATTGCGCAAACAGACCTGGAGAGTGCGCATTTTCCACAAAATGCGTTGCGCCAGGAAACAGGCATGTTTATTTTCCACAAATGCGTGAACACTGAAAGGAATACCGAACAGAATCTACATACCTTTCTGCACACTACCTTGCAATGGTAGGCGGGAAATGGCGTAATGGTGAGAATTCAGCACTTCACGCAATTTTTAAGGTACATTTCTACCCGCACACTATTTGTTTATTCAGCGCCGGCCGCGGTGGCCGAGGAGACTGAGGCGCTCCAGTCACGGTCTGCACGGCCACTACGGTCGGGGGTTCGAATCCCCCCTCGGGCATGGATATTTGTGCCATCTTTAGTATAAGGTAGATGAAAAGTAGTTTGTAAGTTTAGGGACTGATGACCCCGTAGTTAAGTCCCATAAGCTTAACAAACATTTGAACATTTATTCAGCTATTTAAATGTTTAATTACAGTCACGGATCATAAGTTTTATGTAATAATTACTTTGTCTCAATAGTGAATTGTGCATCAACACGCTGCCCTACTGCCCTCTACCCCACTGTCACGATAATAAGCGAAAATATCGACTTTGTTATTTTACTTATTACTTTTTCCTGGCCAGACACTAACATATACTTCAAGAAGCCTGGCAGGGGCACGGCTCAATCCAAAGTGTTTCATCAAACAAAATCCGGCAACTTACTTTTGATGAAACCATCCTACACTAATATTTCCCCTATTTTCCGTCTAACACTGGGCTATCAACGAAATGAGCTAACAGCGCAGTAGTTTAGCGAGAGTGAGTTGTCGGCACTGACAACAGTCCGCCTGTTGTCACCGGGGACAAAAAATATCCCATGGGGCATTTTCATCTGTATGTCCTACCCAAGTCCAACTCTATCTCTATCCCTCTGCAAAATTTCATCCAAATCACTTAGTAATTTTTCCGTGAAAGCATAACAAACAAACAAACTTACACAATTATGTTAGAGAGTACGATTAAATATTATCTGCTGCGGGACACATAATAATTTACTTAGTAGTATTTAGGTTTGCCTTATTATGTCTTCCAGTGTTCGGTAATGAGCTGATGCTGAAGAAGTTTCGCATATGTACAGTATTAGTGTAAAGAGGGCCCCAATGTCATTTTTGCCATGGGGCCCTTGGTGACATAGCTACGCCACTGACTGAACTGCTTGTAGATGTTTACTCTGATGTAACTGCTATTTCACAACACTTCTTAAATAATGTCACAGTTCAGAGGCTACCTTTACAGGGTACAAGTTAACTGCCTGCTTCTCCAGGATTTCTTTGCAGTGTGAGGGAGTGGCTATGCACGGAAAAAACGGTATTAAAGTTGGGTCCATCGATGTTTCGAAACACTGCACTGACAAAATAATTGAATGTTGTGCAGGAGTGACAATGTAGGGAAACTAAACTTCTAATCGTTCTTATTTATAGGTTCCCTGACTCTGATTTTAAACATTTCTGCTCAAACTAGAGAGCCGGCTGCGGTGGCCGAGGGGACTGAGGCGCTCCATTCACGGTCTGCACGGCCACTACGGTCGGGGGTTCGAATCCCCCCTCGGGTATGGATGTTTGTGCCGTCTTTAGTATAAGCTAGTTCATAAGTAGTTTGTAAGTTTAGTCCCTTAAGCTTAACAAATATTTGAAGATTTTTTTTAATGTGTATACACAATAAGAATTTAACGGTTGCTGACTTAAGCCTCTTCTTTGTGCTTTCAGTTCTGATTATGGCTGTAAGATCCACCAAAACCGGTCAAACCAAGAGAAAGTTTGAATAAGCTATCTTGGCAATAACATAAGTTTACGTAAAAACAGTTCGTGCCCAGCAGTATGTGTAAATTGTTCGATTCTGGGTATTTGTCTGACTGCGGAATGAGTGAAGGCTTCGTTCTTATATAAGATTTGTAAATGGTAGTTTGAGGAGGAGTGTGAATGTTGGGTTTTCTTTAGTGGTACTTGCAAACATTTCACGCCATTGCTGCGGATAGCGCAGTTTTTCGCCGTCGGAAGTTCGAGTCCTCCAAAGGGCATGTGTGTGTGTGTGTGTGTGTGTGTGTGTGTGTGTGTGTGTGTGTGTGTGTGTTGATCTTAGCATAAGTTAGTTTAGGTAGTTTGAAAGCCTAGGGACTGATAATCGCAGCAGTTAAATCCCTTAAGGCGCCCACACACGTAACAGTCTGCTTGACAAGCACGGTTGCGCAAGCGTGCTTGCACAAGCATGCACATATTGCTCACGCACCTATACGGCTCAAGCATGCTTGTAAAGCAACGGATTCTTTACATCTGAAAAAGTCGAGCTCAGACGATGATATGCTGACTGTGGCAGCTTTTTTTTTTGATAAAAAGAAAAGAAAAAACGCAAAACTTGGTGTAAAGAGTAGTTAAGAAAACGAAAATCGTATTCACATACAAATTTACTCAGTGAACTGAAGATATATCTTCATGATTGGCATAACTATATCAGGATGAATCGAGATACGTATTTGAATCTTCTGTCTCTCATTATGCCTTGGATCAAGAAGCAGGATACAATAATGAGGGAGGCTATAACACCACATGAAAGACTAACAGCAGCGAGGCGACTTCTCGCGACAGGAAGAAGTTATGAAGACCTCAGGTATACTACTATTATTTCGCAAAGGCACTTGGTGTACTCTCCAGAAGTTGTCGACAGTACTGCGCTCTCTGGAGGCTGAGCGAAACTACAAGGAAGCATTGCGACAGGGCATTCGTAATCATTGTCTTCCGTACATGCAAGGAAGAAACTGAATTATTTTATTAGTAGTAGTAGTGGTAGAATGTTTTGCAGAAGACAAAAATCATAGGACTATTACTAAAACACGTATCTTAAACGAAAACAATAATGAATATGCATTTCGCATGTATACTTACAAAAGAGAAAAATGCTACATGTTATATCGAAGAACTCCTTACATACATTTACTAATTGTAGAAAAAAAATCGGCAGTATTAGCCAGCGTTACGTACCTAAGCTTGCGTCCTTTTTTCAGCTTAAAGCTCTGGTACTTTCGCAACACAGCCACCACAATTTACAATACCGACAATTGGTTATGTCCTCATTCTGTTTGAAAGTTAGAGAGTGATAATTTCAATACATTTTGCATTTTATTGCATTTTTCCGATACTGGCTAACTGTTTGAGGCACTATCAAATCCTTTTACGGAATTTCCTTTTAATGTAGTTCGAATGGATAACATACATAATAGCTGGGTATTTTGTCTGACTTGTATTAATATAAGAATGCGCTTTGCATCCGTTAATGTAAATGTTTGATTGCTAGATATATTGTGTAATTTTTAAATGTCTTACCATGCCTGTTGTATTTTTTGCTACACTACGTAGCTTTGCAACGGACATCTCCATCCTACGTAAAATACTGCCAGCTTCGTGACTTTGGTGTTCGTGTATCGCCGGCCGCGATGGCCGAGGGGACTGAGGCGCTCCAGTCACGGTCTGCACGGCCACTACGGTCGGGGGTTCGAATCCCCCCTCGGGCATGGATATTTGTGCCGTCTTTAGTATAAGGTAGTTGATAAGTAGTTTGTAAGTTTAGGGACTGATGACCCTGTAGTTAAGTCCCATAAGCTTAACAAACATTTGAACATTGTTTTGTTCGTGTATCCAGTGCTCACATTTAAATAATGATCCCAGCGAGCTGCGATCGTTGCAAATAACTGCAGCGCGTGGCGTGGCACGCTGCCCCAGTCTTTTCGTGAATTTCTGTTAAGTAAATTTAGAGGGCCGGAATTTGAACTGAGTGTAGTACGATCTTGCTGCCGCCTACTTATATTTCGCGTAGTGATCACAAAGACAAGAGAAATCAGGGCTCGTACACAGGCACATAGGCATTCTTTTTTTTCCTCGTTCTATTTGGGAGTGGAATAGGAAAGGAAATGCCTAGTAGTAGTACAGTGTACCATTCGCCACGCACCTCACGGTTGATTTCGGAGCATGTATGTAGATGTAGATGTAGAAACGCCGCACAGCGGCAAGCGCCGCAGTGCCGCTTCTCGCGAGCTTCTCGAGAAATGCTCGAGCTCCGGCAGCTCGAGAAATTCTCGGTGCACTCGAGTCGCCGCACCTCGCACTCCCATACCTCGGAGGAGCGCACACGAGCGCTCACTATCTCAGCTCGGAGCTGAGGTACTGGGGGAAGCTGACGTCACGCACGCTACTCTGCTGCCAAATGTGAACAGACGCCTTCGTTTAGTTCTCGCTAACCTGTAGCTGCGACAGCAACAAAAATTTCTAGAAGCGAAAGCCCAGTGCCTACTACTCTAGAGCCAGCCAACACAGTTCACTGTACTGTAGCGAGTTCTCTACAATGAAAAGAATAAACAACAAGAAAAGGTCATTGCAGGTATTGCTTCAGAACCCTACAATGAAGAGTATGCTGCACATCGCTGCAGTAAGCAAGATAACACCTGATATCTGTTCACCTGTGCCGCAAAAAAATTGTAAAAGACAAAAAAGTTAATAAAGCTTTTGTTAGTTGTCCAAACGTTACTCGTCATTTCGCTCTAATTGCCACTTCCGCATAGTCGTCTCATGATGTTAATAAGTAATTCTGACATCTTGAACCCAGATTTAAAAAAATAAAAAATAAAACTACAGCCCCAGTTCTTTGCTTGTGTGTCTCACAATTTTTGCGAGGAAACAAATAGGTTCCGTATTTTCTAGCACTGTCTCCCTATATTGAAAACCTTACTATTTGTGCCATTTCTTGTGATAAATTCAGGATCGGCCGTTATACCACTTATTGTTGCCACTGTTAAGCGAGTTACTGTACGTAACAGGCGGGTAGTCTAGTTATTGGCAATTAAGATGGTGTGTTACTAATTTGCCTGAAGTAAGCTGTTATGCTAAACGGAAAAATACGATTTCTTTGAACTTAAATGAAAAAAATTATTTTCCTCGAAGACAGTTCATCGTAAAATTCATATCGGCATATTTACGATTAACATGGTGGAAACTGGAATGGAGTTCAGCGTGATAAATCAGTCATAATCTGACTTCTTCAGCTACTCTAGCAACAACTTCAAAAACAGTGACATCTTCACTAGCTAATAATGGGAAAATTCGTTATACAATTCATAAGAAATACTCCTATCTTGATTACATTAAACAGGCATTTAAAAATGTAAAATAATGCCACCGTAAAATGATTTACTGAATTCCAGTCATGCAATCAGACCTTTGACTTTTAGGAACACGTAGGTTTTCCATTATTTATAATACAGAAAAATCATCGATGAGGATTGACCAGGTGTCACGCGTACCGTATTTTCATGGAGAAAAATGGCAATCTCAGTTGTAGGCTAGCTATTTGATTTAACAGTTGTGCCCCTGGCGGGAATTGCAGCGCGGCTGCAGCTCCTCGTGACGTCACCGGCCAGCCGGCTGCCTCGCCTGCACGCACACTCGGCGCAGCCTCAGCCGTGTGGAGTGCCGCATTCGACAGCACAAGCGGCGCCTCGCGAGCAGGTGGGCACTCCCTAGCTCGCGGGGAGTACGCGAGCTGCAACAGCTTGGTATAGGGCAATGAGCGAGCCGCGCTCTCGGAGCCGCCTGCCTGAGCAGGAGCAGAGACGCGAGCAGCTGGCGTCCATCACGTAGTTCCTGCTGAAAACACTAGATGGCGTTATGCGAGAAAACGCGCTAACTAGCCGCAGAAATGCACCTGGCTGAGTGCGTTATAAAACAACTTATAAAGATAATAGTGCAAACTCTTTAGTATCCAACTCGAATGAATAGATGCCACTGCTAGGGGTATCTCCTGAAAAATGCTATTATGTTTATAAGTAACTAACTTATAAACGTAATACTGGAAACTCTTCTTAAAACGTCCAGCGCGTGCAGTCGAGCCGGCAAATATCTTATAAAGATAAGAGCGATTTTTTGTTTTGTTTCAGAAGACACCGCTAACAGTGCCATCTGTTAGTTCGAATTTTGTTCTTCAGGGTTTTCGTTATAATCTATGATATTACGTTATGGTACAGTACGCTGTGGAGTTGAAATGGCCAGTCAAATCGGCGCGGTAAAGCGGCGTTCTATTTTCCAGTTCAACTCTAGTTGGGAGTGTGATTACTTGTTCACTGAAAGCGAAGGAGGAGCAAAATGTTTGGTATGTAGTAAAAAACTAGGCATAAAAAAGTACAATTTATAAGACCACTATAGAACACATCACTTCAACTAGTATGGAAGTGTAGAAGGTGAAATGCGACTTAATCTTCTACATCTACATCTACATGGGATACTCTGCAAATCACATTTAAGTGCCTGGCAGAGGGTTCATCGAACCACAATTATACTATTTATCTCCCATTCCATTCTCGAATAGCGCGCGGGAAGAAAGAACACCTGAATCTCTCCGTTCGAGCTCTGATTTCTCGTATTTTATTCTGATGATCATTTCTACCTATGTAAGTGGGAGTCAACAATATATTTTCGCATTCGGAGGAGAATGTTGGTGATTGGAGTTTCGCAAGTAGCCCACGCCGCAGCGATAAGCGCCATTGTTGTAGTGATTCCCATCCCAGATCCTGTATCATTTACGTAACGCTGTCTCCCCTGTATCGTGACAATACGAAACGAGCTGCCCTTCTTTGGACTCTTTTGATGTCCTCCTGATAAGGATCCCACACTGGGCTGCAATACTCCAAAAATGGACGGACAAGCGCAGTGCATGCAGTTTCTTTAGTACTTCTGTTGCATCTTTTAAGGGTTCTGTCAATAAAACGTAGTCTCTGGTTCGCCTTTCCCACGATATTATGTACGTGTTCTTTCCAGTTTAGGTCTGAAGTAATAGTAATTCCTAGGTATTTTGTGGAGTTTACGGCCTTCACATTTGATTGATAATTCTTAATAATCTACGCGAGGAAGTAAAGTAGCAGTATGTATTATAATGTTGTACCTACTTACGAGATAACTTAATCACAGTTTTTTGTTTAATAAAACCAATTTTCCTTTGAAATGACAACTCTGTTAATTTCGTACACAGGAATGTGATGCCTCATCCTCCGACGCAGCTGTTCGTGCTAGTTACAGAATAGCTTTGCTGATAGCCCGTACTTCGCGACTATTTTGTGCAGTCGTAGCAGACGAACTATGTCCACAGTTATCACGTTCTTTCGCAAGTTTGAGTCTGTCGCGGCGTACTGTAACTCGCGGTATCGAACGTTTGTCAGGTGCGCCAGCAAGCATGCAGACCTCTAGCGGCAACTAGGATAACTACCGGCCGGGCGCGAACGCTGCTGTTTTTCCGGCTTGAGCCGGAGCGCTGCTCATTGAGCCGATTTGTGCCCACCTCTGCTATAGGGAAAGTATGATCATCCTTTTCCGCGCCGCTTGCCGCCTTCCGCAAATGATTTTCTCCTCCATCTTGGTCCTGTACGTTGCTTGCCTGCAGTAAGAAGTGTTTTGAAAATTCGTATGTTTGGGTTTGAATAATGCCACAGCGTTGCACTCTACGGTATTCTTTACGAACAAAGTAGAAAGATAATTATTATAGTTATTATTATAGTTCTTCCATCTGAATTCAGAAATCCAGGAAACAGAGTGGCTGACGGCCGTGGCGGAGCGGCCGAGCGCATTGAGGCGGTATGCTGCGATACGCGAGGCCATTCCCCGTCGGGGGTTCGAATCCCCCCTCGGGCATGGATTTTGTTCTGTCTTTAGTATAAGGTAGTTCATAAGTAGTTCGTACGTTTAGGAACTAATGACCCCGCAGTTAAGTCCCTTAAGCTTTACAAACCTTTGAACATTTGAATATGGCTGACGAAAATTGTCAGAGAAAACTAGGAGCCTAGAAGAGATCTTCGATTCTGTGCTGTGTTAATTTTAATTCATAATGAAAATTAATTGGTTAAAGATTCACTGAAGATTGAATCACGCAGCAGAAACCTACATAATTTTTAACTTGAATAATTTTTGTGAAGAAAATTCCTGCATAATATCGTGAGATTAAGTTATTCAAGTGTCTTTGGTTTTATTTGCAGGTAATTGCTGAAACACACAAAAATTTTGACTTATAATTGAGTAGATTAAACAGATCCTCTTTTAGATATGAAATTAATATACAATTCCTTAAGAAAGCTTTTCTCACTCGTGTACATTGTTTAGTGTGTTATTACAAGAAACAAAAGACTGAAGCTGGAAAAATTAGACACACAAATGTAATTAATACTGTAAAGTGTATAGGCACTTCTCTGATGTTGTTAAAAAATGTTCAAATGTTTGTAAATCTATGAGACTTAACTGCTTGTTTATTAGTTCCTATGCTTAAAAACTACTTAAACCAAGTGAAACTAACTTAAGGATAACACAGACACACACCTATGCCCCAGGGAGGACTCGAATCTCCGCAGCGAGGCGCCTTAGACGGCTCGGCTACTCCACCGCGGCTCTGATTTTGGTCAAAGTCATGTAGTGGGTATCTCCTTGATCTCCTTGCATTTTTCGTAGTTCATGTAAGGTTTAAGTACACAATACGCAAGAAAATACTCTTCAAAAAACTGTCCATTGTCTGAAATGTTTCCTTAATTTATACTTTGAGGAAATGTTGAGAGTCTGTTTGAATACTGGCCTACGGTACAAGTCACTCTGAATGTGTAGGTGAACTCTTTCAATCCGGAGCCACATACGAAACTGTTTTTTTAAAAATCGGATGACGAGCATTTCGTAGAGCCGTCTAGTCTACATGGACTGAACTGTGTGCACTTCCCGCGTCTGTCCGTCGGGTACAACCAACATCTAGAGAGAAGAGCGCGACGCTCCCGTGGCCGGCGAGAAATACAGGCCTGAGCGCGCACTTCATGCGACGTAAGCAAGGTAGTCCCGAGCCGGCGCGATCGCTAGCCGATTGGCCGGCCGCTGGGGCACTGCCCACTGCGTCATAGCGGGCAGCCACTCAGCTAGCGATCGCGCCGGCTCGGAACTGCCTTGCTTACGTCACGTGATGTGCGCGCTGAGGCCTCTATTTCCCGTTGGCCGCGGGCGCTCTCGTGTGACGTCAGGCAGAGTAGGTTGCGCGCGCATAGCTGACTGGGTAGCCGCTGGGGCACGGCCCTCTATGCCGAAGCAGCTAGCCAGTCAGCTATGCGCGCGCAACCTACTCTCCCTGACGTCACACGAGAGCGCAGCGGCCTTCTTTCTAGGTGGTGCTGGTATAACTTTCTATATCTCGAGAATGATCTGAGTTATCGTTCTGCTCTCAACCTTAAATAAAATTTAAATATTTTACCTACATTTTATCTGCAGCTTTGTACGTGCTAAAATCAACCATACTCAAAGTCGAAGCATGCGATTTTTCGACTGCGAACTCTTCAAAATTGTGCGCAGTAGTTTACTTAGAGCAGGCGGTGAAGGAAAGCAAGGAAAAATTTGGAATAGGCATTAAAGTTCAGGGGGAAGAAATAAAAACATTGCGTTTTGCTGATGACATTGTAATTCTGTCAGAGACAGCAAAGGACCTGGAAGAGCAGCTGAACGGAATGGACAGCGTGTTGAAGAAAGCGTATAAAATGAACATTAACAAGAGCAAAACAAAAATAATGGAATGCAGTCTTAGAAAATCAGGCGATGCTGAAGGAATTAGATTAGGTAACGAAACAATGAAGGTGGTAGATGAGTTTTGTTACTTGGGTAGTAAAATAACATGCGATGGCCGCAGTACAGAGGATATAAAATGCAGAATGGCAATGGGAAGAAAAGCATTTTTGAAAAAAAGAAATTTGCTAACATCGAATATTAATATAAGTGTAAGGAAGTCTTTTCTGAAGGCATTTGTGTGGAGTGTTGCCTTGTATGGGAGTGAAACATGGACGATAAGCAGTGTAGACAGGAAGAGGATAGAGGCTTTTGAAATGTGGTGCTACAGAAGAATGCTGAAGGTTAGGTGGGTAGATCACATAACTAATGAAGAGGTACTGAACAGAATTGGTGAGAAAAGGAATTTTTGGCATACCCTGACCAAAAGAAGGGATCGCTTGGTAGGACACATTCTTAGACATCGAGGAATCGTAAATTTAGCATTGGAGGGAAGTGTGTGGGGTAAAAATTGCAGAGGGAGACCAAGAGACGCGTATAGTAAGCAGATTCAAGTGGATGTGGGTTGCCGCTCCTATTAGGAGATGAAAAGGCTTGCTCAGGATAGAGTAGGGTGGAGAGCTGCATCAAACCAGTCTCCGGACTGAAGACCATAACAACAACAGTTTACTTAATTTGATGTAGCACAGTAACTATAAGCAATAACGAATTGAAAATCAGATCATTATCGAGCAAATATATCTCACTATAAGATGTGAAAAATGAAATTTTTTCATTGAATAGTTTTCTGAGAATCGGTTGATAAATATTCTAAGCGCTCGGAATGTTGATGCGGTCAATGCGGGTCAATGTGTAAAGCAGCAGCGCAATAGAGGTAGCATGGCCGACGCTAGCAAATTGACCACACCTTCCCTACACAGAGCTTTGAGGTAAGATTGCACTGAGCGGAACTGCATTGCAGAGGAGCGGCGAGGCACGACGCGGCTGTGTGTGGTATACCGCACCTAAGCCCAACATTATAGTGGAGCGGCGCAAGAGCTGTGTGTTGGACAGCTGGTGCAGCGTTGCATTGCGACGAAGTAGAGTTGGCTACGGTTTCATGGTTCCGAAACCAGGTTTCGAGTCACACAACAGTTTCAGTGTTCCAAAACCGGCATCTTTCACGGTTTCGAAACCATGCGGTTTCATTCCGTTCTATTTCGGATGACATTCGCGGTCGATTGTCGATACACTGAAAACGTTTCTTCCTGTCGGTTTCACGGTATCGTGTCGGTTTCACGGTTTCGTGTCGGTTTCACGATTTCATGTCGGTTTCACAACACCGGTGTTTCAAACCACTAATGCAGAAACGCGTAACAGACAAATGGTATCGAAATGTGGTGTTTCATTTTACTGAAGCTCCACACAGATACACATATAACGTACTAGTATATAAACCATTTAGACAGTGTCAAATAGTAGTTGACACTCTTGAGTCTGCAGCTTATGATTACTGATATCAAGATTCGTTTGCAAGAGACTGCTGTATTCCGAAATGACATACTGTCTGCTTTATAAATGTAAAAGAACAATAAAACAACGTTCACTATTTGCATTGAAAAACCAATGAAATTCTAGGTTTATCTACCATATTAAAGATACACGAGTGAAACTAAATTCTTTAAAATAAGATACAACGTGAAGCCTGAAAATGATATTTATATACTAACAAGGGTAGATCGCATATTTAATCTCGTGTTAAAGAGTTGGTTTCTTGTGAGCGAAAACGAAGTTACCTACTGTCGTTACAATTTTTCGACACTCATGTTAAAAGAATTGCAGCGGTGGTGTAACGGTCAAGGCGTACAAATGTGAACTTGCCTCTTACTTTATTATTTTTGTAGCATTACTTGTGATTATTTAGTTTGCCCTCTATTCCCTATAATTTATTTAGTAGGTATAGAAAGTAGCATTTATGATCCATCACTGTAATATGCATACCGTATTGCAGTTTGTGAGTTCCTAACGGGGCCGGCCGCGGTGGCCGAGGTGACTGAGGCGCTCCAGTCACGGTCAGCACGGACACTACGGTCGGGGGTTCGAATCCCCCCTCGGGCATGGATATTTGTGCCGTCCTAGTTCATAAGTAGTTTGTAAGTTTAGGGACTGATGACCCCGTAGTTAAGTCCCATAAGCTTAACAAACATTTGAACATTTGATTTTTCCTAACGGGGTAAACTTTTACCTACCGGCGGCCTCGTGTGACTATGTTGGCAACATCAACAACACGCGAGAAAATCTTTATCAACATGTTCAGTACAGACCAAGAAGTAAATATATACTCTATGGTTGACAGTTTCTTGTATGTACACTTGTCCACATAGTGAAAAATATTGCCCTCCTAGAACGAAGATTTCATGACAAAACATACATTGTTTCACGGTTTCATGGTTTCGAAACCGTGTTTCTAAACCACACATGGTACGGTTTCATTCGTTTCGAAACCGTCAGATGTTTCAGTTTTCCCATCTCTACGACGAAGTATAGTGGGACGAGGTAGCAGCGAGGTAGCAGAACGGCGGCGCGTCCGAACTGCACCGATGTAGCCCGAAGCGCGCAAATAATCGCCCTGCACACTGCACAGCTGACTCCGGCTACAGCCGAATGCTGCCGGTGCTGCACGAGCGCAGCCGGAGCCACCCGACCGCGCTGCTCGCCGCTCTGAGAAACAAACGAGTTTGATTGACGGCGCGCCTCTCTGAGCCGCTTGCAGCGGCACTATAATCGCGTGCACTGTGCAACACTGGTTTGTTTCCTGGCGGCGCGACAACCGCGTAAAGTTCTGTATATCAGTCGTTGGATAACCCAGTGGCGGCTCGTACAAAATTTGACCACTGTGCTACAATATTACAAAAATAAACAAGAAACAAAATATACTAAAATAAAAAGCACGACTTAAAGTTGTTGTGATATTAGCTTTACCTAATAAACTAAGATCAAGTATGTTATTTATATGTTTATGATTTCCTTTATGTTTTTTTTTTTTTTTTTTTTTTTTTTTTTTTTTTTTTTTTTTTTTTTTTTTTTTTTTTTTTTTATTAATGCATTAAGTTACCTGAGGTCTTTCCCTCTCACTGTACTCCACGCATCACTGTTCCCAAACAACAAACATGGAAAGCAAAAAAGTGCATTGCGAATATCATATCTGCAAATCCAACTATTTTCATACACTTTCGTTCTAAATATCCTCGTGTACTCACTTTTCCTGCCACCATGTTGCTCGCACAGTACGTAACGCGCACTTTCACGAAGAAATACACCGCGAAACTCTTCTTCAGCGGACGCACAAAGCGTGACTGACAATGGAAATAACAGAGCTTAGCAACATCCCCACCACGTCATCTGCGTTCTACACAAGCGACCAATGAAACTGCTTGGCTGAAAAGCGCAGTTTCACTCGCATGTTGGCTAAAAATTACTAATGTTGTTTGTGATTGAAGTTTTACGTCAAACACGACAAACTTTGCATGATTGCCTTTAATTAAATACCAATTAATACTGTATTGACAGTAAGACCTTCAGGGTAATTTATAACAGCGTTACAACTGCATGTATTCACTGCAGGTAGTAAATATAACGTTTAAAAAATATTAATTTTATTTACAGAAATTAGAAATTTAGACTCAGAGGTATTCGAATACGAGCCTCACACAAGTAGGTTTGAGAGACAACGCAGAAGACGCCTAAGCCAGCGCGTTATTTGACTCTGTATGCCGCAATATTCGTCATATACTATTCTTCCTCAATCGTTACACGCAGCTCGAAGAGAAATGTTGATCTGGTGCTGCAGTCTGTCTCAGTACTCATCAAGGTTAGTAAATATAAGGTTGGGCAGTAAGCGCTCTGCTCTGCCATTGGCTGGCGCTGTGACGTCACTGTGGGACTGCGCGCTCCCAAACGGCCTGCACAGGCTTAGTCCGGTATGGCACGGAATGTGCATATATATTAAGTTTTTGACTAAAGAAAATGTTTCTGCCTTAAATACAAAGTGCTATTCTGCTGTAAAATATTGCAGTTAAGAGTACCGGATCATATTCTATCGTAGATTTACGCGATACGTATCAGTAACATATCAAATCACAAACATATCGACAATTTGTTTAAATATGAACTGCTGATTTTAAAAGAACAAGAATGTTTCAAACACTTTTTTCCGTGGAAAATTAAGCAACTCCGACTGTAAATCCCTTACAGATTCGTTTTCATTGAAATGCCGGGAGCGTATTCGAGAATGTGCAACATTTACAGTGTCCTTCCTGTAGCACTTAGAGAGCCACACTTTCTTTAACGTTTCATCTCGAGAAAAAAATGAAAATTTATTTCAGTTCCCTTTGTTTTCCCGCCGTGAGAATTACAACCCGTAATAGCACAGCCTGGCATTGTATAAATAATAACAGAAGTATTTCAGAGAATTACAGCAGAAATTATAGCACGCGCGACAAGCACTCGGAAAATCAATATACTTTCCACTATGAACTTTTTACTTCCAAACTATGAAAAACAAATTATTTAACCCTTTACTTCCCAGTGTTGTTCATCGACAACAACGTATTAAAAGCTGATTTATACCGTATTTTATGTATCAATCCTTAAAATCGCTTGTTGTTGATAACATGCTGCACGTACGACATTTTGCCGCTTCGTAAGGCGTGTGGCCACTTATGAGGCATTAATCTGTCCGTCTTGTTGTTTGTCTTACGTAGCCGTCTCTACGTGGCTGTGATTAGGAGCGCGAGTGTGGTTATTTTATTTGAGCAGTGAATTGTCTTTGGTGCTGAGACGAAGATTATTCTAGCATTATTGATATGACAGTGTTAACCATCAACAAAATAACGTCCCAAGTAATAAAATACTTCGATACAAACATCTGTGTTGTGTGTGACATAAAAAATCAATAGTGCGTCCAAAACTTTTAAAACACGTATTTTGATCTTTAGTGCACTGTATTAATACAGAAAACACTGAATTTTAATTTTTCCAAAGCTTAATTCATAACGTGGGAATGAGAGGGTTAAGCAAACACAAAGCAGAAATGGTAACAGACACAGACGTACACGAGTTAGCAACCAACTCTGCATATTGTTTCGCTCCCAGGTGTCCCATAGTGACGTCATGCGCAGAACAGCGAAAACGCGTTTCCTACTGCGCATCGCTTACTGCACCCCCCTGAGTACTCATGAGCGGTCAGGCCTGACGTCACGTCTGCGCATGCGCACTAGCGAACAGACGACTGCGCCGCCTGTCTGCGCACTCACCAGCGTGGCTGAATCCCACTTCAGCAAACGGAGCTCCTTTCCAGCTATCGTGGCGAGAGCGCTCCAAAATGCGTTTTCATCCTTATTACTAGCATTCTAATACGCATTGGAAGGGAATTGGCATAATTTTATTGTGATATCTCGCTCGCATTCCAAGAGAAAGGATGTAATTTTACAGTGATTTCTCGCTTACATTCAAAGAGAAATAGCATAATTTTAGTAATATATTTACAGTGTGCTGCAGTACCTTAGCACATTATCACCGCCACTGGGATAACCTCCGAGTACAATGGACGATAGTGACATGGATGTAATAATAATTTCTTTGTTATATAAGGAAGAAGAAAGGCTGAACAAAAAAAAAAAAAAAAAAAAAAAAAAAAAAAAAAAAAAAAAACTGGCGAAGAATACTGCTGGATAACATTTCGAATTCGCGATTTGCCACGGCTTAAAATGGCTTCAAAGGTATTTCAAACGTACTTGAGAATGTCTCATAATAAATTCATCGTGTTACTACGAACTATGGAGTCACTTTCACAAAATAAAATAAACAATAAAATAAAAATTATAGTTACTTGTACGTTATGTTTAGCCGAAAATAAATATCTTGCACCAACATAGAAAAAAGTTCACATACCCTATACTCTCAATTCCTTGGCAATTTCTTTTCAAATGTTGCTTTTTCTTGTACTGTTCATTATAGAGGACCAGTCAGAAATACTTCGCACTGTTAGTGGAATGACAAAAAAGTTGGGAAAAATGGAAGTAAATTGAATGTTCAGGCATAGCATTCTTCGGACTAAATCAATGCAAGTGTTTAAAAGCTTGATCCGACGAGTATTGTAAGGTCAAAAAGAACTGCATACCTTAATTAGAACCGAAGATATCGTAAAAGAATCCGATTAAAATATTTAATGAAAGGACATAAGAATACCGTGTTTGAATAAAAATAAAGTACGGAGAGACGTAAGTTAATTCTGATACTTGATGACAAATCTAAGAATGAATACCTTTCGTTTAAAGCGAAAATGAAGGACATCGGTCGGATGACGGTCGGATGACTGACCAACTGACTTTAGTTTACAGCAAGGACAACCCCATAAGGAATATACATAAGGAAATCGCGTTTGAGTATAGTAAAGGAAGGGGAGAGTTGTGTAACTTCTGATACTTCACGACAAATCTGTGAATGAATACCTTTTGTTTAAAACAAAAATGAAGCAAATCGGCCTGGTAGTTTGGTCTGGCCGGCTGACTTTATTTTTAGTAGATTCTTTTAATATGTAACATACTGTTCATTTTGAAGGTCACGGAAATCTTACACGTACAATTAACTTTTTCTCGTCCAATGCCATTGTTGTAAACAAATTTTCGTTTCAGTTGCAACAGAGTTACGACGGGAATGCCGCGCAGTGTCGCGTCGCTTGCCATACCGCACCTGCCGCAGAGGAACTGCTCCACGCTACACGGCGCGGCAGAGTTGGCCAGTTGGTCGAAGTTTCCACGCAGCCCCGCTGCCGCCTAGTGCGTGCTGCCCCATTTGATTTCATGCAAACAATATTTTGCCGCGTCATGCCACGCCGCTCCGCTGCACTGCAGTTCCGCTCAGTGAGGTCGTACCTTTACTCTGCAGTAGACGTGCGCATAATAGTTCGCGATCGGGAGCGCTCACTTTAGTTCGCGGCAGTTCTTTTACTGACAGCTGAGCGCGTGGTATGCGCATGCAGGTAGAGGGAGAAGTTCCTTCACCTAGCTGCTTCATGCGCTTGCTGCGTGAGCCGCTAACGATATCACGCAGACTAAAAGAAACAGTTTGTGGATAATTTCTCGCGTTTAAGTTTAGAGTTATCTCTATATCTTGGCATTATGGAATTTATTAGTCGGATATTGCAGAGTGCAGAATACTTCAAACAGAAATTTTGTAGCACTGAACTATGTAGTCTAGCAGGCAGACGCTCACCTAGAAATGGCTTTCACCAGCAGAAGGCAAACACGTGATTTTTAATTCTGCTGCGCCCCCTCTCGCTATTGCCCGTCGGTCTTCGGAAAAGAATTCAACAAACTAAGAAGCGAGATACGTTTGGCATAATAGTTCGCGACCGGTAACGCATGTTTTATTTCGCAACCGATCGCGCATATTTTAGTTCGCGACCGGTAGCTCTCCTTATAGTTCGCAGTTCGTCCGCTCTTTTTAGTTCGCCCTTTTTAGTTCGTTCGCTCTTTTTGGCTTTTGCTACCGCTACTAAAAGAGCTCTTTCTTTTGTTATGATAGCTGTTTTTTATAATGATCAGTGTTGCCCAAGCGTGTGCTATTACCCGTATTTTTGGGCAATTAGACATCAAATACTTAAGCAAAATAAACCAGTTATTTACACGAATGGATGATATAATGGTATTCAACTACTTTGCATACAGATTACTCGTAGTGAATATTATTTAGACACTGCTGAATACCTTAGAAAAGAAAATTTGTGGCAGTGAACTATTAAACTACAGCTGAGCTGCATCTCAGCTCGAAATGACGGTAACTGGCAGAAGGAAATCACGCGATTCTGCGCGCTCTCGCGTCCTCTCGCTGTTCCCCGTCAGTCTTCGCAAAAGGAGCGAACGAACTAAGAGGCGAGGGATGTGCGAACTAGTTCGCCTGTGGGAGCGCTCTTCCGAACTAGTTCGTTCGCGAACTACACAAGACTACCCTGCAGGTCAGCACACACATCACGCGCGTAGCCGCGCCACAGGCAGAGAACGGCAGCGCAGCGTGTAGCGCTCACGCAACAGGGCACTTGGTACATGTCCACTGAAAACCTGTCGATACAATTAGATTCAATTATTGCGTCCCTTCAAAACTGAATTAATTTATCTCTCTCTCTTTCTCTCCCTCTCTCTCTCTCTCTTTCTCTCTCTCTCTCTCTCTCTCTCTCTCTCTCTCTCTCTCTCTCTCTCTCTCTCTCTCTCTGTGTGTGTGTGTGTGTGTGTGTGTGTGGGTGGGTGTGTTCGTATTCTTGTAAAGTGTGTATAAGAGAAGTGAAAGGTCTGTTGATCAACAGGCAAAAGTGACGAATAAGTGGCGAACTTGTGTAGTCTATGGAATTTCATTATAAGCTACTCAGCTATTCTGAGAAGACCGTTAGAAGAGATTCAGATGCTCATTAACCTGCGATCACTCGCGCTGTATTTTGTTCACAGTAATTTTAAAACAATATGCATTTTACAAATTTTAAATAGTCAAATATGCATGTTTTCTTATAAACGCAACTAGAAATAATTATTTAGACATATTACGTATATTCCAAACTATTCTTTGACTGTCAGCAAAATGCTATACACGCGTGGCATATAAAGGCGCGAGTTCCCGCGGGTTAAGGAAGACTTAAAAGAAAAGAAGTTTGTGAGACGTCATACCTACTAAAGAAAAATTAGGGATACGTTTTAGGAATGTAAATACAAAAAAAATTATTTTTCTCTAATTTCTTTTATAATGAAGAGAACAATGTCACTGCAGATTCAGTAACTGCAAGAACCTTTGTACACCTGACACATTAAATCATGATTGTGATGCAGTTTATAGTATCAGAAACACTTTTCTTCTCAGTGACAACTGGTAGGCTTTTCATATGTCTTAGGTTGAAAGATTTATCGATATGCAAATATTTTGCACATCATAGTTTCCTTGTTTAACTGCATTTGCACACGAAGTGTTTATTACTTAGGCCTTTATTCGTAGCTCTTCATGATCATGAAGACTATGATATTGGCGTCTGCACTTTTCTTCTTCTTTGACAGCAACTTGTATGTCCAGTATTTTATTATATTGCGTTTCTATTTTGTCTCAGTCATCGGTTCTGATGGTAGTTACCATCAATAGCAGTCATATTTGTTCGTAATTAGTATAGCTAAGCTAGTATTTTTGCAACTGTTGAATTTCTGAAAGTAGTATAGAATTCAGCTTGAGAAATAGATTTCTATATCATTCGTCACTTATGGTGTAGCATTGGGCGCTGAACTCCACGAAGGAGTGGACAGTATGTTTGAAGAAATTGAAAAAGGCCCCTGATGGTAAAGAAAATCGTTGCGCGTCGCTCCTGGCCTCGCTGAGCTGAACATTCAAAAGTAACAGCAATTTCTGCTTACATAGTGCTTTCATTTCTGGCACAAAGTTTACTGAAACCAGGGACTATAGACAAAAATACACAATCAGCATCTACAGCTCAGCTGATGAATTTCTGTGCCCTTTCATTACAGTAAGTTGTTCATTTCTTACTTCGGTCTGCATCGGCAGCATACGAAGAAGAGAAACACCAGGCAGCTCCGCAGGCGCCAACAACAGCGCGCGTGGCGCATACCTGCCGACCGCGTCGCGTCAAATGTATCTCACGTATTTTCTGGAGAATGGAAAGAGGTATGGCTCTCCTTCCACCTTTAAAAACAATTTCGATTTGTTGGCTATATTTCGTACGCAGTCACGTATGGTGTGAAACGCAAACTGGCCAGCAACTATATTTTTCACTGCAAACTCTTCAAAATATGCGCTTCATTGTACTTCTTATTGTAACAATAATTATGGGCAATAACTACAAGAAAACCAGTCCAATATATTGCAGTGACGTTTGGCTATAAGATAAAGAAAAATAGTTTATGTCTACCCAATACTTTCTGCAAAATCGCTTGAGGAAACTGCGTTAATGCAGAAAACGCACAAATCAGAAAATAGTGTTTTTTATTTATTTTTAATGCAAAAAGTAAAGGTCTTCGAGAGAAAATAAATACAGAGAAGGGTGTAGCTTATATTCTTCTACATAAAGCATTTTTTTTTTCGAAGCATATTGGACAACGTGAAATTTCACTTTACTGCAGAGGTGGAACAGAGACGCAGGAAAACTGTGCGCCTCGGAAAAAGCATACCCCTGCCCTCCGCCTCTACTGCGATGTCCTGCTGAAGCCGCTAGTTTACCTTAGTTTAACTAGTTTCTAAGCTACGGACTAATAACCACGCAGTTCAGTCCGATCTAATACATAGAGTGTCCGTATATTTGTACGTGTTCCATACAAATCTACAGTTTTGTTACAATGTTTATGAAATTTTGTACACGTAAGCTTCAGTCCATGAGGACGATCGCCGTAAGTGTAAGAATCACATACGATATATAGTTCACGAGATATTAACTCATAAACAATGAGATGCGCGACAAACTGTTGCATTTTGCGACAATGCTGCTCATTTTCTCCTAAACCATTGGACCGATTTCAACCAAATTTGGTACACACATTCCTTACCGCGAGGTAACAATTGCTGCATGGCTAAGATTAGATTAGATTAATACTTGTTCCATAGATCATATATACGACATTTCGTAATGATGTGGAACGTGTCAGTTTAGTAAATTTTGTCTATGCTTGACAATTAATATTTTAAGGATTTTTTTAGTTTTTTTTGTTTTATTTTTATTTTTTTAAGTTTTATCTAAAAATTCATCTACATTGTAGAAGGTGTTGCCATTCAGAAATTCCTTTAATTTCTTTTGAAATACAAGGTGGCTACTATCTGTCAGACTTTTGATGCTACTTGGTAAGTGACCAAAGACTTTTGTGGCAGCATAATTCACCCCTTTCTGAGCCAAAGTTAGATTTAATCTTGAATAGTGAATATCATACTTTCTCCTAGTGTTGTAGCTATGCACATTGCTATTACTTTTGAATTGGGTCGGATTGTTAATAACAAATTTCATGAGTGAATATATATATATATATATATATATATATATATATATATATATATATATATTGTGAAGCTACAGTGAGTATCCCTAGATCCCTAAATAAATGTCTGCAGGATGCTCTTGGGTGGGCTCCAGCAATTATTCTGATTACACGCTTCTGTGCAATGAATACTTTTTTACTCAATGTTGAATTGCCCCAGCGTGAATGAAAATAGGCGTAGTAAGCTAATTTACTGGATGTATATCACCAAATTTTGCAATGACTCTGATAGCATAAGCTGAATTCAGACGTTTCAGGAGATCTTCAATATGTTTCTTCCAATTTAGTCCCTCGTCAATGCAAACACCTAAAAATTTTGAATATTCTACCTTAGCTACAGATTTATGTTCAAAGTCTAAATTTATTAATGGTGTCATGCAATTTACTGTATGAAACTGAATATACTGGGTTTTATCAAAGTTTAATGAGAGTCCATTTGTAGAGAACCACTTAATAACTCTCTGGAAGATATCATTTACAATTTCATCAGTTAATTCCTGTTTGTCAGGTGTGATAGCTATACTTGTATCATCAGCAAAAAGTACTAGCTTAGCATATTCGTGAATGTAGAATGACAAGTCATTAATATATATTAAGAACAGCAAAGGACCCAAGACCGAACCTTGTGGGACCCCATTTTTGATAACTCCCCAGTTAGAAGAATTAATTGTTTCATCTATATCATGTGAACTGCTTATTTCAACTTTCTGCACTCTTCCAGTTAAGTATGATTTAAAACATTTGTGTACTGTCCCACTCATACCACAATACTTAAGCTTATCTAGAAGAATCCCATGATTTAAAGCCAAAGCCTTTGAGAGACCACAAAAAATCCCAACTGGTGATGTCTGGTTATTCAAAGCATTTAATATTTCATCAGTGAAGTTATATATAGCATTTTCAGTTGAAAAACTTTTTTGAAAACCAAACTGACATTTTGTTAGAACTTTATTTTTACTAATATGTGAAGCAACTCGAGAATACATAACTTTTTCAAAAATTTTGGATAAAGCTGTCAGACGTGAGATGGGCCGGTAGTTGTTGACATCGTATGTATCCCCTTTTTTATGCAAAGGTTTAACGATAGCATATTTCAGTCTATCCGGGAAAATACCCTGCTTTAATGAAATTCTGAAGTCAGCAGGGGTAAAATACAGGGAAAGGAGAGTTATTTACAACTTGTACAAAGGCCAGACTGCAGTTATTAGACTCGAAGGCCATGGAAGGGAAGCATCAGTTGGGAAGGGAGTAAGACAGGGTTGTAGCCTTTCTCCGATGCTATTCAATTTGTACATGGAGCAGGCGGTGAAGGAAAGCAAGGAAAAAATTTGGAATAGGGATTAAAGTTCAGGGGGAAGAAATAAAAACATTGCGTTTTGCTGATGACATTGTAATTCTGTCAGAGACAGCAAAGGACCTGGAAGAGCAGTTGAATGGAATGAACAGAGTGTTGAAGAGAGCGTATAAAATGAACATTAACAAGAGCAAAACAAAAATAATGGAATGCGGTCTTAGAAAATCAGGTCATGCTGAAGGAATTAGATTAGGTAACGAAACAATGAAGGTGGTAGATGAGTTTTGTTACTTGGGTAGTAAAATAACATGCGATGGTCGCAGTACAGAGGATAGAAATTGCAGAATGACAATGGGAAGAAAAGCATTTTTGAAAAAGAGAAATTTGCTAACATCGAATATTAATTTAAGTGTAAGGAAGTCTTTTCTGAAGGCATTTGTGTGGAGTGTTTCCTTGTACGGGAGTGAAACATGGACAATAAGCAGTGCGGACAGGAAGAGGATAGAGGCTTTTAAAATGTGGTGCTACAGAAGAATGCTGAAGATTAGGTGGATAGATCGCATAACTAATGAAGAGGTACTTAACAGAATTGGTGAGAAAAGGAATTTTTGGCACACCCTGACTAAAAGAAGGGATCGCTTGGTAGGACACATACTTAGACATCGAGGAATCGTAAATTTAGCATTGGAGGGAAGCGTGTGGGGTAAAAATCGCAGAGGGAGACCAAGAGACGCGTATAGTAAGCAGATTCAAGTGGATGTGGGTTGTCGTTCTTATGAGGAGATGAAAAGGCTTGCTCAGGATAGAGTAGGGTGGAGAGCTGCATCAAACCAGTCTCCGGACTGAAGACCATAACAACAACAATGCGCTATTACAAATATGACTGAGAATCCTACTTATCTCCTGGGAACAAGTTTTTAATACTCTGCTGGAAATGCCATCAATTCCATATGGCCGTTTACTCTTGAAAGAGTTTATTATTTTCCTAATTTCTGAATGTGAGGTGGGTGGAATTTCAATTGTATCAAATTGTGTGGGTATGGCCTCTTCCATTAATTGCCTTGCTCCTGCTAATGAACATTTAGATCCTATTTTCTCTACAACATTTAAAAAGTACTCATTAAAAATGTTTTCAACTTCTGACTTTTTGTTAATAAAGTTTTCATTTGTTTTGATGGTAATACCCTCTTCCTCTGCTCTTGGTTGTCCTGTCTCCCTTTTAATAATAGTCCAAATTGTTTTAATTTTATTATAAGAGGAGCTAATCTCAGACATGATGCACATGCTTCTTGATTTTTTAATAACTTTTCTTAATGTAGCACAGTAGCTTTTATAATATTTTATTGTTTCTGGGTTATTACTCTTTCTTGCGGACATATATAGTTCCCTTTTTCGGTTACACGATATTTGTATTCCTTTAGTAAGCCATGGTTTTTTGCATGGTTTCTTAGAATTAATTTACTAATTTCTTGGGGAAACAGTTATCAAATTCCCTTACAAATGTATCGTGAAGTAAATTATATTTTAATTTAACATCATGTTCCTTGTAAACCTCATCCCAGTCTAATTGCTGTAGACTTTCTTTGAAATTTCTAGTTGTTAAGTCATTAATCGAGCGCACAATTCTGGTGGACTGTTTCGAATTACAGAACGGAGCTATGTCATATACTGTTACTAGCTGTGCACAATGATCCGAAAGACCATTCTCAACGGGACAAGCATTTATGTTGTTAAACTTACCTCGGTCTATAAAAAAGTTATCTGTCAATGTACTGCTGTCCTTTACTACCCGAGTAGGAAAATCAATAACGGATGTCAGATTGAATGAGCCAAGTAAGACTTCCAGGTCTTTCTTCCTATTACACTCTTTCAGTGAATCTACATTGAAATCACCACAAATAATAATTTGCTTCCCCCTATCTGACAGATAGCACAGCAAGGCATCCAAGTTTTCCAGAAATAACTGAAAGTTCCCTGAAGGGGACCTATATACTGTTTCAATTATAAGATAATCATCATTGAGTTTAAGCTGGCAGGCACATGCTTCAATACGCTGCTCAACACAAAACTTTTTTGTTTCTAATTTTTTTACACTGTGATAGCTATTGGCATATATGGCAACTCCTCCTTTTATCTTATTATCTCTACTTATATTTGAGACTAACTTATATCCACAGACATTCACATTTTCCATACCGGTGACAATATGATGCTCAGACAGGCATAGTATATCTATTACATTATCCGTTTCTATATCATCTAAACAAACTAAAAGCTCATCTATTTTATTCTTTAGTCCCCCAATATTCTGGTGAAAAATTCTAAGATTATTTTTTACTTTACTTTTCTGAGAAACATTTGATTTTTCAACATTTTTAGCACCTGCCTGCCTGAGCTTCTCACTGGACACTGATCTTAGTCTAAAAAAGAAGTACTTCCATGAATTGCAGTGTCTCCCCTTAAGGATTTTGCTATCAACCCAGCTAGTTTCCCCTTCCCTTTCCTATTGAGATGCAGGCCATGCCTAGTGAAATCCCACCTATTAATATCATCAACAGGAACCAAACCTATGTCCGACAGAGTAGCCGCCAGATTAGCAGAGTAGCCCAGAGTAGCAGTTGATCAATCTCCATATTGACTCTCCTGACGGAGCGGTTCAATTGGGGTCGATCATACCGCATGAAAGTTGGCAACAGTCCAAAATTTGTCTGGGTCGTTGCAGAAGCTATTTTAACCAGGTCACACTCAATATTGTAGCCCTGATCCCTATCAATGGTGTTTCCCACCCCACCCACTATAACAACATGACCCTGTTTTGTGAACCCTTACACAAGGAACCTGTATCCTCTACCACCTGGCTAAGACCCGCACTAGACTTGAAAATGTTTGTGACCTGGTACCTGTCACCTAGTTTTTCCTGCAAAATCTGGCCCACACCTCTTCCATGACTACTTCCTAACAACAGAAGTTTCCTCCTACTATCTACTTTTTTTAAACCGTTGGTTTCCTTGTGAAAGTCTGTTGTTTCCTAACTACACCTACTTCTAAGGGAGTGTCTTCCTCACTTGACTGTGGTAGCAAGGCAAATCTGTTGGTTGTGCCAATTGTGAAGCTGTCAGAAACTATAGTCTCTCTGTGGCCCCTGTTCCCTGCTACCACTTCCCACCCCTGCTCACCCTTCTCCCCCATTAACCTCATAAGTTCCTCCCTAGCACTATACAGTTCAGCCTGAAGGGCTCTAATCTTCCCTTCCCTGTCCTATTCAGAATCACATACGGCACATGGTTCAAAAGATATTGTCATAACCAATAGAAATCGCAAAAAATGCCATCTAATGCTGCTAGACTTTCGAAATACACTGTATGAGAATGACAGTACTTAGCGACTTGCAACGAACTTTAAACACAATTTCAAACCTTTATTAAACTTTTTCTCGCTGGCAACCATAGTAAAATGATGAAAGGAAAAAAGTTTCTCGCTTCCTACTTTTCCGCTGTTTACGGCTCTCGGTATGACGTTACAATTTATAATTTGAACACTACAAATTGTAGCGACAGGAAATTTTACAGACATTATACACTCATATAGTTCAGTGAACCACCTAAATTGTATCACAGTACGACACGTAGTTCATGAAATACGGGCACCTAATCAGTAATGATCATAGAAAAGCGCCCCATCACGCACCAAGTTTTAATCTATTACTTTTGTAGTATTAATTGTATTCCCAAGAGATTTTACAGACAAACAGCCCTTATACAAATGAATATATAGCTGAAAAAGGGCAGGAATAAATAAATAAATACCCGGGCAACGCCGGGTTTTCAGGTAGTAGATTTATAAACAAACATTTTTCCCATTGGAAAGCGTGGTTTACGAACGGCTGGCCACCTATCCTCTGCCTGTGGTGCGTCAAGTGTGCGCCTAGCCCGAGTTGATGTGCGGGCATTGTCTCGTAGTGTTGCTACTGTTAGCAGCCAGCACGCCTGATGTCGGTATCCGTCTTGTCTATTCATGCTGCCGGGTCGCTTGGCTATTTTCAGAGCTTCTCTATTCTTCGCCACATAATAAAAGATTGTTTCGCCAGCGCGCGGGCTTCACAGAAATATAGTTGTTTTCCACACTCAACTTCATGTCCTGCCACTGCTGATTTGTTATGCTTTACAAGTTGGATGTATCTTTCATGTTCTGAAATTCTTGTCTTCATTGGTCGCCGACCTCACCTACATATACCAAACCACACTCGAAACCGAATTCGCATCCATTAGCATTTTTAATGTGTCTACTGCATTTTTCGTGTTGCAAGGACATTTATTTAGCCGCGGTGGAGTAGCCCGAGCGGTCTGAAGCACCTCACTGCGGAGCGCGTGGTTGCTCGCCGTGGAGGTTCGAGTCCTCCCTGGGGCATGGGTGTGTGTGTGTTTGTCCGTAAGTTAGTTTACCTAGGTTTAAGTAGTTTGTAAGCTACGGACTGATGACCACGCAGTTTGTTCCATTAGATTTACAGACATTTGAACATTTTTGACATTTTTTACCCCATTCAAAATAAATTCACCCATCACACATTAACGTCCTCACAGCTTTACTTCTGCCAGTAATTCGCCCCCTACTGTGTATACTGTAAGGACGGACCATGAAGCGTGGCGGGATAGCTCAGTTCGCAGAGCGCTTGCCCGCGAAAGGCAAAGGACCCAGGTTCGAATCCCGCTTCCAACACACAGTTTTAATCTGCCAGAAAGTTTCATATCAGCGCAGTCTACTGCAGAGTGAAATTTTGATTCTTGATCACAAAATATTGTTGTAGAAGTTGGAACATTATGAGGTAAGGGGAGTAACTCACAATTGGTTCAGTTTGTACTTTAATAACAAACAGTAGAAGGTGAATTGGGGGAGGGGGGAGACAGGCGTGCCCCAGGGTTATGTTCTGGCCCCACTGTTGTTTGCCTTCAAATATAAAGGGAAGTTCTAAGAAATTTCTGTTTGCTGAGAGCACTAGTTTGGTAGTGAATGATGTTGTTGGCAATATTGACGCAGTATCAAATAATGCAGTTAAAGCAGTAACTTCGTGACTTGTAGAAAATAAATTGATCAGTGGTGTATATTGTGGCCTATCGAAGCTATCACCGAATCCCATATCGAAAGCAAACCAGAAATTAAGAACCAATATAAAAAATTGCAATGGAAGTCAGTTTCTGCCATGAAGAATTAGCGCGTAGTGCGAAATGTCTCGTTCGCTTCATTCCAACAGTGGGAGAACAGAGCTTCTGACTCTCACTGCCGCAGCCTTCGCAAAGGTGAGGGATAGGGATGGGTGGGATGGGGTAGTGCTGCCAACAGCGCGCCAAGGCTTCGGAATCCTTCGTCGCAACACAAGCACGAGTGCTTCTGAAATGTGCCGAACGGACACGACTCGCTCTTGGCGAACTCCGCATCAGTTTAAAGCAGCAAAGAGACTGTTGGTGTATTTGATATGGTTTCAAAAAAATGTTCAAATGTTTGTATAGCTTATGGGACTTAACTACGGGGTGTCATCAGTCCCTAAACATACAAACTACTTATGAACTAGCTAATACTAAGGACGGCACAAATATCCATTTCCGAGGGGGATTCGAACCCCCGACCGTAGTAGCCTTGCAGACCGTGACTGGCGCGCCGCAGTCCCCTCGGCCACTGCGGCCGGCGTTACGTTTCACAACAGCTGTATTGGTGTTATTTATATCGTAGTGTGCAGTGTACTTTGACAGTTCTTAGTGCTAATTCTACAAAATGGATAGACAATGTGTAATTAAATAGTTATTTGGATTCTCCGTGCATAAATATGTACGTAACTTTTGTATAAAACATTTTTTCCGTTTCATGATAGATGGCGCTATAATAGGCAAAACTAAAAATGTGGAAACTGTTGAAAACGGTAATATTTCAAACAAATACACATCAGATCAGGAAAATCAGAGTACAGTTTTTCATGTTTCTGTTATTGCTATCTCGTGACATCTCCCACAATCATGCTATCAGTCTGCGGCCATACAGTTTGTTGTATTTCAATTATTTGGGTTGTACCCACCTCTACGTAATTGTTCACGATTGCAGAGCGAGAGAGAGAGTAGATGTCATTTCCTAGTTCAAATGTTTTTAGAGCTTATGGGACTTAACAACGGGGTTATCAGTCCCTAAACTTACAAACCACCTATGACCTAGCTGATACTAAAGACGGTACAAACATCCATGCCCGAGGGGGGATTCGAAGCCCCAACCTCAGCGTCCGTGCAGACCGTGGACTGGCATGCCGCAGACCGCTCGACCACCGCGGCCGGCCATTTCCTGGTACTATGAGACCCACAGAAATGTTGAAGGAACTCGTCACAGGTATGCTATACTTTCATTTTTGCCGATGAAAGCAACATTTATCGTGAAACGAAAAAAAATTTCATGCGAAAGTTACATGTTTTTTTTTACGAAGAATCCAAATCTGCAATAAAAAGTTCCTATAAAATTTTCTTCCCACCGCCCATCACGGGTTTCGGTAGTGAGTGGAGCGTCATTGGATTCCCCCTAAACGCTTTATCATTTTCCGATAACCATTCTTCGTTTGCTGCTAACTTCTTGGGATATTTGAAACAGTCACTATCAATATCTCGGAAACAGCGCAAGATATCGATTTTTTTATTTGCAATTCTTTCTCGGCACAGCCTTAGAAAGTGAGATAGTAGTGATAACCCAAGTTACAAACACAGAATACGCCACTGAAATTGATGTTAAATCACAGTAAGAATCTGTTTTTATAGTTTCTAACACTCAATTCAACATAAACTGACATTTTAATACACAGAACGGGCACATGATTAGTGACACTGAACAATTCAAATTTATGGGCGTTCAGATAGATATTAAGCTGTAGTGGAGAGCCCAGGTTCATGATCTTGTACAAAAACTAAATGCTGCGTTGTAAACCACTAGAACCGTTTCTGAAATTAGTGACAGTTCAACACGAAAACTAGTCTACTTTGCGTAATTTCATTCGCTTATGACGTAGGTGTAAATTTTTCTGCGGTAACTCCTCTGATTGAAAAAGGGTATTATTGCGCAGAAACTGGCGGTTGGAACAATATCTGGGGTAAGCTCGCGTACCTCTTGTCGACCCCTGTTTAGTAGCCTATAAATTCTGACATTGGCCTCTCAATACATATTTTATTTAATGTCTTTTTTTGTTTATAATGTTTGGTTAGTCTCAAGAGTTACCAGCCTTCACTCATTTAATAAAAGACAGATAAAGAATCTGCATTTAGATCACATCTACTTGACTCTTGTGCAGTATTCTGCCGCATCCATTTTTAATAAACAGCCACAATAATTCAAACATCTCAGAATTAATTCGCACACTTTTAGCGTTAAACTGCAAAAGTTTTCTCGGGGTTCACTCTTTCTATTTTGTCGGGGAATTCCTGGAATAATTAAAAGAATAAGCTGCCTTTTGTGTTACCTTTTGTATTGCTTCTTTTTATTTATGCATAGACCGGTCGAATGCTTACGATTGCTATATGTTTCACTTTCATCGCCATGTATGTTTATGCTGCGTGATAAATGCCTTCTACTTTAGAACAGTACACAGTGAAACACGGTACATATTTCACTGTGTACAATTCTTAATTAGAAAACAATTATCACACAACATAAACTAAATGGCGAAAGATAAATTTGACAACTTCAATTACTGTCATAAGCAAAGAACAAAAGTTCTGTGTGTTGTATCTTTATTTAACATGTTTCTAACATAAGCACTAGCGTTTCTTGTCGACGCATGTCAAATGTTTACCTGAAGATGGCCTAATAAGCCAAAAACTAGTTCGTAAATAAACAAAAATTAGTAGAACAAAAACAGATTTGTTTGTTTGCAACTTGAAATATGGAATTGCTCTACCAAGAAGTGACGGAAGAATCCATTTAAAAGTTATAAAACTATTTTTTTGTGTTTGTATTTATAGTATCATTTTCAAGCCAACGTCTATCTTCTTTCTAATACAGAAGTCTTTCCTCCGGTAATCTGCTTCGACCATATCAGAGATGTGTTTTCCATCTGCTGGTCAGATCTGATCCCATCATTGGCTGGATAGTAGCCGTATTTTAAGAATAAATCGCGAGGAAAAGTTCAGGTTCGTTTAGCAGTTTGAGCTCAAACCCTTCTCCTTTTAAATTAGTCTTATTTCTGTGATGGAGCAGTGTTCGATATTAGTTGGTTTCATTGGTATTCGTTTTGTTTCAGGCCGGCGCAAGGCACGTGCAAAACGTGCGGCCGCACAGGGCGGCACTTTCCGATGGGGGGGGGGGGGGAGGGGGGGGAATCTGCCGGCCCCCTTTCTTTCAACATTCATGCCCAAGAGGGGATTCGAAACCAAACCTCGGAGGGGAGCGGCTGCGGGAACTGTGGCATGACGCCTCGACTACCTGCCGGCCGCCCCTGTTGAACAAGGGGAGGGAGGAGGAGCAATTTCTCCCACGCCACTGTGGCAGCCCCGTCGTGTTTACGCAACACCACCTAGAAGACAAGGCCTTACAACAGGCCGTGCCTACGTCACACTTAGAGGCCGCAACCGCCACCTCAGTGGCTGTTGGCTGGGGCACGCCCACCGCCGCGCAGCGGCCGGCCAGTCAGATGGCGGCCGCGGCCTCTAAGTGTGACGTAGCCACGGCCTGTTGTAAGGCCTTGTCTTCTAGGTGGTGTTGGTTTACGCCGCAAGAACAGAGAGGGGGAAGCAGTCTGGCTTACACGCCACTGACAGTATTCTTATGAGTGGAGCGCTGCCAGCCTGTTACGCGCCGTGCGTTTACTCACAACTAATTTTGCAGAAGACGAAAGCTAATTTGGAAATTCGAATGAAGTGTTCGATACTGCGGTTAAGTCTGATGCAATTTTGCTGAGCCCTTCAATGGCAGCTCCGAGTGTTTTTTCTTCCCGCTTGATGGAAAAAAAAAGCATTGAACATTACTGCAGTAAAACATATCCAACACCTACAATGGCTAGAAGTATTCCGAATGGGTAACTACGCTGCGAGTAATTACAAGGGATAAAGACATTGGTAATAAGCCTGGCATAAGTTGGGTATTTTTAAAATTTTTGCTATCAATTTCTGATAGTTGGACGGTTTGATTTTGAGCCATGAAACACCTGTCTCCGCCTGCATGAAAAACAATTAAACTCTGACTGGCACTTTTGTTTGACAATACTACTCGCACACTTTCACTTTGCCAACATTTATTTACTGTATACTGTTTTCCGTTGAATACCTTATCTGTTCACTACCACTGAAAATTTTTTATCTGTGTTAACTGTAAGTTCATGCCGCGCGGGAATAGCCGAGCGGTCTAAGGCGCTGCAGTCATGGACTGTGCGGCTGGTCTCGGCGGAGGTTCGAGTCCTCCCTCGGGCAGGTGTGTGTGTGTTTGTGCTTAGGATAATTTAGGTTCAGTGGTGTGTAAACTTAGGGACTGGTGACCCTATCAGTTAAGTCCCATTAGATTTCACACACATATGAACATTTTTGTAAATTCACTAGGCTTATTAAAATTAGCTAGATTTCTTCAATCAGGTTTGACTCCATTTTTGAGCTGGTGCCCAGCGACTGTTTTGTACAAATCTGTAGAGAATGTCACCAATAATTCGCAATTTTTGACTAAGGACGGCACAAATATCCATGCCCGAGGGGGGATTCGAACCCCCGACCGTAGTGGCCGTGCAGACCGTGACTGAAGCGCCTCAGTCCCTTCGGCCACCGCGGCTGGCTTTATTTTCCACATCTACAAAGATTTCGGGGACAGTGTGGCTATTCTCAATGCTTTGTGTTATGTTTACATCTGTTCCGTTATGCTGACCGTAACAGTCAATTTGACGGTTTAGATGAAACACATATTAACAGCTTTGAGACTGGCCACTCAGTGGCCGAAACCTAGGTAGATCTGAAAAGTAAAAACATGACATTTCCTACAGATTTGTTTACATAAAATTCAACAAACGTTTTGTAAAAGGAAAGAAAACGGGGGGGGGGGGGGGGGGGGGCGTCAATATAGCAGCTCGCACGGGGCGGCACTTGGGCTTGCGCCGGCCATGCTTTGTTTTATTAACTATGCGCGAGGCTGCTTGTGTTGTTAGGGAGCCATTTCACGCTTACTCAACTGGAAGGAGGAAGGAATTTTAGGGTTTACTCAACTGAACATAAGTTTATCTCTCCAGCAACGCATTGTGTCCACTTGACTTTGGCAGCCTTAGCTCTTCCTGTTTGTTCGTGTTTCCCGTTCTGTCTCGGTTAACTGCTGAATAATGTGAGCGTTTCGTAACGCTTCTTCATTCAAGTAACTGAGCTACACAGTTATTACGATTCATAAAAATTCCAACTACTAACAAGTTTTATAAAACATTGTCACTGCTACTCCCCACACCGTGTTTTATTCGTCTTGGTATTACTGTAACCTTACGTCATTTCCCTGGCTACTTCATATTCTGTTTCATTTTCTTCTTACGGAGCGGCTGGCTAGGTGTCCGCTATATATTCTTCAACTCTCTTCCCCCTGTCTGCTATTCCAGTAAATTTATTATTCGGCTTTTCTTCTCTCAACACTGTGGAGGTTGTCTACTGGAGGTTGTCTATTTTTGGAAGGAATTTCTGCCATTACCTGACACTATTTACCCTGCCAAACCACATGATCCGGTGTTCATTCACTGCCACACACATATTAGTTGCTCAGTCTTTCCTATATTCTTTTCGGATAGCTCAGGTATGACGCAGGTCCAGTAAAACATTAATTCCGCTTTAGAAGTCCATTTATTTTAAACTATACCGCTCCTATACGTTTGTCAGAAAAATGTAAAAACGTTGTGCACTACATTTATTTTGTTAGAAAATTATTCTCCAAATTAAAAGAAAAAAGTCCTTACCTACTGATTTTCCATGCGACCCCAAAACATGAGTGAGATGGAAACTACGTATCATCTTTTCTCCTATACACAAGAATTTTTGGTCAGCGTAACTTTCAAATTTTTATTATTCGTACTAACCATGTCAGCAGTGGGCGTTAGGAGACTCCTTCGTTTGAAGAAGTACGCTACAAGCGGAGAGATACTTCGCATGGAGGTAGTTTTGGTGTTTATGACCTGCTAGTTGAGAGTAACCGAACAGATCATGATACTTCCCACAGAGTTCAGTTATTAGTCGGACACAGATAGCCGCTTAGACTATCAATAGGAAAAGATTCTTACCTTGGCTAACTGATGTTTTATTTCTGAACCAATATTTCAAACAGGACTGAGCAATCTGAAACAGCCTCACTTTGGCGTTGTCCAGAAACAGTGAACATGTAGTGTTGCCAGAATCCCCTCTTAGTGACTAAACCTATCTTGAAAGTGTAGGCGCAGTTAGGAGTCCGTAGAAGACGGTATAGGGGGCGTGCGCATTTACAGGCCCACACTGTCCATCCGGGATCTGCAAGTTAAGCTGACCCACCTTCGAGTCAGACTTGTGAGTCGACGTGTAGGCGTTGCTCCTACCTGTTTCGTAGGAAGTGCTCTTGCGATGTAGACCCGGCCCAGCTAGACAGCACTCTGGAGTATTACTGGAAATGCATTTCACAGGGAACATGACGCAGAATTAAAGTATATGGTAGGGAGGGAGACGTGATTTAAGGCAGTCCGTGTAGTTGGTTTGGCTACAACGCTGTGTTAGCTGAGTGGTTGCCGGGCGCCGTGGCTCAGCGCGCCCGGTCAGAGGGCTCAACGCCCTCTGCAATAAAAAAGCTGAGCCAAGACCACAACGAACACAAACGAACAAAAATGATTAGCGTCCGCAATGAACGGAACAACAACAAGGGCACAACAACAAAAAAAAAAAAAAAAAAAAAAAAAAAAGGAAGTGGTATAAAGCACCTACCTAGTAATGAGGAGGTCCCGGGTTCGATCCCGGCCACATTGTAAGTTGTAAGTTTTAATTCAGTGCCTCTCCTTATGTTCAATACCTTTTGGTATAACGAGACAATATTGTCTTAAGGAATTGTATTATTTGTTGATAGTTACGTGTAGCTGATTCATCTGAATAAAATACGGGATGCCAATTATGGGACTTTATTACTAGCCACACCATAATACAAGACCGATTATTAACTTTGGAAATAACAATTAAAATTTTAACGCTGATACAGAGAGCATGGTTTCCACGAGACCGGTTTGGATTTGGTCCTAACGCCGATTGACAACATTGACGTGCAGCCGAGACCTCCTATAAACTTCGTACATCTTCGCATGTGTTCGGAAATGTTCGTTAGAGGCGTTGTAATTTATTTTTTATTTGTTTGAACATCATTAAAGAATATGAAATGATCAGCACCAATTTCTATCGACCCCTAGTCTACTACTAAGATCTGTATGTCACCAAAACATTGTTAAATAAAAATATTAATAAATGAAAGATGTTAGGTTCGCGCCATATTCTTTGTACTTCTCTGATTCATAGGCGCGGCGGCTACAACGGACGATCCCTCTGGATAGCGTCGTTCTAGAGCTTTCGCTACCCCACCTCTGCTGAGGCCATATGGTGCGTCTTGGCCGTGGGAACTTAAACAGCTTCTACTGTCGGCTAGTGATGGGCAGTTCGGATCATTTCACTGTTTCGAAACATACGGATCACCTGAGCCTAGTGAGTCGACTCACTGTTTCGGCACACGAAACATCTGGCATGCTGCAGAGTGGTGCGCCGCGCTACGTATCCTGATTCACGTGAACCGCGGCAGCTGCAGGGCGCCGTAGTGAGTCGACTCACTGCTTCCGCACTCGAAACACGTGACGTGCCTCCGCCCTGGGTCCTGCTACCTCCGCTGATTCACGTGAGACGAGAAAGCTGCACTAGGGCGAGACAGCAAACACGAAACATCTATGGAATGTCAACATGGTTTTAATACGTTATTCACTAGACTTAATTGAACGGCACAGGATTTGTTTGCTACAACGATTTTATAATCGTGTTAAAGCGTAAACGTTTCCTAAGTTACTCGTATTTTCATACAAACAAATACTTAACAAAGGTAGCACAAAATAGTAATGTTGAAATCCAAAAGTCATGAAACTTTTTCCAATCTTCAAAATTCCATAATTAAGGTTAAATAAAACTAGAAAGATCATGGTTCAAATGTCTATGTGCATCCAGAAATGAATAACTTTTCTAATCAATCAGTATAAACAAAATATTTAAGATTTTTTTCCTAAGATATATTTAATGCAATCAACAGATATTATACAAGTATTAACACATTTCACAATTTACGTTACGAAACCACAAAACTGAACTAAAATTTTTCAATGACCAGATAAGTATTCTAATAATCAGATTCATCTTCAGTCAGTCAAATAAAAGAGAATCAGTTACAGTTTCTTTAAATTGAAATTAAAAACCGTAATTTTTCAAATTTTACTGAGAATGCAGTTTCGTCTCACTGAGATTATTTGCCCTTGCTTCGAAAAGATGCGTTCACCTGGCACAGATGTAGCAATAATGCATAACAATGCTTGGTACACGCGAAACTACCTCAAAACACCGAAAGACTTCACAACTTTTCTCGGCGGTTCCCAGTTTTCAAACCTCATCTGAAGGGTGCCGGTAGCATAATTCAAAATCTGGCGTAGCGTGTTAGGGGAACAACTTCAAACCCGCTGCACGCCTGGGCGCTGTGTCGAACTCACCCAGGCAGACGGACAGCAAGACGCATGTTAACGGTACCTAGCGTCCGATACATGAATTACAAGATTCGTTGTTTCGAAACGGTGCCGATTCAAGTTTCGACTCAGTCGAACAGTTTGCTGAGTCGACTCACTGTGTCGAAACATCAACTCAGTAGCCAACTCTAGTGTCGGCGACTGCCTAGCCGTTCCTAACTTAACATGTATCTGCTGCCGACTCGCGCACAAAAATCTGTTAATAGGTAATTAAACAAGATACAATAAAAATCTTACCTACTTATAAGAACCCTTGCCGGCCGCAGTGGCCGAGCGGTCTGCGGCGTGCCAGTCACGGCCTGCATGACCGCTGCGGTCGGGGGTTCGAATCTCCCCTCTGGCATGGATGTTTGTGCCGTCTTTAGTATAAGCTAGTTCATAAGTAGTTTGTAAGTTTAGGGGCTAATGACCCCGTAGTTAAGTCCCATAAGCTCTACAAACATTTGAACATTTTATAAGAACCCTTAACAGTGTCCACGTAGTCATTGTCCATCACAGAGGCTCTCGTTGTAGGCGTGAAATTCTGGTTCCAAGGCCTCATGCACGCTCGAAAATCGAACTTGACCGCCACTTTTCGCGAGATGTAAATGATCTGCGTTATTCGTGAGATGAGAAGACACCTGTCGTCCGCCGTCTACGTACATCATAGGGCGTGACGTCACGGACTACAGGCTAGGTAACACACCATCCTCTCGCCCTCTCGTATCAATCACAGAACGGCTTCCTTGCTTTCATTTTTTAAATTATATTTTAAAGTCATGCTCTATTATGTGTGAAACATGATCTTCATTAAATGAGTGATATTTGATCTTTTCGGCATCATAAGCTACGAGTAATCAATGTCCAAATTGAGAGCTCGACTCACACCAGTAAGTAGAATCGAGTCATATTCTTCAAAGGCTATAAGTTACACCAACGTTTTTGGGTTTCACTTCTTAGAGGAGGTGAGGGGCAGTTGACGTGTACCACCACAAGCTCTCCCTGTAGTTCCTTAGTCCCAGGAACAGTCTTATTCTTCAAGGAGCCGTGCTTTTATTTCTTGCTTCATAGTCATATGTTGCTACAAGTTTTGCTTCCCCTATTCGACACCTTCGCTAAATCACTCCAGCCGAATGTCGGGATGGTTCCTTTCAAAGGGGACGGCCTATTTCCTTCCACGTCCTTAAGAAAAACAATACGAGGTTGTGCTCCGTGTCTAATGACCACGTTGTCGGGGTTGGAACACTTGCGCGGAATGACCCTTGGCGGAGACCAGGGCCCTTGCCGGACTAACTGGCTTTTCACCGGTAGAATCACACCAACAAGTCCATCAGTTTAGCACAGTCGCTCCTGCGAATTGGCTGGCCCTCACACCACAGCAGTAAGCAACCATGCATTGTTTCAACGTGGCTCATTAACGCGTTCTGCGTCAAATTTATTTGTTATCACTGTTGTGGTAATCAGAACTGACAATCAAATTCAGCATAATGAAATTCATAATTTGTTCTAATATTATTATGATGCAAAGATCAGGGGGTAACAAAGATGGTATTTCTTACGACTGTAACAGCCTGATGATAAGTGCCCTTTTAGGACGAAATTTAAATTGACAAATTTATATTTAATTGTAATTTTATGTAAACAGTATACTCAAAAACACAGAAAATCAATTCATATTGTTTTCCTTTGCATTAAAGGATCAATGTCTGAGACCACTTTTCCAGAAAAGGTAATTCGAAGACAAGCTCTTAAGTTGAAATCTCCCAGTGAGCTTCTATATGTGAATTTAGTACTTTGCGTTAAAAAAAGCAGCATGTACATGCAAATCTAAACATCGACATAATCGCAGCTGCAAATTTACATAGAAAATCTTAAGTCTACTAAATTCATTTTCCAATGAAACTAATTTTGGAAACTTCACGCTGATGTAGACAACAATGTTGCACATTTCCTCCTAAATCACTGGACCGATTTTAACGAAATTTGATACACATGTTCCTTACCGTGATGTAACAATTGCTGTAGGGGTGAGAACGACATATGACACAATAATCAGGAAATATAACGTCATACACAATACAAGTAAGAAACTGCGACATAATACACTATACTAGAAAGACTATTAGCGACTTGCAACAAACTTTAAACATAATTTCAAACCATTATTAAACTTTTACACGCATGCAACTTTTTCGCTGTTCATGGAGTAAAACTACGGCATTCGGTATGATGTGACATTTTATAATTTCTACATTACATATCGTGTTAGGAGGAAATTTTACAGAGACTGAGACATTACAGATACAGGGGGAACCTGATTGTTTCCATGTGAAAGGCGGGTTTTGTCAGACTGTTGAGTTCCCCAGCCAGTCAGCTAACAGTTTGGACCTAGTGAAAGGAGTACAGGTAGTTAGGATTTTCCTAATATGCTCGGAAACCGTAAACTACGCTCTTGGCCTTAAATAATGAAATACCTGC
Organism: Locusta migratoria; assembly: GCA_026315105.1. Lineage (NCBI taxonomy): Eukaryota > Metazoa > Arthropoda > Insecta > Orthoptera > Acrididae > Locusta > Locusta migratoria. The sequence goes on from CM048755.1 coordinate 396,683,647, forward strand.
AAAGCTACTGCATTACGCAACGTGTGAGTAACCAAATTTCATTCATTTCAGAATGACAGCACTAAGTCACTTACAATAATCTTTGCATGTATTTGGAAACCTTACAGAAAATTTTTCTCGCTGACATTCCATACAAAAAGGAGGAAAAGAGAAAAGTTTCTGATTTATTTACGCTGATAATTCAGTAAAATTACTGCATTCGGCTTGATATAATTTATTGCATTTACACTACTATCTGTATTCGGATGAAATTTTGCAAACAGTATGCACAAATCCACAGATTCTTTTATTTTATTATATTTTTTTGAAATAATTGTTTTTAAATATTTGTAAAGCTATGGGACCAAATTGCAGTGGTCATCAGTTCCTAGATTTACAAACTACTTAAACTAACTTATGCTAAGGACAACACACACAGCCATATCCGAGGGAGGACTCCAGCCTCCGACAGGAAGCAGCCTCGGAAACCGTAGGAAGGTGCCTTAGAGTGAAAGGCCATTACCGCGCGCCTCATACCCACTCAAAGTTCCTTAAAAATTATACTGTAGTACAACACATTGTTCAGGATTGAGTATAGTGAAAACGTAACTACAAGCTCAAAGTTGCTACATATACAGCTGAGGAAGACAGAAAATTTATGCCTAAATTTCAGTTTTTCAATGTTCTGGTTTTAATCACGAATCTACTTCAAAACATTAAAATAAAATAATTCATTGTTTTTTAATCAGCACGTTTCTTTGATAAGCTTCTATAGCAGTCAAGAAGTTAGGTGATTCTACAATGAAGCTCATGTTTTGCCGCGGCGGAGCGCCCGAGCGCCGATGCGCGAGACCGTTCCTCGTCGGGGTGGGGGGGGGGGGAGGAGGGGGGGTGGTTCGAATCCGCCCTCAGGCATGGATGTTTGTGTCGTCTTTAGTACATGCTAGTTCATAAGTAGTTTGTAAGCTTAGGGACTGATGACCCCGCAGTTAAGTCCCTTAAGCTTAACAAACATTTAAACATTAGAACAACTTCATGTTTGAGGAGTGCATAAGTAAATTGTGGGATAAATGGATCCGGTTACTTGTGAATTTGTATTTCAAAGTGGTAGTCTTAAAACTAGATCACTGTATATTACAAATTCGTTAATGATATGAAGATGGCTGCAACAAGCCCTTACAGTTTTAAACTCCCACCAAATTCATTGACCGAGCGAGGTGGCGCAGTGGTAAGACACTGCACTCGCATTCGGGAGGATGGTGGTTCAAATCCACCTCCGGCCATCCAGATGTAGGTTTTCCGTTATTTCCCTAAATCGCTCCAGGCAAATGCCGGGATGGTTCCTTTCAAAGGGCACGGCCGATTTCCTCCCCCATCCTTCCCCGAAAATCCGAGTGTAAGCTCCGTCTCTAATAACCACGCTGTCGACGGGACGTTAAACCCTAAACTTCCTTCCTTCCAAATTCATAGATAAGTCTCAAGATTTTTTCGTTCTTTACATAATATTTTTCTATCCAGATTTCTCACAATGTAGCCTACAATGTTAAAAACTGTTTTCATTGCTGTAAGTAATTCTTCAAATCCACTGATTTCTATTGAAACTACAGAGTTCAACGACTTATCTTCGTAAAGGAGAAAAAAATGTTCAAATGTTTGTAGAGCATATGGGACTTAACTACGGGGTCATCAGTCCCTAAACTTACAAACTACTTATGAACTAGCAAACACCACAGACAAATATATACAGACGGGAAACATCCGTAAGGGCCCGGTCCTACGCTCAGGGGTGCAGGGCGGGGGTTTTTAAGCAGTTCCGTAAGACGTCCCATGATGGCGCTGCGGTCAGAAGCAGCCCTTTAACCCTCCTACTACCACTGGGGTCAATATGACCCCATAAGCACATTTGAAATCTATATCTCCCTGATTTTCAATGCGATTATTTTCAAAATTTATGACTTTGTCTCTCTAACTTGCTTGTATGCAATGACATCATATTCAGTTTTACATTTACAACATATCAAAATTTATTCATGGACTATGCACTGAGTACCACTGGGGTCAGCATGACCCCAATCTAATTTTTTTTGTTTTGTTTCTTGAATGTAACATTATAAAAACAGAACAGCGAACATTACGTTGAACAAATGTTATAGGAAACATCTACAACAATGAAACTAACACTTTCCACTTCTTATTTATACCCATTGTTGTCGTTTCTTTCCTCAGCAGTTGTGTGTTGCCTCAGTTGTCGCTAGTGTTTTGTCGCAGCATGTGAAAGAACTACATTATGTCTAGAAAACGTCTGAGTAGTGTTGAAATACAAGCAATTTTGAATGAAGAAGAAGGAATTAGGAGATACAGCGTCTGATGACGACGAAGAGATTGATGGTGTTATTTCTGGAGGTAGTGAATCAACTGAAGATTCTGATGAAGACGTTGGAGATTTACTGAGTACTATGCATTTCAGGGAGGAAATAGGTGACGGCAAAGCAGCGAAACCTATTGTAATCCTAGACTATAATGCAACAAAATCAGGTGTAGACACTATGAACAAGTTAGTCAGAACCTAAACTACAAAATGTATGACAAGAAGATGGCCCATGGTGATTTTTCTATAATATTTGGATATTAGTGCCATGAATGCTTTCATAATTTGGTTGGACTTAAATCCTGACTGGAATAAAAAACCAACTACAAAAGAAAATAATTTCTTCTGGAACTGGGAACAAGTCTAGTACAGAAAGACAGAAGTCAGCGCAACAAAGTTTCTCTGCCTCGTCCTCCTCCTCCTTCAGCACAAGTGGATACGGGGGTAAAACGTGGACAGTGCTACCTGTGCGAAAGTTCAGTGGAAATAAAACATCCAGAAACGTGCAAAAGATGTTTTTCCTTTGTCTGTAAACACCATTCAGACATTCTATGTTCTAAATGTAAAGAGATTTTTTGTTTCACATGTAAGGATCTATAAGATCAAGTGTTGGGACAAGATCTTTAAGTGCTTATATATCTACTTCACCTGGTTTCAATCACTAATGCATGCTTTTGTGTTAGTTCATTAAAATAAATTAAATATTGTCAATGTATCCCGTGATAATTACTTGGGGTCATATTGACCCCAACGGTACTCAGTGTAACAAAAAAATTCTGGTAGTAGGAGGGTTAAACTGGCCAGAGCAGGCGGCAGGTAGCGGCTGCCCCCACCACCACCTCCCCTCAAACGCCGGACACAGCCGTGGCCTCGTGGCAGGCGGCACAAGCTCTCCCCTCAGCCTCCCCTCCACGCTACCCTCTGACGTGCGAGAGGCACCCTAAGCCAGGGAACGGCCTGACACCTGCTAGCATCTTAGGGAACTACGAGGGGAGCGTAGGACAGTGGTTTAGGGGAGGCTGCTTCTTTGTATAAGGACAGCACAAATATCCATGCCCGAGTGGGGATTCGAACGCCCGATCGTAGTGTCCGTGCAGATTGCGACTGGCACGCCGCAGACCGCTCGGCCACCGCGGCAGGCCATAAAGGAGAAGAATTATCACAAGCATGCTGTATGAAATATGCACTGTAAATACGACTGTTATTCTGTTGTTTACAGTTGTCTCTCCTCACTGCTCGTATCTATTTCTTTCAGCACTGAATCTCGAAGAAACGGCGGAAAGAAATTTTTATTCCCTATAAGCCTCCTGGCTTCTCCCTCCTGTTATTGCATCCATATTCCACACTCAACACATATTACGGCTGGACAATGCCTACATACAGTTAATGAATCGGCCGAAGTTCCGTCGTGTTTACCAACGCAAAAAGCCAGACGACTAAGCCTTGTTGCCGCTGCGCATATGAGAATGTATTAACGGAAGGAAGGAGTCTTATGGTTTAACGTCCTGTCGACAGCGTGATCATTAGAGACGGAGCTTACACTCGGAGTTTTGGGTGAGGATGGGGGAAGGAAATCGGCCGTGCCCTTTGAAAGGAACCATCCCGGAATTTGCCTGGAGTGATTTAGGGAAATCACGGAAAACCTAAATCTGGATGGCAGGTCGATTTGAACCACCATCCTTCCGAATACTAATCCAGTGTGTTACCACTGCGCCACCTCGCTCGGTCAATGTATTAACTCTTTCAGTCTTGGTGGTTAGTGTTACTAACCACCTCTTTTCGATCACGGTACTTCTATTCCACGCCATCTAGCGATAAACGGTTGAATTAGTATGTCCGTTTGAACTGTGCTTCAAAACAAGTGACTGATTCCAGGTACATTGCATGAATGTCAATGAATACCAGTTGCATTGAATATAGCGCTAACGTACCTTGTCTCGAGTGTCTGATAAAAACATCAATTCAACGGGTACGTAACATTTTTTCTGTAATGTATTTCATTGAACGTATTCTCACAGACCTTTTATGTGTGTTGGCACGCAGGTACTGTTACTTTTGTGTTTTCACTGAGTAGTTACAAAGGGAATGTAAGCAAACTGGGAACTGCAGTCCTCGTCACGCCCAGACCTCGACAAGCTGATTCTGAAAGACTTCCGGAGAGAAGTATATCGGGGCCTACTGGCACCTGCGTATGTCAAACACAGGCCGTAATTCCGCGGCCTCATCTCCAGGACCTGCATTTATAAAACGCCACAAACCTACAGTTCCGCAGGAAATTCGTCTAGAATTCAGTCGCCATCAACCTGAAAGAAGCACATCAAGAAGATGCTGCAATTGTACCACTAAAATACCTCCCGTGCGTACTGCATGGCAGTGTAGTACATGTAAAGTGCCTCTTTGCTTACACAATGGTAAAACATGGTTTGCAGATTTTCATAAAAAATAATTTGCTTTTGTTAGTTTTGTACTTTTGTAATGATGATTCGTCTAATAAATAACGTTTACAATCATCCTAGTATTATTTATAGCAATATTCATGGTGGTTAGCGTTAGTGACAACCTCTGCTCTTGAAAGCCTGAATACCTATTTTGTGTCCCAGCCTCGTCGCCGCTTTTGTGTCTCGTTTCCGTCGTAGGTGTCGGTGGCCGAGTGGAATGAGACCGACACAGGAATAAAGATAGCACGCTGGTGCAGGTACGGAGGGGAGCAGCCAGAACTAGAAACACTAGAGTAAATTAGAACGAGATATATATTGCACAGAATTTATACAATACTTTTACATAGAACAGTACTGCTGATACAGAGTTGAGCTAGAGGTCTGCCTAGTGCCTGTACGATAGCCAAGTCTTCACTGGTGCCTACCTGATTACGAAGGTCCTAACTGGTTGCTATCTCAGTACCAAGTGAACGATGTCGTTCAGTGGTGGCCACGAGCGGAGTTGTAACAGAGGGCGCTCGTGGCTGACGTAAGAACGCCGCGCCGTGCGTGCATGGCGGCGCGCGGCGAAAGTAGGTGGCGCGCACTTTGGACTTGTGCGACACCACAACCTATATTATGTTTCCTCTATTGTCTGTGATATTTCAGTTGTAACAGTTGCTTCAATGAACAGACATTGATGTTCAAATGTTTGTTAAGCTTAAGGGACTTAACTACGGGGTCATCAGTCCCTAAACTTACAAACTACTTATGAACTACCTACAACTAACGACGGCACAAATATCCATGCCCGAGGGTGGATTCGAACCCCCGACCGTAGTGGCCGTGCACACCGTGACTGAAGCGCCTCAGTCCCCTCGGCCACCGCGGCCGGCAGATATTGATAATTATGTTCCTATTGTACAAGTGTGAACAGACATTGGTAATTATGTTCCTATTGTAAAAGTGCGACTGAAAGAGTTAACGGTAGTAAAGTTGAATCAGAGAGCGAGAGGAAAGACGCTGTGCGCAGGACACAGCGAGAGGAAGCTGACACAGCTCGTTCGTTCCTTCCTCTGCTGCGTGTCCTTTGAGTCACCGCAGCTGCGTCACCCGTGCCGGCCCCTCTCCGCCCACGCCGCCGCCACCAAAGACGCCGCTTGCCGCCGTCGCCGTATTCCGCTGCTGCTAGGTCAGCCCCCTGCATCCGCTTCCTGCCCGCCGCTCGCCGTCGTCACAACACGCCGTATTACTCACAGCTCGTCTGTGGGGAGAATGAAAATGGAAAGGTCATTGATATAATCCAACGGCGGCAAGTAAACGTTTGAGATTCGATCCCGACATTCCCGCTTTGGGACAGCGATTACGTGACCACTCGGCTAGCCCAGCACGCCTCCCGCCCGCCACAAATTCCTACAAGTCGCACCCTGGAGAAATATCACCTCTATTACTCACTGTCTTGTTATGCTCTGGATGCCGGATTTCCGCTCGAGGTCGAACTATTCACCCGCATCTGCAGCGAGGGTATGAACCTAACGTCAGTATTACCTAGGTGTGTGTGTGTCTAGACAATGATGGCGTTAGGTTCATACCATGGATGTGTGTTTCAGTGTGCGTGTATATGTGTGTGTGTGTGTGTGTATGTCCCGCTTCAGGCTGCAACAGAGAACTCACCTCACAACCTCACAATTTAATCCACCTTCTACAGTAGTCTTGTGTAGTTCGCGAACGAACTAGTTCGGAAGAGCGCTCCCACAGGCGAACTACGCGAACAAGTTCGCAGATCCCTCGCCCCTTAGTTCGTCCGTTCCCTTTCCGAAGACTGACGGGGAACAGCGAAAAGACGTGAGAGCGTGCAGAATCGCGTGATTCCCTTCTGCCGTTACCTTCATTTCAAGCTGAGATGCAGCTCAGCTGTAGTTTCATAGTTCACTGTCACAAGAAATCTATTTTGAAAATAAAGTACTACGAGTACACTGTATGCAAAGTAGTTGAATACAATTGTATCATCCATTCGTGTAATTAACTGATTTATTTGCCTAAGTATTTTATGTCAAATTGCCCAAAAGTACGGGTAATAGAACACGCTTTGGCAACACTGATTCATTATATAAAAAAAGCTGTCATAAAAAAGAGCTCTTTTAGTAGCGGTAGCAAAAGCCAAAAAGAGCGGACGAACTAGGAGGGGACGAACTAGGAGCAGCGGACGAACTAGCAGCAGCGGAGGATTATGCCAAACGTATCTCGCTTCATAGTTCGTTGGATTCTTTTCCGAAGACCGACGGGCAATAGCGAGAGGGCCCGTAGAAGAATTAAAAATCACGTGTTTGCCTTCTGCTGATGAATTTAGAGGTGAGCGTCTGCCTGCTAGATTACATAGTTCAGTGCTACAAAATTTCTGTTTTGATGTGTACTGCACTCTGCAAAATCTGACTAATAAATTCCATAATCCCAAGATATAGAGATAACTCTAAACTTCAACGCGAGAAATTATCCACAAACTGTTTCTTTTCGTTTGCGTGATATAGTTAGCGGGTCAAGCAGCAAGCGCATGAAGCAGCTAGGTGGGGGAACTTCTCCCTCCACCTGCATGCGCAGACTACGCCGCTCGGCCGTCACTGGGGTCGGATGAACTAAAAGAGCGAACTAGTTCGCGACAGAGCCGCGAACTAAAGTGAGCGCTCCCGATCGCGAACTATTATGCGCTAGTCTATTCTACAGATCTCTTCAGTTAGTTACTATTAAAATTTCTGCTTTTGGTATTGCCTCACTTTCTCATAGAGAATGCGACAGTTCGTATAGTGTTTCCCTGTTTGTTTGTTGAGACGTTTTCTAAGTGTTTTATTAGTATGTGATGTGTGTTTCTCCGAGTCCATTCGGTTTGGTAACACCATTTGGCACCTATTGCATCCTGGGATAATTTTCTCAGAAGGGAATTTTTTCTCTTCACTGCTTCTGAACGCCAGAAAATGACCTTCCGCAAGGAAAATGCGATCTTTTGCGGATTCTATTGTGATGTTGGGTGCCATAGCTCAATGTCAAATCCTCTGTGGCTGTTCAAGGGAAGTGTAAGGCACGGCGCATACTTAACGGAGCAGAAGCAGAGCAGAGCAGTAAGAACATTTGCAGGTCAGCGCACACTGCACGCATCAGAGGCAGAGAATAGCAGCAGATCTGTGATTCTGCGTATAACGCCACGCCATACGGCATGTGCTTCATGTCCAATGCAAACTTCACGATGTAGTTTACATTAAAATCATGAGACTAATTCAATAGTTAACTTAATTTTTGCTTTGTTTTATTTCATTTTATTTATTCTGTATAGCGCATATAAGAGTGATGAAAACTCGCCATCGAGCATCAAGCAAAAGTAAAGAACATATGGCGAATGTTGTTGTCTGTAACAGTTCCTTATCTGCTATACAGGGAATTTTTCCGACTAAACAGACGAGAGCTCGGACATTCACACGCTGATATAGAAAGACTTCAAAAGGAAGCAAAATAGCTTGTTATAGGTCATATAAACTAAAGAGAAATTAGGGGTTATGTATTACATATGTCTTGATAAGAAGAATTTTCTGCCAATTCTTTAATAATTAAGAGAAAAAATTTCACTTTACATTCAAAGTTAAAAAAATCTTTATACACTTTACATACGAGGGTTGGAAATTAAATAATGGCAACACTGCTGTGCAGACACTATGCAATGGAATCTACTACCGTCGCTGATAGCACATGTCGTTGAAATCCCTACCTTACCTCCGAGCAAATGGACTCCCCCGTCCCCCGTCACCGGAGTGCCCACAATCGAGGGAAACACAGTCACTTGTGAGCGAGCGGTGTCACTATGTTTTCGAAACAGGAACTACGGAGATGCAGAAAGATTGAATATGGCAGAGATCGTACAGCCGGCCGCGGTGGCCGAGGAGACTGAGGCGCTCCTCTCACGGTCTGCACGGCCACTATGGCCGGGGGTTCGAATCCCCCCTCGAGCATGGATATTTGTGCCGTCCTAGTTCGTAAGTAGTTTGTAAGTTTAGGGACTGATGACCCCGTAGTTAAGTCCCATAGACTATACAAACATTTGAAACATTTTTGAGGTCGTACAGCACGACAGTGTCATCAAGGTCTTCAAGAGGCGTGCAGGGAATCGGAATTGCCGTACAGAACAGTGGCGCATTGGGTAAAAGCCTTCAACGCGAAACACGTCCAATGAGTGTGTGGTCATGTTTCATTTTTGAGTTATTCATTAGCCTAAAGTGTTTCTGCACCATTAATATTGTCTGTTAGTATGTTAATTATTATTATTCTGTTTATTAATTATCAATGCCCCATGTTTATATATGTTTCCACTCGTGTGATTGAACTTGTGTGTTCATGTGAATGTGGAAGGTTGTTTTTAATATTGACTGACTGCCGCACAATGGCTTATAGTTGCCGCCTCGCGCTTTAGGGCCTAGTTTACTTTCATTAAGAACGCATGGCTTCGTTTGTCGTCTGCGCTGGCGTCTGCTGGGTGGCCACAGACAAGCTTACTTGGCAAGATGGCGAGATGGCCGTGTTCTTTGTGTGGTGCCAACCTAATCTTAGGCGAAAGAGGTGACAAGAGACCTCTCTGGGAGCCGTTGAAGAGGGTATTATCTTCCTCAGTTAGAGACGGTTGGTAGATACTATGCTCTGAACGCGCTCTGTATGGGTTTTTAGCGCGCTCTACATCCGGTGTGTGGTGGGGAAGGTTTTGGCGTGGACTTAGGGCTTCACTCTTGCTGTGAGCATGGAAGTAGGTACTTCGTCGAATCGTGCTGAGGGGAAGGCATGCTGTTAGAACTTTTCTCTCTGTAATCAGGCAGTCTTGGTTTATCAGTGATAGTATTCTTGAGTAATTCTTTCACTATGTGAGGCGAAGTGTTTCTTAATTTACAGAACTCGAGTAATTCAGTGTAAATTTAGTATTTGCATATTCATTCAAGTAATGATTTTGTGTCCGGTTTTATCAAGTTAGAATTAACATGTGTGGCCTTCAGCCTTTGTGTAAACTTAATATGTTTAACTTTTCTTGTTATTTTGTAACTAACGTTTTCGCGTCGCGTCTGTATCCGCGAGTATGCTAAATATTTCTCAGATTTTTTAGTTTGATTCTGCCTTTCCTGTCTTGTATGACCGATTGCACTACGTGCTTTCGCAACGGTCATTACTTCGTTCTTCAGTGATGCTTTTATTAATACTAGCTTCCTTCTATATGGATTCTCGTGTGTGCTTTACTTGCTTATTCTAAATTAATTTCTTTTGTAAATTCTATATAATTCCTTGTGGTCGCACACCACATGGTACTTAAGAATAGTATGCCGCTGTTTCCCTAAACATGAGTTGGTTTAGTGCATAGTGATTTTAAATTTGTGCTTCAAGACCTCCGCCATATCATCAAAAACGCCGCCGACGCTTTGTTTGTCACTGCTATCAAGTGATCCCGTATGAGTAAAGTGTCGCAAGCATTATGAGAATGTCTGAATGAATGAGTGTGCTTTCCTCTTCCCATTGTGTATTTGGAAATTTCCTCCCACGTCACCTCCTTATTCATAAAGGGCAAAAACAATTTTATTCCAGGCAGTAACTTCATCATTTAATTCACTTTGTACAAGGTGTGTGCTTAATTTGGTCTCCCCACATTTATTTGCTTTTTCATTTTATTGAATAGATGATTATTTAAATATCAAACCTCTGTTTTATAATTTCATGCTCCCTGCCCCATGATTAATTATCTATTCAATTTATTTTTAACATTAATTTTGTGTTTGTTAAAACGTTGATGCTCCCTTAAGGAATGAGCAGTTAGATAAAATCCCGTTGCGCAAGTACTGTGGCCACTCGTAAAGTAATTTAGAGCAGCAGAGAGCGTTTTAACTTGCATTTGCAAATCTCAGTTGCACGAGATCTTGCTTAAATAATTTAACAGGCTACTTTCAAACGAAGGTCGGCAAACTGTAGCAGACCTGTATCACGTACGTCGCCCTAGCGTACCTGAAGAAGAAGTGCATATTGTGACTTTGATTTGATGAAGGCATTCGCTTCAGAACTGTTCCAGAGATTCGACAGGCAGTAGAGCGCTCTATACGCACCATTAACGGAACAGGCTCTGCTAACGGTAAAATACGCCTTCCACATCGCTGGCAACGAGTTCTACACAACGCTGTTGACTACTTTGAAGGACAATAACAGGTGCAAACATGTAACGCTTTTGTATCGGTTGTGAATAAACAGTTGCCACTATATAAGTTGCAACCTTCGTATTTAATCATGAATGTGGTACAATACACATGCCACGAACAATTTTTCCTTCACTGACATCTGGTAAGCTTCTGACCTGTATTTGGTTGAAACATACATTTACATGAAAAATGTATGCACATGATAATTCCTTGTTTAACTACATTTGCACGTAAAGTGCCTCCTTCCTTAGCACTTTCTTCGCAGCTATTTATGATTTCGAGTACCTCGGTACTGGCGTCTGATTTTTCCTTTTTTCATTGCAGCGTCTGTTCTTGTATGACCAGTATTTCAAAATGTTCAAATGTTTGTTAAGCTTAAGGGACTTAACTACGGGGTCATCAGTCCCTAAACTTACAAACTACTTATGAACTACCTACAACTAAAGACGGCACAAATATCCATGCCCGAGGGGGGATTCAAATCCCCGACAGTAGTGGCCGTGCAGACCGTGACTGAAGCGCCTCAGTCCCCTCGGCCACCGCGGCCGGCTGATCAGTATTTCATCATCACGTTCCTGTGATGCCTTTGTCATCATTTACAGTGGTAGTTACAGTCAGAAGCCATCATATTTGTGAATAACTATTAAAGATAGGGTAGTATTTTCACAACTATTCAATTTCGCAAAGTAGTACACAACTACGTCAACGTACCTCTACATGTGGGTACCCCGCAAATCACATCTAAGTGCCTGATGAAGAGTTCATCGAACCACCTTATTTACAATTACATTTTCGAATGGTGCGGGAAGAAAGAACACCTGACTGTCGCCGTTCGAGCCCTGATTTCTCGTATTTTATTATGATGATTTCTCCTTGTGCAGATATGAGTAAACAATGTATTTCGGGATTCTGAGGGGAAAGTCGGCACCATAAATTTTTTAAGCAGATCTCGACTCAGTTAAAACAATGTTGTAGGATTCTGGCCCCAACTCTTGTATTGTTTCCGTTACACTCTCTGTCATATATCAGGATAGTACCATACGAGCTGCCCTTCTTTGTACTCTTTCGATATCCTGCTTCAGTCCCACTTGTGATAAGCATCCCACATTGCACAGCAGTAGACCTAAAAAGAACGGACAACCGTAGCGTAGGTAGTCTTTTTAGTAGTTTTGACATTTCTTCTGAGTCTTCGACCAATAAAACGCAGTCTTTGGTTCACCTTCCATATTTGACTGATTTATTTTGTAGACGAAGTTTAACGTTTTCCTTTTAGTCCTCATGTAAGACGACTTACTTTCATTGTTTGGTGTCAACTGCCAATTTTCGCTCCCTACAGATATCTTATCTAAATTGTTCGGCATTTGGTTTTGATCTTCAGATGACTTTAAGAGACGATAAATGAGCATAAAATGCAAACAACCTAACAGGATTGTTCAGATCTTCTACGACCATATCAGTCCCGCATACCAGCAGTTATCTTGGCTACATGCAGATAAGCGTCGAAGCTATCATGCATAATGTTTGCTGCAGCGCTTTCTCAATCATTGCAAACCTTCTTACTTATCCTCAACGATTATATTACTATCTGAACAGCAAGGAAGAAACACACGCCGCGTTGGAGTAGCCGAGCGGTCTAAAGCGTCTCGCTGCGGGGCGCGTGGTTGCTCGCCGTAGAGGTTCGAGTCCTCCCTGGGGCATGGGTGTGTGTGTTGTCCTTAGGTTAGTTTACCTAGGTTTAAGTAGTTTGTAAGCTACGGACTGATGACCACGCAGTTTGGTCCGATAGATTTACAAACATTTGAAGAAACACACGCTCTCAGCAAAATAAAACTCTCTCTGTACCATCACACAACACTGCAATCTTCTCAAAAATCATTTTCTGTATCGGGAACACGTATGTGGAACAATCTTCCTCAAAACTTAAGAGAGATAAAATCAATTCAAAACTTTAAAAGACAGCTAATGGTTCACCTTCGGTCACAATAGCCATCTTTTTCTGCACTTACCAGTCTGTAGCCCACTGTTGCCAATTCCCCCTTCCCCATAAATGTTTCCCTTTCCTTTCGTCAGCAGAGATCTCTATTCATATATATCTCCACTTCCTCACATCAATTGGCACTGTCATTTTTAAGTCTTCTCCTCTTTCACTAATCATTTTCCCCCTTCTGTTTATATTAAACTTAATTCAAATATATTAAACGTCGCCGCAGAGGAGTAGCCGAGCGGTCTAACGCGTCTCGCTGCGGAGTGTGGGGTTGCTCGCCGTGCAGGTTCGAGTCCTCCCTGGGGCATGGGTGTGTGTGTTGTCCTTAGGTTAGTTTACCTAGGTTTAAGTATTTTGTAAGCTACGGACTGATGACCACGCACTTTGGTCCGATAGATTTGCAAACATTTGAACATTTTTTTATTAAACATCTATTTCCATGTAAATATCTCTTGTTATTGTTAGTATTACTTTGATTTTTGTGTTATTATTATCATATATTGTTATTATTAATATTATTAATATAGTGTTTTTTGTAATTAAATCCTTTGTTTATGTTGTTCCTGATCAGATGTAAGAGAGGGCCCTATGCCCCTAATCTGGTCACGTTAAATAACCAAATAAATAAATAAAATAAAATATATGTTATGTAGGTAAGATACAGCAGACGACCAAAACACTACCGTTGGGAACCCCAGGTATCACCTTCGTTTTATTCGATGCCTTTTTATCAATTACTACGAACTATGTTCTCTTTGACAGGAAATCCACCATCAAATCACATATCTGAGATGATATTACATAAAGACACAATTAAAAGCTATTTGTGAGATATGGTGCCAAAAGCCTTCTAAAATTGTAGAAATATGGAATCAATTTGTGATACTTTGTCGATAACACTCCTCACTTCATGTGAGTAAAGAGCTAGTTGTGTTTTTCAAGAACGATATTTTCTAAATCTGCGTTGACCTTGGGCCAATAGATCGTTCTGTTTGATCAAATGTACAAATGTTTCTAAATATAAGGGATTTAACTGCTGCAGTTACCAGCCCCTCGCGTACTGCACAGCAAGGCTCAAAATGTTCAAATGTTTGTAGATATATCGGGCCAAACTGCCTGGTCATCAGTCCGTAGCTTAAAAACTACTTAAACCTAGATAAACTAACCTAAGGACAAACGCACACACCCATGCCCCAGGGAGGACTCGAACCTCCACGGCGAGCAACCGCGCGCTCCGCAGCGAGACGCTTTAGACCGCCAGCAAGGCTCCTTAGAACGTTCCGCCACTCCACCGAGGTGTTCTGTTTGATATAATCCATAATGTTGGAGCACAGGATATGTCCCAAAACACAGCTGTAAATTCAGCTCGAGGAATACTGGATTTATAAATCAGTCATCACTGGGTGGTGAACTCTAAGTAGGGATGAACAGTGTTTGAATAAATAGAAGGAGGCTATTTATTATAAAGAAAATCATTACACGTTCTTCCCAGCTTCGCGGAGTATCTATTTCAGAAGTAACAGAAATTTTAACTTACACAGTTCTTTTGAACTTGTCATAAAGTTTCCTGAATCCAGGGACTATAGACATAAAACCATACAATTCATCAGTTGATGACTCCGGGTGTCTTCATTTCACCAAGATGCTCATTTCCAGTTTCGCTTTGTATTGCCAGCATACGAAGAAGAGAAACTCGAGGCAGGTTCGCACTCGGCAACAGGCGCACGTGTGACGTGTAGATGCAGACAACATAGAGTTAAGTGCTAATGTATCTCACGTATTTTCTCGGGAATGTACAGTCTCCTGCCACCGTTAAAAGCAATATCGATATGTTAGCTCTATTTCGCACACAGTAATGTATGGAATAAAACGCACCAGATGCAAAATGGCCAGCGACTACGTTTTTCACTACAAAATCTTCAAAATATGTACGGCGCTGTACGTTAATATCTGTTATAACAATAACTACGGGCTATAACTAAAAGAAAGCCCGTTGAATATCATGAAGTAACTTGTGGTTATAAGACGGAGAAAATTATTTACCGAATATAATCGACTGAGGAAGATCAAAAATCAAATGTTTGTAATTCTATAGGACCAAACTACGTTGGTCATCTGTCCCTAGACTTACAAACTAATTAAACTAAGTTAAATTAATCCAAAACAACACTCACATCCATGCCCGAGGGAGGATTCGAACCTCCGACCCAGGAGGCCGCGCGATCCGTAACGTGACGCTCCAGACAGTTTTCTGGCGCATTTTAGGTTACGGTAGTAACACTAAAAGTGGGCCTTTGCGTTCGTCTTTTGACAGCTCGAATTTTAAATAAAAATAACGGCTTACCAATTCACCCGACACGAAAACTGATTTCATATCTCGTATCGTTTCAGAGATATTTGCAAAAATAACGGCGATTTTGGGATGTATGTCTGTCTGCCTGTCTGTCCGTAACGTGTTCCCCGTTTTTAAGACGAACCGATCAACACCAAATTTTACAGACGTAATTGTAGGCCGACAGTTTTTTTTTTCATTTCTCGTATCGTTTGAGAGATATTTGCAAAAATAATAGAGTTTTGACACCCTCCACTGAACTAACGAAAACCAGCCGTTCGCAGATGTCACGTGTTATTCCTCGACTAGAACTCTCTCTGGCATAAGTCATCTTGCGTTGCGTATTTGATGATTTTCTTATCTTAACTCACACGTTGTCGTTTCAAAGCAATGGCGCACTGAAGAATTAACAAAAACACGTCGTCCTTCGTACGATAAATGATAATCTAGTGTCTACAAATGCCATATTAGTATCAGTTAGCAACGGCCATCAATAGTAAGAGATTTAAAAACGCAAATTGTAAGTATTGTCCGTAGCGTAGTGGACAATGCGTTGGACTGTGACGCTGATAGTCAGTGGTTCAAAACCCGCCACTACCTACAAGGGTTTTAGACACTCTTATTAATTAATTTTTTATTGTTTACATTATTATTTTGGCCCAAAATGTTTGCAAAAACAACAAATCTAAAGTGGGCCGTAAAACACGTCTGTGCGATTTTTTTTCTCTTTCTTTTCTGAGGGGGGGGGGGCTGACTGGTTCTTCAAGTAGATCTATGCTCTGCGATCGTTCGTTTTGGTTTGTTCATAATTGTTCGCTTGAATTTTTGGCTCAGCTTTTTTATTACAGAGAGCATTTAGCCTCATGATCGGGCGCGATGAGCAACGGCGCCCGGCACCCGCTGTGCTACTCCCGCGCGTCGTTTGAGGAAGACTACATTAGCAGAGAACACGCACGAATCCCAAAACGGTGTTCTTCATTTTTCAAGCAAAATGCAAAAGTTTTACTAAATATTTGGAAGGGTTAAGGGTTAAGCTTTTCTTCTACATAAAACAATTTTTCCAGGCCTATCGGGTGACTCGAAATTTCATTCAGAGGCTGAGGAAAAGTATGCGCCTCAGACAACCGGACAGATGGGTGTCCCAGCAAATGCTCACTGCCGCCTTTGTAAGAGGCCGGATTGCTGAAATATGGCAACGCTGCGTTAACGCCCACCTCGTGTCTGTGGCAGTATGGCAGCGTTTGTTGATATCCGTTTACGCTGCTTTGCACGATTTTATACTGGAATTGTGCCATACTGGATTCTACGAAAATTGTAGCGCGTATTCGTGGCTACAGTCGAATACAAAACACAATGTAAGTAAAGTACTCTGTAAAGCTTGCAGTTTGTTTTACACATACATATTCAGATATGATAGTTAGACGACTTTCTCTAATGTAATTGGAACGTGGGTCTACATAGTACTATTCTTAAAAATGAATTGTAGGCTCATTCCTAGCCAAAACATTTCCTTATATAGAAAGATTTATAAGAAACAAAGAACTAAGATTTTCCAAAAGAAATGTAACTATACTCCATTCACCGAAACGAGAGACGTACTGTAAACACTGCAAGGCGCGTGACCACAGCACTGCCGTCGAGGGGTGTACAAGGCAGGGGCCGTCTCCTTAGCAGGTGTCAGCTCAAAAATGTTCAAATGTTTGTATAGTCCATGGGATTTAACTACGGGGTCATCAGTCCCTAAACTTGCAAACTACTTATGAACTACTTACAAACTAGGACGGCACAAATATCCATGCCCGAGGGGGGGATTCGAACCCCCGACCGTAGTGGCCGTGCAGACCGTGACTGGAGCGCCTCAGTCCCCTCGGCCACCGCGGCCGGCGGTGTCAACTCGTTAGTGCGCGTTGTACAGCAGGTTCTCTTTAGTTCATACCCGAAGTAACGTCTGGGAAGGTGACACCATAAAGTCCTCAAAACAAGCGTTTCTGTCCGCATTATCCACCGGAAGCAAGGACCCATCAGGTAAAGGGAAACGTCTGATTATCGAACACATTGGCAGCAAAACAGCGTTTGTTGGAGGATGTTTGTGGACTTTCGAATCCAAGAAAAGTGGAGGTTATCATGAGATGTGCGCCGAAACCTTCGAGCAGTGGTTTCAAGATGTTCTTCCTCGGCTTCAGGAAAACGCAGTTATTGTTCTTGATAACGTGTCGTACCATTATCGTAGAAAAGAAAATGTTCTCAATGCTAATTCCAATAAGCACGAAATATGAGAATGGCTAAAATCTAAAAATATGCATTTTGAACATAGTATGTTGAAGAAAGCACTTTCAGACATAGTTAAAAATCGCAGAACAGCACACAAAGAATACACGATAGATGAAATGGCGAATAATGCAGGGAAAACTGTTCTTAGAATTCCACCATACCATTGTGAATTAAATGCCATCGAGTTAGTGTGGGCCAAAATCAAAGGCTATGCTGCAGCGAAAAACAAAACATACAAAATGCCGGAAGTGAAAGAACTGCTAGAAGAAGCAGTAAGAACAGGTACTGAAGAAGATTGGAACAAGTGCGTCCTCCATGTGGTAGAAAAAGTTGAAATTCAAATGTGGAAATTACAGGAGGAGAGAGGAGCGGTTTGTTATAAACCTCAGCCGGCCGCGGTGGCCGAGGAGACTAAGGCGCTCCAGTCACGGTCTGCACGGCCACTACGCTCGGGGGTTCGAATCCCCCCTCGGGCATGGATATTTGTGCCGTCTTTAGGATTAGCTAGTTCATAAGTAGTTTGTAAGTTTAGGGACTGATGACCCCGTAGTTAAGTCCCATAGACTATACAAACATTTGAATTTTTTATAAACCTCAATGATAACAGTTCCACCGAGTGAACCATGTTTCGATGTCCATTAAAATTATTATTACTGATTTTGTTATTAAAAATTGATTTTGTTTGAACAGGGCGTTTTGTTAGCAACCTAAATGAAAATAAATCTACTTCAACAGAAAGAACTCAGTTTCATCGTACGTACTTTTAACATTATTGTAACTCGCTTTGAATCTTCAATGCCGTCTGTTTTCTTTATGCTTTATTTCGTTACATTGTTGCCCAGGTTTGTCACGGTCTGCTGTGACGTCAGGTCAGCATCCAGCCAACGTCGCTAGCTGCAGAGCGTACGCCAAGGATTTTGCACACCCCTACGTATCACGTGAACACCGAATGCTTTCGCTGGAAACGATCGTAGTCGCTCACGTGACACTGTTTATGTTTCGTCCCAGCTCTCGGTGAATACAATACAGTGAGAAATTAATTATAGTGTAGCCGCAAGCAAAACATAGTGTTTAGCATTCTGCAGCAATTTTTCAGTCTTTAATTGATAATAAAACTGAAGGTCACACTTCATTGTTATTGACGAGATATATCAAAAGTTCAAATGTTCGTAAATCTATGGGACTTAACTTCTTTGGTTATTAGTCCCTAGGTTTAAAACTACGTAAACTAACTTAAGGACAGCACACACACACACACACAACCAGGGAGGAGTCGATATCCGCCGGCGAGTAACCGCGCACTCCGCATCAAGGCGCCTTAGACCATTCGGTCACTTCACTGCAGCGGAGATACAGCATTAACTGCACGGCCACTACGGTCGGGGATTCGATTTCCCCCTCGGGCATGGATATTTGTGCCGTCATTAGTATTAGCTAGTGCATAAGTAGTTTGTAAGTTTAGGGACTGATGACCCCATAGTTAAGTCCCATAAGCTCTACAAACATTTGATTTGCAAATTATGTTCTAGATAATAAGTTGAATGCAGGGGGCTGTAGGATATATTATAGGTTTCACGTATAAGTTTATGCCTTTTAGTTTGGTTGCTGCAGCCCAGGATACCTTTATGGACGGAATTGTACGTATTGCTGCATTCCTCCTCGGTTCTCTTATGTCATGTGACACAAGACTGTAATGAGAATACATATTAAACATTTCATATGAACTTAGACAACTGTTCTGTCCCTGATGACTATGGAAGAAAAAGTGTTAGTCCAAAGCTTATGCAAGAGGAGAAATATTTGATTCCGCTTAAGAGGACAGTCCCTATGTCTTTTTTCTGTATCGTTACAATTTTGTTATTAATATTCTTCACACTGCATTTGGACCAAACTACGCGAAGTACAAACTAAGGAAATTTTTTTTGTCAGTAATAAGATTATTTAATTGTAGGCTAAATTTACTTTCCGTAAGTTCATTTATATATTTTTTTTAAAGAGGAAGAACTGTCAGCATGTAATTTGAGTGACATTGGAACGACGTTTATTGTTGCGATGAAGTGATAACAAAATGTGTAATTTGAACAAAAGTGCATCGTATTACCGAGACAAATTAGCTTTTGAAGTTACTATGTTATCAGTTGGAATCATATCTCCAAAAACGAACCTTACTACAAATTTAGAATAGCCGGCACGCAGTCTGAACTTAACGCATACTAAATTGCAATCTAAAGTGTCAACTAGGCGTCGCCGGCCCACTGACGTCACAGGCTACAGCGTTGTCAACTCGACGCCTGCGGCGTCTAATACAGGCGATCGTGCTCAGCTGCGATACGTGTGCGCGGCCACACTGGAAAGGGCGATTCACAGAGGCCTCCTATGCTCTACCTCTACTCTGCCTGTGCAGCGTCGAAACTTCGCCGGGCATAAGTATGTACAGTCTTAGACAAAAAAATTGATCGCCGGCCGGCCGACGCAGAATGCTAAGTCCGCCGAGGTGCACGATCTGGCAACACTGTAGAATGCGGTACTGTCAGGAGGAAGTGTTATGTCCTTCTCGAGACGTTTCTGTGATATGTGAGCGCGTGGTCTGGCGGTAAGAGTCGCATTTGCAAGCGTATGTGTAAGCAGTCGCGAGATCGAATCCACCCACAATCACATTTTTTATAAACCGCAAATCGGTTGTCTTCGTTATCAGTGTGGAAGAACCTCAAATATAACAGCGAAAAGTCCCAGAAATATTACACAAAAGAACTCGCTGCTGCATCAAAACTGAACTGTTTACTCTCGGCAGTAGTGGGCACCGGCTACGGCGGCGCGCCAGCGGCCGCATCGCGGCTGCCGCCTGCGGACTCAGTGACAGCGGCGCGCCGCTGTGAGTCTATTTACCGGCTCTTATATCCTTACCTCAAGTTCTGGTACTTATATTACAGTCACGTATTGAATTTTTCTGACATATATGAACGTGATCTAAACGTCGTAAAGTAGAATCGGTATATAGGGTCATAGGGGTGACTATTACATTTTTCTTGAACGACATCAGGCCGCTCAATTAGGATTCCTACTCACGATTGTTACTAGTAACGAGTTATGATGCTCTCATGCTGACATCTTAAGAAGAAATTAATGACTGAGTACTAAAAGATTTTTATACTCAGCAAAATGCAACCACAACGCTAGGGTGCGCCCATTTTTTGCAAACAACTGAGACACCATTTAGTCACACTGTAAGGACAAACGACCTAAAAAATAACATCATGTGTTAGTACTACAACATAATATTTCCCGTTGATTTCACAAAGAATACATCGAATAGTGTGCTTTGGAAGTCACCGATTCCGCACCTACTCTTTCGATCATATGTCCTCAAATGTTTATCTTTCCTGCCCTACTCGAATAACCTTCGACAAAAATTATTTCCAGACGAAAATACACGTCGAACATCGATCGGCGTCAAAATTAGCCTGGAATCAGTTCGATTCTAAAGGAACAGATATGGTAAACTACCAGAAAGTTGTCAGACTTTCGCATAATCTGATAGAACATAGCAAGTAACCACAAGAGGTTTCTTGTTGTTTTCTATGTGGATTCGTGCAACTCCTGTCACGGAAACAGCTAAAAAATCCTACTCCAATGAGACCCGAACCAGTGACCAAAGCCACCTCTGCGTGGCAGTCGACGACTTTACCTCAGACCTAGCGAGGAGCTGTGCATGCCTGTTCTTTCCTACTGCCACATACATCAGTAGAACATATAACTCGCAACGTAAGAGAGGAGATTAGTTGGAATTTCGCCGTGTAAACAATTTTCTGGATCCAAAAGCATGAACAAATAGCTTCTGTCGCCTCTCGACTGAGAAACCTGTCAGTTTATGCAATTGACATTACAGGAAACATCAAGTGAATTTATGAGCATAGTTCTGTGCCAACCAGGAAGTAAGACCTCGGTACCAGCGTTGACAGACTTACACTCCAATGTTGCCAAGCTTCAGTCATACTATCAACAGCAGGAATAAGAGCCGAGGTGATTGCCAAGAGAGCTCGACAGAGACTTAGCTCGCGCGTCGCGCGCCTGCTGGGGGCAGAACACCTACAGTATATGTCAATGAGCCATGCTCGCAAGTCCGTAACTAGCTTTAATGAGTCTATCGTTGTCACTAATAATAAAAAAAAGATGCACCGACCTCTAAAATAGTAATAAGTGTCTCAATTATTTGCGTATTATGTCTTAAGCGCAATGACAACAAAAGTCATTCACCAGTGCTGTTTTACATTTCTTCGAGCATTTCCATTGATTATACTGAAAACATTAGATGTAAGAGTCAGTTTCCTTTACAATTATAGACTCAGAAAGTATCTTTCTTGATATCGCTGTCAGAGGCACAAACGAACGAAGAGAGGCAAGCAAACGAAGAGAAATCAATGCAGCATTGTTTTCAAGATGTGAACATTTCTGGGAAGGCTTCGTAACATGGTGTGCAAAATAAGAAGAGCTTCTGTTATCCAAACATATAATTAGGAACAGTAGTGTATAGATTAATTTATCCGTCATAATCTCCCATGTTGTATGTTACTTTTTTTTCGGGTTGTTTCCAATTTCTTATTTCATCCTCTTTCGATAGCCGCTAACTTTATTACGTTCTTTAATGTGGTTAGTTCAGATTATTTGATTATGTTCCTTTCTAAGTATTTATTTTCTTCTTCGCTCATGCTATTGTTCATTTATTCTTCCAGAAGTATACGAATAATTGTTTCTTTAGCCTTTTATCATTTATTTAATACATATGTCCAACAAAAGGTAACCTCACTTAACCACTCCGACTCATATTGTTTTCCATATTTTTTTAGGTTACATTACTACGGATTTTCCAAATGTCTGTACTTTCTCTTGGACCCCTTTTCTTTCTTATAATCCGTCTATTATTCTTTTTGTGTTGTCTGCACATTTGATAAGGTGTATATTTGCAACACTTAAACAAATATTTAATATTCATTCTAGTATTAGCATCACATAATCATAATGTATAAGAATTTATACAATGCTGGCACTATTTATAATTTTCAACGTCGTTTGTGCGGTCGTTACCTGTAAGGACATCGATCGGAGTTATGTGCTCAGTATTGTTGCAAACACAGAATATCAAACTGTCCAGTGTTTTTTATACCTCCTAAGGAGACCGTTAGACCCGTAAATCAGTAAGTGGCTTTTCCGACGAAGTAGATATTGTTTTTGCGCGTCTCCTATAGCATTAACGTGAGCGTTGTTCTGAGATATAGGGTGGTGCTGTGGGTATGGTTTGCGGTTGTCATGCGGGCGTGTGCAGAATGTCGTTATAATATGCAATGGAAAATTATTCAGACATGTGCTTTTGTCGTAGCAGTTGCATTAATAAACAAACTTTCTTCGAATATGAATTATATTTCTGGTAGGTAGTTAGAGTCTCACGTGTGTGGATAACATTTGCTTGAGTATACACTGATAAGGCACTTTTCCATCAAAACTTTGTAGAGAGAAGAAACATAGGCTTTTGC
Organism: Locusta migratoria; assembly: GCA_026315105.1. Taxonomy (NCBI): domain Eukaryota; kingdom Metazoa; phylum Arthropoda; class Insecta; order Orthoptera; family Acrididae; genus Locusta; species Locusta migratoria. Next base: position 396,706,732 of record CM048755.1, read on the forward strand.
TGTGTTAAATTATACCACGAACTGGTACTCCACTTTACTGGGACGTTTCTTTTTGCAGGCAGGTTGAAGGTTTCACTAAAAATATATAAAGCAGGCAGCTTGCATAAGCCTAATGGAGAAAATATTTCGAGGGAACTTTCTGTACAAATACAACATTCTGTTCTTCATCTGTTTAACGTGCCTGCTTTCACAGTAATGATCAGATCTGCGTGATTAACGTAAAAATTGATCGCAGTAATAATAATTTTTAAATTATTTTTCAAAGCGATAGATTGGCTGGCCAGTGTTTACGTGTGTGCTGTACCACCAATAGTAACACAAATGAATAAAAAAAGAAAACATACGAAACGGACAATCTTTCGGAACACAGTTCCTTCTTCAGGCGGGAGAGAAATGAAGAAAAAATGATGGGAACGGAAAGGGAAGGTAAATCACGACCTAGGTCATGAGGATGTTGTTAAGGAGTGTGGAAGTCAGAGAAACTGTATTTTAGTACTGAGTCAAGTCAGAGAGAATATATAAGCAAAGAGGAAAGAGCAAGCAGAACACACACGCGCGCGCGCGCGCGCGCGCGCGCACGCATATAATCTACTCTGAGGAGAATTTCCATCATTAATCAAATAATAATAATTTTTGGAATTTAAATAAACTATGTTTTCGGGTATCAGCTGCATATTCCATGAAATGTGGACAGTACTCCAAGAATTGGTGTTTCAGTTACCTGTGCGACAAATTCTGTTCCTAATTCTTTTCTGGTACAGTAAACGAAAATGTCTAAGAAGATACTGCAATACATTCCGTAATAAACGGACACCACATTTGAATAAAGTCTGCTGTAATGACGGTGCTTTATTAAAGAAATTACTGTGTCTAAAATGACAATTTTTGAATAATCTTACACGACATAAACAACTTAATGATGTGGTGTGTTGTTGTTGTTGGTGTTGTTGTTGTATTCAGTCCGTAGACTGGTTTGATGCAGTTCTCCACCTCCACGCTACCCTATCTCGTGCATAACTCTTTACGTTTTATGTCTTCACTACTCCGGGCATCAGATGTTATTTTACAATCCAAATAACAAAGCTCAGCGTAGCGAGGTAGGGCGGTGGTTAGCACACTGGACGCGCATTCGGGAGGATGGTGGTTCAAATCCACCTCCGGCCATCCTGATTTACGTTTGCCACGATTTCCCTACATCACTCCAGGCGAAAGTTAAGATGCGTCCTTTCAAAGGGCATGCCCGATTTACTTTCCCATCCTTATCCGAATAGGGATTGATGACCTGAGTCGTCTAGTGCCTCCAAACCACAACCCAAGCCAACCCTTCCCCCACGCACACAACCAATAAACCTCATCTACAACTTTTAATGTCTCGTTTTCTAAACTATTACCTTCCACATCACCTGATTTTCTTAGAATAAATTTCATTACTCTTTTTTTGCTGTTGTTAATGTTTATTTCACACCCTCTTTTCAAGACACTGTCCGTTCCATACAATTGCTCTTCTAGGTCCATTGCAGTCTCTGACAGAATTACTACGTCATCGGCTAATCCTTTTCTCCAAATTTCTCCTTTCTCTCCTTCACAGCCTACTCAGTGGACAGATTGAACAACATTGGGGAAAAGCTACAGGCCTGTGTTACTCCCTTCCCAACTACTGTGTCCCTTTCATGCTCTTCGGCTCTTACAAAAGCCGACTGGCGTTTGCACAAATTGTATACTACCCTGCGGTCCTGCTGTACGATGATATGAGTAGCTTGTTATCAACTGTCGTTTGTAAATAACTGAGGTAAAACATTTTTATTTCGAAACGTGGAGTTAATACGTATACATGTTAGTCTGGTCATCACTTAGTTGCAAATGATCACCAAAGCAGCATGGAAATACACGTTTCGTAATTAAAATGGCGTTTATCTCAATTATTTGTAAACGACGGATAAGAAGCTACTCATATATTTATCCAGATTCTGACCTGTACTGTCGGCATGGTAACTTCGGACTAAAGCCGCTGCACTTCTGTTAGTTGCTTAATATAGGTATCACGTTAGTGGTATAGATGGTACGCAAAATACTTCAGTTAGACGCCTGGTATTCAGTAGAGGTTCCTCCAGGTTGGGTAACTGATCCGATGGTCTTCTCATCAGCTCCAAACTGCATCGTTTGGTATGATTCAGCCAGCCATGCTCAATCTGACATGATGGACACGGAAATGTTTAATTGACAAAGGCCTCTTAGCGATATTTGAACCCGACTTGTTAGACAGCGTATACAAAACATTAATACAGTGCGTAAATTACAAATACGTTCTTCAAATATAAATAGATGAAGTAACTTGATACCTATTTATTTACAGCCCCATCCATGAAACCTGCGCCGTTGTTACTTGGATCAAGAAAACGGAAGCGACTATCGGGAAAATATAGAACATTCTTGGTGGCAAATAAACCACTATGAAACATTATCAAGGTAGTTAATAGAGTACCCCGGTGGAGTAGCCGAGCGGTCTAAAGCGTCTCGCTGCGGAGCGCGCGGTTGCTCGCCGTGGAGGTTCGAGTCCTCCCTGGGGCAAGGGTGTGTGTGTTGTCCGCAGGTTAGTTTACCTAGGTTTAAATAGTTTGTAAGCTACGGACTGCATACCACGCAGTTGAGTCCGATAGATTTACAAACATTTGAACATTTGAGTTTGTAGAGTCAGTTCCAAGACGCCTTAGAAAAATATTACGAAATGATGCTGGATGGGTAGGTTATAGGAATAGTCACTTCTCAAAAAATCAAGCAGTGTGTGTGTGTGTGTGTGTGTGTGTGTGTGTGTGCGTGTGTGCGAGTATGTAAAAGACAAGCAACAATAAAAATGCATAAAATATCAATGTGGAATGTTTTAATGACTTCTAAAGCTACAAAATTCAAAATTACCCAAACATTTTCCTATAGATTACATAAAATGTTTGGCAAAGGCAGTGCATTCCGGGTGTAGAGACTCGCAACAAGTGCAGCTGTAAACAGCACCCCACTCCAGTACACGCCAAGACACAAAGAGGAAGACGTCGTCTTGGTTCTGAACGCAGTGTGCCGACACTATCTGCACAGGTTTCTCGTAACTAAAATCAGACTCTATTCCGATGTCTCTCTTCTTACCCGCACAGGAAGACAACCTATGTGAGACCAAAATTCATGCAACACACACGAAAATAATTGAGGAGCTTTCCTGCACTCGATAGTGGTACACAAGTAATAACCTGTTGTGAGAAGCATATAATAAATTTCCTTCTCTCGTATCACAGCCCTTGTGTCAGTGTGAAGTGATAAAATCAATATGCTAGGGTTACGAAGTCTGATATGTTGCCTATCCGTAATAGTAGTCTGGATCGTAAACATCATAAACTCCAGGACTTTCCTTTCTACATAACTACACATCACAACCCTTTATTTATGTAACTGCGGACATCAGATTTTTCTTGTAACTGAACGATGTGTTTCTTTACTTACTATGACACCAGCTGTACCCGTCCACGCGTTGCTGTGGCTTGTTACAGATTAAGTGGAAAAGAAAGACAAGAGGAACCATACATTTCTTATATACGTAATTTCCTACTGCCTTGTGGAAGAGAATTGGATATACGTTCTACATTCTCACCTCCCCTTATCTCTGTCGCCTCTCTCTCTGCCCCTATCCTCGTCCCCCCCCCCCTTTTTGTCCATAACTTCCTCCTTCCCCACTCCCGTCTCTCTTTGTCTATCCGATCCTCCTCCCTCCTCTTTCTGTGCATCTGCAACTCCTCCCTCTCCCTCTACATCTCATCATTAGGCTTTCCCTGTTCGTCTCCTCACTTCTATTTCCTCTTAGAACTCTTTCTAACCTAGAGCCATGTTTAGTGTTATGTTAAAAATCGTGTATTTCCGAAAGCTTTGAAATGATGACACAACGTTCTAATAAGATATGTGCATGTTTTCATATACCAAATTTTTCAATATGTGTCATATATGAATTTATATAAACTTTGTAATTGGAAAAAGGCTTATACTAAAAATCGCAAAAGTAACGCATTTATAGTTTATATATAATATATCAAGAAATGTGTACCTAAAAACCTTCCTGGGCTAGAATGCAACGTTGAGTCAGAATTTCAAAACAATGGGTCAAGAACTTTCGGAGATTAACAGCTATACGCCTAACATTTTTATATATAGACGTGGGGACCTAAGACGGGAAGTACACCCGCCCCCTCCTTTCATCGGTGAATATCGCTGCGCATGTATTCGTTGATCACCGACTCACAGTTGCCACAACGCTTTACAGAATTAAATCATTCAGAGACAGGAGATGGACTGTAATAAAATTGACGTTGCTTTCCGAGCCATATTCACCCAAAGATTGAATATTACTTAAATCAGATCCAGCAGTTACACTTGGATAATTCCTATACGTTTAATTTGATAGCTGAAAATGTTCGTTAGTGAGGAGCTGCCTGGAATTTATTTAGAACAAACTCAAGAATCGAGGCATGCTGAAACAAAAATTCTAATCTGTAAAGCGCTTCTCACGTTTCGCGGCAAAGCATCAGCAGCAGTTATATTGTAACCATCGCTATGTTGGACAGTAGAATTTCTATATCAGAAAAGTATGGATGCTTAGAGAGCGACACGGCGTCATGCTGTCTACCGGCTTTACAACGTGGTAGTCCTGGTGGGCTTAATCTAGCGCTGACATCGTAAGTGTCGGTGGTGTCTTCTCTTCTTATGATCATCAGACCATCAAGAACATGCAGAGAATGGAACCAAGAACCCTTAACATTTGAAACAAAACAATTGTTTGTCTGCTCCAGTCCAATATAGGATACACCTGTCTGAATAGGCATAAGAAGAGACAAAAAGTCGTATGGTAAATAATGAATTCTGCAAATAATTGCTTAGGCAAATTACCGTCTGCTACACAGTTGAAATGATAGCCATTACACAAGTTTATAAGTTACAATTAAGTAATCAGAATGCTGCATTATTTCCACTGTTAGGAAATGTATGACCCATTATTTATTTGAATAAATACCCTTCCCACTCCGAGACACAAGTATTTGACATGTTTTGGCCTCTTCACAATCAACGCCTGACGAATGAATACTATTGAAGTGCCATTACGTTTATTGTCTGACAAACAGTTAAATATCATTCGTGCGTAATAATCAATAATCATAGGAAATTTACGTCTTCGTCTACAACGAGCTCATCTGAAGAGTAAATTACAATGTCTCTCGTAATTTACAGCATGGAAAACCTATTTTCGTAATTCGTTGTGTCATGGATGATGATGAAGTGTGAGATGTAGTAATCATGATTGATCAAGTGGCTCATAAAATGTGTATTATACGATGTCACGCGAAAATGAAGAAATTTACACTATTCGCTACCCATCTAGGCCATGATTTCAGTCAGGACACATGACGAGACATTTCTTTACGCTAGTGGAAGGCACCACTGGGCATCGATTTCTGTTCTCTCTCATTTTTTTTCTTTTTCTAAAGCCTGTGAGAGTTACCTGCGGGTCATCAGTCCCTAAACTTACAAACTACTTATGAACTAGCTTATACTAAAGACGGCACACACATACATGCCCGAGGGAGGATTCGGGCCCCCGACGGGGAACGGCCTCGGCTTTGTAGCATAGCACCTCAAAGTTCACTCAGAAGCACCGCTTTCCGTCTGAGACTAAAATAGCCTCACTAGAGGGGAGAGTGAACGAAACCGATGCTAAGACAATTTCTTTTACTAACGGATCAGAACGCATAAACGCCTAACGATGAGCAAAACGAGCTTGAAATGTGTTGTAGTGTGTCAGGGTGTGCTGAGCTGCCAGCGATGGCTGACGTGCGTGGATGAGTTATGCCTGAGTGATTGTGTGTTTGAATGTATCTCTTTCTGAATAAGGCTGCGGCCTAAAATTTAAATTGTCTGAATGTGTATGTCTTATTTGTGTCTGCCTGTGACTCAGCGTTCGTCTTTAAGGCGAGTGGTTTCCTATCTTTTTTATGTTGTTATTATTATTGCAGAATGTTAAATTTGAGATAGATTAAATAGTAATGCGGCCGAACAATCCCGCCTGGGATGTCCCGGACAATAATGCCGTATGATCACTTCATTTCAATAATTTTAACAGCAGCTTCCTAACTTAGCCTGCACTAAAGAAATGAGAGAATCTTCACAGACCCGACAATATATCACCACCTGCGTACTGCTGCAACTGTAACCATACAGTTAAATCCCACCACAAAGTATGTTTACAGCCGGAAGCTTTTACTATTCCTGTATTTTAAATGGGTACGACCGCAACATCAACTACAAGAATCCTACGAAACACCAGAGTTCGTAATCGTCAGATGACTTATAGAATTCGCCACACTTGCCAGTTACTACTATAATATTGTTTATTTGTTAGATACGAATTTATGTCAGTCATTGAACTGCATTTTGATTGGTGGAGCTGTGAGAATGGAGGAGTTTATGTCTTCAGAATAAAAGTACAATAACCTCTCCAAAAAAAATGCAATTGTCCCTGTCCGGGAATGGAGTGTGTGTGAATTAAGGTGTGGTGGACTGCAAAAATCGTTTTTCACTTCCAAAACGAGGTGGCAGACTGCTGCAATACAGAAAATAGAAAAACCGAAAAGATAGTCGCTGCCAGAAAGACACGGTCATATTGCATTTCACTGCGATTAACTGGCATATTATTTGTCTGGTTATGTGTGTGGTACCAGAATGTCAATGCTTATTTACCCGCTACTGCAAAACTCTTTCACGGGCAGAAAATAAGTCCTACAAACCGACGTAGCTAAGTGTCAAGAACTAGTAGCGCATGGATAGTCTCTACAAGATCTGTCTGCCTGTCTGTGCCGTCGTACTAAACGCCTACAATTCTCATTTGAATATTGTGACAGGGTGGAGGCATCGTTCGTAACTACACCGTGCACCGACTCGGAAGCACTCTATGGAAAATGAGCTCAACGCTAAGCTAGTTGCACATATTGAAATCTCGGTAAGTCTATGTTTTGAGCGCAGTGCAAGTTTGAGAGCTCTTTGGCACCGGCGTGACCGCCGAGTTACTTCCGGTATGACACAGAAACATGATAAAGTCACTTAATATTTACCTGTCTGTTTGGTGAATAATCTCAGTTACTTTCTTTAACGGTGCGACGTCGGCGCATTACTTTCTACTTCAAGTGCAAGGAGGTCATACCATGCGTAAATTGGCGATTAGTTGTAACCACCAATTGAACAAGCAGGAAGTGAGACGTAGCAGCGCGTCAGTAGCCCTGAGATGACGTGTCTACGTCTTAAGCGAGGGCTGCTTTAGGTCAAGTACCAGCCCCTCTGTAGATCAGAATTTTAACCCTATTTTAGTAGAGCTACCAGCCATTTAAGAAGATAACATAAAGGCTACAGAATTAGTCACTAATAACAGCATTACACTTAATGAGTGAACTAATGACGTTTATGTGCAAACGCAATAATATGGATTTTGTCGCTTTGAAAGTGTGTATGCAGTACTCCTGCTCCCAACTTTTGAATCCTGTCTGACCAGTGACATCGTCGCACGATGTTCAACTCATCATAGTTCATGACTTACGTGAGTTATCGAGTCTTCCTTCATGTGTAAAATCATGAATACCGGAAAGATCTTTCTTGAAACGGGAAATCTCTTTTGTGACGTGATTAGCACAAAAGTAATCGCACCATACATACGTTTCGAACTATCTCCACTGCTGTCATACCTATATGAGACTCAGTGACAACATGTTTTGAAACTCTTGAAGCATATTGAATATTATTTGCATAAATAGCCGAGGCGATTCTAGCAGCTCGCTCGGCCCTCAGGAGTGACCGCATCTGTAATTTTTTGTTGTCTTTTTTAAGCGAGGGAAACTGAGATCAATCTTACCAATCAACCTAGAACGAAAACTATCCAACGACCGCAGAGAATAGCTCTACTAGGAAAAAGAAAGCAGGTTTCCACTACCACTGCGGTAAAAAATTTTAATATTAGCGCTGTCTACCTGAATTCACTTTCCTGCAACTATCGAGAAGTTCAAAGAATTCGATTAATAAAATGACGTCGTAAAGCCCCTTTAATCAGACTCAAACAACGAATATCATACTGAAAGTGATTGTCAACTCGGTAATAATCGACGGAGTTCCAGGACCTGTAATACTAATGAAATATTCGCATGTATTATCCCTTCTCTAGTGCAAGTGAAATGCACCAAAACAAAAGTAGGGCCTAAGTAATTCATTTTTGTGAAATCCAAGAATTTGTATTGCAGTGGTCTGTAGGTCAAAAAAGTATTTCCATTAACTGTTATTTCATTTTTATTTATTTGCATACAGGCGCTTTTTATTCGCTTAATTCCACCATTTTTTGGTCTGTGGAACTGAAATCGACACCTCAGATATTAAGACAACTGAATATTACTATTAACGTTGAGTATTCATCTTCAGAACAATAGCAGAATACTGTCGGGAAAACTGACATCAATAGCCCCATTAATATAGATATAAACCTGTACTTTGTGTCATTTGTTAGACCTCTACAGTGGGTGTAGGGGTGAGAGCAGGAAGTGGACGTGAACGAGTAGTGATAGACTCATGCTTGTTGAACACTTTCAGTAAGTAATAACACTGTCGTGAAAGAAATTAAATCGCTCGTAGAAAGATCAAATTATAAAATTTAGCTGCGTATAAATGGCATCTGATGGGTTCGTGTTACGTGCAGCGGTGTCGATACTGTCCACTAACTGTTGAGCAACAGAACTTAACAGAACTGTGATATGTTCCGAAATAGTGACATTCTGGCGTTATCCATTGGCAGCATAGAGAAAGTCACTGAAATTTCAATAACAATCTGATCAACTGTTTCATCATATTACGGCCCAATGTTTCTCATATGAATATTGTGGGAGCTTGTATTCATATGAAAACGACTGGGGTAAAATATAATTAAAAATAAAACACGGTGCGACTGCCGCATACAATATCTGCACTGTACTCTGCTTCGTTAACCCATAGTTATTTTGGATTTAGGAGTCTTTCTGCCTGAATGTTCTGCACAGTCATCAAACGGTTTTCAGTATATCTGCTGCTCGCTTTTGTTAGGGGATTTGATGGGACTCTATACTACAGGTGATAGTATCATTTTTGCAATATTTGTAGACTGGATGAGAGTTTGGCTTAAAGATAATTTAATCTATACATTTTTATCCCTAATTATATGTTTGGATAAAACAAGCTCTTCTTATTTTGCACACCATGTTACGAAGCCTTCCCACAAATGTTCACATCTTGAAAACAATGCTGCATTGATTTCTCTTCGTTTGTTTGCCTCTCTTCGTTCGTTTGTGCCTCTGACAGCGATATCAAGAAAGATACTTTCTGAGTCTATAATTGTAAAGGAAACTGACTCTTACATCTAATGTTTTCAGTATAATCAATGGAAATGCTCGAAGAAATGTAAAACAGCACTGGTGAATGACTTTTGTTGTCATTGCGCTTAAGACATAATACGCAAATAATTGAGACACTTATTACTATTTTAGAGGTCGGTGCATCTTTTTTTTTATTATTAGTGACAACGATCGACTCATTAAAGCTAGTTACGGACTTGCGAGCATGGCTCATTGACATATACTGTAGGTGTTCTGCCCCCAGCAGGCGCGCGACGCGCGAGCTAAGTCTCTGTCGAGCTCTCTTGGCAATCACCTCGGCTCTTATTCCTGCTGTTGATAGTATGACTGAAGCTTGGCAACATTGGAGTGTAAGTCTGTCAACGCTGGTACCGAGGTCTTACTTCCTGGTTGGCACAGAACTATGCTCATAAATTCACTTGATGTTTCCTGTAATGTCAATTGCATAAACTGACAGGTTTCTCAGTCGAGAGGCGACAGAAGCTATTTGTTCATGCTTTTGGATCCAGAAAATTGTTTACACGGCGAAATTCCAACTAATCTCCTCTCTTACGTTGCGAGTTATATGTTCTACTGATGTATGTGGCAGTAGGAAAGAACAGGCATGCACAGCTCCTCGCTAGGTCTGAGGTAAAGTCGTCGACTGCCACGCAGAGGTGGCTTTGGTCACTGGTTCGGGTCTCATTGGAGTAGGATTTTTTAGCTGTTTCCGTGACAGGAGTTGCACGAATCCACATAGAAAACAACAAGAAACCTATTGTGGTTACTTGCTATGTTCTATCAGATTATGCGAAAGTCTGACAACTTTCTGGTAGTTTACCATATCTGTCCCTTTAGAATCGAACTGATTCCAGGCTAATTTTGACGCCGATCGATGTTCGACGTGTATTTTCGTCTGGAAATAATTTTTGTCGAAGGTTATTCGAGTAGGGCAGGAAAGATAAACATTTGAGGACATATGATCGAAAGAGTAGGTGCGGAATCGGTGACTTCCAAAGCACACTATTCGATGTATTCTTTGTGAAATCAACGGGAAATATTATGTTGTAGTACTAACACATGATGTTATTTTTTAGGTCGTTTGTCCTTACAGTGTGACTAAATGGTGTCTCAGTTGTTTGCAAAAAATGGGCGCACCCTAGCGTTGTGGTTGCATTTTGCTGAGTATAAAAATCTTTTAGTACTCAGTCATTAATTTCTTCTTAAGATGTCAGCATGAGAGCATCATAACTCGTTACTAGTAACAATCGTGAGTAGGAATCCTAATTGAGCGGCCTGATGTCGTTCAAGAAAAATGTAATAGTCACCCCTATGACCCTATATACCGATTCTACTTTACGACGTTTAGATCACGTTCATATATGTCAGAAAAATTCAATACGTGACTGTAATATAAGTACCAGAACTTGAGGTAAGGATATAAGAGCCGGTAAATAGACTCACAGCGGCGCGCCGCTGTCACTGAGTCCGCAGGCGGCAGCCGCGATGCGGCCGCTGGCGCGTCGCCGTAGCCGGTGCCCACTACTGCCGAGAGTAAACAGTTCAGTTTTGATGCAGCAGCGAGTTCTTTTGTGTAATATTTCTGGGACTTTTCGCTGTTATATTTGAGGTTCTTCCACACTGATAACGAAGACAGCCGATTTGCGGTTTAAAAAAAAATGTGAATGTGGGTGGATTCGATCTCGCGACTGCTTACACATACGCTTGCAAATGCGACTCTTACCGCCAGACCACGCGCTCACATATCACAGAAACGTCTCGAGAAGGACATAACACTTCCTCCTGACAGTACCGCATTCTACAGTGTTGCCAGATCGTGCACATCGGCGGACTTAGCATTCTGCGTCGGCCGGCCGGCGATCAATTTTTTTGTCTAAGACTGTACCTCAGAGTAGTTCTGTACAGCACTTTACATTCAGTACTCTTCCTACTTAATACTCCATTACACTATCTAGCTGAAGGCTAGAATGGCGAATGTTGCTTCAATTTCAAGTGGAAATTATGATACATCAGTTCTTAAAATGCGATTTTTTAAATTTTAAATCAGAGGATGTCTAGAAAAGCTGAGAATAATGCATTTTCACACAATACAAAATACTTCATTTTACTTTCACAGAAAGTGTTAATCGCCACCACTAACTATAATAGTTATGCCGCGGTACTCAAAATGGAGAAATTTGTATTGTTTGACAATCTCTTTTTGCGACTTGCGTGGGAATGGCCGTGCTGTTCTACGCGCCAAGTCAGGGACTGTGCGGCCGCTCCCGCCAGAGGTTCGTTACCTCCCCGTGAATGGGTGTGTGTGCTGTCCATAGCATAAGTTAGTGTAACTACTTTGTAGTCTAGGGGCTACTGACCGTAGCAGTGCAGTCCCTTAGATTCACAGACATTTGAACACTTTTTCTTGACTATGCCTAGTGGCAAAGATGTTCAAATGTTGTAGAGCTTATGGGACTTAACTACGTGGTCATCAGTCCCTAAACTTACAAACTACTTATGAACTAGCTAATACTAAGGACGGCACAAATATCCAAGCTCGAGGGGGGATTCGAACCCCCGACCGTAGTGGCCGTGCAGACCGTGACTGGCGCGTTGCAGATCGCTTGGACACCGCGGTAGGTCTAGTGGCAAAACTCCTATAAGGTACGTAACACAACATGGGACCAAAGTCATATCCATTGTATGTATGTTACAATGTATAGTAAGTAATATGAATAATGATTCACATTTGACTTGTTTGTACCACATAATGTCTTTCCAAAAAGTACTGAACTTTTAATTTAAATAAATGACAGATTTGCGAAATTGTTACGTCATTGTGTCTGTGATGGCATTGTGATACAGATACAGAAGAACGAATCGTTATTTCAGAATATATAAGCTCTGTTGTGACGTGTGGAAGGGTATAAAAGTGTGATTATATGACTTTCAAGCCTAATTCTGGCCTTAGAAAGAAAAGAGACTGCTAGTAGTAGCTCAGAACTACTTATCGCAGCGTAACCGTCAAATGTAAACTATATCACCGAGCGAAGTGGGGCAGTGTTTAACACACTGGATTGGAATTCGGGAGGACGTCATTCAAACCCGCGTCCGGCTGTTAAGATTTAGGATATCCGTGATTTTCAAATCAAATCAAATGTTTGTATCGTCTGTTCCGAAAGAACGGACGTCACTTCTGATCCTGCAGTTGTTACTATTTAATATTCACCGAATATATGACATCAAATGCGATTTGGCAAAGCTGAAAATGTGTACCCAGCCAGGATCCGAACCCGGGTCTCCTGCTTTCTAGGAAATTGCGCTGACCTCTACACCACTGGGGACACAGTTATGACCGCACCTGCAAGGACTACCTAAGCACGCCTCCCATCAGCGTGTCCCCAGTGGTGTAGGGGTCAGCGTAACTGCCTAGAAAGCAGGAGACCCGGGTTCAAATCCCGGCTGTGTACACATTTTCAGGTTTGCCCAATCGCAGTTGATGTCATATATTCTGTGAATATTAAATAATAACAACTGCAGGATCAGAAGTGACGTCCGTTCTTTCGGAACAGACGCCACATGTATATATATATATATATATATATATATATATATATATATATATATATATATATAATATGCCGGTGACGGGCAATGATCCTATCGTTAGTGGGGAGGGGTGGGCATGTTTGAAGCCCTTACTCTTACGGGAATTAGTTTCATAACTACGAGTTTGAGTACTGTGGGCAGGGCGAAGCTGGGAATTTGTATCTGACGGGAGGCGTGCTTAGGTAGTCCTTGCAGGTGCGGTGATCACTGTGTCCCCAGTGGCAGTCTGCTTTCGGCTCGCGTGCTGTGTGGACGTCTGTTTACTTCCTCGCTGCGGCCGGACGCGCGCTTACAGTGTGTGGTGAGTTAGACGCTCTTGTAGCGTAAATAGTAGCCTTAGGTTTCAAAATGTGTAGATCACCAAGATGAGTCAAACTAAAAGAAAATATACTTTGAAGTTCTCGTTCGATGAACACTTTGCTCGGCCAAGAGCATTTGAAGTAGAAGTATTTTTACGAGATGTAGTAAAGCTAAGTTTTAGTGAGATAGTCGGGATCCATTTATCGATTGTGAGTAGCACTGTATACGTCAAAATGATCAATGCTGAATGCTGTGAAAAGGTCATTGAACAATGTAGAGGCAAACTGAAATTTAATCATTGTGACGGCAATGTTGGTAACGTTCAAGTTGATTATGCTGGATTTGGAACTAGAACCGTTCGTATGTTTGAACTGCCTTTCGAAATAACTGAGGATGAGATTAATACAGCTCTCAAACCGTACGGGAGGGTTATCAGCAATATTGCGGAAAAATGGACAACTTTCCAAACGTTCCCGGTACTAAACGGTGTCAGACAAATAAAAATGGAGCTCCAAAAACATATCCCATCTTACATCTACGTTTGCGGATATAGAGCCATTGTCATGTACGACGACCAACCACGTACGTGCTCAGGCTGTGGGCAGACAGGGCATGTTAGATCTGAATGTGTGCAGCGGAGATTGACGCAGGTGCCGGCCAGAGAGCCGGTCGCGCCACTAAAGATGACGTCACTGCCTGTGACGTACGCCACGGCCCTCCGAGTAAACACGGCTGCCACGTCTAGCGCCACAATAGACGGAAACAATGAGAGAGACGATGCTACCGTAAGCCTGGAAATGGACACCAGTAATAATGAAACGACGGCTGTCGTTCCCTCCAACGCAACGGAAACAGTCACTGGCGACGAACACGATAAAAAAGTCACGGAAACCTTTGAACAGGATGCACGGCGTGAGATGGAAGAAGTTAGTAATCAGGAAAGTAATACCCAAGATTTAAGTAGCACTTCAGAGTGTGAAGACAGTTCAAAATCGGGACCCTCTCCGAAGAGGCATAAGAAACGGCGTATAGCACCTCCTGACGCCAAACAGAAAGTACAGCAAGTGCGCGAAAAAGCAAAACAAATTAGTCAAAAATTAAGCGATGCGACATCTGGGAAGTCGCAACGGAGTCAACAGATGACAAATATTGTGAGTATGGTCGTTTCGCCAAATATAGAAACGCACACCGAACGGGGCGGTGAAAATACTAATTGTACACCGAAGGACTCGCGAAATAAAGTTCCATCTCAACATGGTTCTGAGGAAGAATTGCTTCAATGCACCGATGGAGGGAACTGGGCAGAGGAAACCGCACAATTCCCCGAGGATGAAGAAATGCAGGAAGTGTCAAATACAAAAAGAGACTCGTTCTCCAGGTCGAGAGACGAGAAAACTAAGAGGACGCCACCTCCACTTCCGATTCATTAAAGACATTAGACGCCATGAGTATCAGTTGCCATATTCACCGATTTGGTCCATCTACCTTTTACAATTGCATTGCAATCGTATAAAATAGGGACGATAAACATCAATAAGATCCGCAGCCATTTAAAACTTAAGACCTTGCAGGATATGCTTTACGCAGCCGATATTGATATTGCTATGTTGCAAGAAGTTACAGACATTCAACTTGATGATATCACAGGATACAATGCAATTGTCAATTCAGGGAACGACTCAGAACTCGGTACAGCAATATTAAGCAAAGAAGGCATTATTGTGCACGATGTTGTAAAACTGACAAACGCCAGAGGTGTAGCTGTTACTATCAATGGTACTCGACTTATTAACATCTATGCACCCTCTGGTTCCAGTAATAGGCGGCGTAGAGCTGCATTTTTTAAAGATGATGTTGTTCCTCTTTTCTGTGGACGATATGACAATATGATTTTTGGAGGGGACTACAACTGTGTATTGTCGGCTAAAGATCAAACGCCCAATTTTAACTATTGTGCCGAACTTGACCTTATAATCAAACAACTGACGATGACTGATACCTGGGAACTCAAAAACGGTGTGCTGCCAGGCTTTACTTACATTACAAGTCATTCTGCCAGTCGTATCGACAGGATATATGTGTCTGATCATTTAAAAACGCACGTGCTGCAGACAGAGTTATGTCCTACCATATTCTCAGATCACATAACATATATTTGCACCATTAACCTCAAACGACAGGAAACATACCGGGGACGAGGCCTGTGGAAGTTAAATGTAGCACACTTGCAGGACCCCGAGTGTCACGACATATTCAATACTGTGTGGACTGAGTGCGAGAAAAAATTCACGTCATACCCCTCGACACTTACGTGGTGGCTCAAATGTGCTAAACCGTCGATACGACGGGCGATGATGCACTACTCACGTGACAAAAATGATTGGCAAAAACAGACAACTGAATTTTATTTCAAAGTCCTTCGAGACTTGTACACAAATGATCCATCAGTAATTAACAACCATTTGGATATAAAAAGAACTCAGGCGAAACTCTTAGCTTTGAAACGAAAACAGCTTGAAGGTTGTAAAATACGATCAAGGCTTCAAAACGATGTCAAAAGAGAACAAACGTCAATTTACCACTTGATTACTGAAAGGAAGGGTCGCCGAAAGAAAATATTAACTGAAATACGATCCATGGATGGCAGACTACTCACGCAGCAAAATGAGATTAAAAACGAAATCCATAAATACTTTACCGAGTTATTAAGCAATACCACAACTGACACAATGGCGCAAAATGTTATGACAATAGGACTGACACGGAAGCTGGACCAGGATCAGGCAAATAACCTGCTAGCTGAAGTAACGCAAGATGAAGTTGAAGATGCCATACTACGAAGTCCGAAAAACAAATCTCCTGGGCGTGACGGACTTCCAGCTGAGCTATACCATACATTCCGAAGTCGAATGATACCCAAACTGACGAGCATTTGCAACGAACTAATGAATGCCAACAGTGATATCCCAAGTGACTTTCGAGAAGGAATAATAGTTCTAGTCCCGAAAAATCATGCAGGAAAATGTATAACAAATCTAAGACCGCTCACATTACTTAATTGTGACTATAAAATATTTTCCCGCATTGTGAACGAAAGATTAAAATCTGTAATGAATACCGTCACCGGTTCGTATCAGTCGAGCGTAGGACGAGACAGATCTATCCACCACACACTGTGCGATTATAGGGATATCATATCGATTGCTGGAGCTTGTCAAATAAAAGGCGCGCTAGTATCATTGGATTTTGAGAAGGCTTTCGACAGAGTCAGCCATAATTATCTGTTTCATACTATGGGTTGCATGAACTTTCCGCAACGTTTTATCGGAGTTATGAAGAACTTTTTAAGCAGTGCTACCTCCACAGTTATGAACAATGGTCAAGCCAGCAAACCCATTACAATAAACAGTTCAGTGCGACAAGGATGCCCATTATCCATGTCCCTCTTCGCAATAGCCATTGAGCCTTTGCTTTTCGATTTAAGTCAACATCTCCAAGGCATAACGATAAATGGAGAAAGGATAGTGTGCAAGGCATATGCTGACGATGTCGTCTTTCTGGTCCGAGATAACGAAGAGATATGCAAGGCACTGGAAATAATAGATAAGTACGCACTTGCTTCCGGCGCAAAACTGAACAGGAATAAATGTGCAATAATGAATGTTGGGCGTGGTTTAGGAATTCCCATCCAAGGACCAATAAAGGAGACCTCCACAATCAAATGTCTTGGAATAGAATATGCACCAAACATCCGGCAGACAATTACTTTGAACTATCGGAAATTACTGAATAACATACGTGCCAGCATCCACCAACACAAACTCAGGACGATCGATGAAATACAGAGAGTGCAACTCGTCAACATCTACCTAACATCAAAAATAAATTACGTCGCGCAAGTCCTGCCCATGCCAAAAGACGTGGCAAATAGGATTCTGGCTGCTTTTGGTCATTTCGTCAGCCGTGGTCACATGTTCAAAGTTAAGTTTGAAACTTTGACCTTACCATTTACCGAAGGTGGCCTAAACCTTACAGACGTCTACAATAAAGCACAAGCATTGTACACCTGCAAGACCTATAAACAGTGGAAAAAGTCACCGAATAGCATAGCAGCATTCTTACTTAATGAAATAGTACCAGCCAACTGCGATGCACCAATTGATGTTCATCACATCCCCAATCAACTGTACCAATTCAAGCATTTTCTAATAGAACACAGTTATCTAAGACTGAGGATTGCAGAGAAAGATGTATTTAGTGTTAAAGATGTATATAAAAACTTTATGAAGTTTCATAGCAAGAATATAATAGAAAACAAGTACAATGCATTCAATTGGTCAAATATTTGGAAAAACGTCCATCATATGCACTTACCAACTAACGTGCGGGCAACGTGGTACTACGCAGTTAACAGAAAAGTACCAACAAATGAACGTCTTCATTCCATTCACATGGCAGACTCCTCTCTGTGTATTACCTGCAATCTCAACGACACGGACGAACACCAGTTTGTATGTAATAAAGTCAACAACATTTGGCAGTCGGTTAGACGAAAACTGGCAATCATCCAGAGAACATCTCCGCATACAATCACACCCACGAGTTTTTTGTTACCCGATGAAAAACTTTATCCCAACACAAAGAACAATGCCGTCAACTGGTTAAGGGGACATACGGTATTTTATATTCTGACAAACAATGAAAAGAGTGAAGAGGACTTTTGGACGTATATTACGACCCAGCACCAAAACCTACTACAAGTACATGATTATCATCGTCAATACGCCAATTTCCTAAAGAGAACTATCATGTAAATGCACCTGAAACAACATGATTAGCGATGGAGTGTGTAAAATAAAACTAACATTAATTACTAAACAAATAAATCAATAAATACAATAAACCAAATGAAGAGAACATGAACAAATGAAGAACAAAGTAATAATGAAAGGAGCAGTACCTCAGAATAAATTTTTGTTTTTGAAAGAAGATATATCATCATTAACCCCCTCTTTCCTTTGTATATTTTATTCAAATAAATCCTATGCACTAGCCGACTGACGCGTTTCAGGGTTAGAGAAGAAACCATTTTATACTAAGTACATACAAGAAGTACAAAGAAAATGAACTTCAAACGGACATGCAAAACTGCGAACACAATACGTGAAGACAAACTTTGAAATCGACGGTGGGCAGTGCCATGGAAAAAGAAGAAAACAGTTATTTTATCGAATAGTAAATAGGAGGAAATAGTTTGTTTACCACTGAAGAAGTGACTTTCTTTTGGTTTGCAATATTTTCGATATAAAGCTGTGGAACAGCGAGACGGGAATTCGTCAAATCAGCTTCATTTTTATTATTATTATTATTATTTTTCAACGAACTCACGCAAGACGGTCTTTTATTTTCAAGTCCAAGAGAGACGTACAAATTTTAATTCCAAGAAATGGAACAAAAAGGCCGATAGAAGCCGACGCCGAAGAAGGCGACTTTGGTGAGCGGAAGGACGGGTTGAAAAAAAAAAAAAAAAAAAAAAAAAAAAAAAAGTGGTGTAGGGGACAGCGCAACTGCCTAGAAAGCAGGAGATCCGGGTTCAAATCCCGGCTGGGCACACATTTTCGGCTTTGCCCAATCGGAGTTGATGTCATATATTCTGTGAATATTAAATGTTTGTATAGCTTATGGGACTTAACTATGGGGTCATCAGTCCTTAAACTTACAAACTACTTTTGAACTAGCTAATACTAAGGACGGCACAAATATCCATGCCCGAGAGGGTATTCGAACCCACGACCGTAGAAGCCGTGCAGACCGTGTCTGAAGCGCCTCAGTCACCTCGGCCACCGCGGCCGGCCGTGATTTTCTTCCCCATTCTTAAATGAAATAATCCGAGCTCGTGCTCCGTCTCCATTAACCACGCTGTCGAAGGAACGTTTAACCCAAGTTTTCCTTCATTTCTAAAACCTTGTTTAACTTAAACCTTCTCGATAATTCCATAAAGAGTGGACGAATATCTTAATATAGTGTGATTAAAATTACTTGCTTTTGACAGTCTACACGCTGGAGCTGCTTTCCTCCAATCAGAATACTCAACTTCACGCCCGAACCGCTCCCCCGGTCGGGGGTTCGAACCCCCCTCGAGCATGGATATTTGTGCCGCCCTAGTTCGTAAGTAGTTCATAAGTAGTTTGTAAGTTTAGAGACTGATGACCCCGTAGTTAAGTCCCATAAGCTCTACAAACATTTGAATTTGAACAGTTCCCCGTTGCCAAACTGCCACAACAACTGGTCAATTCAATTCTATTTCTTAACTGGTTCTTGTTTTGTTGCCGATTGATAGGTGTGCCCTATTCATTTCGCATTTCATCGTTTAATGATAACCATACGATAAACACGACACAGTCAACGCTGTTAACGAAGTACACACACATGCACAACACTAAGCACACGCTACTGAATCCTTTCGTACAAGCTGTAATTTAACGTCACATTACAAGTATTGTATCACAGACATCAGCTTACATCTAGAAAATCTTCATATGATTTACGTGAAATCGAGCTCTCGAAAGCGTACAGTTCGGTTTTGTTCTTGTGTGTACAATGGCTGTGTAACGCCGTTGTAAAGTCGAAATTTCTTATGGTGAAGTTCGCGGGTTCAAACCCAGTTCCGTGCGTTCGTTTTAATCTCTAAATCTAAATTACTTTGATTCTTGTTTTTATTGATTTAATTGAATTGTTTAAGTTATAATACCTTGTTATATGAGTTCCATAATAGTATCGACTCTTTTTATTCGCTCTTATTTTCTATCCTATTATTATTTCTTTCGGCTGCAGTATGTGTGTCGTTAATAACCTGTATTTAAGTGACAAGCAGGACTGATGTTTGGTTTGTAACACGGCAGCTCGTATAAACTCTAGATATTGTGAGGATCTTTTCAGGTAGGCTAACCAATGATAGCGAGAAATTACAGTTTTATTTTAGCACTGTGTCTGAAATTTGTATTATTTTGCTTGATTCGTAATGAACGAAGAAAACACGATTTTAGTTCTTTTGGAGATGGCTGAATGTCATTTTGTTTGCTACATTGTACATCACGTGTGATTAGGTGACAACATGGGAGGACTGCAAAACGCGTCTTCTGTCTGCTACAGTTCAGTCACCGATAACTTAAAAATTAGCTTATCTTTCTTTGTAAATCTTTGGGACTTAACTAATCTGGTCATCGGTCCCTAGGCTTAAGAGTTACTTAAACCAAGATAAACTGACCTAAGGACGAACACACACACCTATGCCTGGGGGAGGATTCGTCTCTGCCGGCCGCGGTGGCCGAGGGGACTGAGGCGCTTCAGTCACGGTCTGCCCGGCCACTACGGTCGGGGGTTCGAATCCCCCCTCGGGCATGGATATTTGTGCCGTCTGTAGTTGTAGGTAGTTCATAAGTAGTTTGTAAGTTTAGGGACTGATGACCCCATAGTTAAGTCCCTTAAGCTTCACAAACATTTGAACATTTTTGATTCGTCCCTCCAACGGCGAGGGACCGCGTGCTCCGCAGCAGATGCGCCGGCTGCGTTGCTCCGCGGCGGATGAATCGCAGTGCGCTGTTTCTCATAAGGCCCTGTTTATAGACGCGGCTGCGGCGGCGGCCCCTCCGCTGTTTTCCTAGCTGCGGGAGTATCCCGCTAGAGGTCTGCAAATCGCCGGTTTCGCTCGCTCGTACTCGGTCGAGTGCGCAACGCTCGGCGGTGGCGTGGCGAGTGTGTACGCTCGCAGCGAGCAGCGAGCGTGTTGACGCTCGAACGAGGCTGCGTGGGGCGGGGCGGGCAGCGTAGTGCTGCCGCTGTACTGACAAGGATAGCTACCCAAGTCACTCTCCGATTTTTATGAAATTTGCATATGTTATAATACATGAAAAACTGTGGGACACGTAATTTATTTAGCGGCGGAGAAACATATTTAAGGAGTGAAACAGTCCCTCCAAAATTGGGCCTAAAATAGAAAAATGGCGATAACTTAGAGATTAGTGAACTATTGTAGTGATTTTTGGTATGAATGTATCTTTTGATAAAAGACAAATTTCATAGATTCAACTTCGAGTAAATCAAAACAATTTTTTTTGAGCACAAAAAATTGGTCACTTTATGGGTAGCTGTCCCCCTAATTGTCATTCCCCCTGCAATGTACCTAGGCCGATCTCTTATCTAGCCATTCCCAAAACATGCAGTTCTTTCTTTTGGCTGGTGACATACTTCAGACGGCCCTAAATAAATATAATACAGATATCATTGAAACAGCAGGAGCACCATATATTCGTACAGCTGTGTAAAGTAAACAACTGGAATAAGAGGATTGAAAACAGGTACCGGATATATGAGCATTAGACCGGCATATGACCCTGACGACGGAGGAAAGCGCGGATCCTATATATTGCACAAAAGCTTGCATGTGTTCTTTATCATTTAGATAAGAAAGACGACAGTGACAGTGGAGGATATATGAGTGCTGCAATTACAAAAATTCATGTTAAGGATTCACTCGTAAAAGGTAGAGGCGCTGCAACCACGCACAGTGCTAAAATGCTACGGGAATATGTATTAATGGGGTGCAACAGAGAGAGATGTACAAACCGTACCTAACGGGTGTACATCAATATCGTAGTATTTAATATCAATATAAAAGACGGACAATTCCAGGACGTGAGAGTGATAAGAGGAATGCATATAAAATACAATCATTTTCTCGTTAAGACGGCAAGTAACACCTATCACTAAACAGGCAATAACGGCCCACAAAATAGGAACAAGAAAGAAAGAATGATCATGGATAACTCATTTAGTAAATGATCTTAGCACATAAACTTTATATTAATCATGTTTAATAACTTGTAGTACAAATTTCGCAGTCAGGATTTACTCTCTAGCGTCTAGTTTGCTCCCGACACTCGCCTTGGACTCGAGTGCCGTTGCGGTGGGCGACCGAGTGGCGAGCGGGCAGTGTGGACGGTCGGGCCGGTCGAGCGTGCGCCGCTCGAACGAGCGTGCAGGACGTCGAGCGCAGTCACACGCCTTGTCGCAAGCTGCAGCACCGACACCTGTCGGCATGTCGTACAACGACATGTATCACGCGATTCGAGCGAGCAACCGAGCGAGGTGCAGACCTCTACATCCCGCAACGTGAAGCGTGAAACGCGTGCGGATCCCCGCTCCCCACTCGCCCAATGCAAACATACGAGGCCGAATTCCTAGGGTGCGGGACATGGCACGCCGCTGCGGGCTCTACCTGCGGGAAACGCTTGCGTGCTCCGAGAGCAGTCTGTCCCGCACGCCGCACCGACTTCCTTGGCTCGAGGAGTGTGGGAAGAGCTGACAACTACCACAGGCGTCAGCTGTGCTCACTGTCTGAAGGAGAGGGGGGAGACAAAGTCACCAGCTGCAGACATCAGTAAGTGAAACTTGCCCTGTGTTTTATGCTTTGTGCAATTATTATTTTTCTTTCTGTTGCAATAAATTATATCTAATTCAAACTACTTAATCAATATTTTTGTGCTGTTCTCACAAGGAAAGTACATGGGTTCGAACAGACATATCTGTATGAACGTTTGCTTGCAGGATCTCTACGTACACCTCAGTGTGCTGGTGGGTTTCATTTTTCTGCAAAGCTCTGCAACCATGCTCTAGATAGCACTGTAGATGTAATTGTAGACGCCATACATAATGCAGATATCTTAACTATAACTCATGTAATAATCATAGTACATGTTCCCTAGCGTATTGTCATCAAAAGCCGTGATGATAGTTGCAACTTTAACCTTCTTCTCGGAAGACTGTTGGTATTCACTGCAACTGCTTCCATCGCCTCTTCCCGCACTTACCGTAACACTACCACTTGCAATGAGTTGTTCGTCATTATCATCCCTATTATCATCATTATGTGTTAGTGTTACAACAGTACCTAACTTATGCTCATATTTCTGTTCCATAACAGATACGAGACAGCATGCGAATGATTCCTCTTCTACACTAATACCATCTTCTTGAAGAAGGGTTCTTCGTAACTTCATCTCCCCCAATCGCAGTACATTAGCAGGATTGATTACCAATCGCCGCCCCATCCGACGCTTCACCACACAAATAACGTCACAAAACGCAACTTCGGAGACACACACTGCACCGTCCCTACTGGCGAACCGACAGGTCAAAGTGCAATGTGGCAAAGCACACGCAGAGGCCTCTAACGGACGACTGCAGAGTTTTGCAGATGCGGGAGTATCACTAGTACAATAAGGGATCTTTAGATTATCTCTCATTCGATTTTGGTGTATATGTGTTTGTTCGAGCCCAAGTACTTTCCTTGTCAGTCCCATTCCCCATCTTAAGAAATAGTAAAAATTACATGGTTATGCATTTTATTTAGTCCGGAAAGAAAACAATCCAGTACGATCCAATAAGGCCAATGCTTTCATCAATGTAACACACGTACGCCAAATCAGCATTTATTCCATTGGAACAATGGCACAGCAGTAGACATAACACTCGTTTCAATAAGGTCAACACTTTCAGTATGCATACACGAAATTCATCAAATGGACTACTCGAATACTGGTAAAGTACTGTAGTACATAATGTGACAATAGATAGCATGTCACGTTGTCTACCAATTCACATTAACACTAATTATTAATGAGAAACTAACCTCATGGTAACTACGAGTTTTTCGGCTGGTGTGACTGGTCTCGCCACTCGCTTGCAGGAATCGGTTTGTCTTTAACTAATGATAGAAGATACTGAAACTGATTAGGGGTGAATCTAAAATGTTCTTTAAACTTACCCACACGTAGAGCAATTTTTTTTAATGAAGATGTTGTACGCTCCTTCATCTTCACGACGTAAAAACATTTGTTTCACTGCTTTGCGCTTCCTAAAAACTCTCTCCAATTACAAGCAGTCTTTCTCCTCTTCCGTAGCTTCGACGTACTTCGTAGTGAAAAAAGGAAAACTTTTTACACCGAGCACTGCGCATGTTGG
Source organism: Locusta migratoria (assembly GCA_026315105.1). Taxonomy (NCBI): domain Eukaryota; kingdom Metazoa; phylum Arthropoda; class Insecta; order Orthoptera; family Acrididae; genus Locusta; species Locusta migratoria. The sequence continues at coordinate 396,731,088 of CM048755.1, forward strand.
TCCTTCGCTGTACGGTCTGCACGGCCGCTGCGATCGGGGGTTCGAATCCCCCCTCGGGCATGGATGTTTGTGCCGTCTTTAGTATAAGGTAGTTCATAAGTAGTTTGTAAGTTTAGGGACTGATGACCCCGTAGTTAAGTCCTATAAGCTCTACAAGCATTTGAACATTTTTGGTCCTTCGCTGTTCTCGCTACTACATTGACCCACGCTAGCTCGCAGCGAGCTGAACTCGAGCGCCGACAGTAAACCGCACAATGCGTCTCTTGTCTAGGACAAAAGGTAGCACCCAACGCTTTGCAACAAATTGCAAAATTAAATTCAAACCCGTCCAAAACTTTTTCTTGCTTACACGCCGACAAAAAAATGTAAAGGGAAAAAGTTTGTCGCTTACTATATTTCGGATGATTATTTGGCACAAGTTCTGCGTCAGACGTGAGATTTTATTTTATTACTTCACTATTACTAATTCTATTGGCCAGAAAATTTGCTGGCATCATAAACATATACTACTGAAGACAATTATAAAAGTATTCTGGTGTTCGAAACATAGTTTAGGAGATATGACGTGATAAATATAGAGTAGCGCGGAAAAACAATTTTCCTCAAAATCTTAAATGTTTCTTTTTTTCATTGGGAAAAAATTTAATTTAATTAAAAAAGAGGTGTCGGAAGGTAGTTCTCGGATCACTCTATCACATTCAGTCGCCAAATCATAAAAAACGCGACTTTAATTTTTTACGTTGTGACGCGCCCCATCCCGCAGCTAGGAAAACGTTTCTGGCAGCGACCTGCGGCCCGCAGCAGAAACCGGAAACCGTAGGCGTGTGCCGCACCACACTGAAATCAGTTCCAGCACCTAGGAAAACGTAGCTTTACGCTGCGGCGTCAAAATACCAGCGGCTGCACTTCCAAACATCTACATCTACATCTACATGGGATACTCTGCAAATCACATTTAAGTGCCTGGCAGAGGGTTCATCGAACCACAATTATACTATTTATCTCCCATTCCATTCTCGAATAGCGCGCGGGAAGAAAGAACACCTGAATCTCTCTGTTCGAGCTCTGATTTCTCTTATTTTATTCTGATGATCATTTCTACCTATGTAAGTGGGAGTCAACAATATATTTTCGCATTCGGAGGAGAATGTTGGCGATTGGAGTTTCGCAAGTAACCCACGCCTCAGCGATAAGCGCCGTTGTTCTAATGATTCCCATCCCAGATCCTGTATCATTTCCGTAACGCTGTCTCCCCTGTATCGTGACAATACAAAACGAGCTGCCCTTCTTTGGACTCTCTCGATGTTCTCCGTCATGCCCACCTGATAAGGATCCCACACTGGGCTGCAATACTCCAAAAATGGACGGACAAGCGCAGTGTATGCAGTTTCTTTAGTAGTTCTGTTGCATCTTTTAAGGATTCTGCCAATAAAACGCAGTCTCTGGTTCGCCTTTCCCACGATATTATCTACGTGTTCTTTCCAGTTTAAGTCTGAAGTAATAGTAATTCCTAGGTATTTTGTGGAGTTTACGGCCTTCACATTTGATTGATTTATGTTGTAAACAAAGTTTAACGGATTTCTTTTCGTACTCATGTGGACGACTTCACACTTCTCATTATTTAGAGTCAATTGCCAATTTTTACACCATACTGATATCTTATTCAGATCGTTCTGCAGTTGGTTTTGATCTTCAGATGATTTTACTAGACGGTAAATGACGGCGTCATCTGCAAACAACCTAAGAGAGCTACTTAGATTTTCCCCTAAATCGTTTATGTAAATAAGGAATAGCAGAGGACCAATAACACTACCTTGTGGAACGCCCGATATCACCTCTGTTTTAGTCGATGCCTTACCATCGATTACCACGAACTGTGTCCTCTCAGACAAGAAATCCCCTATCCAATTGCAAATTTGGGGCGATATACCATAACCACGCAATTTGATTAAAAGCCGTTTGTGAGGTACGGTGTCAAAAGCTTTCTGGAAATCAAGAAATACGGAATCGATTTGCGAACCTTTGTCGATAGCACCCATCACTTCGTGTGAATATAGAGCTAGTTGTGTTTCGCATGAACGATATTTTCTAAATCCGTGTTGACCTTGGGTCAAAAGATCGTTCTGTTCGAGATAATTCATAATATTTGAATACAGGATATGTTCCAAAACCCTGCTGCAAATTGACGTCAATGAAATAGGCCTGTAGTTTAGTGGGTTACTCCTACTGCCTTTCTTGAATATAGGTGTGACCTGTGCAACTTTCCAATCTTTTGGTACAGATCCTTCTATGAGAGAGCGGTTGTATATGACTGTTAAGTAAGGAGCTATCGCTTCAGCATAATCAGATAGAAATCTAATGGGTATACAATCCGGACCAGAAGACTTGTTCTTATTAAGTGATTTTAGTTGCTGCACTACTCCGATGATATCTACTTCTATGTTATTCATTACGGCATCTGTTCGTAATTCGAAATCTGGAATATTGGTTTCGTCTTCTTTAGTGAATGAGTTTCTAAAAGCTAAGTTTAGTAACTCTGCTTTAGTAGCGCTGTCATCGGTAGGATCGCCATTACTATCACGTAGTGATGGTATTGTTTGTGACTTTCCCCGAGTATATTTAACATATGACCAAAATCTCTTTGGGTTTTCAGTCAAATTACGAGAAAGAGTTTCGTTGTGATAAATGTTGTAGGCATCTCGCATTGAAATCCTCGCTAAATTTCGAGCTTCTGAGTACAATCGCAAATCCTGGGGATTTCGTGTTCGTTTAAATTTAGTATGCCTTTTCCTTTGCTTTTGCAACAGTGTCCTGACCTGTTTTGTGTACCAAGGGGGATCGCCTCCTTCTTTTATTAATTTATTAGGTATAAAACTTTCAATTGCTGTCGATACCGCTTACACGGCAGCTAATGGGGCTGTTCGGTGCGCCATATGTCTGGCCGCCAGGTGGGAACAGAGTGCTCAAGGTCACTGCGGCTCAACAGCCTGCTGTGTAGGGATGGGAAAAACCGACCGGTTAAAACCGATACCGGTATTTTCGATTTGAATAACCGGTTTTTTCGGTATTTATTTGGTGTCGGTTGTAACCGGTTTTTCTTAGTTATTGCCAAAAACCGGGTAAAAAAACCGTTACGACTACTTCCTGTAGTAGTGGTTCAAAACGTGTTTTTTGTAAATAATTAAAAAAAACTAAAATAGTAGACTTATATTTAGGGCTAGTACTAAAATTTCCACTGCTGTGAAATGTTAGGTCATCGCAGTAAAAACCATCAGTCATAATTTAAGAACAATCCCAGCAGTAAGAAACGCGCAACAAACGCGTGGCATAAGAACTAAGGACTCGTGCAGCTATTGAGGCATCGATGCACCTGTTGCCATGTGGCGTGGCCTATTAGACGACGTGCGTGCACAGGCAGTGTACGAGACTTGACTCTGGTCATGCGGCAGTTTCTTGCTGTCGTCGCCAGACATCGGTTGTGTCTTAAATGGCACCATCCCGAGCGTGGAAGTACTTCACGAAGTACGGTATTAGTGAGGTACAATGCTCCATTTGCTTTAAAAAGCTGAAAACCGGTGGAGGTACTACAAACATGCTGTGTCATTTAAGGAGAAAGCATCCAAAATGTTTCTTGGAAAAGAAGGTAAATTCCATTCATATACCTATTATGTAAGCTTGGAATAATAACTTTTAATGTACTATCATATTGTTATGTTAACAAGTTTCATTAATCTGAATCCTTGAAAGCGAGGGGCTTTTTTAATAACCAGTATGGGTTTAGGTAACATTGATCATGTGGTGGCTCGCGAGGTAGCCGAGCGGTCTGATGCTCTATTTCACGGACTGCGCGGCTGCTCCAGTCGGAGGTTCGAGTCCTCCCTCCTCCCTCGGTCATGGGTGTGTATGTTGCCCTTAGCGTAAGTTAGTTTAAGTTAGATTAAGTAGTTTTTAAGCCTAGGGACACATGTCCTAAGCAGTTAGGTCTCATAAAAACTCACGCCCATTTGAACATTCTTTGATGATGTGGTACACAGCTTTCCTAGTTCAATTTGCGTAAATTTACACTGACAACAATCATACTGTTAGTCGGAACTGTGACTTTATTTTCGGAAATACTTTTGTAGCACTGATTGAAGTTGATTTACTGACTTTAACTTCGAGATATTCGTATGCGCTGGCTCACAAGTCCAACTTATGGAGTCGTTGGCTCAATATTCACAACTGCCGGATGGAAATAGTAGGCCAGTAAATCTGTATGCTTCGTATATCGTCTTCTGCGGACTCGTGGCTAGGCTTACACACACTCAAGAAGGCGTAGTATTGGGAGGGGATCTTGCAAAATATGGAAAGACTAGTGATTTGTCGTATAACGTAAATTTACCTAATTTTTAACTAAATTTCGTAAGTTTCGGTTTCAGCCGAAACTAGAAGAACCGAAAATTCGATTACGGTTTCTGTTTCGGCCGCAAAATATGTTTCGGTCGAACTCTACTGGAAATAATAGCAATAAAAAACCGAAAACCGGTTATTTAAAAAACCGGTTATCTTGAGCAGTTTTTACAGTGCGGTTAAACTGGAGATGAAAAGAACCGGTATAACCGAAAACTGGTTGTTTCAGAAATAACCGCCATCCCTACTGCTGTGTGAGTGAGCCTCCGCAAAATTACAGTGGTTGCTCCGCAGCCTTAGACCGCTCAGCCACTCCCTCGCTGCTAAACTTAGCTGCCGACAGAACTTTTCGTATTGCCGGCATTAACTCTTGGTGGCCTCTTCCAAATGCATCTGCCGCGACTTTTGCGTCAGATATATGTCTACGTTGGCTCTTATCGAATTCAACTGATTGTTGGCTCCAATGTGTGGGCCGCTGAGGCAAAATATTGGCGAATGTTGGCGCCAACATTGCTACCAATGAGTGGACGCGGAGTAAGATGTAATAACAGCATTTTAAAACCAGTGTTGCCAACTTGTACGATAATTATGGGGGCATACTATAATTTCAGTGCTTGTACGATGTACGATAGTACCTTGTACGATACTGTCCAAAGATATGATAATTTCTTTCCAGCTGCAAATACCATTTAAGCCGTGCGTATCTAGTACACTTAAGGCAATAAGAATAGTCGATACAACTAAGGTAAGTGAGTTTACATTAAACTCATCATAAGACTTACGTTACTATAATATCATTTTGGTAGTATACAAAGAATGGTATACATCGAAGATGCGTCAGTGTAAATTGATCAGTTTTTATTGTAAAAAGTAAAGACACGTTAGTCAAATGTGTGATACATATCGCTGGCACTGATGTCGCTACTTAGATGTACACCGTTCGTTCGAAATTACCATTATTTTTCCTATTAATTATTTCATTTGCTTTTTTAACTTTTTTGTCTGGTGTACGATAATTCTGAGTCAAAATCGATAATTTTGAGTGTGTAGTACGATGTTTTCGCATTTACAGGTTGGCAACACTGAAAGTTACCCTCCATCTTTTTGTGTCGTCTACAGCGAGCGGTGGTCGGCTACCAACGCGGCAACACTGTAGCGCCACGTGACAAACCTCAACTAGCAAGTCATTTTAATCGGCCTGCACAGACGTATCCCTGCTCCCGCAGAATGTAAAATACGGAGCAGTTCCTGCGCATCCATAAGGAAAACGACAAATAGAAATAATTTGAACTGTGCATGGTACGAATCCTGTGAATGCAAATTTATCGTACTTTTAAGGAGATCACCTCACACTGAACATACGTGTTAAGTACAAAGAGCTGCAGTATTAAGCCGGCCGAGGTGGCCGAGGGGACTGAGGCGCACCTGTCACGGTCTGCACGGCCACTACGGTCGGGGGTTCGAATCCCCCCTCGGGCATGGATATTTGTGCCGTCCTAGTTCGTAAGTAGTTCATAAGTATTTTGTAAGTTTAGGGACTGATGACACCGTAGTTAAGCCCTATAGACTATACAAACATTTGATTGCAGTATTAACCCCTTTCTTTCCTGTCTGTCCGTCTCTCTCTCTCTCTCTCTCTCTCTCTCTATATATATATATATATATATATATATATATATATATATATATATATATATATATGTGTGTGTTTATCCGACAGGGGGTAAGATACATCCATAGTGAGCTGCCTGCCACTAACAAGACGGTAGCCTCAACTTGGTGTCACTTATTTTAAATTTCTTTTAGGATAGCGAAGAAATCGTTGTAAGTAAACGAAAGTGTACTCCTGTTGGCTGAGAACACACAACGGCAATCAATTTGAGTAACATGGCACGATTTATATACACATGCTCATACAAGTACTGATACAGCTCCTCGGGAAATCTTTCATCTTTCCCTCGAGCCGCTAATTAAGTTTTCCTCGCGTTCTCTGACTACTCTACAATATACCTCATGCAGGTCAGTTTCGTAACCCATTCTTCCGTCGTGTGACTGAAAATTCGGCCAAAAATCTATTGTGTAATTTACCCTCAAATGACTGGTTAAATTTTCTTAGCCGCCGCGGAATAACCGAGCGCACTGAGGCGCCCTGCTGCGGTGTGCGCGGCCGTTCGCCTTCGGGGGGGGGGGGGGGGGGGTTCGAGTCCTTCCTCGGGCATGGGTGTTTGTGTTGTCCATAGCATAAGTTAGTGTAAGTAGTTAGTAAGCCTAGCGACGATGACCAACGTAGTTAAGTCTCTTAGATTTTAAAACATTTTATTTGAAATTTTCTTAATTACACTGATTAAGTTCAAACGGTTATATTTATTATTTCGTTTTTGTTAAGTTTTTTATACAAAAGTAGTCATCGCGAAGAGCAATTTCACGCCCTATTTTCCCATTTTTAGCTTTCTGATTTGCTATGAAATATCGGACAAAAGTTTTCCTAATTTTTTTCTTAATTACCATATTAGTTTCAAGCGAATAAACCCATTTTTGCAAAACTAGTTTCTCGATAGGTAATTTTATATCCTTTTGGTATATTTTTTAGTCTTCATTTGGCTTTGAAAAATTCGAATAAAATGACATTGGTAAATTTGTAGTCTTGCTTCCTATCGCGGCGGAGCGTCCGAGCGCATTGGGCGTTATGCTGCGATGCGCGAGGCCGTTCCCCGTCGGGGGTTCGAATCCCCCCTCGGGCATGGATTTTGTTCTGTCTTTAGTATAAGGTATTTCAGAAGTAGTTTATACGTTTAGGGACTGATGACCCCGTAGTTAAGTCCCATAAGCTATACAAACATTTGAATAAAATTGGTGCCCCCATTTGCTCATTTTTGAACTGAATAAATAATTTATTGTCAGTGAAATTTTATCCTTCTTATAAATATTAGTTTATGAATACCCTTTCCTATTTATTTAATGTTGTTTTTCACCAGTGCTGAGAACAAACTCAGATACATATTACCATATTTTTAATTTTGTTGTGCCATAAATGTTCTCTCAGCCACTTTTATGAATTTTTTTAGTTCACGGTGGCTTGTATATTAATGATTGTGTGTAATTCTCGTGATCTACGACGTATGCTGGCCAGCGTCTCTTTGTCGTCCTTGAGTCAGTTCTGAATTCTGGGCCAGATGACGCGCAGTTAAGTCCCTTAAGCTTCACAAACATTTGAACATTTGATCTTGTTTCCGCTCCTCTCAAACACTGATCTCCAATTACCTAGATGTGGTGTACTAGCTCTCGCCAGTTTGTCTCAAGAATATGTTTCTTCCTCTTCGACGTGGCCCCATTTGACTCCTCTTCCTTATAGAGTTTCTTTTATTTGGGAGATCTATTAGGTCATTTGCCCTAGAGTTCCATTTCAAGACATTCTATTGCTGTTCGCTTTGTATACATTCTCATCGCGTGACTAAATCATTCAAATCTTGTACAAACAAAACCTCACAGTGTTTTGCATGAATCTCTTCACGGATCCTTTCATTCTGGATCTGATCTCTTCCTGTTTTATGCAATGTTGGCCTCAAGAACTTCGTTCTTACTGCTTGGAATCTACTCATATCCCTTCTGCTACTAGTGCAAGTTTCAAGACCATATTTTGTTGTTGGTAAAGAGTATCTTGATACAGAGTTCTATTTTATGTTAAAGCAATTTGGTTGTCCCAGAAACGTTACCAATTTAGTGGTGAAATTGAGCTCCTTTACCAACCCAGTTGATGATTTCAGCTTAATATATCTGATGTCTTGCATCACAGAGCTGTCAAGATATTGAAAATATTTGGGTTGTTCTAATTTTTCTCCATGCAGTGTATTGTTTGTGCGCATTTCTTTCCTGCTGACTGTTCACACATGTTCACATGCTTGTATAGTCTGTGGGACTTAACTACGGGGTTATCAGTCCCTACCTGCTGACTGTAATGACTACTGTTTTGTAGTGCTAATTTTTAGGCTATCCTGCTTAAATTGGTAGTTCCAACTATTTAATTTCTGCTACACATCGTATTATGTGCACCCTTAAATCACAACGTTATTTGCAAAGGCCAGTGCCTTGAAATCTTCTTCATGATTCTGCTGTTTCATCCTTTTCATAGTTTCATATATTACAGAGATGAATATCAGTGGCAACAACGAGCTACCTTGTTGCATTCCCTTAGCAGTGACACATCAGTCTGAATATCCATCTCCTATTTGGACACGCTCTAGCAAAGGCTATACAGCATTTTTATTTTCCTGATAAGATTTTCTGGGATAATTCATTTCCATATAGTGTCCCTGGGCAAGCTCCCATATCCACGCCTGCTACCTTTTTAAAAAGAGGAATTATAATGCCTTTTTCCAGTCATCGGGGATTTTTTGTTTCTTCAAAATGCCATATCTCTGAACAGTCAATTCAGACTGTGGATGCGTGCACCTTTATCATCTCTACATTCTCTTAGTCTATTCCAGGAGATTTGCTTGTCTCTTTTCACGCCACTCAAAGATTTTTCAACTGCTGCCCAGGTCAAAAAATGTTCAAATGTTTGTAAACTACTTAAGCAGACTTACAAGAAGGACAACACACACACCCATGTCCGAGGGAGAATTCGAACCTCAGGCGGGAACGGCCGCCCAGTCCGTAGCATAACGCCTTAGACCACGCGGCCATTCGCTCGGCTGACCGGTCCAAGGAGGTACATTTTTTGTATTCCTAATCAGAGTTTCTGCATATCCCATATATTCTTCGTTAGATACTTGCCTTTGTATAAATGACTATAATATTTCTCCATCTCTATTATTATGTCTTTCTCCTTCCATAGAATGGTTCCGTCCTCAGTATCTATAGCCTTTTTGGTATATATGGGTATCTTCTGAATACTGTACAAATGGTCCTTTATTTATTTATTGCTATCAAATTCCAATTTTTTATTTTATTTATTTATGTCAATTCCAACAAACTCTTTTCTTGCACAATATATCGGGGTACGTAACTTGTACCCTTCATCAGGTGCGACAGTCTCAGGTCGCACCTGATGAAAGTTACGAGTTACGTAGCCGAAATAATGTGCAGAGTACACACTGACATCCGGCAGAATACCCGACTACCCATCATGTCACTAGATCGCCGGGAAAGCCTGTAGAGTTACAATTCTTTTCTTTCTCTGATTTAATAACTCTCGTGGCTTTTAGTTTCATATATATGTAGCTCTGATCTAGTTCTACCTGTTTCATTTAATCTTTCACTTCCTATTTTTGATTCTCTTTGTCCCTTTCATTTCGTCAAATTTCTTTCTTTTATAGCTTTCTGATTTTCCTTCACTCTTACTTTTGTATTTGTATTTTCCCACAGTATCAACGTAATATCCACAATTGATTCTTTAAATCTGTTCCATATTTCTTCTGATGTTCTTACGTAATCTTCTGGAAGGTGGTCTTTCATCTTCTTTACATACTTCATTACGTTCTCGAGTTTTTCTAGATCCCCAGCTTTTATCTTTGTTTTACGTCTCAATTTTATCTTTTCCACTCGGATATTTCTTAGCGTAGCAGTTCATAACCTATGATCGTTCAAGAGGCATTCCTCCCGGATGACCAAGTTTCTTTATCGAGGAATACATAATCGATTTGCTACTTAACATTTCCGTCCCACACGTATCTCGCTATTTTGTGACAATTGTTTCTCAAAATATGTATATTGAATAATGAGGCTAATTTGAAGCAGAAGTCTCGTAGATATTTTCCCTCTGAATACCTGTTTCCAATCCATAGGGGCTAATTACATTTTCATATATTTGTCTGTCCATTCCTAGTTGGGAATTAAGATCTCCCATCACGACTATAGTGTCCTACATGTTCTTCTTGAAGTAAAGCATCTTTGTTCTTTTTAATTGCATCAAGACTGGCATATACACCTGAACGATGGCCAGGTTTAAATATAAACAATAATTCAAATCCTTGAGACGTACATTCTCTCATTATACCAAAGGTATTTGTTATAAGGAGAGGCGATGAATTAAAGTTTGTTCTGTGGCCGGGATGTGAACCCGAGACCTCCTGCTTAGTAGGCAGACGTTTAAACCGCTCAGCCAACTCAGGATTACGGATAATCCGGCTACGCGGACTGTCTTCAAGCACGATTCTCTCCACGCCACATGCTTTAATTTGATACGTATTTCATAGGCAACACTGAGGCAGAATTAAAGTTCAAAAAAATGTTCAAATGTTTGTAAAGCTTATGGGAATTAACTGCGTGGTCATCAGTCCTTAAACTTACAAACTACGTATGAACTACCTTACACTAAAGACAGAACAAACATCCGTGGGATGGGGGGATTCGAACGCCCTAACGGGAAACGGCCTCGCGCATCGGAGCATAGCGCCTCAATGCGCTCGGCCGCTACGCCTCGGCCAGAATTAAAGTGTGTAGTATGGAGGGAGACGTGCTTGAAGACAGTCCATGTAACCCTTTTATCCGTAAAGCTCCTGCATAGTATGGATGAGCTCTCAGGTTCGAATCTCGGCCAAAGCAAACATTTTAATTAAACGCCTTTCCTTATATTCAATACCGATGGTCAGGTTGTTATTGTTTGTTTCCATCACAACTTAATTATCTTCTCACTGGCATACTCTATATCTGAAGCCGCATCAACATTTGTACTGTTGACAAACGCGACAGCATTGTAGGCTTCGTCACGATTTCCTTGCTGGTAGGCCTGTAACTGTCACCCTTTCCGCAGTTATTTTACATCTTTCCCCTTCCACTTCGTTTCGCTTTGGCCGAGGACCTCTGCTTTTCTTCTTTCCGTGAGATCAACAAGTTATTCACACTTATCAGTCGGGGTCATGATGTTTATTAAACGTTCCAATCACTGTTTTCTTCTATCTCAGATTCGAGCGTCTCTTTCCATGTCTCTGCTTAACATCATGTAAATAATGTAAATCATTATTGCTAGCTGCGGTATGAAAAGATTGAGTCTTATTAGTAATTGAGTTTTGGTATCAAAGACTCTTTTTAGTTTTGAAAGCTACTGTAATTTGTCTCTTTGCTGGCTTCCGATGCCTAACACTAGAGATGATTTTTCTGTTGGGATTTTCTCCTTTAGCCCATCAAACAAGCAAGGCAGAAGGAAGCCTTTACGTTTAACAGGAAGTGACAGGAAAAAGGGCATGGCGAAGGAAAGTTTGCGATAGGAATAGGGCGAGCGATAGGCTTTTGTAGAAAACATTTCTTGTGACTCATCCCCTTCAGTATGTCCGCCTTGGGTAACCCTTCTATTAGCTAAGCTACAGCCGGATCCAGAGCCCCAAAACCACGCACGCACGGGCAGTACTACATTATGGTTATATTCCATAAGGAGAATGTACAATACTATTTCATTCATTCTACTATCAGTTTCGACACCATGACCATCTTAAAAATCACCACCTCCAGCCAACATGATTTTTGTTTTACTAGATTTACCTAAATGGCGGGATGGTTCCTTTGAAAGAACACCGCTGGTTTCCTTCCCCATCCTTACCCAAACGATCTGGGAGTGAGCTCTGCTTCTAATGATCACGCTATCGATGGGGCCTTAAACCCTAATATTCCTTTTTTATTTCCTTATTGAAATGTTCAAATGTTTGTAAACCTATTGGACCAAACTGCTATGGTCATCAGTCCCTCGACTTACAAACTACTTAAACTAACTTACACTAAGGAAAACACACACACCCATGCCAGAGGGGGCTCTCGAACCTCCGGCGGGAACGGACGCGGAATCCGTAGCACGACTCCTTAGACAACACGGCCTTTCTGCGCGGCCTTGCTGTATTCCCCTATCTGTTTCTCTACCAACATAACATTCGTAATAAGTACTTGTATATACACATACATATTTCTTTCACTAACTTCCTCCTCCGAATGCGAACATATTTTGTTAGCATACGCCTGCATAGGGACACATGATTATAACAATAAAATAAAAGAAATCAGATGTATAAATGAAAAGATTTCGGTGTTCCTCTTTCCCGCGCTCTACTAAGGAATGGCAGCGGTGGAGTGTCCGAGCGGCCCAAAACACCTTGCTGTGAAGCACACGGTTACCCGCCGTTGGAGGTTCGAGTCCTCCCCCGGGCATATCAAATTTTCAAATGTTTGTAGAGCTTATGGGACTTAACTACGGTGTCATCAGTCCCTAAACTTAGAAACTACTTACGAACGAGCTAATACTAAGGACGGCACAAATATCCATGCCCCAGGGGGGATTCGAACCCCCGACCGTATTGGCCGCGCAGATTGTGACTGACGCGCCGCCACGGCGGCCGGCCCCCCGGGCATATGCGTGTGTGTTGTCCTTATGTTAGTTTCACTTAGTTTATGTTCAATGTTCAAATGTTTGTTAAGCTTATGGGACTTAACTACGGGGTCATCAGTCCCTAAACTTACAAACTACTTATGAACTACTTACGAACTAGGACGGCACAAATATCCATGCCCGAGGGGGGATTCGAACTAGCTAATCCTAAGGACGGCACAAATATCCATGCCCGAGGGGGGATTCGAACCCCCGACCGTAGTGGCCGTGCAGACCGGCCACCGTGGCCGGCTAAGTCCCATAAGCTTCACAAACATTTGAACGTTGAAGAGAAAATGAAACAATGTAGCCGGACTCGGTCACATTATATGCGTTGTCAACAAAGCAGGCTCATTTCAGAGAAAAACGAATATTTCGCCAGATTATTCGTGGTCATGGGCCACGTTATTGCGCATTCAGTATGTTGCACTTTCCTGTACTACAGAATCAAAATTCAAAATAAATGTTCAAATGTGTGTAAACCTATTGGACCAAACTGCTATGTTCATCAGCCCCTAGACTTACAAACCACTGAAACTAACTTACACTCACCTAAGGACAACGCACACAATCATGTCCCAAGGAGTACTCGTATATCCGACGCTGAGCAACCGCGAGCTCCACAGCAAGGCGCCTAAGAACGGTCACCCATTCGACCACGGCAAAATTCAAGAGACTTTCTTTTTCTTGTCTGAACTGCTTATCATTATCGTTTCAGTTCCACACATATTACGCTACGCCCCAGACAACAGCGGTATCGCGAAAGACGTCACGAAATTACGTGACGCCTACATGTCATTAGTTACAATTATTGCACGTCAGAACAACCTGACGCGGATGCCCAAGTTAACGAAAAGCATATATTCATTCATAATGGTTACTACAGGTCAAGAATGTGCAGTCTGTAGCTATCAGATTTCATTTTTTCAGCTTTTTAGAGCAACACCTAGTTATTTTCGTAATTTAGTAAATCTTTTCATATTTAGTACTAACAGTAATGTGGATCACAATAGTAGTATTACTTCGGTAGTAAGGGGACCTACTCTTGTCTTCAGCAATTTGTCCATAATTTCACTATGTAAACTCATGTCTGCAAGGAAGCCTTAAACAGGGATGAGGACTGGATAGGGGAATATCCTGTCAGAGAGGACACAGTTCGTAGTAATCGATGATAAGGCATCAACTAAAACAGAGGTGATATCGGGCGTTCCACAGGATAGTGTTATTGGTCCTCTGCTGCTCCTTATTTACATAAACGATTTAGAGGAAAATCTAAGTAGCTCTCTTAAGTTGTTTGCAGATGACGCCATCATATACCGTCTAGTAAAATCATCTGAAGATCAAAACCAACTGCAGAACGATCTGAGTAAGTTACCACTATGGTGTAAAAATTGGCAATTGACTCTAAATAATGAGAAGTGTGAAGTCGTCCACATGAGTACGAAAAGAAATCCGTTAAACTTTGTTTACGAGATAAATCAATAAAAAGTGAATGCCGTAAACTCCTCAAAATACCTAGGGATTACTATTACTTCAGACTTAAATTGGAAAGAACACGTAGATAATGTCGTGGGGAAGGCGAACCAGAGACTGCGTTTTATTGGCAGAACTCTTAAAAGATGCAACAGAACTACTAATGAAATTGCATACACTACGCTTGTCCGTCGTTTTTGGAGTATTGCTGCCCAGTGTGGGATCCTTATCAGGTGGGTTTGACGGAAGCCATCGAAAGAGTCCAAAGAAGGGCAGCTCGTTTCGTATTATTACGATACAGGGGAGACAGCGTTACGGAAATGCTACAGCATCTAGGATGGGAATCATTACAACAACCGCGGTTATCACTGCGGCATAGGCTACTTACGAAACTCCACTCGCCAACATATTCCTCCGAATGCAAAAATATATTGTTGACTTAGGTAGAAATGACCATCAGAATAAAATACGAGAAATCAGAACTCGAACGGAGAGATTCAGGCGTTCTTTCTTCCCGCGCGCTATTCGAGAATGGAATGGAAGGTAAATAGTATAAAAGTGGTTCGATGAACTCTCTGTCAGGCACTTAATGTGATTTGCAGAGTATCCCATGTAGATGTAGAACAGATAGGCGCCGGCGGGGCGCGGCAGTGACCGGAAGCCGAAAGGAAAGGAGGAGGCAGTGCAACAGATAACGACCCAACGCCGGCCAGAATTCGCAGAAATTCACCATCACAGGCGGCACGCCGCCACAAAAGACGCAACGCCGGTCCCTAGGATCAGAGCGAGAGCAAAGCCACGCTTTCCTCCTCACCTAACGGTCAAACGTTCATCGATTCTACTCGCTGGGTGCCAACCTGTAGTCTCTCACCCCGTTTACATGGGCTCAAAAAATGTTCAAATATTTGTAAATCTATCGGACCAAACTGCGTGGTCATCAGTCCGTAGCTTACAAACTACTTAAACCTAGGTAAACTAACCTAAGGACAACACACACACCCATGTCCCAGGGAGCACTCGAACCTCCACGGGGAGCAACCGCGCGCTCCGCAGCGAGACGCTTTAGTCCGCTCGGCTACTCCACCGCGGCATACATTGGCTCCCAAAACTGGATTTCGTAAACCGATTTTCCAAGTCCGCTTTTGGTTGGTCATGTAAACACCCCAATATCGATTCTGGAAATCCACTTCTTGACAAGGGATCTCAAATTGATTCCGTATTTCTTGATTTCCACAAGGCGTTAGACACCGTACCTCAAACGGCTTTTAATCAAATTGCGTGGTTATGGTATATCGTCCCAAATTTGCGACTGGATAGGCGATTTCTTGTCAGAGAGGACACAGTTTCTAGTAATCGATGATAAGACAACGACAACTCTGCTGTTCCTTATTTACATAAACGATTTGGGAGAAACTATAAGCAGCTCTCTTTGGTTGTTTGCAGATGACGCCGTCATTTACCGTCTAGTAAAATCATCTGAAGATCAAAACCAACTGCAGAACGATCTAAATAAGATATAACTATGGTGTAAAAATTAGCAATAGACTCTAAATAATGAGAAGTGTGAAGTCGTACACATGAGTAGGAAAAGAAATCCGTTAAACTTCGTTTAAAAGATAAATCAATCAAAAGTGAAGGCCGTAAATTCCACAAAATACCTAACAATTACTATTACTTCTGACCTATACTGGAAAGAAAACGTAGTAATGTTATGCGAAAGGCGAAACAGAGACTGCGTTTTATTGGCAGAACCCTTAAAAGACGCAACAGATTTACTAAAGGAACTGCATACATATCGCTTGTTCATTCTTTTCTGGAGTATTGCTGCCCAGTGTGAGATCCTTATCAGGTGGATTTGACGGAGGACATCGAAAAAATCGAAAGAAGGGTAGCTCGTTTCGTATTGTCGCGATACAGGAGACACAGCGTTACGGAAATGATACAGGATCTGGGATGGGAATCATTACAACCACGGCGCTTATCGCTGCGGCGTGGGCTACTTGCGAAACTCCAATCGCCAACATTCTCCTCCGAATGCGAAAATATATTGTTGACCCTCAATTACATAGGTAGAAATTATCAACAGAATAACATACGAGAAATCAGAGATCGAACGAAGAGATTCAGGTGTTCTTTCTTCCCGAGCGCTATTCGAGAATGGAATGGGAGACAAATAGTATAAAGGTGGTTCGATGAACTCTCTGCCAGGCACTTAAATCATATTTGCAGTGTATTCCATGTAGGTGTATATGTAGAGGTAATGCGGTTTTCTAATTCCACAATCGATTTCAGTGCCCATATAAACACAACCGTGTTTGAAGCGCTCGTGGCTTATCAGATTGTGTTCTCTTGTTAAGAATTTTCGGCACATATGAACAGACTGACATTTTCTACCGTGAAATAAAAGTATATATGTTACAGTGAGCATGAATCAGTGTATGTAAGTAAAGAAAAATAGCGATTTTGCTTTGCAGTTCAGGAACTGAATCAGCTGTTTTTCAGCCGCCATATTAAGTGGACTAGGAAATCCGATTCAGACTGTGACATGTAAACACGACAGCGAAAAACGGTTTACGAAAATTGGTTTTCGTCTTCCGCAATATGTGTTGCATGTAGCGGTGGCCAAGCGGTCTGCGGCGCTCCAGTCACGGTCTGCACGGCTACTGTGGTCTGGGTTTCGAATCCCCCCTCGGGCATGGATATTTGTGCCGTCCTTAGTATTAGCTAGTTCATAAGTGGTTTGTAAGTTTAGGGACTGATGACCCCGTAGTTAAGTCCCATAAGCTCTACAAACATCTGTTGCATGTTAACATAGTGTCTGATTGGCATGCTGTGCCATAAGTTGGGGCGGTGAGCTGTTTCCCACACTGCCCAGAAATGATCGGAAGTTTTGACAGCTGCAGAGGCAATGTGGTAATTGAGAAAACATAAATTGTTTAACACGGCAAGGGCTTCGATTGGGAGCCGGGTCTCCATGTCGGTACTCTCGGAGGGAAGGCTACCCTGTACTCCGGAGTGCGAACAGAGTCCAGATCACTTCTCGCCTTGACCTCGGCTACGTCACTTCTTGCGTTCGACGCCGGCTAGTCCTCCGTCTCCCGCTAGCTATCGTTGGAATCGTGCCTGTCCTGCTGACACACACAATGTTGCTGATGATACAAGTACAGTAACCTCACCCGACAAACAAGAAATAACTGATGATATTCTAAATAGTGTCTTTCAGAAAATTATTAAGTGGTTCTTGGAAAATGGACTCTAATTAAATTTTGATAAAACACAGTATATAAAGTCCCATATGATAAATGGCATGACACCATTAATAAATGAAGTCTGTGGACAGATGTCTGCAGCTAAAGTATCGTGTGTTCAGCGACTAACGCTACTGATGTTTTCGCAAATTTTGGTGACAAACATCTCAGTAAATTAAATTACTATGCCTATTTTCGTTCACTGCCTTTATATGGCAGCATATGTAGGGGTAATTCATCAGTGAGCAAAACGTATGCCTTACATAAAAGCGTGTAATTAGAATAATTTCTGGAGCCTACCCAAGATCTTCCTGCAGACACTTATTTAAGGATCTAGTGTTCTTCACAGTAGCTTCACAACATACATATCCACTTATGAAATTTGTTCTTAATAACTCAACCCAGTTCAAAAGCAACAGCAGTGCCCATAGCTACAACACTGCTAGGAAGGATGATTTAAACTATTCAAGGTTAAAAATCAAATTCAAATGTTTGTATAGCTTATGGGACTTAACTACGGGGTCATCAGTCCCTTAACTTACAAACTACTTATGAACTAGCTAACACTAACGACGGCACAAATATCCATGCCCGAGGAGGGATTCGAACCCCCGACCTTAGTGGCCGTGCAGAACGTGACTGACGCGCCGCAGTCCCTTCGGCCACCGCGGCCGGATATTCAAGGTTAAATCTACCTTTGTCACAAAAGGGAGTGAATTATGCTGCCACAAGACTTTGGTCACTTCCGAAATAGCATCAAATGTCTGACAGATAGTCAACCAGCACTTTAAAACAAATTGAAATAGTTTCTGAAAGACAACTACTTCTATTTAGTAGATGAATTATTACATAGAAATTAGTAATTTTACAACAACAAAAAATAAAATGGTATTCATTATGCCAGTAGTAATATTCGGCGTATGCATACGGTTGAAAACTGTTCATTTGTTCCCTGAGTGTTTTGTTTTGGAGAGTTGCGCGCGAAATACGAGTGTTTACTGTTAGTGTCGTGTTATATTTGTCTGTTGATAGCGAATGTAGGGGTGAAATAGTATTGTGGATGGGTTTCCTTCTTGTTTACATTTTGTATAAGCATACGCATCTGCCTGTGTGCTTTTCTTGTGTGTGTTGTGTTCAGCTACTTATGCTATTACGGCAATTGCAAATTTTGGTGATATACACCTCAGTAAATTAGCTTACTATGCCAATTTTCATTCTCTGCTTTCGTATGGAATCATTTTCTGGGGTAATTCATCATTGAGTAAAAAAGTATTCATTGCGCAAAAGCGTGTAATCAGTATAATTGCTGGAGCCCATCCAAGATCATCCTGCAGACACTTATTTGAAGAACTAGGGATCTTCACAGTATATAAATTCACTTATGGTATTTGTTATTACCAATCCCACCGAATTCAAAAGCAATATCAGTGTACATAACTACCACACTAGGAGAAAGAATGATCTTCACTAATCAAGATTAAATCTAGCTTTGGTACAGTAAGGGATGAATTATGCTGCCACAAAAGTCTTTGGTCACCTACTAAACAGTATCAAAAGCCTGATCGATAGCCAACTAGAATTTCAAAATAAATTAGAAGAATTTATGAATGGCAACTCCTTTTACACCATAGATGAATTTTTAGATATAAATTACTAAATCTGAAAAAATTAAAAAATTAAAAATAAATTGTGTAATGTAATATTTTGTACAAAGTAATAATTTTTAAAGACACCTTTCATTAACCTGACACTTTCCAATCATTATTAAGTGTCGTATTCATGATCTATGGAACAACTATTAATCTTATCTAATCTAATTTTGGGGTTGCTTCTAATTTTGTTGTGTAATCTATATATTGTCTTTGTGTTACAGCCATTCTCCTGCGCTGTTTGCTTAATTGTTTTTAGTTCTTTTGTGTAGTCCTTTTTATTCATGGGTACTCTGTTCAATCTGTGAAGAAAATATCTGAAGCTGGATTCTATGTGTGTGATTGGATGATTGGAGTGATGATGGATGATGGTGCTGGTTACTGTTGGCTCTGTAAATGCTAATTTCATGTTTGTTGTTTCTTTTGTGTATGGCGAGGTCATGGAAATTTAGTTTCTGATCTGTTTCTGTCTCAATGGTGAATTGTATGTGTGGATGGATGGTATTTATGTCATTGTGTAGTTCATTTATTGCTAGACAAATTATGTCATCTACGTACCTGTACCAATATTGTATTTTACATTACTTTGACTTTACATCACAACCACCTCAGATACATAAGAAAGCCCTAATACCAACAAACACCTGATTTTTCGCAAAATACACACACACAGAAAAACACAACACACACAATGAACACACACAGGCAGATGTATATGCATATACGAAATGTAAACAAGAAGAAAACCCATCCACAAAAAAGTTTCACCACTACATTCCATATCAACAGACAAATATAACATGACACTAACAGTAAACACTCGTATTTCGTGCGCAACTCTCCAAAACAAAACACTCAGAGAACAAATGAACAGCTTTCAGCCGTATGGATACGCCGAATATTGCTTCTGGCGTAATGCATACCACGAACAAAACGTGGAAAACAATATACACGTTACAAAAGAAACAGCAACAATCAGAATCTAAAGAGAAGGGAAAGAATCGTAAGTACTAAACAGAAATGACGCCTTTTCTTGAACCGAAAATTGGAAAGTAAGAAATTTAAACTGTTTGTTATGTTATGCAGATGACAAGTTTGTAAATTACAATTACCACAACAACAAATAAGTAGGCTACTTAAGGGGTTTTTGCGTAGCCTAATGTAAAGGTATGTAAAAAAAATGATACTCGTATTTCTAGGCCTAATTTCACTAAACTGAAATACTTATATTTGTCTGATAACCTAAGCAAAATTCAAAACGAATGAACCTACAAAGACAATTTAGATGTACCTGAAAAGACTATTGTACAGTAACTATAATTTATGACAGCACAAAATGTGCTGAAACATGTTTGGGAAAAATAATTATCCAAGCAAGCACGGAAGAAATAAGAGCAGCCACATCAAAAAGATGATTATGAAGGCTAGTTTGATCAGGACCTTCACTCAATATGCAGGTTAGACATGAGCTTAGCTCACGCAAACCAAATTTCCGTTAGAAATAATTTTATAATTTTGTAGGGAATGAATGATTTAAAGTTATCCTTTTTTTCTATAGAAGCATACCGTCGTCCTTATTAAATACTTTGGTTAGAGTTTTTGGGAAATTTATTTCAGCTCAGGGCAGTTTAATTGTAACTTCAATAATCATCACGCGCGTCTGTGAACATAGACGTGCCATGGTGTACGTCAGCCGCCACACCTTTGCTACAACATACACAGTTACGACGCAGGAGCTGCTACGGTGATGTGTTGCCGCTCCAGCAAATAGCGGACGTTAATGTTTTTACTCTGATTTCTATGGTTCAAGTAGTTATGTTAAATTGTATGACAAACTTATTTTCCTTCCTTCTTTCTATAAAAAAATAGTGTCCATTCATGACTGTGAGAAATTTAAGTCGTCTTTCCGTAAAATCTTTGTAAACGAGGAATACTGCTATCACAGTAAGCCATGTGTCGAAACAACTTCTTCAATTATAATGTTACTTAGGATGTAACCGCCATTCAGTGATATTATTATACATTTCTGTTTTGCTTATTGAAAATAGAATAGTGTCTTGGGAACTTTTAATTTTTTATGCCAAGTAGTTGTGATCCCTTTATGATCAACAATATCTGTATCTGTTTCGCATATTAGGCAAACACCATACCTATGCAAAGTCGATAGTGGAGTGTTGCAGGGTCAATGTCATTGATTCACAGTAATAAAAAATTTGCAGCGGTGGAATAGCCGAGCGGTCTAAGGCGTCTTGCTGCGGAGCGTGCGGTTGCTTCCCGTCGGAGTTGGGTTAGTCTGTCTAGTTTGGTAAGCATAGGGACTAATAACCTCAATAATTACGTCCCATAGGTTTACAAACATTTGAATTTGAATAAAATATTTATTCCATTGTGCAAAACTATACAAGTCGAATTTATATTTATTCACATACTCGCACACGCACACTTCACAACATCATAAAAAAAAAAAATAAAAAAAAAAAAAAAAATAAAAAAAAAAAAAAAAAAAAAAAAAACACTTTCTAAAACTTTCATTTATTTCACATATTAAGAAGTTCCTCTTTTTCATAAATACCATCCTTGTTATTGTCAGTCTGCATTTCTGCCATCGTCTGTTATCGAATATACTCCTGGAGAGAATACAAACTTGTCTCTATCACGTCTCAAGTATGGCGTTCCCTTAATCTTTTTCGACTCTTATAACTATGTTGTGGTTTCTGTGGAAGTTATAAATTGCCTTTTGCTCCCTGTATTTTAGCTTAGCTACGTTAAAAATTACAATGAATGTAGTCTATAATAAGCTGAATAATTTATATGTCTCAGTAATCATGTGTTCTGTAAGGACTTCACTGTGGATGTATGTTTTTGTAAGCTGTTTAATGTTTAAAACGTATCTTGATCATCCAGTATTCGACGCGAACGGGCTGCATTTTCACACCTTGCTTTCGGTGCACATTACTCTTGATCTACAATACGGAGAAGTTGCGATTTTGTACCAACACTGAATGACATTAGCTCAAGCTGTAATAGAAAATTTATTGAAATATCTGTTATATTTAAGAATTAGAATATTTTTACTAAAAGATGTTTTAATAATACAAGTTCGCGTTCTGGAACCATTTTCTAGTGCATCGTCACTCTAATAGTATCTGGACAGTGGCAGGCTGCTGTAGGAACACATTATGCCCCTTGTTTTGTAGTGTGCAGTATATCTGAGGAAATAGAAAAGCTCTTATTACACTTCATTACTATTTAGTCTAAAATTACCGATTAAATTATATACAGAATGACAAACATAGATCATTTCTGCAATGTATTAGGCATAGTACAAAGATACTGTCCCATTCTTCAGGTAGGAGAAATTTGGTGAACATAGCTTAAATCATTATGAAGATGTATGTACGTAATGTTCTGAAAATGTAGTTCCGAGAAAATGAGAAAAGAATTTTCACAATGTGTTTGACTCACCATATGCTTCTTCCAGAACATTTCAGTGGCATAATCGTGCTGTCCAGCTACTTCTTTCTCCTCTGCAGACTTTTTCAGGAGTCTTTTCCTTACTCTGGACTCTTTGTTGGTGGCTTCCGCAGCACTTTCAGCTTTAACTAATCGCTGACGATCTATGGTAGTCAGAGCCGCTATCAGATTATTTCCTGGTTGGATGAATAATTTGTCCATTACTTTTGTCCTGCTAATTACAACATCACTGAAACAGATATCACAATCCATCACACATATTTGAGTACTGTTCGTCCAACAAACACTATTTCGGTACTCGTTGCCACACGTAGCTGTTGAAACTTTCATTAGGATTTTGTGTACGACCATGTAGACATTTGTTGAGTAATTTTTATCTGCAAGGTCCCTGTATATTGTGTTTATTGTTTCCATGGCTGTGGCAGGCATTGAATGTTTATAGTAATATTTATTGCCTGAAGTATCAGCGTGGCCAGTGTGAAGACATTTGTTCAAAGTGCCCTTAAGACTATTATAACTACTTAAAAGTAAATAAACCACACATTTTTGGAGACGGGAGAAATTTGTCTTTCAGCTGGAGGCAATTTGTTTCTCGATTTTTCAGTCATTTTCACGTCCAGATCCCCTTAAATTATGACTAACGCTTCCAGAAAGACCTAGCGACGATAGTAATTAAGGCTTTTTGCGGGGTTATTTTAAGGAGAACTTTGGTTCTGAGTATTTTGAACAAACTGATACGAAATTAAACGAGAAACATTGCAATGGTCACGAGCCCACGAGGTGCGCTGCAGGCGACGTCATACTGCTGGCAAAGGTACTCCAGTCGGTCTTTTGCTGCCTAATGGCCACATTCGTCGTGGGTCCACATTGTTTCCTAAGCTTATTTCACGCCATCCTGTGTGTTAGCACTTAAAACGCCACGCAAACCCCACTGCTCTCGCTCGTTAAGAGCGGGCCGTTGGCCAAAGTTGTCTGAATTGCCTGTTGCGCGTCTAGAGGCGGCCTTGCCGCTGTAGTTGCTGAGCTGAATCTACATCTACATCTACATCTACATATATACTCTGCAAATCACATTAAAGTGCCTGGCAGAGGGTTCATAAATCACTTTCATAACTTTTCTCTACCGTTCCATTCTCTAATAGCGCGCGGGAAGAAAGAACACCTAAGTCGTTCCGTTTTCGATCTGATTTCTCTCATTTTATTGGGATGGTCATGTCTCCCTAAGTAGGTGGGTGCTAGCAAAATATTTTCACATTCAGAACTAAAAGTCGGTGATTGAAACTTCGCAAACAGATCACGCCGCAATGAATAACGTCTTTCTTTTAATGATTTCCTGCCCAATTCTTGCAACATTTCCGTGACGCTTTCCCCCCCGTAACGTGATAAAACAAAACGAGCTGCCCTTCTCTGAACCTTCTCAATATCTTCCGTCAGTCCCACCTGGTGAGGGTCCCACAAGGGGCAACAGTACTCCAGGAGAGGACGCACAAGTGTGATGTAGCCAGTCTCTTTGGTGGAGCTGGTGCATCTTCGAAGCGTTC
Source organism: Locusta migratoria (assembly GCA_026315105.1). Lineage (NCBI taxonomy): Eukaryota > Metazoa > Arthropoda > Insecta > Orthoptera > Acrididae > Locusta > Locusta migratoria. Next base: position 396,755,212 of record CM048755.1, read on the forward strand.
TACCGATGAAACGTAACCTTTGGTTTGCCTTCCCCACAATATTTTCTGTGTGTTCTCTCCAGTCAAAGTTGTTCGTAATTGTAACTCCTAGGCATTTAGTAGAATCTACGACCTTAAGGTTTGACTGATTTATTGCGTAATTAAAGTTCAGCGGATTTCTTTTAGTGGTCTTGTGTATTACTTCACACTTTTCTTTATTTAGTGTCAATTGCCAATTTTCGCACCATGCAGAAATTTTGTCTAAATCGCTTTGCAGTTGCTTTTGATCCTCAATTGACTTCACTAACCGATAAACGACAGCATCATCCGCGAACAGACTAAGGGAGCTATTCAGATTGTCTCCTAAATCGTTTATAAACACGAGGAAGAGTAGGGGACCTATAACGCTTCCCTGTGGAACGCCAGATATAACTTCTGTTTTACTCGATGACTTGCCGTCAATTACAACGAACTGTGTTCTTTCTGATAGGAAATCGTGAATCCAATCGCACAATTGGGCCCCCTGTTTTATTAATTTATTTGGTATAAATCTCTAGATTGCTACTGATATTATGTCTTTGAAAGTAAGCCACAACTGATCTACACTCGCATTTTTAGTTTTGAAAGACTGGAGACTATCACTTAAGGAAAGCGTGAAGCGAATTTTTATCTGCTTTATTGAATAAGAACGTTGTCACAACGACCGATGTTTGTTATGCGGTTCGGCGTGAAAAACCTTCTCCTAAACCACTTTTTCACTCATCTTGACTTATAGCAACCAAGAGTACTTTTACAATACTTACCATTTTACTATCAAGGTATTCTACCTAAATACGTTGAATTAACCCGTTTAATATACAGTACATCCTGTACAATTACTGTCAAAGTTTGTTCATATTGCTGTATACCTTCTCAAAATGTATTAGTTATATAAATTTTACAGCTGTAGAATATTACTCCCTCTTGGAATAATTTCAGTGGACGCCAGTGTCACACACTGATGGCACTGGTGATTCTAAACATTCATTTTTTTCTTTTCGACATTTCTGATAATCTTATAATATCATGAAATCGATAACAGAAAAAAATTGCCATTAAAAACTATTCTCCATTCTACAAATATCGAAAATGTCTTGTAGGTTCTACACGCGCAATACGAAAGACACAAACTATAGTTTTTACAACCGGGGAGATCCCAACGCGACAAGAAAGCCGTACACAGTAACTGCCTCACTCTAATGCGGCTCTTGTTGATTCAGTAGCATTTACATCACTGCAATTTTCCTTCCGCAATGGGCATATGCGATCTCTACAAGGGAATATGAAAAATGTTCAAATGTTTGTAAATCTATCGGACCAAACTGCGTGGTCATCAGTCCGTAGCTTACAAACTACTTAAACCTAGGTAAACTAACCTAAGGACAAACACACACACCCATGCCCCAGGGAGGACTCGAACCTCCACGGCGAGCAACCTCGCGCTCCGCAGCGGCGCATTAGACCGCTCGGCTACTCCACCGCGGCAAGGAAATATGAGGATAGACCAGTCAAATGGTAGCTTGAAGTTGAAAAATTTGGTTTGTTTTCAATGGTTTATTTTACAGCTTTTTGGGTGCTCAACACGAATCTGACGTTGTCCAAGCAAAATTTCTTCAGAGTGTATGAGAATTCTTCCTAAAAAAAAAAAAAAAAAGACTAATAACTCATAAATTAAGCTATTTGTACAAAACCTCGCCCAGTAGTGAAAGAAAGAGGAGAAAATTACCTACATTTTTTGTTAGTCGTATGGTTTTCACACACAACAGTGGTGAAATATTGGTGAATCAATCATTTTTGGAAAACAGTAAAAAGAATATATATATATATATATATATATATATATATATATATATATATATATATATATATATATATATAATGCAACTCAACATTATTGTAAATGATAATAAGAGACACAATTATGTACAATTTTGTTTTTATGTGCTGATTGCTGATACGGGCTTCCTTAGATAGGGGTTGCATAATTTTTTCGGAACAGCTTTTCAGATGTTCAACACGTAAAAAAGAGTCGTATTCCCAAATACTTCACAAATTATGGAACAGATATGAAAGTAGTACATTTTCTCAATCACAAATCAAAGGTAAGTGAACAAATGAAGGCGCGCGATAGAATTAATTCTGCATGGTTACCTTCAAGTCATTTAGAGAACTCGGGGTAATCTTCTGCTTGCTCTTCAATGTTTGCAACAGCCATGTTATTTCAGCTGTTCTCACAGTTCAGGCACATACTGGAACAGTTTAACAGTTTAAACCTGCCTTCTTGCATCCACTGTTGGTCTGATAGGTTTTCATGAATTTGCAAGAAATACGTTTCAAAGCTGCTTCTGGTGCTGGTGGCTGTGGCGTTGACACTGTCTCCAGCCAAGAGCGCCTGTCTTCTAAAACGTTGAGAGGGACATACCACAAATGCTCTTTAGCGATTGCGTTCAATTTTTTACAAGATGCTTCATTTAACATCCAGACGGAAATGGACATAAGGACACGGCGGGGGGTGGGGTGGAGGGGATGAGATAGAGAGAGAAAGTTGGGAGGAGGTTGTGGATAGAGAGACAGGGAAGGAGGAGAGAAGGGATGAGAAGTTGGGCAGAGAGAGGAGACAAGGAATTTAAGATGCAACTGCAATTCCCAAACTTATTTAGCAATTGCCAAGCATTGCGGGCTCACTAGTCCTGCAATAAAAATCGAGTTTTGGGTGTCAGTCCGTCAAGATTTTCGTTGCAGGTGGCCTACTTACCGGCTTCCAGTTCCAGGACAACAAAATCTCATTTTCAGTATTTCGCGTAATAGTGACAGATTGGAAGAAATTAAAATGCGAACGTATGCTACTCATTTAGAGTTAAATTATTGTTAAGCTTTTCACGATAATACAAGTATTAGACTTATAAACTATCTTTTGCTTGAAGAACACGCCATTCAAATATTCTGACAGCGTTTAAAAATTCCACCTTTGTTCACGCGTTACTCTAAAACGGTCACTCTTATCGACTTTCAGAAAATTCGGAAATAATTTTAAATCTTATGCAACTTCTTACCGTAGCAGCCAAACCTTCGCCCTCCACATAATGAAAAACAATTATGGAAAGAAAAAAGTTTATTGCTTCCTACATTTTTGCTTTTCATACTGTAAGACTCAAAATTTACCATGACATTTGATTTATTATTTTTTAACAACTGACTATTCACAACACAATGTGCAGACAGTATCTACATACACCACTCAACGCAGCTGCCCAATTATACCATCCTGCGGCACATAGTTCAGATCACGTGACTTCATACACGGCTGAAAGACTACCGCCGCGGTGGAGTAGCCGAGCGGTCTAAAGCATCTCGCTGCGGAGCGCGCGCGGTTGCTCGCCGTGGAGGTTCGAGTCCTCCCTGGGGCATGGGTGTGTGTGTGTGTGTGTGTGTGTGTGTGTGTGTGTGTGTGTGTGTGTGTGTGTTTGTCCTTAGGTTAGTTTACCTAGATTTAAGTAGTTTGTAAGCTACGGATTGATGACCACGCAGTTTGGTCCGATAGATTTACAAACATCTGAACATCTGAAAGACTACCATCTTGACTGGGCTCGGCCAGAGCTTTAGACTGAAATCTATAATCCTCTACAAGAAACAAGCAGATGTTTAACTTTGTTATAAAAAATCTCGAAAAGTTCTTCACAGTTTTATTGAAGATTTGTACAATGGAAATGAGGTACTTGGCCGGGAGCTACCTTACGGGATTGTTCGGCCGCCTGAGTGTAAGTCTTTCTATTTGACGCCGCTTGGGCGATGATGAGGACAACACACAACACCCAGTACCCTGCCGGGAATCGAACCCGGGCCTCCTGCGTGGTAGTCAGCGACGCTTCCACTTTATTTTATTTTTATTTTTTTTTTTTTATTTTTATCAGGGCTCCCTTCTCCCCTACACCCCGTCCGTACTCTCACCATGAGCGCCTTCTTCGGCGAGCTTTCTACCGCTATTGTCAAGAGTTGCTGTGTTCTTCTGATGCATTGTGGAAAATATAACTGAATATCTTCTTCTTATGAGAAACGGAGAACCAAAATATGGCACGATGGTGCCAAAGTGCTTCTTGTTACATAATATTTCTAGCATTCTCTTCTATAGACATGCGGAAGCGACATCAGAAAAATAAGAAGTACATTTCACACAGTCATCAGTCTCACAAGGATGTGCGAAAGAGAACACCAACTAACAGAAAATTGAAATGAAAGATAATAATTCTGAAAGAAGTCATATTTCGGAACGCTTCCCCCGACGTGAGCAGTGAGAACCTTTTGTTATCGCACTGTTAATTTTTCTCAATTGCAGTCATTAGTACAGAAAGTGTGGTACGACATCTTAGCGTACTTATAAATAATGTGACCCAAATTATTTGTCCTCGGTTACGAATGATAATGAGAAAGTCAAAAATGAGATCAAATGAATAAAACATACACTTTAACAAAAAGAACTCCATTGTGCAAAAAATTGTGCCTTGATTACTTCATTACTGTTAGGGGTACACAATGAAACTAAAAACACACGTAACGAACTTGCAGGACACAATAAACATTATCCTCTTTACATTTCTTTCTTCATTAATTAATTTTTTTCGAGCTTTTGTTTTCGTTCCCATTACCCGCCATGTCAAGGCGCTATGCAGATTACATTATATCTGTCCTAATAAGTCAATGAAGCAACACGCAAATTCTAGCAGAAGCCATACGATATCGAATTCGCAATTATTTCTTACAATGTCCAATCCAGGCATATGTCTTAAATCCAGGTAGTCAGACATATTTAGTGAAATGAATGAATGTCACGTCCAGAAATCCATAAAGTAGCGTTTCGTGGTGGGATATGAATGGTACCACATAGTCGATTACTGTCACTTGACGTATGATTGCATTCGTCGATCAGTCGCAACATATTCCGTGCAACATTCGAAATGTTGATAAACATTAGACCGCTCGAGTTATACATGGGTTTAAGTACCGTCCCTGAGCGGATCATAAAAACATTTCACTATACGATATATAAAAAGAAAACCACTTAGTACATTTGAATTTGTTAACCTGGCATAAAATCGGCGGGACAATGCCACACGTAAAATTGTATAGTAAAAACAACTACTATTGTATACGCAAAACTTGTGTCAGCATGCTGAGGATCTTCAAAATATAAAGTTTTGAGATGCCAGACATTTGCAATGTAACCCGCACCATTAAAACATGTACAAATAAAATGAACACAGTTACTACTGGAAACATAAAACCATGACCTTTTGAAGTTCTCCAACTAATAATAGCGAGTACCAGGCGGTGAACTGTATGTAGATAAACGTGTCCGATTACACACACGAGAGTTGCACGAATAACGTTTGGGGTATCACATCCCAATCCACAAGACTTACTTGAAAGGCGGGTTGCAGTCCCGTCATCGGAGATGCTCTTCCTCCGCCCAGTCTAAACGTTCCTCGTCAGGAGGCCGCAATGGCGCCCCCTCAACTTCCATGTTCACGTCACCTGATAAATGACCCGGTGCAGCAGTAGTGGCTTCTGCCGTCGATGTCGACCCGGAAGGAAACGTTAGTGGGCGGGATCGTTTCTGATGCTGGTCTTCTGCCTTCCTCTTCACCGGAGCCAGAGCACTCTGAACACCCGAAGGCGGATCTGTCGTCATCTCGATCTCCGCTTCCGATTCGTTTCTCAGGAGAAGTACCTTCAATTGTCGACCAGCCGCCTCGCGTCTCTGTTCCGCATCTGTTGTTGTCTTTTGCTGTTCGGTACGCGAAGCCTGCCGCCTCTCCGTTAGTTGCTGAGGGTCTAGGTCGCCAGTCTTCATGGTCTGCTGTGACTTCTTCGGCTTACGTTTCGAGGACGCAGAGTCCTTCTTTACTGGCGAAGGACTTCGGTCTCTCCCGGAATGACGGCCCGACGCTAGCTTACGGGATCTGCTGGCACTGCGTGAATGGTTGGATGAATTATCGGCGTCAGAGGCTGGGTCTCGTTGCGGTTTTGGCAGCTCGAGCACCATATCTGGATTCTGATCCTGTCCCTGAAGCCGTTATCTGATTCGGGTCTGTCAGTGATGTCACGTCGGAACTTTTATTAATCTCGGACGAAATCGGGGTTACATCTGTCTGATGAGATTCAGTAACTGCTGGCGCCTGAAAGTGATGAACAGATTCTCCAACCGTGTTCAGCAGAACTTCAGCAGGCTGTGATACCGGTAATGATGCATCTACAAAAATCGGCTCATTATGTCCCGACACCTCCGATTCAACTAAGGCGTGCGTTACGTCAATGGCAATGATACCGGCTTCTGATTCATACTCTGGAACCGCACGTTTTGCGGTAGCTGGAACTGAACCCAGCGCCACCATCGCGTACGTTGTGTCGTCCAAACTGTCGCCCCGTGGCAGTTGTACAGGTCGCTTGCGTCTCGGACAATCCTGCCTAAAATGACCAGTACCACTGCAAAAGGAGCATGTCTGTGGTTGCCCACTGTAAGTTACCAACGCACGATGTCCGTTAACATAAATAACCGACGGAATATGTGCCCTCATTATCATTTTGACACTTCAAAAATGTTCAAATGTTTGTATAGCTTATGGGACTTAACTACGGGGTCGTCAGTCCCTAAACTTACAAACTACTTATGAACTAGCTAATCCTAAGGACGGCACAAATATCCATGCCCGAGGGGGGATTCGAACCCCCGACCGTAGTGGCCGTGCAGACCGTGACTGGAGCGCCTCAGTCCCCTCGGCCATTGCGGCCGGCTTTTGACACTTCTCACGCTGTTTTCAACTTGATATACGTACGCACTAGACCACTTTTCTTTGATGACTTCTATCACATCACCGTAAGGGGATAAATGTCTTTTAATGGTATCATTTCTTATTTCAAAGGGCAAGTTGAAAAATCGCACTGTCCTTATACCGTAACCGGCACTCGAAATCTTTACATCACTGACTGTACCGTCAAAATGTTTGAATTTCCTGATACCGTCATTGTACTGAACTAAAGCGTCACACATTGCGGTATTTTTCAATTTCAGGAACACGGAATTTAGGAAAGTGTCCAGTAGCCGGCCGCGGTGGCCGAGGGGACTGAGGCGCTTCAGTCGCGGCCACTACGGTCGGGGGTTCGAATCCCCCCTCCGGCATGGATATTTGTGCCGTCCTAGTTCGTAAGTAGTTCATAATTAGTTTGTAAGTTTAGGGACTGATGGCCCCGTAGTTAAGTCCCACAGACTATACAAACATTTGAACTTTGAACATTTGATGCGCTGAATATCCGTTCTGATGCTTATCAAATAGGACACTGTTAATCTATCTTGCGATGAGCACAAAAGTTTCGGATTTATGTGTAACATTTTTTAATGCTTAATAGGAAGATTTTGTAAGCCTGATGGGAAACCACAGTGCTTAATATAACACTGTACCGCAAATATAAAAGCTCTGTCACTACGAGAATAAACATTCCGGCGAGGGGATTGAAGGAACAGACAGAAGGGAACTGATTACTAAATTAAAAGCACTATTCTCACGATCTGAAGGAAAATGCAAATCGCATACTTGTACTTATTGCCACATCCCAGACTACTCAGTTATTAAATAAAAATTTCTAAGATAGGTTTGAAGAAATAAAATAAAACTGCACTCAAAAGTTTTTATGATGCCTCTTTCTGCTCACGCAAAGGATGTCCCATCAAGTATCCAAATTGAGCTGACAGAACTACAGTACAATTCAATTTCGACAGACCACTATTACCATTAGTCTACAGTAGTGATTTAAATTCCTTTGATGAACAAGAATTCGCCGCGGCGGAGCGACTGAGCGCATTGAGGCGCTACGCTCCGATGCGCGAGGCCGTTCCCGATTGGGGGTCGAATCCCCCCTCGGGCATGGATGTTTGTGTCGTCTTTATTATAAGGTAGTTCATAAGTAGTTTGTAAGTTTAGAGACGGATGACCCCGCAGTTAAGTCCCTTAAGCTTAACAAATATTTGGACAAGAATTCCTGAGGATTCATGTCCTTGCCCTAAGATGCGTTGCAATGTTCTGAGCAACGTTCATTTGTGAAAAAATGTTTCAAATAATGAATATTAACGAAATAAAAACAAGGTAACTATAATGAATTGTTGCAAGCTGTATTTCGAATTGTAACTGCCAAAACTATTGTACCTAATGTGAGAAAATTAGTTTATTCAATGCGATGCCAAAGATCAACAAAGAATGTTGAAAATTTGTATAAAATGAGGAGCGGAATAAAACTTTCTGTCTATAAACAAAAATTGACATAATTACTATTGGATTTAATAATTTACGGACAACACGACTGTCGCCTCGCTCCGCTCCCTGCTCCCTCTGCGCTGTGCCTGCCCCACTACACACCACAGGCGCTGCAGCAGACCACCGCTGCTTTTCCCAGTGCTCGCCAAGCATCCGAGGCCTGGATTACGGGGTTGCTCCAGCCGGATGTTGTAGTCCTCCCTCGGGCATGGGTGATGTGTTGTCATTAGCGTAAGTTAGTTAAATTTATTTTAATTCGTTTCTATGTCTAGGGTCCGATGACCGTAGCAATTTCAAATGCTCAGATGATTGTCCTTGGACCAAACCTTGGTCCAAACCTATTGTACCAAACTGCTATGGTCATGAGTCGCTAGACTTACAAACTACTTAAACTAACTTACGCTAAGGACAACACACACACACATAACCCAATGGAGGACTCGAAACTCCAGCGTGACCGGCCGCCCAGTCCGTAGAATGGCGACTTAGACCACGCAGCCATTCCGCGCTGCCTTAGCAGTTTGGTCCATTAGGTTTACAAATATTTGAATTTGAATCAACTTCGACACCGTTTGACTTGTCATCATGAAAGTTGGCAGATATTTTTAATTTTTTATAGATAGGAGACCAGGAGAGGAACAGAGAGAATGGCCGGGGGGACGGACGGAGAGGAGAAAGGAGCAGGTGAAGAGAAGGATGGTGAAGGAGGAAGTGGACAAACAGAAGGATTAAATAAATACACAATGTAGGCAGTGTCACTGTTGGGCAGCAAAATAGTAAATGGCACGAAAGGGAAACTCTCCTAAGTTCCCACTGGCTATAGTAATTGACACCAGACGGCGTAGGCGACAGCGCTGTTCCAGGCGTGAGTACTGAACACCGAACAAGCACCGCGACAGTCGGTCACTGAGCCGAAGGAAAGTGACGTAGGCTCTACCCACCTGAACACTGTTAGAAAAGCACATTAGTAACGATCCGTTGTCTCACTCTGCAATGGTGCAAGGACACTTACTTGGGACGCCACTTAGCGTACGGGAGGCCAGTCGCTGCAGTTAATCAATCGTTAAGCAAATGTGAAAAAATGTTCAAATGTTTGTAAAGCTTATTGGACTTAACTACGGGGTCATCAGTCCCTAAACTTACAAACTACTTATGAACTACTTACGAACTAGGACGGCACAAATATCCATGCCCGAGGGGGGATTCGAACCCCCGACCGTAGTGGACGTGCAGACCGTGACTGGAGCGCCTCAGTCTCCTCGGCCACCGCGGCCGGCAAGCAAATGTGAGAGAGTAGAATTGCTGACAGTAAGGACACATTTGCTCGAAACGAACCGTGCCTTATATAAACCCGGCCAGCCTAATAAATACCCCGGTTGGCCAGCACTTGGCCGGTCTTTGCCATCGAGAGCCAACATACCGACAGTGAAATGATCGTTACTTGTCAATGTCACTCTTGTCTAAGTGTTATAATACATCTCAAACAAAAGCTGTACTACATCCATATGGCCATGAACTAGTAGTCAGTGTGGATTACACTGCTCGCAGTCTACATCACTTATGGCTGTCCTTGAAGAAAACCATCGCCGCACTGCCTGGTGTTTGCTGTAGAAGAGACTTGCACAAAAGTCTTCCGGTTCAGCACTGCAGGCATCACTTTCTACCTTCCTGGTTGGGCCAGGGGTAAACAAAGGCGCCATCACAGGTTCTCAAACACTGTGCAAAGCTGGCCAGAGTATACTTTGTCACGGTGTTACAATCGGCGCGAGTCTTACAGAAACAACGGCACCCACAGCAGGAAATAGAACTGGACATTTGCCTGTATCGGTTTGTGGCCGAAGTTGTTTGCAAGTCTTGGGGCTGTTGACCACAGCAATTTGGTCCAATTGGTTTACAAAACATCGTCTCCGATTCATAGTCAAGACAATAGTTTTGAGTGATATAGCTGTAAACGCGCAGAACGTTCAACATTTATTTTATTTATCCTCTATTTACTGTAAACTGCGAATTGTGGGGCTCACATTCAGGAGAACAAAAAATTCAAATCATTGCTCAAAGATTCTAATGAAGGTTTTCTATCGAAACTAACAAAGGCTAGAGGCAACTTCTGAGATTTTCCTTACAAGAAGGTCATAGTCGATATTAACTTTAATCTTAATTAATGAGCCAATACTGCGTCACCAATCAGCTCAGTAATGTCGGAATGTTAATCTAATTTCCCTTTCACTTCTGATTATTTTTTCGTGGTGCTACAGCAATTAAAACGAGTTTGTAAATAAAAATATTGTGTAACTCAGCCTCCCTAGACACTGAACTGAAATGTCACAAATGTGACGTCCTGGTGCTACTGCAGATCCTCACATCAAAGAAAAGGTTGAATTTTTGAGGGTGGGCGGTGGGGCAGGGGTTCAAACATTGTACTTTTGCATCAGTAGATTAGGATGCCACTTACTAGACAGCCAACGACTGTGTAATAGAAGTAAGAAGAAAATGGGAATTGACTGAAGACAGCCGGCCGCGGTGGCCGAGGTGACTGAGGCGCTCCAGTCACGGTCAGCACGGCCACTACGGTCGGGGGTTCGAATCCCCCCTCGGGCATGGATATTTGTGCCGTCCTAGTTCGTAAGTAGTTCGTAAGTAGTTTGTAAGTTTAGGGACTGATGACCCCGTAGTTAAGTCCCATAAGCTTCACAAACATTTGAACATTTGACTGAAGACAGTAATAACAGGTTGCAGATATTAGAATTGTTTTAATACTACAATGGTACGCAGGATCTCACAGATACTTAATCCCGGTCAGAGGACCTAATCATTCTGTTTGTTAATTTGCATAAAATAAATTTTCAGTTGATCTGTTGTAATACTTACATGTTCTTCCCTCGTTTTGTTTACTTATTCACTGCAAAATCTGAGGTTAATTAAAGCTGACGGTGCAACGTTGATCCTGTATCTCATACCTACAACGCGACCACCATTGTTGGTTCATATGACGCGACCACCATTGTTCGTTCTAATGACGCGACCATTGCAGTCCTATGATCTAGTGCTGTTATGCAAATGTAGAAAATTATTCTTGTACCATTAAAGTTTGAAGTATATCCGAACACCATTATGTAAAACAATTAAGTTATTGTTTTTCTTTGTTACCAGCTTAGTTCTGGAAGGTTAGCCTTTGTGGAACATTCCTAGTACGACAGGAAAAGCTTTAAAAAACCGTATGTGCTAGGAACTGAGTAACGAATAATTTTGCTGACTCGAAGTAGCGAATCCATTCCGTTTCTTCCATACATCCATATAATCTATATAACGCAAAGCAGTACAGAATATGTATATACTGAAATTAACCAACGGCCAGTGCGGTAAGAATCGTACGATCCGGCGTCAGGGATGGAACTCGCACTCGCATTTTGCGTTCGGTTCGGCTTCCTTAGTTTTATCCAGCTGTTTCCGGAAGATATAAGGCTACGCAAGCATCAGTTCTGTTTTTGCTATTATTTTAGAGAACATGGTTTGTGTTGTGTAAATTGTGTAATTCGTCGTACTGGGATCGATAAGCATATCTTCCACCGCCTTCTTCCAAGTTACCAATCTGATTTAAAATATGTTCTTCGGTATAAGTTATTATATATATATATATATATATATATATATATATATATATATATATATATAATTTCAAAATTGTGATCCTACTTTGAAATGAAGCACAGTTTCACTTACTTTGAAGAACCGAGAAAATTGTTTCGCTTATCAGATATTTAAAACATAATATGTATTGTCTTCCATCGTAAAAAAAGTTGTCTTGAAATTCCACATTAAATAATTTAAAACTTCCTGGTTTTTATTTCACTATTAAACACGTTTCAAATGGATTCAGGTATAAAATGCATCACAGTACAAAGATATAGTGATATGAATGCAAATGGGTCAAATGTTTGTAAATCTGTGGGACCAAATTACTGTGGTCATTAGTCCCCAGGCTCACAAACTACTTAAACTAACCGAAGGACAACACACGGAGGAGGGACTCGAAACTTTGACGGGAGCAGCCTCGCAATCCAGGACAAGGCGCGTTGGACCTCTCGGCTTTTCCCGCGCGTCAGTGCAAATGGGTTCCGTAAGAGTTTAACGATAAGAGTCGGTAACGAAAGAATCGATACGTTTCTCACGGGTACTGTTGCTTTTAGTAAACAGTATATACGAATAGACGATTTTTGGATACTTTCACATCTCTAACGGCGGGCGATTATAACCTTTAGGCACTCATTTGAAGTAGCGCTAGTGACCGCACGGCCACCTCTACGCCGCCACGAGTTGGTTTTCGTTTTCGTATAACTTTGCAAGACTGAAATCAATCAATACTTCAAGAAATTATATAGCCATGCTAAAAAGATAATTTGTACTTGAGTAACAGAAGTGTTGAAAAATGTTATTACTTCAGAAAACGTATCACTCTTTGCTCTTTCACGTACGAAATGCTGCCCCATGGGGCACAGTTTCTTCCCTTCGCGGAGTGCAGGAAAGGCGTTATTCTCCAACAGGGGTAGGCAAATCCCGTAATGCCCGCCGGCGATCACACTACTTGCTACCAGAACCGAGTGCCCCCACCCAACACCGCCTAGAAGAAGGAATGGGCTATGAGCGCTCTCGAGAAACACGCGACGCTAAGGCAAATTCTCGAGTACTCTCGAGATGTTGTCGACAGTGCTGCGACCTCTGAAGGGTGAGCATGGCGACAGAGCAGTTGTAATTGTTGTCTTGGGTGCAAGGAAGAAATTGAATAATAATTATTATCATTATTATTTGTAGTAGTAGTAGAATGTTTCGCAGAATACAAAAATCATAGGACTATTATTAAAACGCGTATCTCAAACGAAACAATAGCTTTATTGTTACCAAAAACAAATATGCATTTCGCATGTATTTATACTTACATGAGAGAAAAATGCAACTTATTACACCCAAAAACGTCTAACATACATTTACTAATTGTAGAAAAAATTCGGCAGAGCTTATAGTATTAGCTAGCGTTACGTGTATACATAAGCTTCCGTTCTTATTTCAGCTTAAAGCTCTAGTACTTTCTCAACACAGCCACCACAGTTAACAACTACAATACTGACTGTTGATTTTTATGTCGCCATTCTGTTAAAAAGTTGGGGTAGCATCAATTTTGATGCATTTTGCTTGTTGTTGCAGCCAAATTAAAAATTACAGTGCCGATACTTCAATGATAATCGCAGCGAGCTGCGAGCGCTGCAAATAACGGCAGCGCGTGGCGTGGCGTGTCCTGCTGCCCCAGTCAACCGCCCCACAGCGGCAGGCGTGCGTCGCAGCGCCGCTTCTCGTGAGCTTCTCGAGAACTGCTCGAGCACCGGCAGCTCGAGAAATTCTCGGTGCGCTCGAGTCGTTGCGCCTCGCAGTCCCATCCCTACCTAGAAGACCTCCCAACTGGACGGCCGCGGTGGAGTAGCCGAGCGGTCTATGGCGCCTCGCTGCGGAGCGCGCGGTTGCTCGCCGTCGGAGGTTCGAATCCTCCCTAGGGCATGGGTGTGTGTGTGTGTGTGTGTGTGTGTGTGTGTAGTCCTTAGGTTAGTTTACCTTAGTTTAAGTAGTTTGTAAGCTACGGACTGATGATCACGCAGTTTGGTCCGATAGATTTACAAACATTTCAAGTTCCCAACTGGCCGTGCCCACGTCACACCGAGAGGCCGCGGCCGCCAGCTTGAGTGGCTGGCCGCTGAGGCGCAGCCCACCAATTGTGAGACCTCGTCTTCTAGGTAGTGGTGCCCCATCACCTCCCTCCTAATATTCCTAGTGCCGCCAAGACGGGTCCGTTCACTTCGTTGTATTACCATAGTGTTACAGCTGTCGAAGACTGCTTGGCGTTCGTGGTAGAACAAAATTAGTAACAGGTAAACAATATTGAAACATTTTTAAGGACTTCCCTCTAGAAGAGTTCCCACAGCTGTTTAGATTTACTGCTAAAATAATAATACTTTCAACAGAATAAGAAAATGATGAAAACACACTTTACTTTCTTTTTCATTAGTACTAACAAGGAAAGTACTTGGGCTCGAACACATATACATCAAAATCGTACAAGAGATAATGTAAAGATCCCTTATTGCACTAGTGACACTCCCGCATCTGCAAAACTCTGCAGTCGTCCCTTAGAGGCCTCTGCGTGTGCCATGCCGCATTGCACTTTGACCTGTCGGTTCGCCAGTAGGGACGGTGCAGTGTACCTCCGAAGTTGCGTTTTGTGACGTTATTTGTGTGGTGAAGCGTCACATGGAGCGGTGATTGATAATCAAAAAATGTTCAAATGTTTGTTAAGCTCATGGGACTTAACTACGGGATTATCAGTCCCTAAACTTACAAATTACTTACGAACTAGGACGGCACAAATATCCATGCCCGAGGGGAGATTCGAACCCCAGACCGTAGTGGCCGTGCAGACCGTGACTGGAGCGCCTCAGTCCCCTCGGCCACTACGGCCGGCATTGATTGATAATCAATCCTGCTAAAGTATTGCGATTGGTTGAGATGAAGTTACGAAGGACCATTCTTCGTGAAGATGGTATTAGTGTAAAAGATGAATCATTCGCATGCTTTCTCGTATCTGTTATGGCACAGAAATATGAGCGTTAGTTAGATACTGTTGTAACACTAACACATAATGATGATAATAGCGATAATAATGACGAACAACTCATTGCAAGCGGTAGTGCTACGATAAGTGTGGGAAGAGGCGATGGAAGCAGTGTCAGTGAATATCAACAGTCTTCGGAGAAGAAGGTTAAAGTTGCAACTATCATCATGGCTTTTGATGACAGTACACTAGAGAACATGTACGACGATTATTACATAAGTTATAGTTAAGATATCTGCATTACGTATGGCGTCTACAATTACATCTACAGTGCTATCTAGAGCATGATTGCAAAGTTTTGCATAAAAACGTACCCACCAGCACATTGAGGTGTACGTACAGGTACTGTAACCAAACGTTCAAACAAATATGTTTGTTCGAGCCCAAGTAATTTCCTTGTAAGTAACTTCTGAACATATCATTTCTCATTAATATTAAATGTATTAAGTTAATAATTCTTTAATAAAAGTTTATGTATCTTTATTTCTTATTTTATGTCTGCGTTGTGTTTGTGACAATAAAATGAAGTCGTTTGACATAATAATGTTTTCTCCTAGTATTATCTCAGTCTAACACAGACAGCCGCGACACTCACAGCTGAAAAGTTCTTACCAGCTGATAGTTGAACGACATTAGCGCTCCTAGCGGTGGGCAAGCCACTGAAGGAGCGATGTTTGCTTATAATTATTTTTGTACCTAATTAGCTAAATAGTTAATATAACATTTGCGATACAAGCATTAGTAAAATATTAAGAGACAGACATAACATGGAAATTAAACTGAAAACAGCCTAATTTAACTGATTCAGTGGTATAAAGAACAACTTCGTCATGAACAAATACTTATCAATATGTATATATTTGCAACATATTCCGCTGAAGGTAAGTGTAATATAAACATAAGAGAAACATACATTTCCATTATGCTCAGTTATTACTATGACAGGGAGCTTTTAGACGGATATCAATTTGGTGTGAAGTCTAATGATTCGTACTTTTTACGCGTCACTAGTCTTTCCTATACTCGCATATTTGTTTGAGTGTAATTATTTTACTTTGAAAAGCCAATGTTTTTAAGATTCTTGCCGTTTGTGGTTCAGCTGTAGCATTGTAGAAATGGGTTCTTCTTGGTTGGAAAACAGTTTGATTGCTTTTGCCATTTTGTTGCTCTTCCTTCAGCTACAGTTGTAGTGCCTGATTTGGTAAGTAAAATACTGTAGACGTGCATTCCTACATTCCACCTTCACCGATTTTACTGAAATTGTGTAAATGAACCTCAACGTTCCTGAGTTGAAAACCAAAGTCTTTCTGCCAAATGGCTGGTCTTCTGGTATTTTCTAGCTATTTTTATTTTTAATAGAAAATGAAATTATTCAGTAGAATCCTGTAGGTTGGAAGATAATTGTAAATAAACTGTCCTGCACTGTACCGTTTTGTACCTTGTCAGGGATCTTAGGAAACAAAATGTTGACATGTTTGTAGAGCTTATGGGACTTAACTACAGGGTCATCAGTCCCAAACTGACAAACTACTTACGTACTAGCTTATACTACAGACGGCACAAACATCCATGCTCGAGGGGGGATTCGAAACCCGACCGTAGTGGCCGTGCAGACCGTGACTGGTACGCCGCAGACCCCTCGGCCACCGCAGCCGGCTCCTCTTACTCGCAGCCTGTACTGGATTCCCGCAAGCGATCGAGTGTATTAATGCGTCAGCCTGTTGCCTGTCGGAGGCAAATTTAAAATAATTGATATTGAGTCTTTAATCGGACATGTCCGAAAAAACAACAAACACCATATCAGTAATTCACAGAAGTATTTTGTATTATATAAGACTGGCGAAATACCCTCAGACTTTAAGGAAAATGTAATAATCCCCATTCCAAAGAAATCAGGGGCAGACAGGTGTGAAAATTACAGAACCATCAGTTTGATAAGTCATGGTTGCAAAATTTTAACACGAATTATTTACAGGAAAATGGAATAGCTGGTAGAAGCTGACCTCGGGGAAGATCAGTTTGGAATCAGGAGGAACGTAGGAACCCGGGAGGCAATACTCACTTTACGTCTTATCTTAGAAGATAGATTAAGGAAAGGCAAACCTACATTTTTAGCTTTTGTAGATTTGGAGAAAGCTTTTGACAATGTTGACTGGAATACACTCTTTCAAATTCTGAAGTCAGCAGGGGTGAAATTCAGGGAAAGGAGAGTTATTTACAGCTTGTACAAAGGCCAGACCGCAGTTATTAGACTCGAAGGGCATGAAAGGGGAGCATCAGTTGGGAAGGGAGTTGTAGCCTTTCTCCGATGTTATCCAATTTGTACATCGAGCAGGCGGTGAAGGAAAGCAAGGAAAAATTTGGAATAGGGATTAAAGTTCAGGGGGAAGAAATAGAAATATTGCGTTTTGCTGATGACATTGTGATTCTGTCAGAGACAGCAAAGGACCTGGAAGAGCAGTTGAATGGAATGGACAGTGTGTTGAAGAGAGCGTATAAAATGAACATAACAAGAGCAAAACAAAACTAATGGAATGCGGTCTTAGAAAATCAGGCGATGCTGAAGGAATTAGATTGGGTAACGAAACAATGAGGGTGGTAGATGAGTTTTGTTACTTGGGTAGTAAAATAACATGCGATGGTCGCAGTACAGAGGATATAAAATGCAGAATGGCAATGGGAAGAAAAGCATTTTTGAAAAAGAGAAATTTGCTAACATCGAATATCAATTTAAGTGTAAGGAAGTCTTTTCTGAAGGCATTTGTGTGGAGTGTTGCATTGTACGGGAGTGAAACATGGACGATAAGCAGTGCGGACAGGAAGAGAATAGAAGCTTTTGAAATGTGGTGCTACGGAAGAATGCTGAAGATTAGGTGGGTAGATCACATAACTAATGAAGAGGTACTGAACAGAATTGGTGAGAAAAGGAATTTTTGGCATACCCTGACTAAAAGAAGGGATCGCTTGGTAGGACACATTCTTAGACATCGAGGAATCGTCAATTTAGCATTGGAGGGAAGTGTGTGGGGTAAAAATTGCAGAGGGAGACCAAGAGACGCATATAGTAAGCAGATTCAAGTGGATGTGGGTTGCCGTTCTTATGAGGAGATGAAAAGGCTTGCTCAGGATAGAGTAGGGTGGAGAGCTGCATCAAGCCAGTCTCCGGACTGAAGACCATAACACAACAACAAGGTTTGGTTGCCTGGACCTCCTCCTCTTGCGCTGTTGTTTGTGATGTTATACAACACTTGGAAAATCGCCACTGCGGTCGACTCTTAGGAAACCTAAGAAAGATAAATGTGGAGCTATTATTAAGTCATTGCCTATTTTTTAGTTCCCTAATGTAAAAAGTATGTTAAAATCAATATAAACGATACTATTTGCACTCTTCCAATGTCGTTTGCAGAAATGTAGCTTGCTGGCCGCTTGGAGCGCTGCTATCGCAATGTATAACAAAAAGTAGTGGGAGTGTGGTGACTGTATATGTTACACTGTGGTATTAGTCCCTTTCTCTCCCCCTACGCACCGAGGACCTGAACGACAGAATTTTGAACATAACTGCTGTCAGCCTTTGCAGTGTATTATTTTTTGATGCTGCTGTACTTATTAAGCGTCACACAATGAAAATATTTCTTCGTTATTTGTTCCTTTGACGCTGTGTTGCGTGATAGAATTGTTATATAGTTTTCAAAATGACAAGCCAAGATCGCAAACTAACAATTTATTCAATGACGACCGGTTTCGGTGCACTGTGTCACCATCATCTGGTCACATATAAGTTATAATCTGGTTATCTTATTTTAAGAAATCGGTATTTTGTAAGCTGTCATGTTTTTAACTTAGGTACTTTTTTATATATTGACTAAGTGCAATGTTTCACTTGTTATTTTATACCCAACTTTTTTAATGAGATGACCAGATTATAACATATATGTGACCAGACGATGGTGACACAGTGCACCGAAACCGGTCGTCATTTAATAAATTGTTAGTTTGCGATCTTGGCTTGTCATTTTGAAAACTATAAAACGATTAGATCTCCTCCAGACCAGACTATGTCAGGTAATCTTAGAATTGTTATAAGCTGAAATTACTTTTACATTCCATGTTACCTTTGTAGAACACAAGATCGGTGTTTAAGGCAATACTTACATAAACACTATGGAAATCTTGTATGTCATTGTAAGTAGTGCCTGAAATCTCATACTGTAATTATGACAGAGCAACGAATACTTCCAACGTGATTAAAAGTCGTACATCAGCTGTCGATCGAGTATCATCTACATCTACATAGATACTCTGCAAATCACATTCAAGTGCCTGGCAGAGGGTTCATTATCCACTTTCATAACTTTTCTCTACCGTTCCATTCTCTAATAGCGAGCGGGAAGAAAGAACACCTAAATCGTTCCGTTTTCGATCTGATTTCTCTTATTTTATTGGGATGGTCATGTCTCCCTAAGTAGGTGGGTGCTAGCAATATATTTTCACATTCAGAACTAAAATTCGGTGATTGAAATTTCGCAAACAGATCACGCCGCAATGAATAACGTCTTTCTTTTAATGATTTCCACCCCAATTCGTGCAACATTTCCGTGACGTTCCCCCCCCCCCCCCGTAACGTGATAAAACAAAACGAGCTGGCCTTCTCTGAACCTTCTCAATGTCTTCCGTCAGTCCCACCTGGTGAGGGTCCCACAAGGGGCATCAGTACTCCAGGAGAGGACGCACAAGTGTGATGTAGGCAGTCTCTTTGGTGGAGCTGGTGCATCTTCGAAGCGTTCTGCCGATGAAAAGTAACCTTTGGTTCGCCTTCCCTCACAATATTTTCTATGTGTTCTCTCCAGCCTAAGTTGTTCGTAATTGTAACTCCTAGGTATTTGGTAGAATCTACGACCTTAAGGATTGACTGATTTATCGCATAATTAAAGTTCAGCGGATTTCTTTTAGTGGTCATGTGTATTACTTCACACTTTTCCTTATTTAGTGTCATTTGCCAATTTTCGCACCATGCAGAAATTTTGTCTAAATCGCTTTGCAGTTGCTTTTGATCCTCTGTTGACTTCACTAACCGATAAACGACAGCATCATCCGCGAAAAGTCTAAGGGAGCTATTCAGATTGTCTCCTAAATCGTTTATAAACACGAGGAAGAGTAGGGGACCTATAACGCTTCCCTGCGGAACGCCAGATATCACTTCTGTTTTACTCGATGATTTACCGTCAATTACAACGAACTGTGTTCTATCTGATGGAAAATCGTGAATCCAATCGCAGAATTGGGGAGATATTCCATAAGCACGCAATCGGCAGTGTTCGGCACTGTTCGGAAGTAAAACATCGCTAGCTGCGCTCACATTGTGCCCGCGGAAAGCTCATGCGTCCAACCCTGTCCTACAGCTAACCTGTCATCCAGTACCGCTCCAGTGACGCCACGCTGGTAAGGAATGTGACTGCTTTCACTCGAATGACGCATGTCACTGCAATGTGAAGGGTAGGCGAAGTCGAAACGTACGTTCCTGCACCAGTACTGGAGTCGTGAGTCATGCCACAGCTGTCCGTCCGAGTCAGATAGCTGCGCGCAGCGCGGGTAGTCGAGCCACCAACAAACAGCACGAGCCACCACAGCTTAAAGCGAGAGTCACGGAACTCACACAGGTTTTTTGCAACTTCGCTACTGTAGCGCTGCGAAACAGCTGGGCTATATAAACATACCGCGTAAAGACGATTAAGGATGGAACAGATCCTCCCTGGTATAATAATAATGTTAGAAAGCTGCTGAGAAAGCACAGACTGTTGCACTCTCGATTCAAAAAAGAACACGCAAATGATGACAGGCAAAAGTTAGCAGAGATTCGTGCGTCTATAAAAAGATCGATGTGTGAAGCATACAATAATTACCACAGCCATACCTTACCGAAAGATCTTTCCGAGAACCGGAAAAAATTCTGGTCCTATGTAAAATCGATAAGAGGGTCAAATCAAATGTTCAAATGTTTGTATAGTCTATGGGACTTAACTATGGGGTTATCAGTCCCTAAACTTACAAACTACTTGCGAACTAGGACGGCACAAATATCCATGCCCGAGGGGGGATTCGAACCGCCGAGCATAGTGGCCGTGCAGACGGTGACTGGAGCGCCTCAGTCCCCCCGGCCACCGCGGCCGGCCATAAGCGGGTCAAAGCCCACTATCCAGTCACTCGTTGATCATTCCGGGGCAGTAATAGATAAAAGCAAACGGAAAGCTTAAGTTGTACCATCATTTGATCAACTTATTAATTCCGAAATGGAGAACATAGTAATAGGTATTTCCGGTGTAGAGAAGCAGCTGAGAGAGCTAAATACGAAAACGTCTGCTCGTCCGGATGGAATACCAGCTCGGTTTCACAAAGAGTAAAAATGTTTGTATAGTCTATGGGACTTAACTACGGGGTTATCAGTCCCTAGCTGACAAACTACTTACGAACTAGGACGGCACAAATATCCATGCCCGAGGGGGGATTCGAACCCCCGACCGTAGTGGCCGTGTAGACCGCGACTGGAGCGCCTTAGTCTCCTCGGCCACCGCGGCCGGCCACAAAGACTATTCTGCGACATTGGCCCCCTACTTAGCTTGCATTTATCGCGAATCTTTAATTCAGCGCAAAGTTCCTAGTGATTGGAAAAAACGCAGGTGACTCCCGTTTATAAGAAAGGAAAGAGAAATGGCCCACACAATTAAGGGCCAATATCGTTCATATCAGTTTCATGTAGAATATTGGAACATATTCTCAGTTCGAATATAGTAAAGTTCCTTGAAACGGAAAAGCTTCTTTCTATGAATCAGTACGGGTTTAAGAAACATCGTTCATGTGAAACTCAGCTTGTCCTTTTCTCACATGACATCTTGCGAGCCATGGATGAAGGGCAACAGGCGGATTGTGTTTTCTCGACTTCAAAAAGGCGTTCGACGCGGTGCCACACTGCAGACTAAAAAAATGTTCAAATGTTTGTTAAGCTTATTGGGACTTAACTACGGGGTCATCAGTCCCTAAACTTACAAACTACTTATGAACTACTTACGAACTAGGACGGCACAAATATCCATGCCCGAGGGGGGACTCGAACCCCCGACCGTAGTGGCCGTGCTGACCGTGACTGGAGCGCCTCAGTCACCTCGGCCACCGCGGCCGGCCACTGCAGACTGCTAACGAAGATGCGAGCGTATGGAATAGGTTCACAGATTTGTGACTGGCTGGAAGACTTCCTAATTAATAGAACGCAGTACGTTGTTCTCGACGGCGAGTGTTCATCAGAGACGAGTGTATCGTCAGGCTTGCCCCAGGGAAATGTGATAGGACCGCTATTATTTTCTACCTATATAAGTGATCTGATGGACAGAGTAACTTGTAATTTGCGGCTGTTTGCTGATGATGCTGTGGTGTATGGGAGGGTATCGTCTTTAAATGACTGTAATAGCATACAGGATGAATTAGACAAAATTTCTAGTTGGTGTCAAGAATGGCAGCTAGCTCTCAATGTAGAAAAATGTAAGGTGATGCGCATGAGTAGGAAAAACAATACCATAATGTTCGAATACAGCATTAGTAGTGCGCTTCTTGATACAGTCGCGTCGTTCAAATATCTAGGCGTAACATTGTAGAGGGATATGAAATGGAACGAACATGTAAGCACAGTTGTGAGTAAGGCGGACAGCCAACTTCGGTTTATTGGGAGAATTTTGGGAAGATGTACTTCATCTGTAAAGGAGACCGCGTATAAAACGCTTGTACGACCACGTCTTGATTATTGCTCAAGTGTTTGGAACCCGCAGCAGATCAGTTTAAAGGAAGACTTAGAAGCAGTTCAGAGGCGAGCAGCTAAATTTGTTACTGGTAGGCTCGACCAATGCGCTAGTGTCACGGAAATGCTCCGGCACCTCAATTGGTGATCGCTGGAGGAAAGACGACGTTCTTTTCGTGAATTTCTGTTGAGGAAATTTAGAGGTCCGGAATTTGAAGCTGAGTGTAGCACGATCTTGCTGCCGCCTACTTATATTTCGCGTAGTGATCACAAAGACAAGATAAAAGAAATTAGGGCTCATACGGAGGTATATAGGCATTCTTTTTTTCATCGATCTATTTGGGAGTGGCATAGGAAAGGAAATGATTAATAGTGATACGTGTACCCTCCGCCACGCACCTTACGGTGGACTGCGGAGTATGTATGTTGATGTAGAACAATTGTTTATTGTATGTACATTTACAGTACAGCAGCACATTGGAAATGTCGGTGTATTTCGGAAGCTTATCGTGCCGCTATACATTTTAGCAGCTATCAAAAATATAACCCCGAAAACCTCTTTCTTTTGATTTGTAACGGATGCTTGAAAGTAATGTTACGAATAGCTAGTACTCATTTGCAGTGGTTAGTTATACTTTCAAGCACGGAAGAAAGTCATTAACATTTTCATTCACTCGTATCATCTTCAGAACTACGGCTGTTAATGGTAGATAGTAAAAGATTAACCACTACTTCAAGATATGATTGCTGTATAAATATTTCTGAACGTTTCAGATACCAGATAATCAACTTTTCAACAGAGCCTGCTTAATTGCGTACTTCAGTTTCACAAAATTATAGGCCAATATAGCGACATATTTTTGTTGTTGCCCACTAGTTCCAGTAATTAAACTCCTAGTTGAAAATAAAAAAATAAGGAGGTCTATAAATTGCCAAGAAGTTATTCATATTATCAGATGAAATCCTTGAAGCTATACTGTTCGATATTTGTCAAGCAAGCAATAAAACCATGGTTGGTACGTGCAAAGCACAGGAACAAGGGCAAGATGAAAAAGAGGGTTTATAACGAGATATGGCAGCTAGTCTCCAAGATGATACAAATTATGTTTGGTATTACGATGTTTTGGGAAGATATAATTGAGGCTCTTCTGTTGTGAGCCGTACTGCATTTACATTTTATTATTAGCCGTGGTGGAATGGCCGAGCGCTCTAAGGCGCCTTGCTTCGGAGCGCGCGGTTGCTCCCCGTCGGAGGTTCGAGCCTTTCCTGGGGCATGGGTGTCTGTGTTGTTAAAATGTTTGTTAAGCTTATGGGACTTAACTAAGGGGTTATCAGTTCCTAAATTTACAAACCACTTATAAACTAATTTATACAGCACAAACATCCATGGCCGAGCGGGATTCGAACCACAGACGGGGAACGGCCTCGCGCATCGGAGCATAGCGCCTCAATGCGCTCGGCCACTCCGCCGCGGCAGTTTGTAATCGTAGGGACTGATAACCCTAGCACTTACGTTCCGTAGATTTTAAAACATTTGTACATTTTTCTCATTTTATTATAGACTGACATTAAAAGAAAAGGTGACATTAGTTTAATCACATTTTCATATTTATATTAGAAAATTCACCACTACGTTTATTTCCTAGGAAATATGAAAGTAAAAGCATTAGAAATAGCAAGTTCTCCGTTTGTTTCATGCCAGCCTTGTGTTACAACCGACTGGCGGCTTGGAACGGGATCATTGCTTCCACTGCCAAAAAAGTGAATCTTTTTTTCCCCTAAAGAGTTTCGTGACTGTTTGCTCTCTAGACTGTGGTGCCGTCGAAGAGTGAGGTTAGTCCGGATATCCGTCGAGCCTGCACAAGGCCACCTAGGTTACAAAATGTTTGTAAATCTATCGGACCAAACTGCATGGTCATCAGTCCGTAGCTTACAAACTACTTAAACTAAGGTAAACTAACCTAAGGACAACACACACCCCCATGCCCAGGGAGGACTCGAACCTCCGACGGTGAGCAACCGCGCAGTCCGCAGCGAGGTGCCTTAGACCGCTCGGCTACTCCACCGCGGCCACCTAGGTTAACAAGGCCTATGCGGTGCCTGACAAGAGTAGTAACAACTGCGACCAACTCGCGTTGTGTAGCATCGTGGTGAGTTTGGGTATAAGTGAATATTGAACACTGTGTTTCAGAATGTTCTTAATATTATATGTGTGCATCATACACAAATTTGTTTTGTCATAAGATATTTATGAACTATTAGTAAGCTATCTTAACTACCTTGATCTCGGACGAGCCGCGGCGGAGTGGCCAAGCGCATTGAGGCGCTATACTCCGAAGCGCGAGGCCGTTTCCCGTCGGGGGTTCGAATCCCCCTTGGGCATGGATGTTTGCGACGTCTTTAGTTTAAGGTAGTTCATAAGTAGTTTGTAAGTTAAGGGACTGATGACCCCGCAGTTAAGTCTCTTAAGCTTCACAAACATTTGAACATTTTTTGAACTCGGACGATTCATATTAAGCATTTGTCTCATACCAGCACAAATTTGAACTGAGCATTACATAAATAAAACGAAAAATAGTTCATTATCAGAAACGAAGCAACAAACAATTGTTTCGGTGTTCATGATAAGAATCTTCGGTTGTCATAAAATAATATTGTTTTTATTGGAAATATATAACAAAAAGTAACACTTTAAAATGTGAGATATAGAAAAGGCAAGTTCCTCTGAAACAAGATGAGCGAACCTATTCTCTTCTATACCGTCGCTGAAGAACACTTTCAAGGTCTTGTACAGATACTGCTAGAAATAGGAAAACATACCCAATTGCAGCTGTAATAGACGTGCTTATTCAAACATCAAAATCTTCTCTAAAGTGAAAAGAAGCTAGTATTGTAATAGTGTGTTGCTGTGATAGCTAAGATGTTGCGTAATATGGAGGACGGTGTGTATGTGTACACTTGAACACTTTTATTCATCGTTTTATTCGATATTACCGGAATCCCCCCTTTTTACGCATGGCAAATATTTGTAATATTTCTGTAACGTATTTGAAGTTTACAGAAGCTTCTAAGATTACTTTTCAAACTTAAGTTTGCCTTTCAACAGATTGCAAAACAATTTTTATTACTGGACAGAAAAGGGACATACTTTTTCAAAGATTTGGCACGTCCTTGAAATGTTTATGTAATTGTGTACTTGGTATTTTCGTGCAAAGACGGTTGCATTTGTACTAGAACATTATACAGAGTATCAAAAGGAAGGAAGCTTAGTGTTTAACGTCCCATCGACAGCTTGGTCATTAGAGACGGAGCTAACGCTCGGCGTTTTGGGTAAGGATGGGGAAGGAAATCGCCCGTGCCCTTTGAAAGGAACCATCCCGGCTTTTGCCTGGAGTGATTTAGGAAAATCACGGAAAACCTAAATCTGGATGGCCGGGCGTGGATTTGAACCACCGCCCTCCCGAATAAGAGTCCAGCGCGTTACCACTGCGCCACCTCGCTCGCTTACAGAGTATCGAAGAGCTCAATTCGACAAGAATGTCAACAGATTTCCCGACATGTACGCTTCTTAAAGAACAATTAGGAACGGTCTTGCACAGAAGAAAGATTTGATTTTGATCAATGAAGAAACGAATTTAAATTTTTTATTTTTTTAAAGTGTTCTAGTTAAACAAGTCATACGAGAGGCTTTGGCTTGGAAAATTGTAACTGACGATAAAAAGGAAAACTTCATTCAGTATATTTGATTAACTTCTGCCACGAGATGATCACTTAACTTCTGTGTGTCTCTACGAAATCTATTCCTCATATACTATTGCAAAATTCGATAGTTACTAGAAGTTAATAAATTTAACTTTTTATGTTTTCGTTAGGTACAGAAATCTGTTTCCCAGGAATGTAACAATACATTATTTACCAACTGTAAGCAGTGGATGAGATTTATGGATTCTTATTGTTTCTTGTAATGTTTGTATAGTCTATGGGACTTAACTACGGGGTCATCAGTCCCTAAACTTACAAACTACTTACGAACTAGGACGGCACAAATATCCATGCCAGAGGGGGGATTCGAACCCCCGACCGTAGTGGCCGTGCAGACCGTGACTGGAGCGCCTCAGTCCCCTCGGCCACCGCGGCCGGCATTGTTTCTCGTGTCACAGCCATCAGATCATTAAAAGTCGTGTGGTTAGATACTATAGAGATGAAAACAGTGCTTGTGGATGGGCCACAGAGATTTCGCAACAGTACAGCGCCAGGCGGACTTGGCTTCGTCTCGGGTACCCGCGGGTCCCCGGCGGTGCGGTCCCAGACGGGCTGCCCAACCATTTGATCAATACTGTCAAGACTACTGTGCGATTTACGAGACAACAAGAATGCAAAGTCTTTCTTCTTTCCATAAAATATCAATGTTTCTTGTGTTCGCAGTAGCGATTAATAAAAAGTGTCATCTACCTTACTCTTCTTTTGTTAACTTCTACTTTTCTGTTTACTTAATGTGTGTAATTGTTTTTCATAGCGCGCGTAGTATCTTTTTAGTTCTTGTTTTATTATATCTCAAAACATATCCTGTTTTAGAACCCGAATAAAGCGCTGAATGCCGCGGCGGAGCGGCCGAGCGCATTGAGGCGCTATGCGACGATGCCCGAGGCCGTTCCCCGTCGGGGGTTGGAATCCCCCCTCGGGCATGGATGTTTATGCCGTCTTTAGTATAAGGTTCACAAGTAGTATGTAATTTTATGGCCTGATGACCCCGCAGTTAAGTCCCTTACGCCCTACAAACATTTGAAAGCGCTGAATATTTTCTGTTTGCCTATCCAACCTCCTTTTTTGTGATTTGCACATCAATTTGCGATATCTAATATTTACAAATGAATATTTGTGGGTTTGTTTGTTCGTATTTTATGCTCTGACGTATCGTTCATCCGACTGCTATGAAACTTGTCAATATTTTTCTTTCACTTTCTGGAAGATTATAGGCGTAATTACGTCATTATACGATACATAGTTCAGGAGATATGACGTCGTGATGTATGCGAAACTGCCGCCTTATGAACGACGTTTAAATTTATTACTTCTTTGCTACAAAATGTATTCGTAACAGACTTTGCAAACAGAATCCATTTAGGACAATTAATGTACCTACAAAACTATTTTATTTTACGACTTACACTTCAGGAGATACGACGTCGCCGCGGCAGAATAGCCGTGTGCACTAAGGCACTTAGCTGCGGTGGGCGCGGCCGTTCTCCGTCGGGGATTCGAGTCCTTTCTCGGGCATGGGTGCCTGTTGTCCTTAGAATAAGTTCCTTTAAGTCCGTTTAAGTAGTTTGTAAGCCTAAGGACTGATGACCAACGTAGTTAAAGTTCAAATGTTTGTCAAGCTTATGGGACTCTACGGGGTCATGAGTCCATAAACTTACAAACTACGTATGTACTACCTTATACTAAAGACGTCACAAACACCCATGCCCGAGGGGGGGATTAGAACCCCGACCGCAGCGGCCGTGTAGACCGTGACTGGCACGCCGCAGACCGCTCGGCCACTGCGGCCGGCCGTATTGAAGTCCCTTAGATTTACAAACATTTGAGATTAGACGTCATAAAGACTGAGACGCGTGGGAAACTGCTGCATCAGGTTTTTTTTATCTTTTTATGCGTTGCTGCACTGTTCATCGTAAACAAGAGGAAATTCACTTTCTAACTAAAATTTTGTACGGTGTATGGCAGAGGGTACTTTACCTAAGAACTTCGAAAACATCTACGGTTTTATTCCCATTTTGATGAAATTTTGCACACTTGACCTTCAAAACAAGATGAACATCACCGTCTATCTAAAATTTAATATGGTACATGACGTAGGGTACCTTGTAATTAAGTTAGACCCCACTTCGTTGATCACCATCAAAGTTAACAGAATTGTATACTTTTTGAAGAGAGAGATGGGAGAGGAGATAGAGAAAAAGAAATGAGAGATGAACTAACTTAATCTGGAATAAAGAAGTACCCGTACGATGACGAGTTTTCTGCTAGTTTCATAAATAGAACGTACTCCCCCTTGGAAACAGTATAATCACAACTTGACAATTTTTTTCAGTGATGTGCCTTGTAGTGTACGCTTCTTATAATTTGAGTCTGAATTCACAAAATATGTTGTTAACCGTTGTAATTTGATAATAAAAGTCGGCGCTGCTTCACATTGGAGTTTTTGCTGGAAGAAGCTAACAGTAAGTAAAACTAAATGTCACCACTTGGGCTTTTGTGCTCTTGTTGACCACAGGGTAAACAGAAGGGTTAATATCGTGACTATTTCAGTAAATAAAAGAAGCAAAAGATCATCAGAGATTTTGCACAACCCTTATGTTTGACACGTCAAAATGATACAAATTTGCTACGTAGGAGCACGAAACCAAATTTATCCTGCAATAAAACAAAAATTATTAATGACGATTCGTCATTTCGGTATATTACTCCTCGCAGCGATAAAAATCGTTTACAAAGTTGAAGTGGACGAGAGAGGAGGGCAACAAATAAACGAAGGGAAATAATAGTAAGAATTCAATAAATTAGACTTCATAAACATGTACTTGCATTTTTCGCAAAAAAAAAAAAAAAAAAAAAAAAAAAAAAAAAAAAAAAAAAAAAAAAAAAACTGATAGACAATAATCCAATGGCAGCACTTGCATCGTCTAAAGTACAGGTGGCCAAAGTAACCATATTCTTCACACGCACGCTTCAGTGAGTGCAGGATAAAGTGTTCAATCAAACAGGCTTCTGAGAGCAGCTTGTGTATCTTGAGCGTCTGTACGATGAACAGGGGGTTGCACAAGTCTCTGTAAATGATTTTCATTTCGTTTAGCTAAATTACATTCTGTATAAACATTGCACTTACGTGTAGTGTAAGCCAAAAATATATCGCATTGCAAAAAAGAAAAAAAATTATTTCATTCATAATAATCGAAGATTTTTGAAAGCCTGTAAATGTGTCATTCGAGATTTAAAAAATTATGCCCTGTCTCAGTAACATATCTTTTCGCGTTTAACGCCATTAGTTTCTAGAATTTAGTTTGTCAGTTACAAATAATTACTTAAGTACGGCCGTTTCAGGGCATTGAAATACATTCAATGGTAAAATTGAAAATTTGTGCTGGATTTCCTGCTTAGAGGCAGCGGTCGACTTAACCCACTTTTTTTTCTTTTTTTCTACTGGTTGTTCGATCCGTTGCGGACGTTGATGTTTTTGGTTAATAGTTGAGTTCTTGGCTCAGTTTTTTATTACAGAGAGCGTTCAGCCCTCTGACCGAACGCGCTGAGGCACCGTGCCGGCCACAGTTAGGCTATCCAAGCACGCATCTCTTCCACGCGGAATTCTCAACTCGTAGCACTCTAAGATTGTAGTGTCCCTTGCCCATTAGTTTCTCCTCCTCGCAGCCTATACTGTATTCCGCAAGCGATCGAGCGTATTAATGCGCCAGTCTGTTTCCTGTTGGGGGCAAATTTAAAATAATTGATACTGAGTCTGTTCTTTTTGCGACATGTCCGAAAAAAGAACAGACACCATATCAGTAATTTCCAGAAGTATTTTGTATTATATAAGGTTTGGTTGCGTGGACCTCCGCCTTTATTGCGCTGTTGTTTTTGATGTTATACAACACTTAGAAAATCGTACAGAATAAATCTTCAATCGTTTTCTACGTGTTAATGTCAAAATTGTAACTTTTTTTTGTTTAACCACTTAAAAGTATCTGCATTGTGAGTTCTCAGTTACGCAGGAAACAAAAATATTTATTTTCAGACATTTCTCGATTGCGTTATAACCTCCAAAAGAAGATTTCAGCGTAAGAGAGACGGTACAAAATGCTTGAAATGTTCATGCAAAGCCCGTAAGTAAATATTTGCACTTGAGACGCTATGCAAGACGAAATCCGTAACTGCTACATTATTTCATTATTATTTAAATCATATAAAACGACAGCGTGCGGAAATAGTTTTTCTTGTTCTTAAACACTCTGTACACCACAGCCGTGTTTCCTCTTTTATTACATTTTTAGTTTTTCGTAAAACATATAAAAGGCTCGCAAATCAAACTCATTGACGTTTGAGCCCGTATGGTAGTAGAAAGTATGGGTGAACCGTGTGAAGCGGGAAGGAATATGAGCATGGTTGCGCAAGCGTGTCTGTCAAGCACGTAGTTACTCGTTGTCCACCGGAAGACACAATAAGCCACGTGGCGTCACCTGCATCTGGCACCCACTTAGCGTCTGATTGGTCAAGGTCACGCACACTCCACACCCGTGTGCCGGTACGCAACCACAATGCGCTTGATGAATAAATCGTTGCAATTTTTAGAAGGCGGTGTAAATGCCGCCAGCGCGATCAGCTTAAGGATAACGGCGAAGGTACCATTTTGTTCCTCCTCCTCCTGTGTGGTATGGCACACAACTGACGACTTTTATACTTTTACTCCCTGTTGAAGTTTTGTATTTACAGCCACGGCTACACTCATACCGCAAAGTCAGCTCTTCGCAAATAACGAATGTTGACATCGTAAATAAACTTGACTAGCATATAGATCTTTACTTGATCACTGAGAATCACAAAAAAAACAACCCATCACATGATATTGACTCACAACAAATCTATATCTATCTATAAATGTGAATGTCTGTTCGGTGTACGCTTATCACACCTGAACCACAAAACATAAAGAGCTAAAAATTTGTACAGTTACTAATGTCTACTCGGGGAAGGTTTTAGGCACGGTTTTATTGCGATCGGATAGCTATTTATCTATATTTATTAATGTGAATGTCTGTTCGGTGTACGCTTATCACGTCCGAACAAGACGCAGAGACTTAAATATTTGTACAGTTACCAATTTATACCTGAGGAAGGTTTTAGGCACGGTTTTATAGCGATCTGATAGATATTTAGTAATTTGAAGACTATAACGCGAAATGTGGAACAATAATTACTCTTTGAAAATTATATTTACTCTTTGAAAATGTTTTTATTGGTTGCATTGTTGCTTGAGGGTTCATAATGATAAAAGGGTGGAAAGATGGAAAGTTATCGGTGTATATAAAATTATACGTGTGTGTGTTGTTAATATTTCGCTTTGCAGCAAAAACTCTAGAACGCAAACGAATGGTCTGTGTTTAATTGTTGTCCGAAGTCTCCCGTTGTACACCATAGCAATTCCATGCCGATAGCTATAAGGGGGTGCAAGATATAGTGGTTGAAAGTTGTCAAATTATAAAAAAATTCGAACTGAAGGCCAGCGATGACTTTTGCGACTCTATAGCAAGGAGGTTACGAACAGCGAAACGTGATGCCACAGGCCATATCTTTGGTCTATATGTGCTACAATGTCTTCAGCTCTCTCTCTGTAAGGATAAGCATACGAATAAGGAAATATAATAATAAATAAATAAAGCAGTAAAAACGAAATTTCTTTTCATACATCTCTTTAAAAATACCCATTTGACGTTTCGCGCATTACAGCAAGTGATCGATCTGTAATATTATTACAATCATTGTTGTTGAATTTCGTGATTGGATTCTTCGAAACGAGTGCACTTATACGTGTGATTTCTTATTTCTTATATATTCTCTGATAAATGTAACATGGTTTTTAGAAAAAAGGAGATGGACAGAGAGTGGATAGGAAAAGTACTAACTCAAGGCTCGAATAAATAAATACCCGGGCAACGCCTGGTTTTCAGCTAGTTTAAGATAAATGCTTTTTTACGGTCTGCTGATTTTGCTTTTTCCTGTCATGTCTCACAGTGCATACCTAGCTTTTTTGTGTCTTGAAATTTTCTGGGTTCAGATCTGTCACGTAATGACTGAAATAAAAAGGAAGACATCACAGCCTCTGACGTACAGTCGCGCGCGCTCTCTCACACAACATAGACAAGCACACTTGACATAAAATATTGCAACAAATAATCAGTAAGTATTTATAGAAATATATTGTTTTGTGTTCATTGGCGAAGCCGTTTTGCCAGCAGGTGATAAGCAATTCTCAAGAGGTTGTTTAGCCGCTGACATTTCTTTCTGTTGTCTTTTTCCGATCGGTGTGGTCTACCGACAGATTTCATCAACATTAATATAATTAATTGTAATGCTATCTGCCAGGACGTATGGCAATAGCAAGAAGATATAATTTCCGGAGTGTGAAAGTACCAAATTATGATACTGTACAATAAGGTAATCATAGCCAATTCTGATATCTTTCATTCGTTTCTTGCATGCTTCAGAGCATGCAAAGAAATCGTAAATTTGCCCACGTAGTATATATACAGTTTAGAAGTAATAAACATTTGCCTACTCGTAGCTTGTTTTTACCAAACAATTACAATGAACTTCAAATTACAGCGACTCTGTATGACCTTTTAGTAGAGTTTACGTCATTTATGGGGGCAGAGAGGGGGAGGGTACTTGATCGACTTGAGTGTATAACTTAGGTGTGTGTGGCTTAAATCATAATTATGAACAATACACGTTTTAAAAATTGAGTGTTATTAGCCTCATACTGCACTGGATATTTAACACTATTAAGCTTTTAACACACTACAAAACCAGTAAGTCATGAGTTACGACCTCAGCTTACCTGTTGTTACTCCATCACATGCTCGACTGTGATAAAGCTTGAGGCCACAGTACCATAATCTGCAGTGTGGCTGACATATATTTAAGATTGAAAGTGACATTGTGACTGTGCGCTAGCGTAGCCACCGAAAAGAAATGCGAAATAATAGCGTAGCCAACAAGAGTAGGTACGAAATAACAGATGTGTTTACGACTAACCTGTTGCGTGGCTCGAAGTCTGAATTAGCATCAAATTTGATGCTCTTTTGCGCAGAAATGTAGAAAACTACAATGTAAATTCAGGTAAATATATTATAAAATGGGAAAATTATTTGCTTCTAAGGAAATGTGTATAGTGCTTTCAGCATAGGGTGATATTGAAATACCATCTTATGAGCAAGTTTTTAAACATTGTTCTACAACTAGTATGCTTAGGAAGAAACACTA
This sequence comes from Locusta migratoria, assembly GCA_026315105.1. Classification (NCBI taxonomy): domain Eukaryota; kingdom Metazoa; phylum Arthropoda; class Insecta; order Orthoptera; family Acrididae; genus Locusta; species Locusta migratoria. Next base: position 396,789,008 of record CM048755.1, read on the forward strand.
AATAAGTGATTGCTGTTACTTCACAATTTGTACACAGTTATATAAAAAAGTCTTTTTATTGAAAAACTAGTGCAAAAGAAATTACAAAATAAATGCTCCAACATCTTTTAGAAATACGCATTTGGATTACTAAGATTTTCAAATTTCCATACTACAAACTTAAAAAGTAAATAATTCCACCACAGTGAGTGGATTAACAAAATTTACTTAAAACATCCATCAGGCCAGCTCCCACAACAGCCTTCAATAATTTCCTTCACACCACCTTCAAATAAAGCTATGAGACTAAAACTACAATTAAGAATTTCTTTGTGTAAAACTGGAGCAAAGACGTTTATCTTTGGTATGGATTTACATCTGTTACTTTTGATTTTTTTCCTCGGACACATTCTTAACAATTAACATGCAAAAGACCTTTCCATATTATTTAATGCCACATCTAACAACCCACAATAATACATTTATATCATTTAAAACATTGAAATATCTTTTTCCATTTCCTTAGTTTTGTGAAAAACCTTAATTTTATGTATATATCTTATATATGTAACAGTAAATGCAACAAAATCTGTATCGAAACTAAACGCATCTCCTATAGTTTAAGAAACTATTGATCATTATGAGGAATTTATTGACACACTGAGAACCATCAGCACCATCTGATATGGAATACTTAAATGGTATATCCCGAGTAACTCAGAAGAGCAGCAGTGCCCAAGTGTCTATCAAACAAAACACATTGCTCAAAATATTTATTATAAACAATTTCAGTAGAAAATGGTAACTAGTTTTGATCACGTAATTGTCATCTTAAGATAAAAAGACGTGACAATTTGCAACTGCGACTGTTTATAATTAATATTTTAACAATTGTTAAATCTCTCGTAACAACACATCCCCATTTTTTTAAAAAAGTATTGTTTAATATAACTGCTGCCTAAAACGAACATATTTGTGAAATTATCATTGAAGAAATAAAATAAATAGAATCTTTGGCAAACTATTGAAACATAAAAGGGAATGAAGTTTACTTCATAGGGGTTGAAATCAGCATAAATTTTAACATGCTGCACGATTCAGCATGTTTTCTAAAACATCCATCTTTGGTACGAAAAAGAATTCTTAGCTATGAAGAAACAGCGCTGCTCAATTACAGTAATAAACTAGCACAACACCACAGTACACGACATCAAACACTTAAAGCATGACTAATACCATTTAGTTCAGATTCTAAATATCATCTCATGAGATCGGGGGTACACTTATAGCCGTCGAAAGAAATATTCTGAACAGTGAAAGAGGCAACTGCGATTATGTGCCATCAGTATGACAGACAACAACTGAAATATGGTAGCAAAGTAAGCAACCCCAGATCATGTTTGGCAGCGAATCTGGGTTACTGAATCCGAAGAAAACTGTGCTATGGTATAGCAATCAGTTACGATGGTGACAGATCGTCTGTAGACGATTTGTCGTGACTATCGGTGCGAAAGTATTTTACCCGCAGCGAAAGAGGTAGATTCAAGAAATAGGTTAAAATTTTGTATGTTCAAGATGAAAATGAGATTCCGTGTTTGGTGTTGACTAAGACCGAAACACGGTGAACATCCTACGTAATTGTGTTGAACACTAGCCCACATTCTGCTTAATAATTACCTGGATCACATTTTAAATCAAAATGGCTGCTGGAAACTTCCATTGTGGACGAAATTAATGTTTCGTCTAGCTTGAGCTAAAAACCCACAATCTGAGTGATTATGGCCAGTTGGTTTGATCATATTTATGATATTCGACAGCTAAATGTGCAGCTTACTTCACACGGAATCTCGGAGACAGTGCAATAATACGGAAAACTTCAGTTGATAATGAAAGGTAAAAGTGACTGATGAAAAATTATATCAACATGCGACCTGTTGATCATGTAACATAAAACACGTGCGTTGCAAAAATGTGTTGCGTCCGGCAGCTATGTAGCGCTTTCTGACAACGACGTAATCTAATTCCAATTCAGGACACATAGAGTTAATAAAATAGGCTGCAGAATATAATAAAACTAACTTTAACATTTTCTAATTGAGTTAAAAGGTTAACAGAACAAAATAAGCAAGACAAAGGGGTGAAGAAGACAGGTAGGTGACCAGTATCTTTTTCTGAAACCGACGTCTAATGTCTACATACATTTGCGCAAACAGTACTCACAGTAACTACGGCTATAGATGAAACGAATATACAAATGTGATACAAAATGCATGTTATACACGATCACATCTGAAAAAATTGGATGGTATACACGACGTATAGTATCTTACAGTTCTCAAACACATATACAGGGTATTTGTGAAAGATACCGACAAAGTTCAAGAGGGGACTTCAAGATAGATGACATTTTACATAGGAATCCATGTACGAAAACGTCACCCTATGCCGCTACGAACTTATTCAACGTAGATACTGTGACACAGATCTTTTACTGCAAGCTCCCAGCATTTCGTACTTAAGAGGGAGTTAGTACGAATAAAAACAAAAACGACCACTGAACATGGTCTCTTAAATGATTCCTTAAGAGCTATGAGCACTCGCCTAGTAGAAGAAATGTTTCACTGTATGGAATACGAAAGAACGCTTATAGCTCTGTAAGATATGCATTTTAGTGAGCATGTTTGCAGGGTATGTTTTAGTCCATACTACCTTCTCCCAAAATATGAAAAGGCTGAGCTTACAGTATAAGAGACTTGTTTCACAGTATCGACTTTGAACAATTCCTCACAGCGTCAATGGCTGACATTTCCGGACATGTGTTCCCTTGTAAAGTTTGCTCTACTAATAATTATTCACCCGTTAACGTTTCGAAACTTAATTTGACTAGTTACGATAATCCATTATCATCTCAAGGCCCTTGATCAGCACACAAATTTTAACTGCACCCAGTAAACAGGGCCTATATTGGGTTAACTAGTTTGTGCATCCAATTTGCACGCCCTGCAGAGTTTCAGGCATCGGCAGACGACTTAAATATCAAAATTTGAGTGCTGAGCATGGGTGTGAAGATTATCGAATAGAGTCAAATTAAGTTTCATAAAGGTAAGAGCAGAATATGTTATATTAGTAAAATTAATATTACCGCAGTTGTCTCAAATCAAGATGAATATACAAAGACTTGGTCTGCTACGTTTCGTCTAGAGCTCCTGTAAGTTTGTGATTCCTCAATTTCTCCTGGCGAATAAAAACTTCGGAAAACTTACAGGCATGCAGCTAGGTATCAAATTGGACGTCGGCCAATATTTCGGCAGGAGACCACCCTGCCATTTTCAAGGCGAAACTACAGTGAGGAAGCAATGTGCAACGATCTTTAAAACCTCTATTTTCAATCAGAAAACAGTAAAGACAACACACACCGAACAAGTAAGTACACAGCGCCGACACTACCAAAGATGAAAACGGTCAGAAAATCGATAATAATCATCAGTTCTCAATGGATGAGGTCGGGTTAGTTTTGTCCCTGTGTTTTTTTGACAAGCGAGAGAGCAGGATTCCATGCGGAATTTAAGCAAAATCCTACATCCCTATTCATAACGTTTTCTGCTAGTTTCATTTCAATCGCTTCCTTGATAACACAGTCTCAGTAGCTGGGTGTGCATGCCAAAATTTCCGTTTTGTTGTCTTCCATAGGGTAACCTGTGTGAAGAGTGTTCGGCTGCCTATGTAATACAACAAAACGGAAATTTTGGCATGCACTTTCAACTACCGGGACTGTGTTATCAAGGAAGCGATTGAAATAAAACTAGCAGGCAACCTTATGAATAGGGATGGAGGATTGTGCTTAAATTCCGCATGGGATCCTGCTCTCTCACTTGTCAAAAACCAGAGAGACAAAACTAATCCGATCTCATCCGTTGAGAACTGACGTTGAAGTATTTTATCCATTCAGCAACTGTTCAGATTATAGATTAATGAAATGCAGCAACCAGTTGCTTGTGGCTATTTATTTTTTAAACTTTAACGACCGGTTTCGGGCGCTTGAGTGCCCTTCTTCTGGTCTATTTTTGTACTGTTGCTTAACAAATAAACATGCATGTTTATTTGTTAAGCAACAGTACAAAAATAGACCGGTCGTTAAAGTTTAAAAAATAAATAACCACAAGCAACTGGTTGCTGCATTTCATTTATCTATAGAACTGACGTTCATTATCGATTTCCTGACCGTATTCATCTTTAGTCGTGTCGGCGCCGTGTGCTTGCTTGCTCGGTGTGTGTTGTCTTCACTGTTTACAAATTGAAAATCGAGGTTTTAAAGATCGTTGCACATTGCTTTCTCACGGCAGTTTCGCCTCGAAAATGGCTGGGTAGTTTCTTGACGAAATATCGGCCGCCGTCGAATTTGATACCTGGCTGCATACCCGCGAAGATTTTCGATCCTGAAAGTTTGTCGGCGTCGATTAGAAATACACTGCATATTGTAAGAAGACAGCTGAAGACACATTCGAACAAACTTAACGAGTCCATTATCTCCGACTAAATCTAAATTGTGGAAAACGCACAAGACAACGGAGCAAAGGAACAAGCTTCCGGCCATCGCGTTTATAGGGAAACGGGTGGGGTGGTGTGTCGGGCACTACAAACTACGGGCGGATTATGCGCGGGTAGACAGCAGCCGAGGAAGGAGTCGCGAGTGGCAGCGCGGTCTCGCCTTACTTCTTCTTGCGATCCGCGTTGCACTTGGGGCAGAACCACTTGCCCTTGGGCTTGGTGACGAGGCCGACGCACGCGAAGTGGAACCACTCGATGGGGCAGTCGGGGTTGTCGCAGCCGATCATCTCCCCGTAGGACACCTGGTGGCAGAGGCAGTAGGTGGGCTCGTTGGGGTCGACGGGCATGTCGAGCACGTCGGAGGGGTGCGCGATGGCGGCCAGGCTGGGCAGCATGCCGCCCACGCCGCCCACGCCGACGGGCACGTCGACGATGTCTGCGAGCGCGGCGGCGCTCAGCCCGCTGCACGAGGGCCCGGCGCCGCTCGACGACGCCGAGCCGTGCCCCGAGCCGGCGCTGCCCTTCTTGTGCTTCTTGCGCGAGCCCTTGGACACGACGCTGGCCTCCTCCTCGGACGAGCCGTTGCCCGCGCGCTTCTTGCGCTCCTTGTCCTTGAGCTTCTTGCGGCCCTTCTTGCCCGCGTACGCCTCCTCCTCCTGCAGCTGCTGCTGCTGCTGCTGGCTGCGCGAGCTGCTCAGCGCCTTGTCCTGGATCTCGGCCTCGAAGCGCGCCAGGTCGGCGTCGAGGCGGCGGATGTGCTTGTCCACCAGCTCGTACGTCTGGATGGCCAGCTGCACCTTGTCGTCGCCGTACTCCTTGGCCTTGTTGAAGAGGTGCTGGATGTTGTTCATCTGCTCCTTGCGCTTGTGCGGCGGCAGCGTCTTGAGCTGGCGCAGGTACTCGCTGGCCATGCGGTCGATGTTGCGCATGAGGCCCTGCGCGCGCGCGTCCAGGTCGCGCATCAGCGTGAAGTTGCGCTGCAGCTCGATGGGCAGGTGCTCGAGGCTGTCCAGGTAGTGCTCGAGGTAGAGCGCGCAGGTCATGGTCGCCGTCTGCATCAGCCCCGCGTCCCTGCGAACCCGACCCACACACACTGCTACACTCCTCCGCTCGCCCGCAACGCCCGCCGCTGCCGCGCGCGCTGCCGCAAAGCCAAATTACCTGGAAATCTGCCTCCAATCCATTTTGTGCGCTGATACGAAAGTCTCGGCGATCTGGTAGTTTCGCGGCGCTGTGAACACCTGCAAAACACAAACTGGTATTACGCGACGAACGTGCTTACACACTTCCAACACTCGTAAACAATCAGTTACAGGAATTGTTGGCTCGGTGACGTAATCGAAATCACGCTAGAAAAACCGATACTCTCCTTCCAGGCGAAGCTGCCATCAGCCTGAAGTTTGGCTCGAACACTGCCGTTACTTTCAAAATGTTCAAATGTTTGTATAGCTTATGGGACTTAACAACGGGGTCATCAGTCCCTAAACTTACAAACTACTTATGAACTAGCTAACACTAAGGACGGCACAAATACCCATGCCCGAGTGGGGATTCGAAGCCCCCCCCCCCCCCCCCGTAGTTACCGTGCAGACCGTGACTGACGCGCCTCAGTTCCCTCGGCCACCGCGGCCGGCACCGTTACTTTCTACGTCACGATGAACCTTATTATTGTCACACACAAAAAATGTTCAAACGTCTGTAAATCTATCGGACCAAACTGCGTGGTCATCAGTCCGTAGCTTACAAACTACTTAAACCTAGGTAAACTAACCTACGGACAAACACACACACCCGTGCCCCAGGGAGGACTCGAACCTCCACGGCGGACAACCGCGTACTCCGCAGCGAGGCGCTTTAGACCGCTCGCCTACTCCACCGCAGCTATTATTGTCACATTAACAAAAATCACCGTCAGGGGAGAAGTGTTAATTAATACACAAAAATCTCAGGACCAAGAGAAAATCAAATCTGAGATCTTTGAGTCGGTATAACGTGGCTGTAGTGTGACCTACAATCATCCGATTTGGAACCTCCATATTTCTCAATCTAACAAACAAACACAATAAATTTTATACGTTGCTTTTAGTGGCCATTTTAGCAGCAGCAGAATACAATGTATTTTTACAGTGTATTTTTTAAAGATTACGTTTTCTGTTACTGCGAGTGAAGGTCTTCTTTATTTTTACAATTCACCCATACGCGTTACGCCTTTTAATGCGGCATCATCAGTGGGTGTCAGCACTTGCTACTCCCTTCCTCTTTCTGGCAATCAGGTCTAAAAACTTCGCATTTTCATAGTTCCACTGCCATCATTGTAATAGTGCAACTTTTCGACCTGGTTACCAGAAAGAGTAAGACATGGAGTAGCAAGTGTTGACACCCACTGATGATGCCTTGAGAAAAAGGCGAAACGCGTATGGGTGAATTATAAAAATAAAAACCCTTCATTCGCAGTAGCAGAAGGCGATTTTTTGAAAAATACATTGTGAAAATACAATAAATTTTATTTTAGGAAATGCATTTTATCCACCATCATCAATTTATATAAGTTATAACTTCTACCGGTTACAGTTTGTAACAATCTTCACGGAAGAAAGCTAGGGGCAGTGGTTATCGATGTTAACCACGTATTTTAACTTTTTAACACGCCTGGCGACCAAATGTGGCAGCAATCATTGTGAATCACACTGTTAGTGTAGGGAGTTCTCTCGATAACACCCTAGACAACAAACAGTGTCACTCACAATTAGAATTGCTGTCCATTTGGCAGCCAGGCGTTGTGAAATATGTGGTTGACATTGATTACAACCGCCCCTGAAGAAGTTAAGTCGATACATTATCTACTACCCTATCCATCCCAAAATGCAAGTAAATCAATAAAAATTTGTGAGATGTCACTTGACATCAAGTCTTGATGAAAACATGGAACAGTTGTTTTCATAAAAAATTGATGTCAACTGAAATCTTACGAATTTTTGTTGATTGATTAGCACATTACCATGGATAGGATAGTAGGCAATATATCAACTTAATCAGTCTGTTTAGCTTTCTTCCGTGAAGGTGGTTTAGAACCGAAACCGGTCGAAATTATAACTTAGATAAACAGCTGATGGTTATAAAATGCATATCATAAAATATCCTACGGCTGTCGCCTGTCATCTCAATAAAAATTAGAAATGAATTTTGTCTTCGATGATCAGGAAGTTTCATTCATAACTTTTGCATAGATGTTCAATATGATCTTGAGATACCTGGCATTCAAATTATTCCCGCACTGTAGCGAGCTGTCTTGAGATACATCTTGCACATCTGTTATGAAATGTCTCAGTTCTTTTAGTGTTGTCGGTTACAGAGGCGCATAAACGGAGAGTCTTTTATAAACCCCCACAAGATATAACATAGTCAGGAGGGGTGACCTTGGAAGCTAGTAATGTAAAGCTGAATCATAAAGTCCAGAGCGACCGATCCATCGTTGAGTAATCTAATTAATGCGGAAAACCACGTAAAACAAGCAAGTTTGCTCTTTCCTACAGTACGTTGTTCAAGCACAGATTTCAAATAACATAATAGTTATGATTTTTTTTTTAATCTGATTATTCTTTTTGATACTCCCTGTATTTCATATTAACATACATCATCTTAAACAGGAAGGCGTAGGCAATAACTCAGAACCAGCTGACTATCAAACCGTAAATCTTCGAATCTGTATATTGTTGTTATAGTGTGACCTATAGTTTAGTGTGGACTCCGAGCAAATGTACAACTCGTAATATTTCACATTAATTTATACCACCTTAAGGAGAGAGTACTAATAACCTGACAAAAATCTCAGGACCAGCTGTGAATCAAACCAGAGACTTTTGTATGTGTGTTGTTGTTTATAGTGTGAACAACTGTTTAGTGTGGAGTTCGAACTACTAAGTAATTATTAATATTTTACTGTAGCGAAAACATCACCTTCACGAAATGAGAGTTAATTATTAAAATTTCAGGATCAGCTGGAAATCGAACACGAAACCTTTGCATATGTAGGCTTACACTTTGAACCATAGAGCATCTTTTACAGCTAATAAACTTTCCATATGGGACCCTAATCACGCTTACGAGTACCGAAAACAGTCAACACGATTGAGCAAACAAACAATGCCGCCAGTAACGACGCCACAATAACAAACAATCTGTCCACATCGGAGCTTAATATAAACAAATAATTGAGGACGCATTTGTTTACACAGCGTCGTCAGAAGGTAAAGACGCGCGGAGAGAATGTCTATAAATGAGGAAGAGAGAGGAGAGAGAGGTAGCGATGTTGTGTTACCTGTGAGACGGTGTGCCGGAACGCGGTGGGTCGGCGGCTGCCCGTCAGCTGACAGCGCTCGGCTCAGACTGGCCTGGGGCCTATTGATCGCGCCCGCCGACGGCTCCCGAAGCGGCACCACGTGACTGTTGCACCCGGCCCGGCACCCAGCGCTCAGCTCAGCTCCCGTCATTCATTTGCACAGCCGCGCATGCGCACTAGCTTCTCCCGTCTGTCACTTGCTGCCCCCGTAGTCGCAGCTAACAAATTAGCTTCACGCAGGTGCATTTAGACAGCGAGCAGTGGCGCAGCTAGGATTTGGTTCTGGGAGGGGCTAATTTTTTTTAAAATAAAGCCTATTGAATTTATTAATATGTGACTTATTTTTACACTTTTTATACTACGAAAATAATTGCACAAGAAATAAAATGATCAGGTTTGCATTAATTTCAAAGTGGAATAAGAGAATCGTGGTGGAAATGGAAAATATATATAATTAGCTCGTGAAATTATTAAGCAGTTTCTATGTTACTAGCCGGCCGTGTCGCAGTGGATACACAGGTTTCCGTTAGATCACTGTCGGGCTTGGCTAGCGCTTGGATGAGTAACCGTCCGGGTCTGCCGAGCAACACCACCTAAAGACAAGGCCTCACAACAGCCTGTGTTACGTCACACTGACCAAGCCGCGGCCGCCAGCTGAATGGCTGGCTTCTGGGGCACGCCCCCCCGCCTCGTAGCGGCCAGCCAGTAAGCTGGCGGCCGCAGCCGGGTCAGTGTGACGTAACACGGGCTGTTGTGAGGCCTTGTCTCTATACTCCATTCACCCAAACGAGAGACGGACTGTAAACACAGCGAGGCGCGTGACCAGGGGTGGACAAAACTGGAGCGCTCGCTCAATGTCGCCGCAGCCGTTTCATATGTGAAGTTTTTTTTTATGTGTTATGATTGGTGATATTAGTCTTGAAGGACCATTTGCTGAATAGCAGCATAAGTATTAAGCTTTCATATTCTATCTCTTTTTCTCTTTCTCGTGTATCGCGTAAGTGTATAGTCATTAGGCCATTCTACATTTTGAATCCATGCAAGAAGCGATCAAAGAAGAAATCATTTGGTTCTTAACCCTTTCCCTCCCAGTGTTGCCATATATCTGTTCCTCTAACCACAACCATTTGACCTAAGATTGTAAACAACACTGCAGGACTTCCGACAATTCATTGTGACCAGGTTGTCTACCATTAACTTCAGGAAACAGAAAGCATTAGGCTACAATGCATTGTCAAAATATTTATCGTTGCTTCATGTCTAAGTTGGAGTGCATGCAGCAAGACTTTCAAATAATTATATCAAAGTAAAGGAAACGAAGTAATTTAAAAATGTCATTACTAAATAATTGTCCAATGTCTAAATGAGTAGTTAACAGTTTGAAAATGTTATTACTTACGATAAAGCAAACATATCCTGCCCAATTATGCTATGTGTAGTCATCCCAGATCCCTCCAAAAACTAAAAGTGATCAACAATTCTGTCAAATATACATTGTTCGAATCAGTATGTATAGAAATATGCAAAGAAATATTTTCGCTCAGCAATTTAAAAAATTGGGGTTGAAAGGGTTAATGTGTATAAAACGAAGTTGTTGTGTCCAGAACAATAAATGACAGATATTGTTATAAAAACAGCTGCATCTGCAGGTGTTGGTCGTTCCTCTGTTTATCATATGGTAATTGATTGCAAGACCACACACTCTTTGAAGTTTCCAAAAAAAAAAAAAAAACAGCACGACAGAAGTTTACAGAAAGTGTTGATGACTTTCACAGAAATGTGATACGATAGGAAGTACATGATATGTTGTTTTGTTGGCATTGTTCTTATTATCGTGAACGAAAATGCAGATTTAGGCAATTTTCAGAGATCCTATGGATTATTAAAAAAATGAATTTTGAATACCTGTGGAGTCTAATATCACTGCTATATAGCATAACACACAACCGCTTTACACATGATACAGAGGTTTTAATTCCAAATTATTAACTTATTCACCAACAGCCGTAAAGTATATGTTCTTTTATTTAACGACCGATTTCGGTATTGCATTAATACCATCTTCAGGCCATATACAAATTAAGTTGCAAATCAGTGTCGTATCCATAACATCATGATGTACGTATGTCATACGAAATATAAAGAAGAATTAATGTAATACCGAAACCAGTCGTTAAATAAAACAACAAATTTACAATACAAAACGGGCTGCCTTTTTTTTTTTTTTACTCTTTTGATGGCTTTCGTCAAACCCATTTGATAAGGATACCACACTGGGCAGCAATACTCCAAATGAGGACGAACAAGCGTGGTGTATACAGTCTCATTAGTAGTTTTGTTGGAACTTTTAAGTGTTCTGCCAATAAAACTCAATCTCTGGTACGCCTTTCCTACAACATAATCTACATTTTGTTTCCAGTTTAAGTCTGATGTAATAGTAATTTCTAAACATTTAGAGGAATTTACGGCCTTCACATTTGGTTGATTTATCTTGAAAACGAAGTTTCACTTTAATTGTCTTGAAATCCATTTTGTGCACCATTAATTCTCCCCTCTGTCCACCATACACCCCCCCCCCACCCCAATATTTTTCTCACACACTCGATATGTAGAATTTTCCCAGTTTTATAGACTTGCAGTTGACTGTCAAAGGAAAAACACACACAACTTGAGAGTACACGGGGTACATTGGACCGGGGGAAATAAAGACATTCAAAGTACACCTCGGTCTCTTTCGACCTGGAGCGGAGAGTGCAATTCGTTAATTACAGAACTGCGGACAGATGCACAACGAAGAAAAGATTTACGTCGACTTTCACTTCAACGACCTTGAGGCTACTGTTGATGGTAGAGTGCTGATACGCACTGTGACAAGGGGAGTGGAGAGAAGAGGGCGCCTCGTCCAAAAGACCGGTGTACGGGCTAAAGGTTAATTAACATGAGACTATGTGCAAAAACTGAACTAAAATACCACTATCGCTGTTCATAAGACTCCATTCTGTGGCGCTGACCTGCTAAGCAGCGGGTCGCCGCATAGGAACAATCGGCTCGTAACTTCAGCATAGCGGCAACAATAGCGGCAGCATCAAAGCTGGTCGCGGCGGCATTAAACCGCTCACAATATCAGCAGCACACGTTCTCAGTGGCGGCATCACGTTGGCGACCCACTGTCACGTTCACTTGTGCTTGGTAAATTATAGTTGCCTTGTGATTTATTACATGTGTACTATTTCAAATCTGCGGTGCCGACCTGTTTTAAAAATGAAAACTGATAAAAATAAGAAATCTTTGTTGGGAGGTGCTGGGGGAGGGAGTCCTTCAGCCCCATTATCCCCGTCTCCCCCTCCCCCCCCCCCCCCCGTCGTTACGCCACACGCGACTAGAGAACGGACAAAGACTGTATTCACACTTTGCCACGCTACTTTTATTTTCGTACTGCAAAAAATTCAAAGTGCACAAATGAAAATATCGTTTAATGACATTTATTAGAGTATAAATAGCACAGTGACGACGAAATTTATCTTTCCGTATTGCTTTAGCGGTAAAGTTCTGACTCTTATTGCAGGAAATTTTTAAGCTCTTGGTTATTGACATTCAGTAACTTCTCTATTTCAAGTTCATTTTCATACTTGCATTTAACGCACAAAAAAAATTCCTAATACTTCTTTCTGCTTCCTTTTAATAATTGCAGCCTGTGGCGTAACCTTTCTTAGATATCATGACAATATTTTCTTAATTAACACACGCTCACTACGTAAAGGTCGTTGAATGTAGGAATAATACTGGAACTCTCCAAGCAGTTGTTTCGACTGTCATATATTCGTGACATTCGTCCTTCGGTTAATTTCCAGTTGGTGCAGGGGTTTAGATCTCTTTTTTTCTGAGTGCTGAATGTGTGTAGAGTGGGAAGGGGAGTTCATTTCTGCTCAACTCCAAGACTTCATTTAAGCCGTCAGTACACGCACGTGGTCTGTTGCACCACGGAGAATATTTTCACCTTAATAAAATGTCTGAAAATTCCTTCAAAGAGGCTACCTTCTTAGCACGTTTAAGTGAGCGTAATAGGAGTCTTTGAATAGCAAAATAAAAGTGCTGGATTCTGTAAGAGTCTGTGACAACAGTTGCCTGCACTGGCGTTCCGTATCTCCGTATTAAATACGTTTACCAAAGAATCAGCAGCTGAAATATCATAACGTTTTTCAACATTTCTGTTTAACTGGAACACAGATTGAAGTAAAAAAGAAGAAAAAACCCTTCATCGCCTTTTGGCTGTGGCTGAGGGGGGAGTGGCTTTTGCACCCCCCCTCCCCTCCCCCATGCATCCACCCTTTCCTGTCTGCGCCCATGACTAGGTGGATGCAGTGGTGAAGCTGCCCTTTTGAGCATACGCCTAGATTTAATGTAATAGAACTCATACATTCATGAATCACATATACTTTCTAAATCCAAAAGCCAGTGCCATTAGCTAACGAAAATACAACGCAACGTACTGCACTGCACATAATGTAATAGAGAGTTTACACACTAACGAACTCATTTACTTTCATTCTTTAACATGGATTCATACTTACGTTTTAAATACCTGTTGTCGTTGTGGTCTTCAGTCCGGAGACTGGTTTGTTGCAGCTCTCCACTCTATTCTATTCTGAGAAAGCCTCTTCATCTCCTCATAAGAAAGGCAACCCACTTCCTTGATGTATAAGAAAGTGACCTACCAATCCATCCGCTCTTTTAAACAAAGTGTACATGAAATTCCATTTCTCCCCTGTGCTGTTCAATACCTCCTCATTAGTAACTTGATCTATCCACCAAATCTTTAGCCTCTGTCCTCTTCCTTTCTGAACTAGTTATCGTCAATATTTCACTTCCGTACAAAGCTACACTCCAGAAAGACTTCCTTACACTTACATAAATATTCGACCTTAAGAACTTTCTCGTTGTCAAAAACGCTGCCGCGCGGGACTGAATGTGCGCACTACGGCGGATTGCGCCTCTTCTCCCCGTTGGAGGTTCGACTCCTCCATCTGGTATGGGTGTGGGTGTGTGCGTATGGGTGGATGTTATCCTTAGCATAACTAAGTTTAAGTAGTATGTAAGTCTATGGACTGATGAGCAGCCGGCCGCGGTGGCCGAGCGTTCTGCGGCGCGTCAGTCACATTCTGCACGGCCACTACGGTCGAGGGTTCGAATCCTCCCTCGAGCATGGATATTTGTGCCGTCCTTAGTATTAGCTAGTTCATAAGTAGTTTGTAAGTTTAGGCACTGATGACCCCGTAGGTAAGTCCCATAAGCTGTGCAAACATTTGAACATTTGACTGATGAGCACTGCAGTTTGATCCCATAGCTTTACAAACATTTGATTAGATCGAAAACGCTTTTCTTCCCATTGTCATTATACATTTTATTTCCTCTTTACTGCGACCATCATATGTTAGTTTACTGCACCAGTTGATGAAAAATTTAGCTTGTTATGGTTGTCCTCTACAAAGAAATTTCTTATCCATTAGAATTAATCAGGAATGCTTGGAAAAAAGCTCCCAAAACAAGAATCAATTTTAAGTAAGGGCCTAACGTAAAAATATCAGCTACTAGAAACTTTATTTTAAACTAATAGCCATTATTATTTTAAATAAGAAATGAGAGAACTTAAGTGTTACTTTTCTTTACCGAGTGACAAAAAATATAATGGAAATAATAATAAGTCTTACGAAATGCATTTATTTCAGTAGATAAGATATTTGTACTTGGATATTTTAAAAGTCGCGTGGAAAATTTCGGCAATCAGTCGTAAAAATATTTATTTATTGGCAGATCTAGATTTCGACTAATGTCTGGTCATTATCAATGCTTAAAAACGATTAAAATACTCAAAACATCTTTTTACGACTGACTGCTGAAATTTTCCACAAGTCAAATACAGTATTGGAGCATAAATTCCACCATGGAATCAAGCTTGATTTTAATAGTCGGGACGCACAGTTTGGGAACCAGAGATATAGGAGATAATGTAACCAACCCTCTTTTGTGTAGTGACATCACCAGAATATTAATACCAATTGTAATATGACAGACAAGATATCCGTGTAGTACGGAAAGTGGAAATTAATCGCAAATCGAGAAAAGTGGATTGGTACTATTAACTTCAGTTCACTTTCGTTTGCGCGAAAAATTGTACAAATCTTAAGGCTGTCAGTTCAATTAAGTACCTACGAATTGCATTACGAACAACTTTAATAGGAAGAACCACGTGGACAATATTATGGGGGATGAACCAAAGGATGCAATTTCTTGGCAGAACACACGAGAAGAAAGAACAAGTCCACAAAATATACAGTATATACAACGCTTGCCCGTCCTCTGATGGAGTACTAAAATCATTACCAGATAGGTTCGGCGAAGGGCATCGGAAAAGTACAAAGAAGGGCAGCTTGTCTTGTAGTATCATGCAACAGGGAGAGAGTCACATGGATATTGTATGCATGTTTGTGTGGTATTAATTAACAATGACTTCTTTGTTGCGAAGAGAACTACTTATAAAATTTCGATCAACATGATTCCCTTACGAATGGGAACGATAATAACAATAAAATAAGGTAAATCAGAGTTGGGACGGAAAATTTCAGTTATTCGTTTATCCCACGCGCTATTCGAGAGTAGAACGATAGATAAATGTTTCGATTATCCTTCTGCTAGGGACTTGTGTCAGTTGCACCTTACTCATGTATGTGGGTATGCAGATGTAGACAAAAAAACTGTTTTAACGAGTGTCCTGTATTATTAGCTTGTTCCGAATTGTCCATTTTGTTCTAAGCAAATGTATCTCTTTGCACCAAGTGTGGTGTCGCACAAGTACAAAGTGCGCGCCACCTACTTACGCCGCGCGCCGCCATGCACGCACGGCGCGGCGTTCTCACGACGACAGCCACGAGCGCCCTCTGCTGCAACCCCGCTCGTGGCCACCACGGAAAGACACCGGTCACTTCGGACTGAGATAGCAACGAGTTAGGACCTTCGTAATCAGATAGGCACCGGTGAAGACTTTGCTATCGTACAGGCACTAGGCAGGCCTCTAACAACTATGTATCAACATTCTGCAGTACTATGTAAAAGTTAAGTATTGTTACATTCTGTGCAATATATCTCTTTCTAATTTACTCGAGTGTTTATAGTTTCTGGCTGCTCCCCTCCGTACCTGCACCAGCGTGTCGGTCTCAATCCACCCGGCCACCGACACCTACGACGAGGCTGGGACGCAAAAGCGGCGACGAAGTTGGGACACAAAAGTGGCGACGAGGAGTGATAGAACCTTGGACCAGCCCGCTTGCAGCAGCCAGACAGCAGCAGTCGGAGCACGCAAAAATTGCTCCCGCCCACCCACCCTTATTATAACAATTTTTGGGGGAACATTTTCAGTTACGTGTTTGTGGACTTTTTTTGTTGCAGAGCGTCCTCTTTCCTATTGCATTTGTGTTTTGTACTAATTTACTTGTATACGCGGCGCCTAATCGGTCAGCATGGCCACTACCCCGAACCCAAACTTAATGGAAATTATTCAGTTACAGACGGCGCAAATAACGCAACTCCTCCAGGCGGTGTCCCAGCTCACAGCGCAGGCAGCTAACCAACAACAACAGCCGCCGCTTCAGCAGCCCACACCTGCCGCCGCAACACTTCCTACGTTTCGCCAATACAACGAACGTGAGGAAGAATGGAGCGACTATTTCGCACAGTTTCAAGAACTCGTCGCGGCTCATCAAATTACAGGTCAGAGAGTGAAGAACCTTTTCTTATCGATTGTGGGCCCCCAGACCTTCGTACTATTGCAGAAACTATTCCCTCACGCATCTCCTCGTGATGTAGACTTTGAACAAATTGTAGATGCACTGAATGCTCATTATGAGAGAAAAGTTCTTGTAGCCGCTGCACGATACCGATTTTTCAGACTTAAAAAATTACCGCAGCAGTCACACCAAGAATGGATCACGGAATTGAAGGGCTTAACCCGCCAATGTAAATTTACTTGCTCTTGTGGACTTTCGTATAGTGACGTGATGTTGAGGGATGCGATTACGCAGAATATTCAGGACCCCAGAATTAGAGCAGCAATTCTGAAACAGTCTGACCCCTCATTAGGCAGTGTACTGCAGCTTATAGAAGCGCATGATACTTTTGACTTAGCTGATGTAGAAATGCAAAGCCATAGTGTAAATTCAGTGCGCCGCAACGGACGCTTTCCTAGCCGTAGTTCTCAGTATAGCACTAGTGATTCTTATTTTTCTACCGGCCGTGCTGAACAGACAGTGAACAGTAGCCAGTGTAAAAGTGCGACGCAAAGGTCGCCCCGTCGTGTTAGAAACAGTAATTTGAATAACGGGCGCCAACGCTCATTTCAGAAAAATGTTCGTAAGTCTTGCCCCCAGTGTGTGTCTCGCCACAAGCGTGCTCATTGCCCTAGTCGCAACGCAACCTGTTATCAATGTGGCAAATCAGGACATGTACAGTCTGTGTGTATGCAAATTAAAAACTCAGGGAACGGTGCCTTTCGGAACATTGCTTCGCAAAGTGCGAGAACAGTGCATGCAGTAAATGTTATAGACGCTGTGGACTTTAACAGTGCTTTCCTTGGATCTCAATTGCAAGAAAGTAGTTCTGCGCCTATGGCAAATCTATATAGTGCACCACGTAGCAAGCGCCGACGAGCGCGTAAAACAGTGCAACGGAAAAGGGTTCGGGACAAGCAAAATGACTATGAACAGTGCATTCCTGTAGTGAAAATAGTGCCTTCTGCAACTGCTCCTTGTAATAGTGCCCAGTACTGTGTAGCTAGTGACAGTAGACACCAAGTAGCTACTCAAAAGTGTAGTGCAGTAGTTAGTACATCTGGAGTAGCTTCGCATTGCGCGGACGCCGATCCGGCGGTAGTGTCATCTAGTGACAGTGTGGTTAATCCGCTGCGTGCCGAGTCTGCGCCGCTTACTTCACTACGCGGCCCGCGCAGACGCAGCAAACAAACCGTAGCAGACGTTGCCCACATTCGCGCACCTGTCGAGCGCCGCAAGCAAAAACTGTTTGTGACTCTCTTCATAGAAAATAAGACGGTGCAATTTCAGCTTGATACTGGTTCCGCTGTTACATTAATTAATAAAGATACTTATGAACTTCTGGGTTCGCCAAAATTGTCGCCGTCACAGCAAGTGTTAACAGCTTATACAGGTCAAAATATTCCCGTGCTAGGAACGTGTAGCCTGCCTGCCTCTTTTCAAGGTGTTACGAAAACAGTTGCTTTTGTTGTTCTTCAGGCCAAATCTACGCAGAACATTTTTGGACTAGATGCTTTTGACTTGTTTGGTTTATCAATTCAAAGAGATGTGCTTCAAATTTCGTCAATAGTGCCTCAGGATAAAATCAATGCATTGTGTGACAAATACAGTGACTTGTTTTCGCCGGAACTAGGTTGTGCAAAAGACTTCGTGGCACATGTGACTTTAAAAGAATCTGCAGTTCCAAAATTTCGTAAAGCTAGACCAGTGCCTATCGCATTGCGTGATACAGTTGCCGAAGAACTTAAACGTTGGCAAGATAGTGGGGTGATTTCTCCTGTTTCTGCGAGTCAGTGGGCCTCGCCTATAGTAATTATACCCAAGCCGTCAGGAAAACTTCGTCTCTGTGCGGACTTTAAATCAACAGTGAACAGTCAAACAATTGTCGACACTTATCCCCTGCCCAGACCTGAGGAACTGTTGGACAAATTAGGACAGTCTCGTTTCTTTTCTAAGATTGATTTAGCAGAGGCTTACTTACAGATTCCACTTGATGACGAGTCAAAAAAGTTTTTCGTCATTAATACTCACATGGGCCTTTTTCAATTTCAACGCCTACCCTTTGGCAGTTCTTCCGCTCCCGCTATTTTTCAGCGTTTTTTGGAACAGCTGACAGTTTCTGTACCGTGTTGTTCGAACTATTTAGATGATATTGTGGTATCCGGACGTACAGTTGAAGAACATTTAGCAAACCTGGAGTGCCTTTTCAAAGTTTTGACTGCAGCAGGTCTACGTTGCAATAAAGCAAAGTGTTCGTTTTTTCAAACTGAAATAGAGTACCTAGGCCATGTGATTAATGCCCAAGGAATTCATCCCTTACAGTCACATCTTAGAGCAATCAAAGACTTGCCTCCTCCTAAGAATGTGCAGGAATTGCAAGCAGTGATGGGAAAGCTTAACTATTATTTCAGATTTATTCCCAATGCGTCTCAGATTGCAGCTCCACTGCATCGCTTACGTCGGAAAAATGTTCCTTTTGTGTGGTCCAAAGATTGCCAGGTTGCCTTTGACAACTTAAAGTCTGCACTACTCAGTGATGCATGTTTGATTCCCTTTGACCCCCAGAAGCCTGTAGTGTTAGCAGTTGACGCCTCATCGTACGGTCTGGGCGCGGTAATCTCACATCGCATTGGATCTCACGATCGTCCTATTGCCTTTGCATCCAAGCTACTGACGCCAACGCAACAGAATTACAGTCAGATAGAAAAGGAGGCCTTAGCAATCATTTACGGCGTCGCAAAGTTTCATCATTATCTCTATGGCAGAAAATTCTATTTGTTGACAGACCACAAGCCACTCACGTCGTTGTTCTCACCCACAAAGCCAATTCCGCCACGTACGGCACAAAAGCTTCAGAGATGGTCCTTGATATTGTCAAATTATCAGTATGAGATTTTGTACCGACCTACCACTAAACATGCCAACGCGGACACACTTTCCCGACTTCCGGTTGGCCAGGATGTATCATTTGATTCTTCAGAAATGGCATGTTGTCAGATAGACTCCAGAGATGCTTCCGCTGTCGCAGACTTTCCTTTGAACTCTCGTCGGGTTGCACAGGAAACAGCTGCGGATGCAGACCTCAGTGTGGTAGCACGTTTTGTTCGCTCAGGGTGGCCTGCCAGAGCCAAAGACATTGATCGGCCTCTGGTTCGACGTTATTTTACACAACGTCATGCATTATCTTTAAGTCAGGGTGTACTGTTGTTGCATACCGACAACGACCAAGCAAGAGTGATTGTTCCTTGTTCCCTGCAACGAGAAGTGTTACGCCTCCTGCATCAAGGACATTGGGGCATTGTTAGGACAAAGTAACTGGCCAGACGTCATTGTACCTGGGTTGGTATGGACGCTCAGATAGAGAGCATGACATCACAGTGTACAGTTTGTGCGGAGCATCAGGCGGCTCCTCCACAACGTTTCTCAGACTGGCCACGCCCCAAGGGACCATGGCAACGTTTACATATTGACTTTGCCGGACCTTTCTGGAATACGCGCTGGTTAATTGTTGTGGACGCTTTCAGCAAGTTTCCTTTTGTGATTGCCATGAACTCAACGACAGCTTCTAGTACAATCAGTGCCTTAACATCAGTGTTTTGCATCGAAGGCTTGCCTGAAACTATCGTCAGTGACAATGGACCTCAGTTTGTTAGTGCGGAATTTCAACAGTTTTGTCGTGTGAATGGCATTCAGCATATTACCACTGCACCTTTTCACCCTCAGTCCAATGGTGAAGCAGAACGTTTCGTTCGAACATTCAAGTCACACATGGAAAAGATGAAAGGTCAGCACTCCAGGCAGCAAGCTCTTCAAATTTTCCTGTCTACGTATCGGTGCATGCCACGTGACGGCCCGTCTCCTGCCGAGCTACTACACGGCCGCCGTCACCGCACTCTCCTTCACCTGCTGCAGCCTCCCACGCACCGAGTCGGTTCGTATGGCGCTACGCGTTTTCAGGTTTCTACGCCGGTGCTGTACAGGGTGTTTGCTGGAAACAAGAAGACATGGCTGCCGGGCACCATTCAGCGCGTGCTCGGTAGCAATATGTATGTTGTACGTTCTTCCACAGGGTCGGAGCTGCGGCGCCACGCAAAACCAATTGCGCCTGCACAGGCCGCGCGATCCTGTCTCCGGTTTCTTGATTCCAGACCCAGTTCACCGCCAGGGAGCACAACCACATCGTTCGTCCCCGGACTACGAGATCGTCCCGATGGAGATCGACGCGACGCCGCCGCTGTCGCCGCCGCAGATGACAGCGTCACCGAGAGGGACTCCGGGACCGTGCGTGCCGCCGCCGCCTGGGCCACGCACCTCAGAAGAAGATGACCTGCTCCCTCTGGGCGGGGGCGGGCGCCCTTCCCCAGGTTTCGGCGGGTTCCCTGGAGGATCTCAAGGCGGATGCCGGGGCGCGGACGGCGTCTCGATCCCGGCCTCAGCTACGACGCCCGTCCCACCAGTAACGCCCCCGCCCAGGCCCTCCTCCCAGTGCCGTCGCCGTGGCCCTCAGCCCTACGCCACGACGGCGCGGCGGTTTGGGGGGGAGGGGTGTGGTGTCGCACAAGTACAAAGTGCGCGCCACCTACTTTCGCCGCGCGCCGCCATGCACACACGGCGCGGCGTTCTCACGACGACAGCCACGAGCGCCCTCTGCTGCAACCCCGCTCGTGGCCACCACGGAAAGACACCGGTCACTTCGGACTGAGATAGCAACGAGTTAGGACCTTCGTAATCAGATAGGCACCGGTGAAGACTTTGCTATCGTACAGGCACTAGGCAGGCCTCTAACAACTATGTATCAACATTCTGCAGTACTATGTAAAAGTTAAGTATTGTTACATTCTGTGCAATATATTTCTTTCTAATTTACTCGAGTGTTTATAGTTTCTGGCTGCTCCCCTCCGTACCTGCACCAGCGTGTCGGTCTCAATCCACCCGGCCACCGACACCTACGACGAGGCTGGGACGCAAAAGCGGCGACGAAGTCGGTACACAAAACCAAGAAAGCCGGCCGCGGTTGTCGAGGGGACTGGGGCGCTTCAGTCACGATCTGCACGGCCACTGCGGTCGGGGGTTCAAATCCCCCCTCGGGCATGGATATTTGTGCCGTTCTTAGGATTAGCTAGTTCATAAGTAGTTTGTAAGTTTAGGGACTGATGACCCCGTAGTTAAGTCCCATATGCTTTACAAACATTTGATTTGATTTTTGCACCAAGAAATATAGTAGACAGTATATGAAGTTTCATAGTACCGTCAAACGGTGTGATTTCTGACGTTTTGAGATTACTTTCACTATAACTTTCGTAGGTTTTGTCAGATTTCAATCTTTTTTACGGAAGTGGTGGCGTATATGTATAACCAATAAAATATCCTAGAAACAGAACGTTCATGTGCATCTACTTTCGCCTGAGATAGACAAATAAAGTGTCCGAAATCGCCCCATGGACTGGAGTGATTTCGGACACGTGTATTTTCAATGTCTGTCCGGTGTTTCGAAGTGTATGGGGTGATTTCGGACACAAAATGCCTTTTTTTTATTCTACTGTCTTTCTGTTTGATTTTAGTGACTTTCAACATATTTTAAGGACGTCCATCATTAAAATAAGGAATAATGAATTTTATTTATTAAAGGCTTTCCTATTCGTTAATTTGCCACACAGAATATCTCAAACTGCTTTCTTTAAAATTTGCGGGTCATAATTACACCGATCTTGAAGACCTTTCTGACTTTTATACGTTCTCGGCATTGTTGGAAATCACCCCACAAAATACACAATTTCGAAAAAACCTCCGCTACTTTGAAAGTTTACACAAAACTCGTGACAAAGTGGTAAAAAACTTACCGCAGCCTACTGATCTCGTTGGCCACTGACGCTACAATACCCGCCAGTCGCAACAACAGAAAGTTTCCGCTACATAACACAGCGAGAACTTTCGACAATGGGACTGTCTGACTGATTATTGCATCGGAAACAATCGATACAAACGTGGGAGCACGGGACCCTGAAATTACAGTCTGGTGCATAAAATAAGCAGCGCCCGGAGGTGCAAAGTAGCGCTAATTCCTTGCTATGCAACGGGAAAGAGAACATAAACCATGTCGTCCGAAATCACCCCAGTGTCCGAAATCACCCCGTTTGATGGTACAAGAATGTGTTGCTGATGGAATAGATTTCACTACAGCATACGTGGGCCTTTTTACTACGTCACTTAAAGTTCGTCCATTTGCATTACCGTATTCAAATCGTGATTGACCTTTACTGAATATACTGTATCTGTCATGCATTTCACCTGAGTTTAAGGCGTTGGCTAGTGTACAAATGCTGGAACAAATCCATTTTTCGCACTGTATCAAAGATATTGAATTTAAGGAGAGGCGTTGAATTACAATTTGTACTGTGGCCCGGGAGCTCCTGTTTGCTAGGCAGACGCATTAACAACCTTTTTTCCCCGGGATCCAATACTAAGTATCCATATGTTTCCGGCCAAATTCTGCACACTTGGCAGTGGTGCGGAAGTGCTGCAAAGGTGCGCACTTGTGTGAGGCAGCGAGTAACAGGGACATCAGTTACCGTATTTTATCGCATAAGCTCCCCCCTCGCATATTCCCCTCCCCTACGATTTTTCATAATTAAAAAATTATTTTATTAATATCGCGCATAATTCCCTCTCCTGGTTCGTTCTAACAGGAGCGACCTTCAAATAACTTGACAATGGACGCAGCGGTACTGCCACGAACGAATATTTTCATTGTCACAACATACCGTAAATTTGAAACGTTAAGCCGCAGACATATTTCTAGGCCAGTTTGCTACAAGTCGTGTTAATGGCGAAATATTCAAACTACACGGCAAAATTTAAACTAAATGTGTTATCTTACGCCGATAGAAACGGAGTAAAAGCTGCAGGAAGGCATTTCTCCGTCGATCCTAATTCAATACGGTATTGGCGGAGACAAAAAGATAAACTCGTGGCTGCAAAGGCAAGCTCCAGTACTTTCCGTGGGCATTGTTAAGAAAATAAATACCGCTACAGTAAGTTTAACATTAGTTGCGACTTGTGACGTTTGGCTTGTCGGGGTGAAGGAGACGCCGTTGCCCAGGTAACAGCAATAATTAGCCGCCTTTTTCCACTCCCGCCGCCACCGGCTCGGCTTGTGAGGCACCGCTGTTGCCAAAGCGTGTGTAAACGGTAGCACGTGGTGTCGCGCGGTGGCCCTTTGCGTTCTCTATCCTGCATTGTTGTGTCCTACCGACAAAGAATGTTTCCAGGCGCCAGCGTGGCGTTAGATGTTGCCGGCGCGATCAGCATACGCTGGAAACTATGCGAACCCTCCACGCGCTCCGCACCGACATGTCAAAAGTCGCAACTAATTTTAAACGCATTGTAGCTACCATTTTTTCACAATTTACCGGTATCTTTTACTGCCTAATACATAGTTTTTCTTCCTTTCTGAATAACTACTCGCATAATTCCCTCCATAGTGTTTTCAAGAAAAATTTTCGAGAAAAAAAGGGGGGGGGGAATTACGCGATAAAGTATGGTAATTATACTCCGTTCACCGAGACGAGACACGTACTGTAAACACAGTGAGGCGCGTCACCAGGGGTGGACAAAGGCCAGGCGCTCACTGGCGGTTTTCTGTCGCAAAAATGTAACACGGTGGCTCGAATATAAGCGCGCTCACGTGCGCCAAAACCGTAGCGGCGATTTAAAAAACGCAACCGGCCCTATTTGACGCGCGACGCGATTGTCGCAGGTGTGGAATGGGTCACAGGCAACAGCACGGGGCCGCGCGCACTAGCGACGCGATTTCTCAGTCGCTCCCGCTCTGTGTTGCATACAAGTTCAGTGCGCCAGCAGCATGTCTTATAACGGGAGTTGTGCAACGGATGACATTGTAGGTTGTGTTGTCGATTCAGAAAGACTGATTAGCCGGCCGCGGTGGCCGAGGGGACTGAGGCGCTCCAGTCACGGTGTGCACGGCCACTACGGTCGGCGGTTCAAATCCCCCCTCGGGCATGGATATTTGTGCCGTCCTTAGTATAAGGTAGTTGATAAGTAGTTTGTAAGTTTAGGGACTGATGACCCCGTAGTTAAGTCCCATAAGCTTAACAAACATTTGAAGATTTAAAGACTGATTACACAAGTAGAAAAGCGACCAGCTCTCTACAACAGGAAATTAAAAGAATACAGTGATCGCAATTTGAAAGAGAAACTATGGGGAGAAGTATGCTGCAGCCTAATTAGGAACTAGACTGAACTGTCTGGTCCAGGAAAGAATAACAATAATGTTTCATTTATTTTATTCATTCATATAGACATCACAAATATAACTTTAAATTTTTTTTCATATTGGCAAGGTACTGATCCTTGTGGAGTCACAAAGTAGGTTGCAAAATAATCCCTTGTCTGCATACCACGTGCATCAGACCTTATTCCTACAGGTTCACAGCCTTGCAGAAGGCAATCGTACGACTCGTATTCGCTTCGTACACCGTCATTTCGTCTTACGTAATTATGCAGAATACATCATGCTTTAATGATTATATCCGAAAATCCAACATCGATATCAGTAGGTCGATGAAATATTATCTATTTCTTAGCCAAAATCCCGAAAGTACATCCCACCGTTCTACGAGCACGACAATGTCTATAATTAAAAACACGCTGTTACATTGTCAGGTTTCTCTTGGAGTACGGCTGCAGAATGTGTCTAGACAGGGCAAACGCTTCATCTCCTACAAATTAAAAGATTGAGGTTCTCCTTCCTCGTCGTGTGGTAATTTTTGAGGATTTTGAATGTTTCACTGATTAGATTTCAGTGTTTGATAGTTGGATTTCTTTAATACATTGGAATCCCCATTGGCTCCGTACGAGCCCACGTCTATCACAGTGAAACAATAGTCAGCGTCCACTACGGCCAAAAGTATTGTCGAAAAATAATTTTTGTGATTATAAAACTCTGAGCCACTGTCAGCAGGCTTATTCAGTCTTACATGTTTCCCGTCCACAGCACCAATGCAATTTGGAAAGTCAGATCTGTCTAAAAACTGTTTAGCAATAATCTTCCAATCGCCATCTGTTTTTTCTGCCACATGAAGAGGTAGACATTTCCACAACTGATCGCATGTATCCTTCGCAATTCCTCTGATTGTAGTGGCTCCCAGTAGATATTCGTAGCGTAATGAGCGAAATCTTCGCGTAATTTGTAAAACTGGCCTTTCACTAGCCTTTGACTTATAATCGGATGTACCCAGTAACGACATTTGCCCCGTTTTCCTCGCTCTTCTTCGCAGTAAAAGCGCCACCAAACAAGCTGTTTCGATGAAATCCACGCTGGTACTGAGAGTAGCAGCGATTTTGCTGTCGCTGTGTGCGCACCACAATGTACTGCCACGACACCGATTTATTTATCGCTCCGACTGAAAAATCGCCTGTGCGCGCCTAGCCTAATTATACTCTGTTCACCGAGACGAGAGACGTACTGTAAACACACTGAGGCGCGTGACCAGGGGTGGACAAAGCACGGACGCTCGCCCAATTTCGCTGCAACCGTTTCAGGACTAAGGTCGTTGTGTGTATTGTTATATAGCAGTGATAATGGGTGTTGACTGTCAACGTCATCTTAAAAGACCAGTTGCCGAATAGTAACGTAAGTATTAGTGTTCACAATAACATTCAGCATTCATAGTCTACGTGTGTCTTTTTCTCTCTCATTGGTATAGCATAACAGTAATCTTATTATGTGATCCTTCAATTTTAGTCCACCCAAGAAGCGTTCAAAGAAGTAATAAAGTTCTTTAGAGAAACGCGTGGTTCCTAGTGTGTATAAAACGCAGTTGTTGTGTCTAAAACAGCCAATGACTGATATTGTTATCAAAACAGTCAATAAAAAACCATGCACTTTTTGAAGCCTAAAAAAAAAAAAAAAAAAAAAAAAAAAAAAAAAAAAAAAAAAAAAAAAAAAGAAGGCATAGCTTTCAGGATGTCTTGATGACTATGAAATGCGGTACGAAGAAACGTTTTTCGTAAGAAATTTCCAAAACTTCACATAGTGCTTGTTGTGGTAAGCGAAAATGCAGATTTGGGAAATTTTCGGAGAAAATAACTTTTTATACAGTATTAAAAGAACTTAATTTTAAATGTTTGTCTTCTAATAGCACTGCTGTATAACAAAACACAGAACGACCTTATACGTGAAGCGGATGCAGCGAAATTGAGCAAGCGACCCTGTTTTGTCCACCCCTGGTCACTCGCCTCAGTGTGTTTACAGTACGTCTCTCGTCTCGGTGAAAGGAGTATAGGCACGTGTACATAATGAACGGCGACGGCTCCACTCCCTGGTTTATGCAGTACAAGCAAAAGCACAGCACACCCATTCTCGCTTACCCCTGGCGACCCTGTGGGTACAATCGTGCACTATATAAGCGGAGGTGACTGTGGGTGCACGCCGTGACCCATAAGTTGCACACGTGGTGCAACATCGCACGTGTGCAGAATGTCTGGCCGGCCCTGTCCTAGGGGATGCAGTATTTCTTCTCAAGCAATATTTAATGAGACCTTATCCAGAAAACAGAACAGCGGGGAATACTAAAGATATTTACAGCGGAATGTCAGTAGAGTGCTCATTTGATTCTATAACATCTAAATCTGGAGTTTTGCGTAAATTTATCGAAATGAATGTAGAAAATGCATCATCCGTAACCTTGAATTAATTAACGACGCTGAGGCTGCATTTTTCCAGGATGTATACCGAAATACACAAAAAATAGCACAAGGCAATTTTCAAAAGCGATAAAATGCTTCTTTGCGAGCAGTTGAAGTTAGAGAAAAATTTAAATTGTATTTTAAACAAAAACCCATAACAGTAATGAAAAGCCGGCCGCGGTGGCCAAGCGTTCTGAGGCGTGCCAGTCACGGTCCACACGGCCACTACGGTCGGGGGTTCGAATCCCCCCTCGGGCATGGATATTTGTGCCGTCCTAGTATAAGCTAGCTCATAAGCAGTTTGTAAGCTTAGGGACTGATGACCCAGTAGTTAAGTCCCATAAGTTCTACAAACATTTGAACATTTGAATAGATGTTCCATGTAAAATTTGAACATATTTGAACATTTTTTTTAGTAATGAAAACTTTTTTGTTTAGTAAATCGGTTACATTTTCTTATAACATTGATTTTAATAGATATACGGTTAATAAGGTAGTGATAACGTAATTTCAACGGATTGAATACATGTAAAGAGGATGTGAATAAATAGTATTGACTCATCTCTAATGAGATTAATACTAGTAGTATTACTGGAACAGCTTCTGCTGGTGTATAAATTGAAATAATAGCATTGATATTAGCAGGCACAAAATGTACTTTTCAGTATGCAAAGATTGTTTATCACTTGGAAAGTTAGGAAAGCTGTACCTTCCGAGAACAATGGGAATCGGAGAGTAGGTGGGAGGAGTTATGGATTTTTGTAACAGGATCTCAAGGGAACAGAACATTGCTTTAGTAGATGTTCCATTAATTGTCGTTTAAAGCAGTATTTTTATTTTCATTTCTTTGATTATTTTTATTTCTCTGATATAGTCCGGAAGATTATTCCAATGTTTGGTTCCTGTTACTGAAAACGACTTAGAGAAAGCGGCTGACTGATGAAGAGGGACAGTAACGGTTTTTCTGGTTGGAATGTGTATTTCTACTATGTTGTTCAGACAAGAATTTCAAGGTCGAGGAAACGAGGAACGATATGAGGGACAGTGTACGTTGTTCAGAAGAAACAAAGTACATGAAAATCTCTGCGCTTGTCAGCACGGAGCCAGGATAAAAAATGTTCAAATGTTTGTTAAGCTTATGGGACTTAACTACGAGGTTATCAGTCCCTAAACTTACAAACTACTTATGAACTACTTACGAACTAGGACGGCACAAATATCTATGCCCGAGGGGGGATTCGAACCCCCGACCGTAGTGGCCGTGCTGACCGTGACTGGAGCGCCTCAGTCACCTCGGCCACCGCGGCCGGCGGAGCCAGGATAGCTGCGTATAAGATGGTGAAATATGATCAAAGAGCCGAATGTTACAGATATATCGAACGCAGGCGTTCATGACTATTTCCAGACGTCGTGAATTTTCTCAAGAAAGACCCTTGCTATCTAACATCGCTGTAATCCACAACTGGGACTAGAAGAGTTTCTACAAGCATCTTTTTAAAGTCGAGAGGAAAGAGTTTCTTATATTTCTGTAGGGCATGAAGAGTTGCTGATACCTTCTTACACATTCGAGCTGTGTGATCATCCCAATTTACTTTCTTGTCAGTTATCCCTTTCAGGCTTTTTGTCGAGGGCGAAAAACAGATCTTGTCCAATTAATATTAATGATAGCAAGGATTGGAGATATTTCTGGCTAGTGAGCTTAGAATGACCTACCATAATGGCTTATGTTTAATTTGTATTGAGTTTTAATTCTATATTCTGTGCCCACTTTGAGACATTCCAAGATAATCTACAAAAGATTGATCTGTTTCACGCAAGCTGCTGTGCAAGTGATGGAAAATCATAAATTTTATCTTGAACATCATCCTACACAAAGAACGTAACATATGATTCTTAATGTGTCACAGATGTACTTTACCAAGTAATTTGGCAACTTCTTCCCATTCACATGCGATGTTGAACGGTTATTTTGGCCCACTTTAGGTTACGGCAGTAACATTAAAAGTGGGCCTTTGAGATCGTCTTTTGACAGCTCGAAATTTAAATGAAAATAACGGCTTAACTATTCATCTGACACGAAAATTGAATAACTGAATTTGTAGAGGAGAAAATTCTCTACAACTTTGCTCTGTTATGTTCTTTCATATCTCGTATCGTTTCAGAGATATTTGCAAAAATAACGGCGATTTTGAGATGTATGTCTGTCTGTCTGTCCGTAATGTGTTCCCTGTTTTTAAGACGAACCGTTCAACCGATCAACACCAAATTTTACAGACAGGCCGCCAGAGACCAGAACCTCCGTTTTTCAAATTCGGACAAAAAATACGGTGGTAAAACCAAAAAAAGCCGTTTGTAATATAATTGTAATTGCAAACGAACCGTTCATCTGACAGGAAAATTGTATAACGTAATTGGTAGAGGAGAAAATTCTCTACAACTTATCTCTCTTATGTTTTTTTCATATCTCGTATTGTTTGAGACATATTTGCAAAAATAACGGAGATTTGATACTCTCCATTGAAATAACGAAAACCAGCCGTTCGGAGATGTCACGTGACATTCCACGCGTATTTGACGATTTTCTTATTGTAACTTACACGTTGTCATTTCAAAGCAACGGCAACAAAAACACATCGTTCTTCATACGATAAATGATAATCTAATGTCTACAAATGCCATATTGACATCAGTTAACAACGGCCATCAATAGTATGAGGTTAAAATAATCTCGGTTATGATTTATAGCCGTATCGTAGTGGGCAAGGCGCTAGACTGTGACGCGATAGGTATCTGGTTCGAAACCCGCCACCACCAAATTTTTTTTCTAAAAGGGTTTCAGACACTCTTATTAATTAATTTATTGTTACTTAGATTATTATTTTGGTCCAAAATGTTTGCAAAAACTTATAAAACTACAAATCTAAAGTGGACCGTAAAACACGTCAGTGCGTTTTTTTTTATTTTTTTATTTCTCTTGTTCCGCAATACACACAGTTATTGAAAAGCGCTATTAATTATATCATTCATAGTTTCTTTATTTAACTGCATTCACACGTAAGGTGTCACTTTCATTCCTCATTGTAGGCAGCTCTCCAGGTCTCGATTACGATGATACTAGCGTCTGCTTTCTTTTTTTTCTTTGGCAAATTTCTTCTTGTGTGTTAAGTATTTCATTACAGTGCATTCCTGTTTTATCTCCATCATTTATAATGATAATTACCATAAGCAGCCATAATGTTTGTTTCAAATGTTTGTATTGTTTATGGGACTTAACTACGGGGTCATCAGTCCCTAAACTTACAAACTACTTATGAACTACTTACAAACTAGGACGGCACAAATATCCATGCCCGAGGAGGGATTCGAACCCCCGACCGTAGTGGCCGTGCAGACCATGACTGGAGCGCCTCAGTCTCCTCGGCCACCGCGGCCGGCCAGCCATAATGTTTGTTAATAATTAATAATGCTTTGTAGTATTCTTACAATTGTTCAATTTCGAAAAGTAGTATTCATTTCAGATTGAGCAATACTGGTAAGGTACGTTCATAGCTTCTTAGATCATTTATGATCGATGGTGTAGTAGTGGGTGGGTGATCTCTACTTAGAGGTGGACAGAATTTTTGAAGCAATGGAGAAAGGCCCATGATGATAAAAATCACTTAACACATCATTCCCGGCTTCGTCGAGGTGCTCATTCATAGGTAACAAGAATTTTAGCTTAAATGGTTCTTTTAGACCTGTCACAAATTTTCCTGAAACCAGGTACCATGTACGAAATTAGCTTATAGTCAGAATCTTCAGATGAGGGCCGCCGCTGTATTTCCATTGCAGCAAGTTGTTCATTTCCAGTTGCGGTCTGTATCGGCAATCGGCAACATACAAAGAAATACACGAGGCAGCTCCCCTCGGCACAACAGACACCAACAGCCGTGCGTGTGGCACATAGCGTCAAACTCTCAATACATCTCACATATTTTCTCGAATGGGAAAGACCTATGGCTCTCCTCCCACGGTTAAAAACAATCTCGATATGTTGGCTATAATTTTTATATAGTAATGTATGGTATAAAAAACTTCAAACGTAAACTGACCAGCGACTACATTTTTCACTGAAAACGTTACAAAATATGCCCGTTGCTTTACTTATTACTATAACGATAACTATGGACAATAATTAAAAGCCGGCCGCGGTGGCCGAGGGGACTGCGGCGCTCCAGTCACGGTCTGCACGGTACTACGGTCGGGGGTTCGAATCCCCCTCGGGCATGGATATTTGTGCCGTTCTTACTGTTAGCTAGTTCATAAGACCCCGTAGTTAAGTCCCATAAGCTATACAAACATTTGAACATTTGAATAATTAAAAGAAAACCAATCCAATATCTTATAGTGCCTTTGTATGTAAGATGCAGAAAAATCTTTTTTTGGATTAGCGGAGAACACACTCGAATCCAGAAACAGTGTTTTTTTTTTTTATTGAGAAGGATGTAGCTTTCATTCGTCCACATAAAACATTTTTTTCACGGCAGAGATGCGATAGACGCGAAGGAAAACTGTGTGGTTCGGACAACCGGACAGAGGTCTTCCCCAGCTATAACGTAACACCGCGGCTGAGTTAAGTGTGCGTGTTTCAGGTCAGTATTACAGTATCATATTACTGGACAAAGAATTTGAGGAAAACATTGGATGAAATTTTGGTCCTATTCTTTGACCATGTTGGGAGCAACGCCAAATGGGATTGCACTGTCATCCAATATTTTATCAAATTTTCTTCAAAATGGCTTAGTGTTATTATCAGCTGTTGTTTACACATCAGTTGCAGTTAGAAGTGAAGGAGGAAAAAAGAGAAAGGGAAACGGAACTTGGATGAAACCGAGATAAAAACAAGTGTAAAATAAAATGTTTTGTAGCTCTCCATTCTTTTCAATCTATGTTTTTACGTCCGATGTCTTGTGTTGTACATTGCCTCATCTGCTTTATACATTTCTATCGGTTTTGTTGTTGCTGGAACACACCAGGCAAATTGTCGCTACTAGCCATGTTTACAAATACGGACGCCGTGTAAAACAGCAATGATGGCTAGGTGGTTTCCTTGCGCTCCAAGCGGTTAGATTTCTCATTGCAGGAAACAAAAGACGAGCGATTTCCTTAATCAAATCTAAGCCGAAGCCTTAGATTTGATCAAAGAGTGGACGACTTGAGAAAAAGTGACCGTTACACTACGTCTAGAGTCCGACCGATTCATGATTTGCGGCCGAAACCGTAACCGAAACTTGCGTAATTAAGTTAAAATTTCGGTAAATTTACTTTGCACCACAATCATTAGCTTCTCTACATATTGCAAGATCACCTCTTTGTATTATGCCTTCTTGAGTGTGTGTAAGCCTATCCAGTTGTCCGTAGGTGATGACATAGGAGACGAACAGGTTCAGACGAATCAACGGTACTTTTACTAAAGTGCTACCAAACTGCATTCCATTCTCCTCGTTGTGACATTTTCTACCTAAAAAGTAAAGTAAGTTAGAGAAGAAGCATACTGAATTTCAAAAAAATGTTCAAATGTTTGTAAATCTATCGGACCAAACTGCGTGGTCATCAGTCCGTAGCTTACAAACTACTTAAACCTAGGTAAACTAACCTAAGGACAACACACACACCCATGCCCAGGGAGGACTCGAACCTCCACGGCGAGCAACCGCGCGCTCCGCAACGAGACGCTTTAGACCGCTCGGCTACTTCACCGCAGCTACTGAATTTCGATTCGATATTTCGAGTCTGTGAATTACAAGTTTTGCATAAATCCGAGCGACGTAAGACACAACAAAATTGCGGGTACATTCTGCCTTCACCGAAAAAGCCACTCCACTCGCAAAGTAAATAGTTAAAAGACTTTAAAACCTTTAGGCTGCCAATGTAAATGCCTATTTACTTTATTTAAGAAACGTTCATATTCTTTGACACATGTATTCTTTTCAAGAACGATTTACTTCTTTTTCGCACATAAATTTCGATAGTTCGAGGTGGTCCCGGGCTCGTTCACTTCGAATTAACGAGACTCTACTGCAGAAGTCGACAAGTAATCTTAGATGGGGTCCGGATACTTTACGAAATTCTTATCGTGGTCCAGATGTAAAACCTCATGTTC
This sequence comes from Locusta migratoria, assembly GCA_026315105.1. Classification (NCBI taxonomy): domain Eukaryota; kingdom Metazoa; phylum Arthropoda; class Insecta; order Orthoptera; family Acrididae; genus Locusta; species Locusta migratoria. The sequence continues at coordinate 396,822,543 of CM048755.1, forward strand.
CTTATTATTTTTTTGTTTTAATTTTCAGTCACAAAATAATATGAAATACAACTGACAGGCATATTTGTATTAAAAAATCCATAAAATATCACATTCTTTAATGATTTTTAATTTTAATTTTCACTCGCAAAATAATATGAAATACAATAGATGTAAAATAAATATGTACCTATAAACAATCCAGAAAAACCCATATTATTTGCTATTTTTTTAATTTCACTCACTAAAATCTGAAATAAAATGGATAGTCACACTTTTATTGAAAAGTCCATAACAGGGAATACAATATACATACTTTTTTGTTTTAATGTTCACTAAGAAAGTATGAAATACAATGAAATGTGCTTAAATGTGTTAAAAATTCGTGGGAAAAATTACATTTGCGCTCTTGAGCAGATTCTTAAAGTTACATTCAGGTGCGGAGCATCTTATGCGAATAGTGTGTTAAAAGTGGGCTGTCTTGAGGGAAAATTATTCTCCAAGAAATTTATTTAAAATAATGAAATTTCACAAATGTGTGGAGCCAAACATAGCAGCCAGGTACACCGTTTTTTTTTTTTTTTTTTTTTTTTTTAATTTTGCTATTTTTTCGGGACATGTTCTAAATTCTTCAGCGGATAAAGTTATATGCGTTTGCAAGGAAATGTCTTCCTGCAAGTCTGTTATCACCATTTGGAGTAAAGGCTTTGAAAGGTGGAACAATTTCGCAGCCACACCAGTCCATTCTGCTGCAGGAGAAACCTCAAAAGGTGATTTTAAAAACCGTAACATCTTGTATATTTCTGAAAAGTATTTGAATCTTACTGCAAAATCCTTCTTTAGATCTGCCAAGAAATTTTGTATGAAAATGTTTATTTCAGGATTAGTTTTACATTCAAAAATTGTTGGAAACTGAAAAAAAATCTTGACAGAAAACGTCTTTTTCAAAGAACAAACTTGCGACCGGATGATGATACACTTTGAACCAAATCACTTATGAATTTCCCATTTTCTTGTACCTCGGTGTTATCTACAGAGAAATACTTTTTAAATAATTAGATTATGTAACTGACACTTTCAAAATACTTTTGGCGGTCCAGTTTTTGGCCTCTTGTCAGAAGCATAAAATGTAGGATTCTCATAAGTTGCTGCAATATGTTTCCCAAAAGCCGCATAGTACTCCCAAATGGCTGAAACTGTACGAAAACTGGACGCTACCGGTCTTTTGTCTAACACCCTTAAAATTTTCAACAGATTAACAGCATGCCCGTCTGCAGATAGATGCAAGTACCGGCTGTTCTTCGGCAAGCCATGGTGCAAAACGCAAAGTTTTTCATTGAATCTTCAAATCGATTGATACTTACCATTTCCATTAGCACATCACTTTCACAGAGTTCAAGCCAGTGACTGCAGCATTGCCAAACAAAAAAGTCCCAACTGCAAAATTTCAGCCACTCATTACAACAATTTCGTCACACTCCACAGATATTAGTCTACTTTAAAAAATACTTGCTGCGGCGGAGCGGCCGAGCGCATTGAGGCGCTATGCTGCGATGCGCGCGGCCTTACCCCGTCGGGGGTTCGAATCCCCCTCGGGTCGTCTTTAATATAAGGTAGTTCATAAGTATTTTGTAAGTTTAGGAACCGATGACCCCGCAGTTAAGTCCCTTCAGCTTTAAAAAAAAAAAAAAAAAAAAAAAAAAAAAAAAAAAAAAAAAAAAAAAAAAAAAAAGCTAAATTGTAATCTTCAAGACACTGAACCACAGCATGAAAAATTCAAAGAGAGGTTACATTTTCGATTTCAACTATGTCCAAAGATATATTTACGGGGTATTCCTTACCCAGTTTTGTAAGTAAAAACTTTTTGACGAAAGTCGTTGATTCGTCAATGATGAGTAAAAACTTACTGTCCGCTTGTGCTTGTAAATACGTGTTCTCATTTCTGCATTGATGTGGTTAATGATATTCAGGAGTGCTTTATTAGAATTTAGAAATCGCCACATATGTAACCCATTCAGATCTTTACATCGATTTCAGATTCAAATCTGTTGAGGGGTTGGTTGTATTTTACAACCTTATAGGCAGTGAGTAAGATTCTCGCTGTAGTCGCTTTCTCTTTTGATAAGGTTCAGAGAATCTTTTTCCATTGTTCCTTTTCGGAACTCTACTAAAATGTTTACAGCTGCTCCATACAGAGCACTGTTTTTGAGATACTTGATCTTTTTTCAACGCTGCTTGTTTCCGAGCACGAGCTTCACCAAAACTAGTGATATCACAACCAGTCTACTGCTTAGACATCTAGACACCACTTTTTTTCTGGCATAGAGATCAAAGTTTTCGGCAAACCTCACAACCCAGCTTTTGTTGTGTACAATAAGCCAACTACAGTATTTACAAAACCCGCTCTTTTGTTGAAAAGTCTAACAGTACGGCAACTTTTTATCATCTTCTTCGACAATCTCAGTAGAAAAAAAAAAATTACACTGGCGTCTTCTAAGGGTCACTTTATATTTCTCCTGTAATTTTATGTCTTTTTCAAATATTTAAGACAAAATTAATAATTTATAAAATAATTTAATATTTAACAGCGGCGTAACCACGGGGGAGGGGGGGCTGTCGGGCTGCAGCCCCCCCCCCCCGACCTTGCTGCAGCCTACCCTAAAGAAAGGGGATTTTTTTTATATTTCACTTTACTTTTTTATTTTTATTTATTTTTTTTTTGTTTGTTTTTGTAAGCAATCACGTCGGCGATTGGATTCAGCCCCACCAGACTACGATCCTGGATACGCCACTGATATTTAATAAAATAATACGAAATCAGACATATAAAATAATAATGTAACATAAAATATTTTTATATATTTAATTTTATACTATTTGTATTTTTATTATTTTTCGTCCGAAATATTTGCAAAAGTGGCCCATAAAAGAGGCCAGTACGATTTTTAGTTTTATTATTTCCTTAATCAAATTTCCCTTTGACCTATTGCAAGAGCTTCATTTGTAGTTTGTTAACCTAGTCTGTTATGCAAAACATTTTTATTGGAAGCTTTTTTTTCTACCAAATATTTAAATTTTTATGTTTAATTGTAAAGAGAATCGTCATTCACCCTGCTGTTTTATTGTTACAATAATCCTATTATTCAGTGTAGCGACATCCTCTTTTATTTTATCTTATTTATTCTTGAATTTAATTATACATGTTTTTTAGTTGTGTATAATATTTTGTTTACATATCATACTTTTTAGTATATATTCTCTATATTAGTCTTTATGAATTCATCGTCTTAGAATTGTTGTAATTATAATAGTTCTATTCCAATTTTTCTCTTTACCTATCGCAACAGTTTTATTTTTTCTTCGTAAAAATATTTTTCCTGCAATATATTGATCCCTAGATGATATATTAACCTCAAACCAATATTTGAAAACCCATTTAACGATTTACAATAAAAGAATATGACGTTAGAGCCGTATAAAACATTATAGAGCCATATGAAGCATTATATACTTAAACGTGTGCACCAACTTTCAGAGTAAAAAAAAATCGATATCAAATTCTCAACAAGTTTTATTTGATTTTTATTTCTCGATTTGACGCAAAATAGATGAGGTAGTGCACAGTGCCGCTGTTTAGCGGCGGCCAACAAAAATTTTGGTGCCGATTATTTGAACGCCGCAGTCTCAAAAGTGGGAACACGTTACATAGAGGCATTTTCAATTCGCTATTTTTTCATATATTTTGGAAACGGTGCGAAAGAGGAAAAAGCACAACATAGCAAAGTTATAAAGAATTTTTTCCTTTGCAAGTAAGTGTAATAAATTTTCGTCCCAGATTAACAGTTACGACGTTATTTGCAATTAAATTTCGACATTTTACAAGGCCATTCGCAAACACAATTTTAGTGTTACTGTAACATAAAGTGGACCAAAAGATGTCACGCTGGATGAAGCACGCAAAGATGATTCTGTTTTAGCTACTTCCAGTGGCAATGTCGGGCATGTTTTCAGCTTCTTCGTCTAGTTCTTGTTTTTTTTTAGAGTCTTTTGTGGAAGTAACAAGTTATTTTATCCATTTATCACAGAGATCGAAGACTACTACTTTGATTTCAGAACGTAACTGAACAGAGCTAAGCCAGCACAACAGTGAAAGGTACAGCTGTCACTAGACGCGCCTGCTGATGCTACGTCAGCTGGCAAACGGTGGGAGCGCCCGAAACCATAAGTACTGTAGAGATCCGTCTCACTGGATTCCTTACTGCCAAGGTAAGGAAACAATAGTTGAATACGCCAGCAGTTGCGTGTAAGCTGCATATTACATGTGATGTTATGAAAGATTCTTCAGCGTTCATCATTGATGCAATCTCTTGATGGTTATTCATCGATGCTAGTCAATTCAAAAGATCTTCTGTCGTCGTGCAGCGAAAATAAGTAATGTTGATAAAGATGTCTTGGCGGAGCTGGTAGTTGTACAAAACTTAACTTTTTGCCAAATTTGTAGCTTTCCCTTCAAAAGGTACAGAACGAGGGAGATAGTCTTTATATGTTTCAGTACTTTCTGAAAAATGTTTCATGACTTTATCTCTTCAGTTCTGCGACAGTAGCTTCTGTAGGTGTCCGATTCTCTGCAGGAGAGTTGTAGGGAGAATGTTAATGATATTTCATTTCACAAATTATCGAGGGAAGTTATGAACAATGACAGACTGTAGTACTCTTCTAGAGACTGCCTGAAAATGGCCTGCCAACTGGTCTTTCTGTGCCAGTCCCATCGGCTAGGCTCTCAGCCTTATTGAAAATTACTTTAAATAGATCTGTTTCATTTTCGCGTTGCTTTTGGTGGCTTTTTGTGGTTATGTTGACAAACTTCATTTCTAAAATATATAAATGTCGATGTCCTAAAGAAAGCACGCGTTTTTTTAGCGCTCTTTCCCTCTCGTTTTGGGGCCTCCAAACCTCGCTAGCTATTTTTCCCGTTCCTCTCGTCCTGGAGAGGGACGGGGGGGGGGGGGGGGGAGGGCTTCAAATATAAAAAATACCTATTTTATAGTAATAGATATATTTGCAAGTGGACGGGGGCCTCATTTTGTTCTGCCGCCGCCCCGGGCCTCCGACAGCCTTAGTCCGCCACTGCCTTAACCATCCAAGCATCCCGGGCGAGTTGGCCAGTAGGTGCCCTTTCTTGTATAAATGCTTTGCAACAGGGTATTTGACTGTTCTACAAAAATCGTTTTAAAGGGTTAAATACATCACCTTATTGATAAATCTGAAGCACTGAATTTAAATTTGTTATGCGGCTGGGAATCGAACCCAGACCTCCATGCTTATTAGGCAGACGTCTTACCGCTTTTTTTCCCCATCTGGTAGATCTATGGTTCGCGGTCGTTCGTTCAATTTGTTCGTGGTTGTTCGTTGAGTGGTTGGCTCAGCTTTTTTATTACAGAGGGCGTTTAGCCCCCAGACCGGGCGCGCTGAGCCATGGCGCCCGGCGCCAATGGACCATCGCATCACTAGCGATTAATGCCCCTCGGAATAGTCTAAGCACGATTTGCTTCACGTCACAAATTTTTAATTCAGCCTCTGTGCTCCATAGAACTTTGCCACTACTGGAAATGCTCTCCATGCAGCGGAATAGCACCTCGGCAATGGACATATTGAAATATTCCTGTTTAACGTGATATAAATATCAATGTAAATACAAATATACCTGAGACGGATTTTCGTCTCGAATATATCTAAGGCTGTCCCGTGCCTCTTGTCCTGGAGATTTTAATTCAATGCACTACAAATTTTATTGCAATGCTTCAGATTGATCATTAATGTCTTTGACATATTCGAGACGAAAATCCGTCTCAGGGATTGTATATTTGTATTTACATCACCTAATGTTCATAAATTGTTATTTTTTCTCGTGCAATTTGTTTTTTTTTTAGTTTTATTTTATTTTTTAACGGAAATGGAATCCAATTAACTTTGAAGCCCGCTAAGATGGTCCATTTGAGTCTTGTGTTGCCTGTGAAGTCACTGTGCAGCATGCTGCTGCTGCTGTCGTGACATTCATTATAGGAAGTGATCAATTATTTGGGCAGCCACATTTTGGATTTTTTTTCTTTTTTTGCAGATTACGATAGGATGGGTAAATGTTACAGCGTTCTTTTACTTCTGTGGCGATAATTTTGATGTTGCATTAGTTCACTGTTAACTCTCGTGCTCTGCAACTGCAAACGTTTAAAGTTTTATTATGTACAGATTAGTGAGCTGATGTTTACATTTGATCACCATATGACATGCCAACGATTTATATTGAAAGTCGTTGTGTAATGTAGTTGGTTGATGTACAAATTTGAAGCTGGTTTGCAGTTTCAATATTTACACCAGTAATGCACTACTTCAGTACCCATTTATCTGATGAGCGCACCTGGAGTGCTGCGCTTTTCAAGCTACCGTAGCCGAGAAGGGCAGTCAGATGCGTCCCGCGTCTCCCTGCTGTATAACACCGCAACGCGCACCTTTTCGGCCAGTGTAACAGTCAGATCTGCGATGGCGACGATGTCAAAAAATATTCAATTTTTTTGTAAATCTATGGGACTTAATAACTGAAGTTGTAAGTCCCTAGGCATACAAACTACTTAAACTAACCTAAGGACACACACACACACACAGACACACACACACACACACACACACACACACACACACACACACAGACACACACACATGCCCGAGAGAGGACTCGAACCTCCGACGTGGAGCAACCGCGCGCTCCGGAGCAAGGCGCCTTAGAGCGCAAGGCCATTTCCGCGCGGCAACGAGTGTTTATTTACGATTCCTGTATATTACCGAGTCCGCTCGAATTGTCCGGAAATTGTTTGAACCGAAGTTTCCTGGTACTCGAATTCCGTATCGTGATCACAAATTAATGAGTAAATTTCCTGCAACGGGCAGTCTTTGTAACAAGAAGTGTAAACGATGACGTACAGTCCTCACAGAATCTATCTCGATGACATCGCTTACCACCAGCAAAATTCCCCTAAAAAGTCTCTTATATTCCGTTCATCGAAACGAGAGACGGACTGTATACACAGCGAAGTGCGTGACCAGGGGTGGATAAAACAGGGATGCTCGCTCAATGTCGCTACCTGTGTACCAATCTATGTGGTTCCATGTTGTAATGGAATAGGGACTGAGCCTGTTGGTCCAGTTTTAATTCCAAATTATCAACTTATCGACCAACAGCCGTAAAATTTATGTTGTTTTATTTAACGACTCGTTTCAGTATTACATTAATTCTTCTTTATATTTTGTGTGACATACGTACAGTATGGTGTTATGGATACAATACTGATTTGCAACTTAATTTGAATAGGGCCTGAAGATGGTATTAATGCAATACTGAAATGGTTCGTTAAATTAAAAAAAAATGTTTGTTAAGCTTATGGGACTCAACTACGGGGTTATCAGTCCCTAAACTTACAAACTACTTCTCAACTAGCTTATCCTAAGGACGGCACAAATATCCATGCCCGAGGGGGTATTCGAACCCCCGACCGTAGTGGCCATGCAGACCGCGACTGAAGCGCTCAGTCCCCTTCGGCCACCACAGCCGGATATTAGACTCTACAGATATTCAAAATACATTTTTTTAAATAATCAATAGAATCTCTGAAAATTTCCCAAAACTGCATTTTTTTTCCACCCTTGGAAACTTCAAAGAGTGTGTGGTCTTGTAATCAATTACCATACGATAAACTGGGGAACGACCAACACACGTAGAAGCAGCTGTTCTTATAAAAAATATCTGTCATTTATTGTTCTGGACACAACGCCTCCGCTTTATACACATCTTTGATCGCTTCTTGCGTGGATTCAAAATGTAGGATGACATAATGAGTTCGTACTTGCGCGATAAAGACAAAAAGAGATGGAATATGAAAGCTTCATACTTACGCTGCTCTTCAGCAACTGGTCCTTTAAGATGAAATTTCTAGCCGATCTTTTATATCACCCCTCAACACACACAAACGCTATACAACTGAAACGGATGCGGCGACATTGAGCGAGCGCGCCGTTTTGTCCACCCCTGGTCACTCTCCTCGCTGTGTTTACAGTCCGTCTCTCGGTGTATGGAGTATAGGCAGCTTTCAGGGCAAACACAAATTTCTTGCACCTTTGTACTATGAGCTACTAAGTTACTTGGGCTAAGACCCTTCAAAGTAACAGTAGTACAATAATTTAAACTTTGTGATCCCGCGCACAGGGCTAGATTTTGTAAATCGGTTTTGAAACAAGTTCATGACGGTGAAACGTATCCTTACCTTATTTTGTTTTCAGACGATATCCGTATAAAACTGTTGATTGGTGCCAAAGTTTGTTACATAAAGTACCCTCCGCCATGCATCGAAGGAATTATTATGCAGACAGTGTCATTTCTCTTGTTTTGAAAGAAAGTGTGCAAAATGTTTACACAATACGATAAGATACGAATATAATCCGAAGGGGCGATGCCCATAAAAATTATTAATTTCAATTATTCCGCTGTCCCTCTGGGTTATCCATATTTCCTTCTTCTTCCCTGAAGCACACCTGTTTTAAAAGGAACAAAACAACAAGAATTATTCAAATTGGTCAAGCCATTTGTGAGATTCAGTGAGCCTAACGCACAACAATTGATTTTTATACATGGAGATAATATGTATAATGAAAAAAAATTTAATTGTGAACCATATTTTTTATTGAATTTAATATAACTGTTAGCTATGAACCTACATTTTCTGTCAATCGACTGAACACAAAACATTTCTTGAAAAAAATTATATATAAACGACTAAAACTTTACTTTCTAGCCTTTTTCTTAGCACACTCTACCAAAATCTACGTTTTCTGAAACTCCATTTCCAATGGACAGTTAGTCCAAACTGGTCATGTGAGACACTGTAGACCGCCAGTACATTTTGGTCAATTTCCGATTGAGAAAACTGCGTTCGCCACTTGCACCAGTCACTGGTATTGTTAACAGAATGCCGCGGTGGACTAGCCGTGCGCGCTGAGGCACCCTGCTGCGGTGCGCGCGGCCGTTCCACGTCGGAGGTTCGAGTCCTCCCTCGGGCATGGGTGTTTTTGTCGTCGTCCTCAGACTACGTTAATTGAAGTAGTCTGTAAGTTTAGGGACCGATAAACCATTGCAGTTAGGTGCCATAACTTTAAAAACATTTGAACATTATTTTAACAGAATATGCAAGGTCATCCACATATTGGGATATAGCTATTGAAGCCTATGCTTTATCATAAACTTTAAGGCTTCAATAGGATTTGCCTTATTGTCTGACAGATTATGTTGCAGGCCTAAAATTTTGTCGAACAACAAATAGCCATCTAGATCTGATTTCCTGTTCACAGTTAACATTTCTTATAAATTAGAGCCACGTTGTATTGGTTCTTATTTATTTTAATTTTTTTAACGTTAAACAAGAATCTACAGGCCGCAGAAAAGTCTTTCTTTAATAGATATGAACACCGTGTCCAAAATTGCACTGAAAAACTCTACTATAGATTTAATTTTTGAGTCAGTTATTTTATCATTAACAGCCTCTTGACCCGGACTGCGTTTAATACGTTTGAGTCATATTTGTGGTTTAAATAATTTTCCATTTTTGCGGATTTTTAAATTGTAAATAAAAAAATTTATTTCATTCATTGCTGTTTCCTAATATGCATTACTTATTGTATTCACTCAGTAACTAATAATCAAAACTGTAGTTACGTTTATCTGATCCTAAATAAACGAAGCGGCAAATGAAACGGTCGTTGATTTCATCGTGCAGTTTCGTTATCATTAATAAAAGTTAATTTGATTACAATTAGGCGCAAGAAAAGGGCCCAAAAAGCAGGAGAAAATAACGGAAAGCCGTTATCTGCCGTGTAAGTCTTTATTTAATCCGCGACATTAATTTAGGTTCGTAATAACATCTACTTTCAGCCGCAGTACTATAAGTTGCTATAGTTCGGCGTTTAATCTCCTTCAGTACGGCGTCGAGCACAAGGCTTGAATATATACGGATCAAAGGAGCCGTTCCCCTCTTTCCCTTGAGTATACTTCCAGTTCTGTGGCGTGCCACAGTGGGCGGGCAGGTTGTCTCAGCATACACACTGGGAGCTGTGCGCGCCTGCTGCCTGCCCTATTAGACTGTCGGCTCTTTATACAGAGGCTGAGGCAGCGGGGGCAGGGGATTTCTTTCTAGTGTCGCGTTGACACAGTGGAAACAGCTGACGCAACTACAGCAGATCTTCCTTGTGTGGCATCCCTCCCAGCTGAACGCCTGCCGCATCCAGGCCTTTATACCCAGCTGTGCCGCCCCCCCCCCCCTGGGTACAACCAAGCTGCGTCTCTAGTCGGGAGTGAGCACCTGAAAGAAGTTGTGGCCCCTGCTTTCTCGTCTTGTGCTCTGGGCGAGTCCATTCCCTTGTTTGGGAGGGGCGGCCGCCTCAGTTGCGTGTTTCCTACTGGTCGCGGGGCGCAGTTGATAGCCTATTTGGGATGGGTCGAAAATCGCGTTATCTGTTAAGAGTCACCGTGATTTAGAAGTAGCATTTTTAACAGTCGCAACTTTACGGAATCTGACTGCGATTTCAGTCGCAGTTTAGAAGCGCAGTAGCAACTAAAAGTAGCAAGTCGCAATTAAGAGTAGCAAGAAGCATTTTGCACTCTGCCATCTGTTGGTCGAAGTTTATACTAATATCTTTGCATTGGGCAGGCTATAAAGCCTACCTGCGATTTCAGTGACAAATCGCGTTTAAGAGTCGCAAGTAGCAACTAAGTGACGCAGTATAAACTTTGCCGGTTGCCATCTGTTGGCCGAAATTGGTACTTATAGCTTCCTGCCGTCTGCCTCGTGTATGTGTGGATCTTTGTGTATGTGTGTTGGTCGAACGCCGTCGGCTCAAACCAGTGAGCTCGAACGTCCTCACTGGTCCGAACTGCGATTTCAGTGAAAAGTCGCGATTAAGAGTCGCACGTAGCAACTGAGAATAGCATTTAATATTCCTCCTTGTGCTACTTGTTGGCTAACTGTCGTACTTTCACTCGTGTGTTCTTTAGGGATGTTGTCGAATTAATAAGCAAGAAGATAGTTTTCTTTGTGAAAATGTTTACACTTAGTGGCACTATTTTACCTGGCGGCAGCATTTACATTTTGTGAAGCAAAGCCTGGCATGTATGTTTTTAGGTTATAGTTGGTAAAGACAACAAATGTGAATGCCAAATAAATATTGTATTACGAACTTGATCCCTGTTTAAAATCATTTTTCGTCATAGAACCTACAACTATTATGCGAATTCAGAATACGTATCTTACATTGCAAATCTGGTTTCGACGAATATTTCTGCATGCATTATACATCGTACATAAAATAGAAATTCCAAGGGTGTTGGTATCAAGTGGTCAAGTAAGTAATTTTACGAAATGTTTAATAGTAGGCCAACTTAATCTTCTGTGTGGACTCTGTTAAGTACTGCGATATAGGAGTACACTTGTATCTTCGAGGATTCTATAAAAATATTATACTTGGAAATAAACAAGTTTTTCGCGTAATGGAAAGTTTTATTTTATCAGATTTGTTTTAGGTTTAGGAATGTTGTTTCCCGTCTTTTTCATTTTTGTACATTCCGTCCTGTGACGACATGAGTAAAACCAGATGGGTGGTATCGGATCCTTCAGTATTATAAAACTTGTGTTTACTGCAGTGGTGGCATAGTGTGCTTATGTTGGCAACGACCCATGAATGATCCTAGAAATCTAAATCACATAGAATGATGGAAATAATATTTTATCATAAAAAATAATTAATGTTATTCTTAATCTGTGGTTGCAAGGTTTATTGTGTGTAACCCTGTACAGTCAGTAAATTAAAGATTCTTATAAAATGAAGATTTAGTTGCCAACATTAGCACACTAGGTCGCACGTCCATTAGTAAAATATTACGCAAGCTCTTATCTATAGTTATTTGGCAGAATATGTAATGATACCGAAAGGTTTTACAGAGAAAAAAGAATTTTCAGAAGTTACACACGGTTTATTTCACATTTACTTAAAATCTCTTTCAAATTGGTAAGTGACTTATATCACACAATGTTTTAAAAACTCTGTTCATACATTCTACAAGTAAGGACATAGCACTTACGTTGCACTGAGACAGTTGCTGTATGACTAATCTGCCCAATCGTTCTGTTAAGTTAGATTATAGGCCTACTTGTCAATTTCTGTTACACATGACTTGCGAATAACCTCACTTTTAACTGTACATTACACACCAAACACTGAAATAGCTTTTAGAAGACTAATTGACATTTGTCGATGTGTAAATAATCCGAAAATTATACGCGAATGGAGCATCAATATTCTTTATATATGTAGGACGAGGAATCTGTTATGGATGATATATATAGCATTTGCCACACACACGGAAGTAGCAGAAATCGCAGAAGTAGCAATATCAGTAGCAGAAATCACAGAAGTAGCATTCAGCCACCGAAATCGCAGTTTGAGTGCGGGGGGATACATGTCGAGGATTTGTACACAGCGATTGTAAACAGTGACGAAACGCAACTAAGAATCACAGATATCTAAAAGTAGCAGTCACAGAAATCACTGATATCGGAAAATGACAGTTTAGCCCATCCCCACAGCCTATTTTTAGTCGAAGCCAACGGTTCAGCAGGCATCGTGCAGCTGAGCCGGCCGCCCCTCCCAAACAGAGGAATGGACTGACCCTGCGCACAACTCGAGAATGCGTTTCTGCGCACAGGCAACGACTTCTTTCGCAAGCAATGTGCGCTGGGTAATGCCTCTTTCTTTCCAAATTGTAAGCTGTAGGGACGGATTTCCGATCCCTTTGCAAAACGTAGGCACTTTTCTCAGGGACATGCAGAATCAAAGTACCTTTCTCGTCTTATTCCATACATTAAAAGTTAAAAAATTCATTGTGCAATAATGCTAATGAAGGGAAAATATTACTAGCCAATACGTAAGTAGCTCTTTTTGTCTTTCTTTTTTCCCCCTAGAAATCAGTCCGTAGGGACTTTCATAATGAACGGGCAACACTGCGGGATACGATTGTAGACAACGTATGATGCCATGAGTTCAATTAATACATTTTGCATATTTTTGCCTCAATAATGGCCAGCCAAATCACCGTTCACTACCAGTCTGACAGGCACTTCCATGGAGGGGTCAAACTTTACCAATGTGTATCAATCTTTGAAGGACATTGTTCTATCGTAAACTTTCTTTCTAAATTAGCTTTTGTTCTTCCTTGCCGATATTTAATCCAGCGTTAATCTGGTATCAGCTTCCGCCTATTGAGTAAATCTTCTTTTGTGGATGGCACAATATTCATGCATTATCAAACCTTCACTTTAAATGTTTCCAATTTATGAAACCGTCAGTGATAGTCAAATTAGCAATTGACAAGTCAAAACAGTCGTTTGATACTGAATAATCTAGCGACCGTCATCTGATAGTTTCTTCGATTGATAATTTCCTGGCATAATGAGTAGAAGAGAAATGACGCCTATTTCTATCTTTTGCAACGTTATGAAGACATACTTGTTAGTGTCCACATGGTATAATGCGATCTATGTCTCTCGCGTTAAGTAGTTTTAGCCACGTACCTACATCAGGAACACTGTATTCGTATATTCCATGAACGTTGATACTTTCATCAACCAAAAGAAGTCATATGTCGATTTTGACTTAGAGAAATATCAGAGGGTTGATGCAAGGATTTACTGGGACAGTCACATTGACCACCTTGAATAGATGACTGTATTTTTGTGTATATTTGTTCACAGTCTGAAGAAATATTTGCTGATACATGGACTTCTGGTTCAATATCTGAAGTACTTGCCCTAGAACTTCCTTGAAGGTATTTATAAATATTCCTGTGTTTTTCAGTTTCTTCAAGAACTTTACGTTTTTCAGCTTTCCCGATATGACCCAGAGAGCTTTTCTTAATCATTTCCCCTCACTTCTGGCATGATTTAATAATCTGGCAAATTATTGTCTGAACACTGCTCTATTAGATCTATAACATGTAAAGAAAATCACCTATCAGGGTCTACGCAATTGCTGTGAATGAGTAATTAAGACACAAATAATCGACATAAATAATGATTTAATTAATAATAATGTAAAGCCAATTCACAGTACGTTCTTCCTTTCATTTGGACTAAGAGCCAGTTTCTGAGGCACACGAAAGATGGTGTGGCCGCTGGGCGGTTCTTTGTTGCAGTTCTTGGAACGAATTAAGAGGCGCTGTGGTAGTCTCGACTCCCTTCTGGCCGCCTGTGACGTCAGACGAAGCTCGAGTGATACATGGCTGGATGCAGGCAATAAGAAGATTGCATTCAGCGCGTTTTCTTTACTGCTACTCTGAATTCAGCGAGCATTCGTGAGACTAGGTATGGCTATTGAATAACACGGAATAAAATTTAATTTCGCAGAATGGGTCATTGTAAATTGAAATACTGATGTTATAGTATGGCGGCCAACCGTCCCGGATTCTGCGGGGCAGTCCCGCATTTGGACTCGTTCTCCTGCATTGCGATGATTATTAGAAAAGGCCCCGCAAAATGGCGAAAGCGTCCCGCATTCCAGTAATTTTAAAATTGTAGGTCTAAAAGTACAAGCCGAAATTATTTATGTACGGCACGCTATGTCTTATTGCTTGCAAGTCAACTTCACAACGTATCATCTACGAATAAATGACAGTATTATTCATTAAATACAAAAGAAAAAATACACATCATCTGACAATTTCAAAATGACAAATTCACTAGCAGTACAAGTTGTTTTTGTTTTAAGGTGGTACTGCATTTGGTGATATTATAAGTTATTTAAAAATTCTGTTTTTGAACATATTTTCTGTGCCTTCTTAACTACGTTTGAATATGTTTAATGGAATATTTTTCGGTGCTCAAGGTTTCAAACATGATGTAATGTTATCAGTCTGTATAAACGTATTTAAAATTAGGCCTATCATCTTACTTCCTTCGGGAATAAAAAGGTGGCGAAAATCTGAAAATGCAACGACGTAAGAGAGAGAGTATTGCTTGTAGTAAGGCACTATTAAACTCTGCATCGAAATAACGTCTATAACAGAGTAGTTCAAATGGTTTTAAAATGTAGTTTTTATCGAATTTAATTCGAGGCTATCGCAAAACATTATTCTTTGGGCAAAAACGAAAGGAAGAAAGAATAAGCAGACCGCGGTGGCCAAGGAGACTGCGGCGCTCCAGTCACGGTCTGCACGGCCACTACGGTCGGGGGCTCGAATCCCCCCTCGGGCATGGATATTTGTGCCGTCCTTAGTATAAGGTAGTTGATAAGCAGTTTGTAAGTTTAGGGACTGATGACCCCGTAGTTAAGTCCCATAAGGGGAAAAAAAAAAAAAAAAAAAAAAAAGAGAGAGAGAGAGAGA
Organism: Locusta migratoria; assembly: GCA_026315105.1. Classification (NCBI taxonomy): domain Eukaryota; kingdom Metazoa; phylum Arthropoda; class Insecta; order Orthoptera; family Acrididae; genus Locusta; species Locusta migratoria. The sequence continues at coordinate 396,837,994 of CM048755.1, forward strand.
GAGAGAGAGAGAGAGAGAGAGAGAGAGAGAGAGAGAGAGAGTAAGTAAAAATTGTCAGACTCTAAAATTCAAAATAGGGGCATGAGAAAATATTTACGAACTGTAAATAAAGATATAACATTGAGAATAAAGTGTCACTTATGTCAGATATGTTACTTTAAAAGTAAAATTTCTTTCCTAATTTCAGTATAACTGGCACAATTAGTCACTTGATCTTAGTCCTACTTCACATCCTCGAAATGTCCCGCATTGGGTTTTGAAAAAGTTGGCCACTTGATGTTATAGGTGCGGTGTAGACTTGCGTTGGCTTAAGCTACGCCCAGGTCGACAGCCCGGGTCGCCCCCCACCCCGGCGCTGCCTGTAACGATCCAGATAAACCAAGAGCTATTTACAAAACGTCACCACAGTGACAACGCTCACAATGAATTTTGAGGACATTTTAGCTTGGAGTAGGTGAAAATGCGGGTGTAGCACGCTTATCTCCTTTATCATCCTTTTCTGCAGAACTAGAGGGAAACATGGAAAGGCGTCTAAAAATGTAAAATCGACTTATGGCTTCAGAATGAAACTTTCACTCTGCAGCGGAGTGTGCGCTGATATGAATCTTCCTGCCAGATTAAAATTGTCTGCCGGAACCGGGACTCGAACCTGGGACCTTTGCCTATCGCGGGCAAGCGCTCTACCACTGACCTATCCAGACACGACTCACGGTGCTGCCCCCACAACTTCATTTCTGCCAGAACCTCGCCTCCTACTTTCCAAACTTCACAGAAGTTCTCCTGCGAAACTTGCAAGACTAGCACTCCTGGAAGAAAGGACATGGTGGAGACATGGCTTAGCCACAGCCTAAGGGATGTTTCCAGAATGAAACTTTCACTCTGCAGCGGAGTGTGCGCTGATATGAAACTTCCTGCCAGATTAAAATTGTGTGCCGGAACCGGGACTCGAACCTGGAACCTTTACCATTCGCGGGCAAGCGTTCTACCATTGAGCTATCCCGACACGACTCACGGTGCTGCCCCACAACTTCATTTCTGCCAGAACCTCGCCTCCTACTTTCCAAACTTCACAAGAAGTTCTCCTGCGAAACTTACAAGACTAGCACTCCTGGAAGAAAGGACATGGTGGAGACATGGCTTAGCCACAGCCTAAGGGATGTTTCCAGAATGAAACTTTCACTCTGCAGCGGAGTGTGCGCTGATATGAAACTTCCTGCCAGATTAAAATTGTGTGCCGGAACCGGGACTCGAACCTGGAACCTTTGCCATTCGCGGGCAAGCGCTCTACCATTGAGCTATCCCGACACGATTGACGGTGCCGCCCCACAACTTCTTGTCTCACACACTTTTTTTTAGTATACTTCGTTTTTCTATAGGCATATGGGCTCAATTTCTTCTTTGAAGAGATGCATTCTTCCTGCTGATTCACGGAGAAATGTTACCACAGCTGAAATAACTCCCACATCATAGTGCGGGCAGTGCTGGCGGCTAAGTTAACTCCGTGGTTTGTACAATGAGTGTTAAACGCTAAATTTTGAATACCGCATGTGTTCGCCAGTAAACATTTTATCATTCGTATTAGCTCCTCAAGCGTATTGCTTTACCCCAGAACAACGAAATGTCTAGGCTCAGGAGTTACAATTCTTGCAGTATTCTACGAGCTATACTTTCACCAGTAAGATGTAAAATGTGGCCAGACTTGATGAAATCATCTTTGATTTTATTCGGAACCTCATCGTAATCGCGAGTAAAAACGGGTAGCTGATAACCAACAGAAAAAAAATATTGATTTCTCTTAATTTTGGCTACTACTTTATTACTAATAGCCCACAGCTCTCAATTAATTCATTTCGAGTTATTTTGATTATGTAGGCAGCATTTTTAGCACATATTTTCACGTGGTCGGGTAATATCTCCATAATCTATTCGCAATTCCAAAAAAGCTCTGAGTTGCCTTCTCCAGTTCGAAATTTCTGATCCTAAATGACAGTCAGCCCTTTGTCCTCATCAACCAGTAGCCTTTGCGATCTTATGGTGAACACATACCTATTTTATTATAATAAATTAAGATGCGGGGAGAAATGTATCACCCATTTTAAAATTCCGCCATGGACTTAACTCCGAACATTCTATTGTTTTTATTATTATGACCATGACCTAAGGAAACATATCTCACAACTCACAGCACTTGAAAATGGACTAAGGCCGAAACTAGGTAGTGACAATAAACAAAACTTTCTGTCAAATGTCGGTCAGCTCTTTAAAAAAAAATGCTCTATTTGTGACGGCACGCACCGGTATGCCGTACCGGTACATAAAAAAAAAAGAAAAAAAAATGACAGCCACAGATTTTGAGATGTGGAATGATGTCAAAAATACCTACTGGAAGGTCATCGCACCGAAATATCCACTTCTACAAATCAAGCGGGTAGATGTTTCTGACCATTATTTTCTATGAATATGCTTTTCTGGCATCTTATTTGAGCGAAATTTTCCCGTATCCTCCCCCCTCCCCCAATTACTACCAGGAAGTTGTGCAAGGCTACCATATTACCTTGGTAGTATTTGGCGTTTTCGTGGTGTGTGACAATTTTATCATATATAATTTGACGGTTTGTGCCATTAGCTTTCCCAGACTCACATCATTTGTTCCCGCCTCACGCCGTCCAAAAATATAGTACATCTTGCATAATGCGCCACCGGTAGTTTTACTGTATACAAGCAACGCCTATCTTTTCAAGGAACATAATTGGAAATAACGGCTTTTATTGACTTCGGGAACAAGTGGAATTTTCAAGTCGGTATTAGGCTGCTAAGTATTTTTCAACCACTAGCACTTTCCTTCATCTGGAAGAGCTTGTTTTCGATCTATGTTGATTAGTTTACCTTCAATTTTAATAATAAAAGAAAATTGATTAATTGCACTGGCGTGCTCAGCAAAATGTTACACACCAATTTTTTAATCGTTGTAGAACGAATGCTGCAAACATACGAGGCGCGTCCAGAAAGTAAGTTCCGTTTGGTAATAAAATGAAATTGTACAAAGATACAGAAGAAAATTTTTTTGCACAAAATTCTACAACTCTTAAACTACTTTTGCACATAACTGCCGAAATTTTGTAGGCACTTCTCATAGCATACCACAAGTTTTTGCATGCATCCTTCACAGAAGGTTGCCGCCTGTGTATTCAACCATGTGGTAACAGCTCTTTATCATCGTTGAAGTGTTGACCACCAAGGACAGATTTTAGTTGTAAGAAGAGATGAAAGTCGCTAGGAGAGAGGTCCGATTTGTATGGAGGATGATCAAACAGGTCCCATTGTAATTTCCGGAAGAATTGGTTGGTCACATTCGGTATGTGAGGTCAGGCATTATCGTGAAAAAAAATAAATCTTTTGACAGTAATCCTCTTCTTACACCTAAAATCTGTTCTTGGTGGACAACACTTCAACGATGATGCAGAGCTTAAAGAACATGTTACCACATGGTTAAATTCACAGGCGGCAACATTCTATGAAAAAGGCACACAAAACCTTGTGCCATGCTATGACAATTGCCTACAAAATTTCGGAAGCTATGTAGAAAAGTAGTTTAACAGTTGTAGATTTTTGTACAATCAATATTTTTTCTGTATCTGTACCCGTTCGTTTTATATAACCAAACGGAACTTACATTCTGGATGCGCCTCGTATTATAAAAAGTTAGTGGACGCAAACACACATCGAAAAACAGCTATAATTGAGAATTATTATTAATTTCGTTTACTTGCAACAAATGGCTACACTTCTGTCGGCGTCTAGGATAGTTATATCGCTTTGAAATGTTCAAATGTTTGTAAACCTAAGGGACCAAACTGCTCAGGTATTCGGTGCCTAGACGTAAGAAACTGCTTAATGTAAAGTAACCAGTTTACGCTAAAGACAAATTACACACTCATGCCCGAGGAAGGACTCGAACCTTCGAAGGGGAGCGTCGCGCAATCCGTAACACAGTAATTCCCGCGCGGCTGTATCGCTTTCACAGTACAATTAAGTAACATAAGGGGGTGCTTGTGGATACAGACAGTGCTTGATTTGGCTGGGATACCATACTGGCACACAATTTTACATTTATTCTGGTATCGTAATTATCAAATTAGATTTGCGGCGCAGCCGGCCGCGGTGGCCGCGGGGACTGAGGCGCTCCAGTCACGGTCTGCACGGCCATTACGGTCGGGGGTTCGAATCCCCCCTCGGGCATGGATATTTGTGCTGACCTTAGTATAATGTAGTTCATAAGTAGTTTGTAAGTTTAGGGACTGATGACCCCGTAGTTTAAGTCCCATAAGCTTAACAAACATTTGAACATTTTTTGCGGCGCAGGAATGCCCGTCAAGTTCGTGTTGCTATGGATTGCTCAGGCGCTCCCGTCTGAGGTTCGAGACCTTCTTCGTGACTGGGGGAGGGGGGTGTTGTCCTTAGCGTGAATTAGTTCAAATAGTTTGCAAATCTCTGTAATAATAATTTAAAAAGCTGAGCCAAATATTCAACGAACAACCATGAACGAATTGAACCAACGACCGCAAAACATAGATCTACCTGAAGACAGAAAAAAAAGAAAAATTACAGATCGCGTGGTCTCCCGCGTCGAGGGTTCGAATCCCCCCTCAGGCATGGATGTGTGTGTTGTCCTTAGGTTAGTTTACCTTAGTTTAATTAGGTCTAGGGACTGGTGACCACAAGTAGGTTGTTCCCATAAGAAGTACAAACATTTGAACTTTTTTTCTGTAATATATTGTCAGTCTCAGTACTTAATGACTACACTTTTCCACTTTTCGCTATTTCCTTTAGAATATGTATTTTGCGAGATAAGATTCTTGATTCTTGGAAGTTACTGCAGGTGTGGTATCAAGGATAAACCTGTCCCCTTGCTCCAATTCTTGATGGCTCTTTAATATCAACGAGAAAGATTCTCAAGTTACAATTCTGTATTGTGAATAGTAAGTCCGCTATGACTGCCATAAGCTTTTATTTAAAAAAATCGCAATGACGTGTTTTACGGCCCACTTTAGAGTTGTAGTTTTATCAGTTTTTGCAGACATTTTGAACCAAAATAATAATCTAAATAATAAAAAATTATGGTGATAAGATTACGACTCTACTATTGTGATAATATCTAGACACACAACACGTAGTATTCTTTCTTACCGTATATTAACAAACAGTCAAAATTATATGATGTCTGAGTTTAGCTTTGACAACCATACTTTAACCTCTTTTAACTATCATTTTAACATCTCTCCCACATTTTCATTACATTTTTCCGTTAAAATATTATCACCTTGGTAGTTCTAAGTTCATTTTCTTTGCTTGTACTGGTTACTAATGACTACAGGCTGGAACGAACGTAGCGTACATTTGGTTTTCGGACGAGTGGCTATAGCCTGCCATCGATAGTTCGAGAATCACGGATTACTCTCGCAGCTGTTCGCCATAGCGTAATAGGCGAGGAACTAGTTTGTGATGTACGAACATGTTACACGGTGGTTCGGAACTTGCTAGGGTGCGGTTGCTCAGCGCGCATGGTAGCTCGACGCCCTCTGTAACGAGAGATCTGAGTTATCCGAAACGATCAAAATAGGACAAAACAATATGTTCAAATGTTTGTATAGCTTATGGGACTTAACTACGGGGTTATCAGTCCCTAAACTTACAAACTACTTATGAACTAACTAAGACTAAGGACGGCACAAATATCCATGCTCGAGGGGGGATTGGAACCCCCGACCGTAATGGCCGTGCAGACCGTGACTGGAGCGCCTCAGTCCCCTCGGCCACCCCGGCCGGCTGGACAAAACAAACCAACGTTCACAATGTACCCCTTCAAACCGACGAACCAATCAAAAGAGAGAAAACGAAAGACGGTTCAACTAACACCACCTGAAGAGAAGGCCTGTGTACTGCCGTGCCACGTCACATCACACAGAGTAGGTCGCGATCGCGTAGCTCACTGGCTGGCCGCTGTGAGGCGGTGGGCTGTGCCTCATCAGACAGCCAGTAAGCTACGCGATCGCGACCTACTCTGCGTGACGTGACGTGGCACGGCAGTGCACAGGCCTTCTCTTCAGACGGTGTTGGTTCAACGCCATCTGTAATAAAAAACAGTAAAATTCCCAACGAAAAACCCAGAACAAATATAAACAAACGACAAGAAAGCATCGATTTCACTGAAGGGGAAAAACTGTATATTTAACTAACACTGTCAATTTTTTTGTCTTAATTCCTAATAGGTTTTCGCAAGCTCTTGTTAACTGAACGCAACTGTATTCTGACAGATTCTGATCTGTTCAAAGGTAACAGCACTTTCTCTGAAAAGCGCATTTGTTCTGTTTCGAGAACATGCCATGAAATATATAGCGACGAATAGTAAACATAGACTTCTTTAACACATGTAAATAAACTGGGGACATACTGTTACAGTGACTGTTGTAAATGACGTATTGATAGTACCAACTTTGGATATATATTGAGGTATGTGGAATGCATTATTACCACACTTATTCCGTTTGTGATTTTAGCTGTAAAAGAAAACGTAATCAGGGTTTGAAATAGAATATTTGCTCTTTATTTTAGCGCAGAACAGTGTAATATGAACGAAGTCATATCTGAACTACAGGAAAGGTAATACCATCTTAGTTAAAAGCGTCAAAAGCAACCATGTCAAAGACAAACATTTTCGTAGATACATTGATTCTATTTTATGACTTTGAATATATTCCACAAATAGTGAATAAAAGCTTAGAAAAAAAGGTAATTTGTTGCAATGTATACACTTCCCTTCTGTTGGCGGGTTCAGAAGCACTACCCATTACGCTGCGGCTAAGAATTAGAAGTGGAGCTCTTTAATCAAGTACTATTGGTAACAGTTGTTAACTGATGTTAATATGGCATTTTAGACACTACATTATCATTTATCGTACGAAGAACGACGTGTTTTTCTTAATTGTTCAGTGCGCCATTGCTTTGAAATGACAACGAGTAAGTTGCAATAAGAAAATCATCAAATACGCAACGCAAGATGGCGTATGCCAGACAGAGTTCTGGGCGAGGAATGTCACGTGACATCTCCGAACGGCTGGTTTTCGTTAATTCAATGGAGGGTGTCAAATCTCCGTTATTTTTGCAAATTTCACTCAAACGATACGAGATATGAAAAAAAAAAAAAACATAAGAGAGCGAAGGGGTAGAGAATTTTCTCCTCTACAAATTCGGTTATTCAATTTTCGCGTCAGATGAACGGTTTATTTGCAATTAAAATTACATTACAAACGGCTTTTTTGCCATTACTAACGTATTTCTTGTCCGAAATATTTGAAAAAGCGAGGTTCTGGTCTCTGGTAGCCAACAATTATGTCTGTAAAATTTGGTGCCGATCGGTTGGACGGTTCGACCTAAAAAGTGAGAACATCTTACAGCCAGACAGACATCGTCAAATCGCCGTTATTTTTGCAAATATCTCTGAAACGATACGAGATATGAAAAAACATAAGAGAGCAAAGAAGGAAAGAGAACTGACCCACACAATTACAGGCCAATATCGTTGACATCAGTTTCATGTAGAATTTTGGAGCATATTCTGAGTTCGAATATAGTAAATTTCCTTGAAACGGAAAAGCTTCTTTCTATGAATCAGCACGGGTTTAGGAAACATCGTTCATGTGAAACTCAGCTTGCCCTTTTCTCACATGACATCTTGCGAGCCATGGATGAAGGGCAAAAAGCCGCGGTGGAGTAGCCGAGCGGTCTAAAGCGCCTCGCGCGGTTGCTCGCCGTGGAGGTTCGAGTCGTCCCTGGGGCATGGGTGTGTGTGTTATCCTTAGATTAGTTTACCTTAGTTTAAGTAGTTTTTAAGGTACGGAGTGATGTCGATGCAGTTTGGCCCGATAGATTTACAAACATTAGATGCAGGGGGCCACACTGCAGACTCCTAACGAAGAACGGGCTTATGGAATAGGTTCACAGATTTGTGACTGGCTGAAAGACTTCCTAAGTAATAGAACGCAGTACGTTGTTCTCGACGGCGAGTGTTCATCAGAGACGAATGTATCGTCAGGCGTGCGCTAGGGGAGTGTGATAGGGCCGAGGGCCGCTGTTATTTACTATCTATATAAATGATCTGATGGACAGAGTAACTTGTAATTTGCGGCTGTATGCTGATGATGCTGTGGTGTAAGGGAGGGTGTCGTCTTTAAATGACTGTAATAGCATACAGGATGACTTAGACTGTGGTGTCGCACAAGTCTAAAGTGCGCGCCACCTACTTTCACTGCGTGCCGCCATGCACGCACGGCGCGGCGTTCTTACGTCAGCCACGAGCGCCCTCTGCTACAACTCCGCTCGTAGCCACCACTGAACGACATCGTTCACTTGGGACTGAGATAGGAACCAGTTAACACTTCGGAATCAGATAGGCACCAGTGAAGACTTGGCTATCGGATAGGCACTAGGCAGGCCTCTAGCTCAACTATGTATCAGCATTCTGCAGTACTGAGCTATGTAAAAGTTAAGTATTACTAAGTCTCTATGAAATATATATCACGTTCTAATTTACTCTAGTGTTTCCAGTTTCTGCTGTCCCACTGGCTGCTCATCTCCTGTCTGTACAAGCGTGCATCCTTTATTCCTGTGTCAGTCTTTCTATTCGGCCACCGACACCTACGACGGAAACGAGACACAAAAGCGGCGACGAGGCTGGGACACAAAAGTGGCGACAAGGATGGGATAGAAGAACCTTGGACCAGCCCGCTTGCAGCAGCCAGACAGCAGCAGTCGGAGCACGCAGAAATTGCTCCCACCCACCCACCCTTATTATAAGATTTTGGGGGAACATTCAGCTACGTGTTTTGTGGACTTTTTTTTGTTGCAGTGCGTCCTTCCTTACCTTGCATTTGTGTTTTGTTATAAGTTACTTGTACACGCGGCGCCTAATCGGTCAGCATGGCCACTACCCCGAACCCAAACTTGTTGGAAATTATTCAGTTACAGACGGCACAAATCACGCAACTACTTCAAGCTGTGTCCCAGTTAACAGCGCAAGCAGCTAACCACCAACAGCCGTCGCTTCAGCAGCCCACACCTGCCGCTACACCGCTCCCTACATTTCGCCAGTACGACGAAGGTGAGGAAAAATGGAACGACTACTTCGTGCAGTTTCAAGAACTCGTAGCGGCTCATCAACGTAAAAATTTTTTCCTCTCTGTGGTAGGCATCACGACCTTCGTGTTACTGCAGAAACTTTTTCCCCACGCATCTCCTCGTGATCTAGAATTTGATGCAATAGTAGATGCCTTGAATGCTCATTATGCGAGAAAAGTTCTCGTAGCTGCGGCACGGTACCGATTTTTCAGACTTAAAAATTACCTGAGCAGTCACACCAGGAATGGATCACGGAGTTGAAGGGATTAACCCGCAAATGTAAATTTACTTGCTCTTGTGGACTTTCTTATAGTGACGTTATGTTGAGGGATGCGATTACGCAGAACATTCAGGACTCCAGAATTAGGGCAGCAATTCTAAAACAGTCTGACCCCTCATTAGACAGTGTACTGCAGCTTATTGAAGCGCATGATACCTTTGACTTAGCAGATGTAGAAATGCAAAGCCACAGTGTTAATTCAGTGCACCGTAACGGACGCTTTCGTAGTCGCAGTTCTCAGTATAGCACTAGTGATTCTTTTAATTCTACCGGCCGTGCTGCACAGACAGTGAACAGTAGTCAGTGTAAAAGTGCGACACAAAGGTCGCACCGTCGTGTTAGAAACAGTAACTTGAATAACGGGCGCCAACGTTCATTTCAGAAAAATGTTCGTAAATCTTGCCCCCAGTGTGTATCTCGCCATAAGCGTGCGCATTGCCCTAGTCGCAACGCAACCTGTTATCAATGTGGCAAATCAGGACATGTTCAGTCAATGTGTATGCAGAATGTAACTTCAAAGAACGGTAATGTTAGGAACAGTGCTTCGCAAAGTGCGAGAGCAGTGCTTTCTTTGACTCTCAATTGCAAGACAATTTTTCTGCTCCTACAGCAAAACGTAGTGAGCCACGCCGCAAGCGCCGACGAGTGCGTAAAACTGTGCAACGGAAACGGGTTCGGGACAAGCAAAATGACTATGTACAGTGCAATCCTGTAGTGAACGTAGTGCCTTCTGCAACTTCTCCTTGTAATAGTGCCCAGTACTGTGTAGCTAGTGACAGTAGACTTGATGTAGCTACTCAAAAGTTTAGTGCAGCAGTTAGTGAATCTGCAGCAGCCTCGCATTGCGCGGCCGCCAATCCGGCGGTAGTGCCATCTAGGGACAGTGATATTAATCTGTGTGCCGATTCTGCGCCGCTTCCTACCATACGCAGCTCGCGCATGCGCAAGCGCAGCAAACACACTGTAGCAGACGTTGGCCACATTCGCGCACCTGTCGAGCGCCACAAGCAAAAACTTTTTGTGACTCTTTGCATAGAAAATAAGACTGTGAAATTTCAGCTTGATACTGGTCCCGCTGTCACATTAATAAATATACTTATGAACTCCTGGGCTCGCCAAAATTGTCGCCGCCTCAACAAGTGCTAACAGCATATACAGGTCAAAATATTCCCTTGCTAGGAACGTGTAGCCTGCCCGCCTCTTTTCAAGGTGTAACCAAAACAGTTGCTTTTGTAGTACTTCCGGCCAAATCTTCACAAAACATTTTTGGACTAGATGCATTCGACTTGTTTGGATTATCAATTAACGTTGGCAAGATAGTGGGCTGATTTCTCCTGTTTCTGCGAGTCAGTAAGCCTCGCATTTAGTAATTATACCCAAGCCGTCAGGAAAACTTCGTCTCTGTGCGGACTTCAAATCAACAGTGAACAGTCAAACAATTGTAGACACATATCCTCTGCCCAGACGTGACGAACTGATGGACAAATTAGGACAGTCTCGCTTCTTTTCTAAGATTGATTTAGCAGAGGCATACTTACAGATTCCGCTTGATGACGAGTCAATAAAGTTATTCGTCATTAATACTCACATGGGTCTTTTTCAATTTCAACGCCTACCCTTTGGCAGTTCTTCCGCTCCTGCTATTTTTCAGCGTTTTTTGGAACAGCTGACAGTTTCGGTACCTTGTTGCTCGAACTATTTAGATGACATTGTGGTATCCGGACGTACAGTTGAAGAACATTTAGCAAACCTGGAGTGCCTTTTCAAAGTTTTGACTGCAGCAGGTCTACGTTGTAATAAAGCAAAGTGTTCGTTTTTTCAAACTGAAATAGAGTACCTAGGCCATGTGATTAATGCCCAAGGAATTCATCCCTTACAGTCACATCTTCGAGCAATCAAAGACTTGCCTCCTCCTAAGAATGTGCATGAATTGCAAGCAGTGATGGGAAAGCTTAACTATTATTTCAGGTTTATTCCCAATGCCTCTCAGATTGCAGCTCCACTGCATCACTTACGTAGGAAGAATGTTCCTTTTGTATGGTCTAAAGATTGTCAGGTTGCCTTTGACAAACTAAAGTCTGCACTACTCAGTGATGCATGTTTGATTCCCTTTGACCCACAGAAGCCTGTAGTGTTAGCAGTTGACGCCTCGTCGTACGGTCTGGGTGCCGTTCTGTCGCATCGTATTGGATGTCACGATCGTCCTATTGCCTTTGCATCCAAGCTACTGACGCCGACGCAACAGAATTACAGTCAGATAGAAAAGGAGGCCTTAGCAATCATTTACGGCGTCACAAAGTTTCATCATTATCTCTATGGCAGAAAATTCTATTTGTTGACAGACCACAAGCCTCTCACGTCGTTGTTCTCACCCACAAAGCCAATTCCGCCACGTACGGCACAAAAGCTTCAGAGATGGTCCTTGATATTGTCTAATTATCAGTATGAGATTTTGTACCGACCTACCACTAAACATGCCAACGCGGACACACTTTCCCGACTTCCGGTTGGCCATGATGTGTCATTTGATTCTTCGGAAATGGCATGTTGCCAGATAGACTCCAGAGAAGCTTCCGCTGTCGCAGATTTCCCTTTGACCTCTCGTCGGGTTACACAGGAAACAGCTGCGGATGCGGACCTAACTGTGGTAGCAAGTTTTGTTCGCTTTGGTTGGCCTGCCAGAGCCAAAGACATTGATCGGCCTATGGTTCGACGTTATTTTGCACAACGTCATGCATTATCTTTAAGTCAGGGTGTTCTCTTGTTACATACGGACAACGACCAAACAAGGGTGATTGTTCCTCGTTTCCTGCAACGAGAAGTGTTACGCCTCCTGCATCAAGGACATTGGGGTATTGTTAGGAAAAAGCAACTGGCCAGACGTCATTGTACCTGGGTTGGTATGGACGCTCAGATAGAGCGCATGACGTCACAGTGTACAGTTTGTGCGGAGCATCAGGCGGCTCCTCCGCAACGTTTCTCAGACTGGCCACGCCCCAAGGGACCATGGCAACGTTTACACATTGACTTTGCCGGACCTTTCTGGAATACGCGCTGGTTAATTGTTGTAGACGCTTTCAGCAAGTTTCCTTTTGTGATTGCCATGAACTCAACGACAGCGTCTAGTACAATCAGTGCCTTAACATCAGTGTTTTTCATCGAAGGTTTGCCTGAAACTATCGTCAGTGACAATGGACCTCAGTTTGTTAGTGTGGAATTTCAACAGTTTTGTCGTGTGAATGGCATTCAGCATATAACTACCGCACCTTTTCACCCTCAGTCCAATGGTGAAGCGGAACGTTTCGTTCGAACATTCAAGTCTCACATGGAAAAGATGAAAGGTCAGCACTCCAGGCAGCAAATTTTCCTGTCTACGTATCGGTGCGTGCCACGTGACGGCCCGTCTCCTGCCGAGCTACTACACGGCCGCCGTCACCGCACTCTCCTTCACCTGCTGCAGCCTCCCACGCACCGAGTCGGTTCGTATGGCGCTCGCGTTTTCATGTTTCTACGCCGGTGCTGTACAGGGTGTTTGCTGGAAACCAGACAAGATGGACGCCCGGTACCATTCAGCGCGTGCTCGGTCGCAATGTGTATGTTGTACTTTCTTCCACAGGGTCGGAGCTGCGGCGCCACGCAAACCAATTGCGCCTGCACAGGCCGCGCGATCCTGTCTCCGGTTTCTTGATTCCAGACACAGTTCACCGCCAGGGAGCACAGCCACATCGCTCGCCAACGGGTCCAGCGTTCCCAGACTAGGAGGTCGTACCCATGGAGGTGGACGCGCCTCCTATGCAGTCTGCCTCTCCGCCTTCGTCGCCGCTGCAGATGACAGCGTCACCGAGGACTCCGGCACCGTGCGCCCCCCCCCCCCCCAGCTTGGGCCACGCACCTCAGAAGATGACCTGCTCCCTCTGGGCGGAGGCGTGCGCCCTTCCCCAGGTTTTGGTGGGTTTCCCGGGGGATCGCAAGGTGTATACCGGGGCGCGGACGGCGTCTCGATCCCAGCCTCAGCTACGACGCCCGTCCCACCAGTAACGCCCCCGCCCAGGCCTTCCTCCCAGTACCGTCGCCGGGGCCCTCAGCCCTACGCCACGACGACACGGCGGTTTGGGGGGGGGGGAGGGGTGTGGTGTGGCACAAGTCCAAAGTGCGCGCCACCTACTTTCGCCGCGCGCCGCCATGCACGCACGGCGCGGCGTTCTTACGACGTCAGCCACGAGCGCCCTCTGCTACAACTCCGCTCGTGGCCACTACTGAACGACATCGTTCACTTGGGACTGAGATAGGAACCAGTTAACACTTCGGAATCAGATAGGCACCAGTGAAGACTTGGCTGTCGGATAGGCACTAGGCAGGCCTCTAGCTCAACTGTTGTTGTGGTCTTCAGTCCAGAGACTAGTTTGATGCAGCTCTCTGCAATACCCTATCCTGAGCAAGCCTCTTCATCTCCACATAAGAACGGCAACCTACATCTGTCTGAATCTGCTTTCTGTATCCATCTCTTGGTCTTCCTCTGCTGTTTTTACCCCACACACTTCCCTCCAACGCTAAATTCACAATTCCTTGATGTCTAAGAATGTGTCCTACCAATCTATCCCTTCTTTTAGTCAAGGTATGCCAGAAATTTCTTTTCTCCCCAATTCTGTTCCGTACCTCCTCATTAGTTACGCGATCCACCCACCTAATCTTCAGCATTCTTCTGTAGCACCATATTTCAAAAGCCTCTATCCTCTTCCTGTCCGCACTGTTTATCGTCCATGTCTCACTCCCACACAAGGCAACACTCCATACAAATGCCTTCAGAAAGGACTTCCTTAGGCTTAAATCAATATTCGATGTTAACAAATTTCTCTTTTTCAAAAACGCTTTTCTACCCATTGCCATTCTGCATTTTATATCCTCTGTACTGCGACCATCATTTGTTATTTTACTGCCCAAGTAACAAAACTCCTCTACCTCCTTTATTGTTTCGTTACCTAATCTAATTCCTTCAGCATCACCTGATTTTCTTACACTGCACTCCATTACCCTAGTTTTACTCTTGTTAATGTTCATCTTATATGCACCTTTCAGCACACTGTCCATTCCGTTCAATTGCTCTTCCAGGTCCTTTGCTGTATCTGACAGAATTACCATGTCGTCTGCAAAACGCAATGTTTTTAATTCTTCACCCTGAACTTTAATTCCTTCTCCAAATTTCTCCTTGCTTTCCTTTATAGCTTGCTCAATGTACAAATTGAACAACATTGGGGAAAGGCTACAACCCTGTCTTACTCCGTTTCCAACCACTGCATCCCTTTCATGCCCTTCAACTCTGACAACCGCTGTCTGGTTATTGTACAAGTTGTAAATAACCTTACGCTCCCTATATTTTACTCCTGCTTGCTTCAGAACTTGAAAGAGTTTATTCCAATCAACATTATCAAAAGCCTTCTCCAAATCTACAAAAGCTAGAAATGTAGGTTCGCCTATTCTTAATCTATCTTCTAGGATAAGCCGTAAAATGAGTATTGCCTCCCGTGTTCCTACATTTCTCCTGAACCCAAACTGATCTTCCCCGAGGTCGGCTTCTACCAGCTTTTCCATCCTTCTGTATATAATTCGTGTTAATATTTTGCAACCATGACTTATTAAACTGATGGTTCTGTAGTTTTCACAACTGTCTGCACCTGCTTTCTTTGAAATGGGGATTATAACATTTTTCTTAAAGTCTGAGGGTACTTCGCCTGTCTCATACATCCTACACACCAGGTGAAACATGCTTGTCATGGCTGGCTCTCCCCTAAGACTTCAGTAGCTCTGAGGGAATATCATCTACTCCATTTCCTTTGTAGAGCCCCTCTATATACTATTTCCACCTTTCAGCTTTTCCTTCTTTGCTGAGAACTGGTTTTCCCTCAGTGTCCTTGATATTCATAGAGCTGTTTTTCTTATCTCCAAATGTTTCTTTTATTTTCCGGTAGGCTGTATCTATATTTCCCCTATTTATACATTCTTCTACATCCTTGCATTTGCCTTCTAGCCACTCCTGCTTAGCCATTTTGCACTTCCAGTCAATCTCATTTCTTAGCCGTCTGTACTCCATTTTGCCTGTTTCATTTACTGCATTTTTATATTTTCTCCTTTCATCGATTAAATTTAGTATCTCCTGTGATATCCAAGGATTCTTTGTAGGTCTTGTCTTGCCTTCCTACCTATTTTGTCCTCTGCTGCCTTCACTATTTCATCTCTCAATAAAAGTTAAGTATTACTAAGTCTCTATGAAATATATATCACGTTCTAATTTACTCTAGTGTTTCCAGTTTCTGCTGTCCCACTGGCTGCTCACCTCCTAAATGCACAAGCGTGCATCCTTTATTCCTGTGTCGGTCTTTCTATTCGGCCACTGACACCTATGACAGAAACGAGACAGAAAAGCGGCGACGAGGCTGGGACACAAAATAGACAAATTTTCTAGTTGGTGCGAAGAATGGCAGCTAGCTCTCAATGTAGAAAAATGTAAGGTGATGCGAATGAGTAGGGAAAACAAACCCATAATGTTCGAATACAGCTTTAGTAGTGAGATTCTTGATGCTGTCGCGTCGTTCAAATATCTAGGCGTAACATTGCAGAGCGATATGAAATGGAACGAACATGTAAGGGCCGGCCGCAGTGGCCGAGGAGACTAAGGCGCTCCAGTCACGGTCTTCACGGCCACTACGGTCGGGGGTTCGAATCCCCCCTCGGGCATGGATATTTGTGCCGTCCTAGTTTGTAAGTAGTTCATAAGTAGTTTGTAAGTTTAGGGACTGATGACCCCGTAGTTAAGTCCCATAGACTTTACAAACATTTGAACATTTTTTGAACATGTAAGGACAGTTGTGAGTAAGGCTAAGGCGGACAGCTGACTTCGGTTTATTGGGAGAATTTTGGGAAGATGTACTTCATCTGTAAAGGAAAAGGCGTATAAAACACTTTTTTTTTCTCGTTCTGGGGCCTCCAAATCTCGAAAGCAATTTTTTAGACTGCCCCATGTGCCTCTCGTCCTGGAAACCTCCAGATCTCAAAAGGTACTTGTTTGTAATAATAATAGTGGACGGGGGGCCTCATTTTGTTTTGCCGCCGCCCCGGGCCTCCGACAGCCTTAGTCCGCCAGTGCTTTTAGCCACTCCCGGATGTTCACGTAATCTGATTAAAATATGAAACGCTTCTGCCTCACGTTCACGTTAAAATGATTAAAAGGCTGAAATCTGCTGCGGTAGTTATATATAAAACGTACTAATGGTGGAGGGCGGTTAAAACCTATGAGAAAAACCAATAGTTAAAAATAACTTGGGAATTACACCGTAATATGTCCGCATGAACGGAAGAGGTCGCTTTTGCATCATATTACACAGGAAGAGTTGAAACATTTACATAATTATTACAATTAAAACATGCAAATACTGACTGTGTAAATGATCAGAAATTCAGGGATTATCTACTTGGGGTCTCCACCACATTTATCTAAAATATAGAAAAAAAGGGAATTGAATGGCGTTTCCGGGCATGGGTTTCCATGCTCATTTTGTTCCTCAAGACACCTCCCACATCTTCTAGAAATTTGTTGGTGTAGTAGTGTAATTCTGAAACACACTGACGTATGGGACACACATCCATCTCAATCTTCGACGCCCATTTACTGCCGGAAATATGCTCAGGACGAAATTTTGTGACAGACATTTTTCTATTGCTAGCATGTGAGGAATCGCGCTGCGAAGCCCGAGTGCGCGAATATAGCTATACGAGGGTAAGTCAATTATTATCCACAAAGTAGTTATAAAATTTTATTGTAGTAAAATACGAAACTTACAAGAACATCATTTTTCGACATAGTCTCCTTGGTTTTTAATGCACTTCGTCCATCGCTCTACAAGCTTCCTTATGCCCTCATAAAAGAAGGTTTTCGGTTGAGCTGCGAGCCAGGAGTGCACCGCTTCCTTCACTGCTTCGTCCGAGTCAAATCGACGGCCCCCTAATGCCTGTTTGAGTGGACCAAACAAGTGATAGTCAGAAGGGGCAAGATCGGGACTATGCGGAGGATGATCCAGTACTTCGAATTTCAGTTTCTGGAGCGTTTTAGCAGTGTGGACAGCAGTATGCGGACGGGCATTGTCGTGCAACAACACAACACCTTCTGACAGCAATCCTCGGCGCTTGCTTCGAATTGCAGGCTTTAGCCTGTCAGTAAGCATCTCACTGTTTATTGTTGTGCCCCTTTCACCAAATGTTCCAGTACAAGACCTCGTGCATCCCAAAAAACGTAAGCATCAGTATTCCTGCGGACAGTTGGGTCTTGAACTTTTTCTTGCACGGCGAATTTGGATGTTTCGCTTCCATACTCTGCCGTTTACTCTCCGGCTCGTAATGATGGATTCATGTTTCGTCACCAGTAATGATTCTGTCTAAGAAGTTGTCCCCTTCTTTACCATAGCGATCCAAATATTTTTTGCAGATGTCGAGGCGCGTTTGCTTATGCAACTGTGTGAGTTGTTTTGGGACACATCTTGCACAAACTTTACGAAACCCAAGTCTGTTGTGAATAATTTCGTAGGCAGAACCATGACTAATTTGAAGACGATGAGCCACTTCACCAACAGTTAATCGTATGTCTAAGAGAATCATTTCATATGATCGCTCAATGGTTTCTTCATTTGTGGCGGTAAACGGTCGTCCGGCTCCTTCATAGAGCTTAACACTCGTGCGACCATTTCGGAATTTTTCAATCCACTCGTACACACTTCGTTGTGGCAAAACACTGCTCCCGTACTGTACTGAAAGTCATCTATGAATTTCGGCCCCTGATACACCTTCC
The DNA here is from genome assembly GCA_026315105.1 of Locusta migratoria. Classification (NCBI taxonomy): domain Eukaryota; kingdom Metazoa; phylum Arthropoda; class Insecta; order Orthoptera; family Acrididae; genus Locusta; species Locusta migratoria. The sequence goes on from CM048755.1 coordinate 396,856,284, forward strand.
GCCCACAAAAAAACGTATCACTTGTCATATATTGATTTTACTGTTGGAATTGTTGAGAGGCTGTGTGAGCCACAGAGACGCACTCCAGGCTGAGAAATAGAGACCATTGCAGATAACAGGCTAAAACAGACACGTATATCTTACGAGATGTAGGCACTAAAGAAATCTCCTAGCGAACTGCTAATGCCCCCGGCCACCGTCCCAGGGTGGAGGTTACCTTTCGGAGAAGATGGGCGTAACTTCATATAGCGCCTAGACGCTGTTGTAAGACGTTACATTAGTACTTTGTGGCCAACAGGCACGTTTTAATGTACGTAGCAAAGTTGATACCAGTCACCTGGGAACAGCAACGTCAGTGGTTCCACGAAGCTAGAGTGAGAGGGTAAAGAAGAAAAACTGCAAGTTAGCAGCTCCCCCGAGGCGTGGCCTAAGGTGGAGCCTAAGGCGTGGCCAACTGACGTAAAACATTGTTGTTTTTGCCCATACTGGGTAGCGTCGTGACGTTTTACTTTCAGCTGAACAATGTTGCTACCAAGTATGGATTTTGTTAGTGCACAAACAAGCCACCTCCCCACCCGGGGAATGGCAGAAAGGACAGGGCTGAACGTGGTTCGCTAGAGGACTCAGAGAGAGGGCAAGCCACAATTTAGATGGGTTGAACCAAGCAGCGGCCAATAGGAAATTGTTAACTGTCGGAAAGTGGGGAAAAGAGGGGCGCCCACGCCGGCCGTTAAAACCCCCGGTTTTTGGATCAAGAGGGGAGTTCTCAGTCAGACGAGTCGGGCGCCAGCCCGTGACTATCGCCGTCGGCCTCGGGGTGCTCCATGACAGTCTGTTTCTCGCGGGGAGTGCGTCTGTCTAGGGGATGCTGCTAGGGAATGTAATTACAGGCTTCTGTTGTGGCAAACGATTTCTACTTCTTGTTTCTTAAAATAACTACCCCAGTGTAGTAGACTTAGTATGGGATGCAATAAATTCAATGCAAGGTACCTAGGAGTTCCATAAAGTTTCTTAACAAGTATCCTCTCGAGTCCCTAAATCCGCATCTCTAGTAGATTCCTGTACTGTCTCTCTGCAATCACTCCTTTCCGCTCGGGATATGCAGATTGACCTTGTTGCCTCTTCCCTCTTTCCTATGTAGGACACGACACACTGATCGTTGCTCTTCTTTGGTGCAAATAGACAACGGAGCATCCATGATTAACAGCACGGCAGCGACAACGAAACTAACGTAGCAGCTTGAAAATTGCAAAGATATAACAACAAATAAACAAAGCATGCATCACCAACGTAAGACGACAGTACTACCAACATAAATAAAAATATAACTAAATTTTGGTAATAATTGACTTACCCTCGTATATACGATCACAAGCTGGGCCGGACGGTCTGCCCTGTGTCAAAACCGTTCACGAGTCGGCCCGACTATGTATCTGGCAATTAAACTGTCCAGGGTCCGACCTGTCGTGTCCTACATAGGAAAGAGGGAAGAGGTAGCAAGGTCAGTCTGCATATCCCGAGCGGAAAGGAGTGATTGCAGAGAGACAGTACAGGCATCTACTAGAGATGCAGATTTCGGGACTCGAGAGGATACTTGTTAGGAATCTTTATGGAACTCCTAGGTACCTTGCATTGAATTTATTGCATCCCATACTAAGTCTACTACACTGGGATTAGTTATTTTAAAAACAAGAAGTAGAAATCGTTTGCCACAACAGAAGCCAGTAATTACGTTCCCTAGCAGCATCCCCTAGACAGACGCACTCCCCGCGAGAAACAGACTGTCATGGAGCACCCCGAGGCCGACGGCGATAGTCACGGGCTGGCGTCCGACTCGTCTGACTGAGAACTCCCCTCTTGATCCAAAAACCGGGGGTTTTAACGGCCGGTGTGGGCGCGCCTCTTTTGCTCACTTTCCGACAGTTAACAATTTCCTATTGGCCGCTGCTTGGTTCAACCCATCTAAATTGTGGCTTGCCCTCTCTCTGAGTCCTCTAGCAAACCACGTTTCAGCCCTGTCCTTTCTGCCATTCCCCGGGTGGGGAGGTGGCTTGTTTGTGCACTAACAAAATCCATACTTGGTAGCAACATTGTTCAGCTGAAAGTAAAACGTCACGACGCTACGCAATATGAGCAACAACAACAATGTTTTACGTCAGTTTACCACACCTTAGGCTCCGCCTTAGGCCACGCCTCAGGGGAGCTGCTAACTTGCAGTTTTTCTTCTTTACCCTCTCACTCTAGCCTCGTGGAACCACTGACGTTGCTGTCCCCAAGTGACTGGTATCAACTTTGCTACGTACATTAAAACGTGCCTGTTGGCCACCAAGTACTAATGTAACGTCTTACAACAGCGTCTAGACGCTATATGAAGTTACGCCCATCTTCTCCGAAAGGTAACCTCCACCCTGGGACGGTGGTCGAGGGCATCAGCAGTTCGCTAGGAGATTTCTTTAGTGCCTACATCTCGTAAGATATACGTGTCTGTTTTAGCCTGTTATCTGCAATGGTCTCTATTTCTCAGCCTGGAGTGCGTCTCTGTGGCTCACACAGCCTCTCAACAATTCCAACAGTAAAATCAATATATGACAGACCGACACCGCGAATTCAACCCCCCATTGCCATCTGGACAGACCGGCGGCTCGATTCCAGCCAGGTACCCTGCTGTGAACGCACGCAGACCGTTTCTATTGTCCGTCTCCGCCAGCACGTCTACTGAGATGCCGTGTTTTTACCATCGTACATTGTCTGCCAGCCGCTCGCATACCCGAGTGCTAGCCGCAGGCAGAACATGGGCGCCTTGGCCACCTCCAGCCTGTCTAGACTTCCGCTCCCCACTCCATTCTGCACGCAAACGCTGGCCGAGTCACTGGCCTTAAGGCTAGTCTACACGACGACACTACGTTTCATGAAACTGCGCTTCTGGCCAATGCGCATGCGCGGCAGGCTTTCGCGCAACTCGTTGACGAAACTGAGTAGTTTCTGCTCGTTCCAACTTTGGCGAAACTGACTGCGCGTGTTTTTAGGTTAGGTTATGACCAATACAGAACAAAATACAACATAAAGGGGGGAACGGTAGAAATAATTCGGTTTTTGAACATAATATGCGTTGCGTAGGTGTTTGTGCGATTTTAACGGCGTGTTAGTGCTCTTCTGGCAATTAATTGTGAAATTAAATATTGATTTGTTGACGATTAGTGAACTGCAGACTAAAATACATCCAATTCGAAATACCTATACAAACGAAGTATGGCAACTGTGGATTTCGGAACACGATACAAGTACTGCAGAGATGAAAATCTACTTGACAAGAAACGTAATGCAATTCGTAATTTCAGTTCTGGTAACAACGCTTCACGCATAACGGTATCTTGTTTCTTTACTGAATTACTAACTCTGTTTAAAAGTAACGTTAACTGCTCTGGTGACATTTTAAGTTGATTAAAATATCTTCTAGGGTCTTCAATCATAATTTCTTTCATCAAGGTCGCTGAGCAACAGAGCTGACGTGTTTTTTTAATCCATTCACGAACCCAAACAAGTTTCTTATTCTTTTTATGTTTAGTCTTATGCAGCGACTTCACACAGACAAGCAATAGATTCGCCACAGCTACCAAAACTTTCATTTGACGGCGACTACGGCACTCAGAAAACACGAAACTGAAGTGTATGGTATTGGCGCCGTGTCTACAGACATACACGAAACTAGTTGCGCGCAATTCATTTCATGCGAGTTTCGCAACCTAGTGTCGTCGTGTAGACTAGCCTTAGTCTCAAACTAGAAGCGGTCCATGTGCAAAGCGGTTGTCCTGCTCGACAACGTGAGCGCATCCCTGTGTGTCTGGCGACTCCTGCTAATCCGCCTCAGCCGGAAAGAAACGCTCCCAGCGATACTCTCAAACCAATTTAATATTCATCTACATAGAATAAATTCAATTCACGACTCCCATCATCCTATCAAATCTTCTCAGCCTCGAAAAAATTAAATTAAAATAATAAAAACTGATGAAATGTCTTCTGCCACTTCACAGGATAAATAAATGAATAACATTAGCATAAACAGATTGAATTAAACAAGGCACCACACTTCTGCCACCTACCGTTATGCGACGCAATGGCACAATGAACGCGCACACCACAGCAAGGCGTATTTGAGAGCATGGTCACTCCTGGTAGGCGATAGACTTTACAATGTTCTGGAGTATACTTCTATAATTATCTAAAAAGAATGACTATGTTAGTCATTGTTAAAATAGAAGAGGTGGAAGATGATGGTCTGTTAAGAAATCATATAACTGTTGTTTTGAAAGCTGCGTTCTGCATGTTCGCAGCTGTATGGGATAGTGTGATTGAAGCCGGCCGCGGTGGCCGAGGGGACTGAGGCGCTCCAATCACGGCCTGCACGGCCACTACGGTCGGGGTTCCAATCCCCTCTCGGGCATGGATATTTGTGACGTCCTTAGTATTAGCTAGTTCATAAGTATTTTGTAAGTTTAGGGACTGATGCCCCCCTAGTTAAGTCCCATAAGCTATTCAAACATTTGAACATTTTTGAAGTATGATTGAATAGAATGTGGATAAACCCAGGAATAAATTATGGGTATGACGAAAATTTCTCAAAGTCTAATCGAAAATAACAAACAGAATTATATGTCTGAAATGCTCAATATGATAAAAGAACTCAATTGCAATGAATATGATGAAGAAGACCCTCTAGAATGGATGGGTGTAGACAATGCAGAATAGCGAAATTGTGAACTCATAAAGCTGACGCAGCTGGCATCTCGTGATATCTGGCTCGCATTCCAAGAGAAAGTACGTAATTTTACTACCATTTCAGGCTTGCATATGAAGAAAAATGACATAATTTTAGTAATACATTTACAATGTCCTGTTACACATTAGCACATTATCATAGCCCACACTGACACACAATCACAACCCACTTATATACAATATGATATAAAAGGGCCATATTATTCTACATAATCACGCACACAAATACACGATATTTTTTCTCTCTATCTATCTGAATCGCAATCTCTTTTTATCAGTAGTTCAGTCAGTGCCTCCAACACCGTCTTCCTCTTTTATCAAATAGTGTGGGTACGGTAGGATTCCGATACCGTCATCACAAATTCAAATGACGCTTGTGTCATCATGTGGCGATAACCCGACTTTAAACTACAATAGAGTGTACACCTCGTGTCCTATCCATCGAATGCTAGCCTTCTGAACCGTGTTCACATTTTGCGGTGGGAAGCGTTATTGGTCCCCTACTCTTCCTCGTGTTTATAAACGATTTAGGAGATAATCTGAATAGCTCCCTTAGACTGTTCGCGGATGATGCTGTCGTTTATCGGTTAGTGAAGTCAACAGAGGATCAAAAGCAACTGCAATGCGATTTAGACAAAATTTCTACTTGGTGCGAGAATTGGCAATTGACACTAAATAAAGAAAAGTGTGAAGTAATACACATGACCACTAAAAGAAATCCGCTGAACTTCAATTACGCGATAAATCAGTCAAACCTTAAGGTCGTAAATTCTACCAAATACCTAGGAGTTACAATTACGAACAACTTTGACTGGAGAGAACACATAGAAAATATTGTGGGGAAGGCGAACCAAAGGTTACGTTTCATTGGCAGAACGCTTAGACGATGCACCAGCTCCACCAAAGAGACTGCCTACATCACACTTGTGCGTCCTCTCTTGAAGTACTGTTGCCCCTTGTGGGACCCTCACTGGTGGGACTGACGGAAGATATTGAGAAGGTTCAGAGAAGGGCAGCTCGTTTTGTTTTATCACGTTACGGGGGGGAAAGCGTCACGGAAATGTTGCACGAATTGGGGTGGAAATCATTAAAAGAAAGACGTTATTCATTGCGGCGTGATCTGTTTGCGAAGTTTCAATCACCGACTTTTAGTTCTGAATGTGAAAATATTTTGCTAGCACCCACCTACTTAGGGAGACATGACCATCCCAATAAAATAAGAGAAATCAGATCGAAAACGGAACGATTTAGGTGTTCTTTCTTCCCGCGCGCTATTAGAGAATGGAACGGTAGAGAAAAGTTATGAAGGTGGTTAATGAACCCTCTGCCAGGCACTTAAATGTGATTTGCAGAGTATCTATGTAGATGTAGATGTCACCGTGCACACCTCTGTCTGTTACAGGCACTGCACCAAATCTTCGATCGTCAGCACAAAAAAAAAAAAAAAAAAAAAAAAAAAAAAAAAAAAAAGTTCAAATATTTATATAGCTTATGGGACTTAACTACGGGGCCATCAGTCCCTAAACTTACAAACTACTTATATACTATCTAATCCTAAGGACCCCCGACCGTAGTGGCCGTGCAGACCGTGACTGGAGCGCCTGAGTCCCCTCGGCCACCGCGGCCGGCGTCAGCACACAAGATGCCAATCTCCTAACACCCTTTGCCCGCCTTTGAGTGCTTCTGTCAATTGTACAATATGCATACATCTTCCGCCCTGAGGCCTGCAAATTCCACAATCGGTGAACCATTTCGCCGGCCGCGGTGGCCGCGGGGACTGAGGCGCTCCAGTCACGGTCTGCACGGCCACTACGGTCGGGGGTTCGAATCCCCCCTCGGGCATGGATATTTGTGCCGTCCTTAGTCTTGGTTAGTTCATAAGTAGTTTGTAAGTTTAGGGACTGATGACCCCGTAGTTAAGTCCCATAGACTGTACAAACATTTGAACATTTGAACCATTTCACACTGTATCTCACAAGCATATTCTAATAAAATTGTGTGCTTATGGAATATCACCACAGTTGTGCGATTGGATTCGTGATTTCCTATCAGAAAGCACACAGTACATTGTTATTAATGGAATGTCATCGAGTAAAACAGACGTAATACCTGGCGTTGCTGAAGATGGGTAGATCACGTTAACTAACGAAGAGGTACTGAACAGAATTGGAAAGAAAAAGAAGTTTTGGCATACCTTGACTAAAAGAAGGGCTCGATTGGTAGGACACATTCTTAAACATTAAGGAATCGTAAATTTAGCCTTGGAGGGAAGTGTGTGGGGAAAAATCGCCGCGGTGGATTAGCCGTGGGTACTGCGGCGTCCTGCTGCGCTGCGCGCGGCCGTTCGCCCTCGGGGGTTCGAGTCCTCCCTCGGGCATGGGTGTTTGTGTTGTCCTCAGGTTAGTTTACCTTAGTTTAAGTAGTTTGGAAAGTTACGGACTAATAACCACGCAGTTGAGTTGATAGGTTTACAAATACATTTTTTTGAGAAAATCGCAGAGGGAGACCAGAGACGAATGTAGTAAGCAGTAAGCAGATGTGGGTTGCCGTTCTTATGAGGAGATGAAGAGGCTTGCTCAGTATGGAGTAGGGTGAAGAGCTGCATCAAACCGGTCTCCGGACTGAATACCACAACAACAAAAACTGTTCCTTACTTTTGTAAACAATTTAGGCCGGCCGCGATGGCCGAGGAGACTGAGGCGCTCCAGTCACGGTCTGCACGGCCACTGCAGTCGGGGGTTCGAATCCCCCCTCGGGCATGGATATTTGTGCCGTCCTAGTTCGTAAGTAGTTCATAAGTAGTTTGTAAGTTTAGGGACTGATGACCCCGTAGTTAAGTCCCATAGACTTTACAAACATTTGAACATTTTTTTGAACAATTTAGGAAAAAATAATCAAATGTTTGTAAATCTAAGGGACTAAACTGTTGCGGTTGTCAGTCCCTAGGCTTACAAACTACTTAAAGTAACTTACTCTAAGGACAACATACATACACCAATGCCCGAGGGAGGACTCGAACCTCCCACAGCGAGCAACCGCTCGCTTCGCAGCAAGGCGCCTTAGAGTGCTCGGCTATTCCACCCCAGTTAATGAATTATGAGGCAATGTGATCAGCTCTCTTAAGACTGTTCGCAGATGATGCTGTCATTTATCAGTGTGAAGTCACACAAATATCAAAATAAACTGCAAAATGATGTAGATATCTGCATGATGCAAAAGTGGCAATTGACCCTTAATAAAGGTAACAAGTCATCCATATGACCACTGAAAGAAATCTGTTAAACTTCATTTACACGATAAGTCAGTCAAATCTACAGGCCGTAAATTCAACTAAATACCTAGCAAACAGAATTACGAACAACTTTAATTAGAAAGAATACATCGAAAATATTATAGGGAAGGCGAATCAAAGGCTAAGTTTCATTGCCACTTGGAAGATGTAACGGTTCTACTACAGAAACAGCCTACACTACACTACACTTCCCTGGTTGCGCATTGCAGGATGCACACCAGGTGGGAGTGACGGACTAGACAGAGAAAGTTCAGATGTACAGCACTTTATCTTTATCCCACGGATGATAAGAAAATTATACAACCCATCCCAGTGCTGCATAAATAAAATGGGTTGGAAGCGTTGTCAGGATGGAAGGCGGAGCGGAGAAGGCTTGAGGGCGCCCTAGGAAAGGGTGGCTGAATGGCAAATAAAAGATAGCACTGAAGTTAATATTTGGTATATTCTGAAATACGGGATACATATCGGGACTCGCCCTGGGGTCGGATGCAATGAATGAATGCCAGTCTAAACGGATTAGAAAACGGAAAAGGTAATGGTTACGGTAATAGTTATGGTTCACACAGTTGGTGACTGATACCGAACAGCCGCTAGGCGGGAGCTGTTTGCCCCGCACCGAGGCTGGGCCTCTCGAGTGCGTCTGTTCTTTGCGAGAACTAAAACTGAAAAGAGCGAAGGAAGTGATTCTCGCACCTCCGAGTCCTGCAGCAGTGGCACACGTGATCAAACGTGGGTGTCTGCTATTGGCTCCACGGTAGCATGTGAACGTCAGTAGTTCCAGCACGGACGCCACAAGGGTGGCGTGATTTTAGAATCAGCATTCAATACTGGTTCTAGCCGGCTCTGTCCTGAAAGGTGGACAGGCTTGATCACGTTGTCAAGGCGTATGTTACAGTGGAAGAACACTTGTAAAACTTAGGCAAAGTACTGAAATAAAATGTTTTAATTATTTCCCTAACCTGTTTTAGACTGGCTGGTCATCCTGTACACAGAGGTCAGCTCGTTTTGTATTATCGCGATATAGGGGAGAGAGTGTCGCGGAAATGATGCACGAGTTGGTGTGGAAATTGTTGTGGCGTAAAGTCAGCGCCATACGGCAGACGTAAGAGAAAGATCGTGGAGAAGGCAGCGATCGACCTAAAGCCAATCCCCAGCATGCGCCACGCGTCCTGGTCGGAGTAACCGAAGATGCGCGCCCTCTACAAGCGGCTTTATCTAGGCCGACATACGTCTGGACGGCCCGTCAGTTACTAGTCAGAACTCGGCTACGAACTTAGTATTAACTAGGTCACAGCACACCTAGCATCATACGGACGACGCTGCGAGAAGAGAGAAGAAACAAACTTTATCTATAGTTGAGTATCATTGTATTTTCAATCAATAAAACTTGTAATACTAATCTCTATAGAAATGTTTTAGCTGATCATCCATTCCTCCACTAGTACCTTTCCTGACAACAAGACCGGGGCGAGTACTCACCTAATGGCAGAAAGAATGAAACAACAAAAGTCGACGAGGTCACAACAGAAATTATTAAAAGAAAGGCGTTATTCGTTGCGACGAGGTTTATTTGAAAAATTACTTTCAATAATTTTCTCTTCCGAATGCGAAGACATGATCATTTCGATAAAATAGGAGAAAGCAGATCAAAAACGGAAAGATTTAGGTATTCCCTTTTCCCACCTACTACAAGAGAATAGAACGTTAGAGAAATGTCATAAAAGCGGTTCTATGAACCCTCTGCCGTGCACTTCAGTGGGAGTTGCAGAGTATTTACGTAGATGCAGATTTGCCCATCATAAGACGGATAACCTTCTCGTTCTCAACAAAAATGTCGTAAGGATTATCGGCCCTATTTTTGTGTCCCAACTTCGTCGCCGCTTTTGTGTCCCATCCTCGTCGTAGGTGTCGGTGGCCGAGTGGAATGAGACCGACACAGTAACAAAGACAGCACGCCGGTGCAGGTACGGAGGGGAGCAGCCAGAAACTACAAACACTAGAGTAAATTAGAAAGAGATATATATTGCACAGAATGTAACAATACTTAACTTTTACATAGTACTGCAGAATGTTAATACATAGTTGTTAGAGGCCTGCCTAGTGCCTGTACAAAAGCAAAGTCTTCACTGGTGCCTATCTGATTACGAAGGTCCTAACTGGTTGCTAACTCAGTTCCAAGTGACCGGTGTCTTTCCGTGGTGGCCACGAGCGGGGTTGCAGCAGAGGGCGCTCGTGGCTGTCGTCGTGAGAACGCCGCGCCGTGCGTGCATGGCGGCGCGCAGCGAAAGTAGGTGGCGCGCACTTTGTACTTGTGCGACACCACACCCCTCCCCCCCAAACCGCCGCGCCGTCGTGGCGTAGGGCTGAGGGCCACGGCGACGGCACTGGGAGGAGGGCCTGGGCGGGGGCGTTACTGGTGGGACGGGCGTCGTAGCTGAGGCTGGGATCGAGACGCCGTCCGCGCCCCGGCATCCGCCTTGCGATCCTCCAGGGAACCCACCGAAACCTGTGGAAGGGCGCACCCCCCGCCCAGAGGGAGCAGGTCATCTTCTTCGGGGGTGCGTGGCCCAGGCGGCGGCGGCACGCACGGTCCCGTAGTCCCTCTCGGTGACGCTGTCATCTGCGGCGGCGACAGCGGCGGCGTCGCGTCGATCTCCATCGGGACGATCTCATAGTCCGGGGACGCTGGACCCGTTGACGAACGATGTGGTTGTGCTCCCTGGCGGTGAACTGGGTCTGGAATCAAGCAACCGGAGACAGGATCGCGCGGCCTATGCAGACGCAATTGGTTTGCGTGGCGCCGCAGCTCCGACCCTGTGGAAGAACGTACAACATACATATTGCGACCGAGCACGCGCTGAATGGTACCGGGCGTCCATCTTGTCTGGTTTCCAGCAAACACCCTGTACAGCACCGGCGTGGAAACCTGAAAACGCGTAGCGCCATACGAACCGACTCGGTGCGTGGGAGGCTGCAGCAGGTGAAGGAGAGTGCGGTGACGGCGGCCGTGTAGCAGCTCGGCAGGAGACGGGCCGTCACGTGGAATGCACCGATACGTAGACAGGAAAATTTGAAGAGCTTACTGCCTGGAGTGCTGACCTTTCATCTTTTCCATGTGAGACTTGAATGTTCGAACGAAACGTTCTGCTTCACCATTGGACTGAGGGTGAAAAGGTGCGGTGGTTATATGCTGAATGCCATTCACACGACAAAACTATTGAAATTCCGCTCTAACAAACTGAGGTCCATTGTCACTGACGATAGTTTCAGGCAAGCCTTCGATGCAAAACACTGATGTTAAGGCACTGATTGTACTAGAAGCTGTCGTTGAGTTCATGGCAATCACAAAAGGAAACTTGCTGAAAGCGTCTACAACAATTAACCAGCGCGTATTCCAGAAAGGTCCGGCAAAGTCAATATGTAAACGTTGCCATGGTCCCTTGGAGCGTGGCCAGTCTGAGAAACGTTGCGGAGGAGCCGCCTGATGCTCCGCACAAACAGTACACTGTGACGTCATGTTCTCTATCTGAGCGTCCATACCAACCCAGGTACAATGACGTCTGGCCAATTGCTTTGTCCTAACAATACCCCAATGTCCTTGATGCAGGAGGCGTAACACTTCTCGTTGTAGGGAACAGGGAACTATCACTCTTGTTTGGTCGTTGTCCGTATGTAACAACAGAACACCCTGACTTAAAGATAATGCATGACGTTGTGCAAAATAACGTCGAACCAGAGGCCGATCAATGTCTTTGGCTCTGGCAGGCCACCCAGAGCGATCAAAACGTGCTACCACACTTAGGTCTGCATCCGCAGCTGTTTCCTGTGCAACCCGACGAGAGTTTAAAGGAAAGTCTGCGACAGCGGAAGCATCTCTGGAGTCTATCTGACAACATGCCATTTCTGAAGAATCAAATGATACATCCTGGCCAACCGGAAGTCGGGAAAGTGTGTCCGCGTTGGCATGTTTAGTGGTAGGTCCGTACAAAATCTCATACTGATAATTAGACAATATCAAGGACCATCTCTGAAGCTTTTGTGCCGTACGTGGCGGAATTGGCTTTGTGGGTGAGAACAACGACGTGAGAGGCTTGTGGTCTGTCAACAAATAGAATTTTCTGCCATAGAGATAATGATGAAACTTTGTGACGCCGTAAATGATTGCTAAGGCCTCCTTTTCTATCTGACTGTAATTCTGTTGCGTCGGCGTCAGTAGCTTGGATGCAAAGGCAATAGGACGATCGTGACATCCAATACGATGCGACAGAACGGCACCCAGACCGTACGACGAGGCGTCAACTGCTAACACTACAGGCTTCTGTGGGTCAAAGGGAATCAAACATGCATCACTGAGTAGTGCAGACTTTAGTTTGTCAAAGGCAACCTGACAATCTTTAGACCATACAAAAGGAACATTCTTCCTACGTAAGTGATGCAGTGGAGCTGCAATCTGAGAGGCATTGGGAATAAACCTGAAATAATAGTTAAGCTTTCCCATCACTGCTTGCAATTCATGCACATTCTTAGGAGGAGGCAAGTCTTTGATTGCTCGAAGATGTGACTGTAAGGGATGAATTCCTTGGGCATTAATCACATGGCCTAGGTACTCTATTTCAGTTTGAAAAAACGAACACTTTGCTTTATTACAACGTAGACCTGCTGCAGTCAAAACTTTGAAAAGGCACTCCAGGTTTGCTAAATGTTCTTCAACTGTACGTCCGGATACCACAATGTCATCTAAATAGTTCGAGCAACAAGGTACCGAAACTGTCAGCTGTTCCAAAAAACGCTGAAAAATAGCAGGAGCGGAAGAACTGCCAAAGGGTAGGCGTTGAAATTGAAAAAGGCCCATGTGAGTATTAATGACGAAAAACTTTTTTTGACTCGTCATCAAGTGGAATCTGTAAGTATGCCTCTGCTAAATCAATCTTGGAAAAGAAGCGAGACTGTCCTAATTTATCCATCAGTTCCTCAGGTCTGGGCAGGGGATAAGTGTCGACAATTGTTTGACTGTTCACTGTTGATTTGAAGTCCGCACAGAGACGAAGTTTTCCTGACGGCTTGGGTATAATTACTGTAGGCGAGGCCCACTGACTCGCAGAAACAGGAGAAATCACCCCACTATCTTGCCAACGTTTAAGTTCTTCGGCAACTGTATCACGCAAGGCGATAGGCACTGGTCTAGCTTTACGAAATTTTGGAACTGCAGATTCTTTTAAAGTTACATGTGCCACGAAGTCTTTTGCACAACCTAGTTCCGGCGAAAACAAGTCACTATATTTGTCACACAATGCATTGATTTTATCCTGAGGCACTATTGACGAAATTTGAAGCACATCTCTTTGAATTGATAAACCAAACAAGTCAAAAGCATCTAGTCCAAAAATGTTCTGTGTCGATTTGGCCTGAAGAACTACAAAAGCAACTGTTTTTGTTACACCTTGAAAAGAGGCGGGCAGGCTACATGTTCCTAGCACGGGAATATTTTCACCTGTATAAGCTGTTAACACTTGCTGTGACGGCGACAATTTTGGCGAACCCAGAAGTTCATAAGTATCTTTATTAAGTAATGTAACAGCGGAACCAGTATCAAGCTGAAATTGCACAGTCTTATTTTCTATGGAGAGATTTACAAAAAGTTTGTGCTTCTGGCGCACGACAGGTGCGCGAATGTGGGCAACGTCTGCTACGGTTTGTGTGCTGCGTATGCGCGGGCCGCGTAGTGAAGGAAGCGGCTCAGACTCGGCACGCAGGGGATTAACAACACTGTCACTAGATGGCACTACCGCCGGATCGGCGTCCGCGCAATGCGAGGCTACTGCACTAAAATTACTTTCAGTATCTACAACAAGTCTACTGTCACTAGCTACACAGTACTGGGCACTATTACAAGGAGCAGTTGCAGAAGGCACTATTTTCACTACAGGAATGCACTGTTCATAGTCATTTTGCTTGTCCCGAACCCTTTTCTGTTGCACTGTTTTACGCGCTCGTCGGCGCTTGCTACGTGGTGCACTATATAATTTTGCCGTAGGCACAGAAATATTGTCTTGCATTTTAGAATCAAGAGAAGCACCGTTCAAGTCCACAGCGTGTATAACATCGACTGCATGCACCGCTCTCGCACTTTGCGAAGCACTGTTTCTAACGTTACTGTTCTTTGAGTTTCCAATTTGCATACACACAGACTGCACATGTCCCGATTTGCCACATTGATAACAGGTTGCGTTGCGACTAGGGCAATGAGCACGCTTGTGGCGAGACACACACTGGGGGCAAGATTTACGTACATTTTTCTGAAATGAGCGTTGGCGCCCGTTATGCAAATTACTGTGTCTAACACTACGGGGCGACCTTTGCGTCGCACTTTTACTCTGGCTACTGTTCACTGTCTGTTCAGCACGCCCGGTAGAAAAATAAGAATCACTAGTGCTATACTGAGAACTACGGCTAGGAAAGCGTCCGTTGCGGCGCACTGAATTTACACTGTGGCTTTGCATTTCTACGTCTGCTAAGTCAAAAGTATCATGCGCTTCTATAAGCTGCAGTACACTGTCTAATGAAGGGTCAGACTGTTTCAGAATTGCTGCTCTAATTCTGGGGTCCTGAATATTCTGCGTAATCGCATCCCTCAACATCACGTCACTATACGAAAGTCCACAAGAGCAAGTAAATTTACATTGGCGGGTTACGCCCTTCAATTCCGTAATCCACTCTTGGTGTGATTGCTGCGGTAATTTTTTAAGTCTGAAAAATCGGTATCGTGCAGTGGCTACAAGAACTTTTCTCTCATAATGAGCATTTAGTGCCTCTACTATTTGTTCAAAGTCTACATCACGAGGAGATACGTCGGGGAAAAGTTTTTTCAGTAACACGAAGGTGTTGGTGCCCACCACAGATAATAGCAGATGCTTCACTTTCTGACCTGTAATTTGATGAGCCGCGACGAGTCCTTGAAACTGTGCGAAGTAGTCGCTCCATTCTTCCTCACGTTCGTTGTACTGGCGAAAGGTAGGAAGCGTTGCGGCGGCAGGTGTGGGCTGCTGAAGCGGCGGCTGTTGTTGTTGGTTAGCTGCTTGCGCCGTGAGCTGGGCCACAGCCTGGAGAAGTTGTGTTATTTGCGCCGTCTGTAACTGAATAATTTCCATTAAGTTTGGGTTCGGGGTAGTGGCCATGCTGACCGATTAGGCGCCGCGCATACAAGTAAATTATAACAAAACACAAATGCAATATGAAAGAGGACGCTCTGCAACAAAAAAGTCCACAAAACACGCAACTGAATATGTTCCCCCAAAATTCTTATAATAAGGGTGGGTGGGCGGGAGCAATTTCTACGTGCTCAACTCCTGCTGTCTGGCTGCTGTAAGCGGGCTGGTCCAAGGTTCTATCACTCCTCGTCGCCACTTTTGTGTCCCAACTTCGTCGCCGCTTTTGTGTCCCAGCCTCGTCGTAGGTGTCGGTGGCCGAGTGGAATGAGACCGACACAGTAACAAAGACATCACGCCGGTGCAGGTACGGAGGGGAGCAGCCAGAAACTACAAACACTAGAGTAAATTAGAAAGAGATATATATTGCACAGAATGTAACAATACTTAACTTTTACATAGTACTGCAGAATGTTGATACATAGTTGTTAGAGGCCTGCCTAGTGCCTGTACAATAGCAAAGTCTTCACTGGTGCCTATCTGATTATGAAGGTCCTAACTGGTTGCTAACTCAGTTACAAGTGACCGGTGTCTTTCCGTGGTGGCCACGAGCGGGGTTGCAGCAGAGGGCGCTCGTGGCTGTCGTCGTGAGAACGCCGCGCCGTGCGTGCATGGCGGCGCGCGGCGAAAGTAGGTGGCGCGCACTTTGTACTTGTGCGACACCACACCTATAACCGGAAGTATCGATTTCTTCACCGATACGTGTCATTGCTGCATATAGAATGCAATTTTCACTCATTAGATGAAGCTATCTGTAACTATATACAGTAACTTTGATCCCACAAAGTGAGTTTTGGCTATCTCATAGTGGAACCTTTGACGGAGCTGATTTGTAACCCTTTTCTCTCTATTTCATATTTTATTCTGTAAGATACCTTTTACTATGTTGGGAAGAGCAGTACGTCATATGTGGTGTAAATAAAACATAGAGCATATGGAGCAGTGAACAAGTATCCCATGGGAAAACTCCGCCCATATTTCCATCTATAATCTGATTGGCCCTTATTAGTAGTCTCAGTCGTCCAAAACCTACAGCACTTTTATTAATATTTAATATACAGCAATTTATTTAAATATGTTTGTCTGTATTATGTAATTATCTTGTGTTAAGATATGTTTTAGTTATTTTAAAAAAAGTTCTTCAAATGTTAGCGTAATTAAAAGAAGACAGGTAAAACATTCTAGAACAGTGTTTTTCAACCTGTGGGTCACGTCGAAGACTGTTGCTCGAGGGCTTGCCGTTCAGCAGGAAGTACAACAGTTCCAACAAAAAACAACCAGATCTGTGCATGTCTGAATACTAGCGGTTCTGTAATGAAAAAAATAAATAAAAATAAAACCATACGCCTAAGAAATCTGAGATGTATTTTACATTAAAATTACGCGATTCCTTTTCGATAATCAATTCTCAGTTGAATAGAACAAAGTTTGTTTTATCATAAATACTCCGTGTTACTAATGAATAAACAAAAGGCCTCAAAACTGTTTTCAGGTACCAGGCGTTAGCTCAGTTTACAAGATACAATAAGTAATTTTGAGAAATTAGGTTGTTTACAAATTAACTGTACAGCGGGACCTCGACCAACGAGCAGAATTCGCTTCCTGGGCCTTAACTGCAATGCCATATCTTGTTGTACAACATATACTTTTCTGTCCTAATTGATATAACAATAGGATATGTTCCATTCAGAAAAACGGACTATAATGTAGAATATTCTATGTTTTTTCACAGAAGAAAATTAAGTCGTTACCTTTGCAAATACACGCATAGATGTGTTACGGTTCGAAGAGGGGGTGGGGACGCCAAAATATTTTTAGTTGGAAGATTACCATTTTATGTTATCTATTGTAGCGGTATTGTTCTTTTTTTATCTCTGCTGTTATTCATGTCTATTCAGTCATTGTCTTTTGTAACATTTATTACCACCGTGTTTTTACACGGAAGTCATATTATCTCAAGAGTTTTCTTTTATAACACACAGTACAGCTGTTAACAGTTCATAATGTTTATTGTTGTTATTATTAATGGCCGGTTCGTCCATCCTTTCGTTATTAAACGAGAATATGCCTTTGACGTCCATTTAGATGTGCTCGTTAAGTGCATTGCGTTTGTCATTGAGAGATACACCTCTCGTTTGCTAACCTGGAGAAAACGAGCAGGTGCGATATATTTCGACTATGTTGGCAATAGTAACAAATGAAAGTGCCGTCTGCATGAATAGCTGTTCTCCATATTTGACTATCAGGAAAGAGGTTAGCAGACAGTTGTTATTTGGTGCTATTGCAACAAATGTGAAAGAAGATCGAATTTTACAAGACATTATTGCGAGAGTCTTGAGTCCTTAATAGAGAAATATAAGGACACATTAGAATAAAAAAAAGTAAAAAATAAAAAAAAAAGATGGAAGGAAAAGGAAGTGACATTGTGGCAAATGAATTCAATGCTGTCCATGGAACATGTAGAACAGCAAAAGTGCTAAGTACGATAACATACTGCCAAGTGCGTAGTATCTTAGCGCAAGCAATAACTTGCACATAGACGAAAGTACACTGTTCCTGTAGATCGGAGGAGGAAATTTAGACCTTACACTAGGCGCAACAAGCGTAGGTAAATACTGAATTAATAAGCTTGCAGACATAAATAACGCAGTCCGTTTTCTATTACGACTGATAACTTACAAAATACGTAACTATCTGTTGGACTCTTCAGATGGTCGTGGAGTTTTTCATGCAGCGTTTCCAAAAGGGACTCTTCGAAGACGAAATCGAGTAACAAATTCTGCATCATCCCAGCAATCAAAATGATTTGGACGAACATAAATACGTCTAGGACGCCTTATAAGGGCAATGACCTCTAGATCGTGAAAAATATTGACATCGTCGTAATTTTCAACCAAATTTCTCATTCCAGCCATTTTCATCATACCGACTCTCACTTGACTAGTCGTTACCTGTAAGTTTGTATTTTGATATCGCAATAATAATTTTAAGGTTATGTTGCATATCTGCAATATATCAGACTCATCTAATCGCCACTGGCATGGATGGGGCGAGAAATATGGCGATACAATTTTCCAATAAAGTTGCTTTCCACACTAGTTTTTCATAAATGTAGTGCTGTTATTTTGTTCGATAAATCGGTCTTTATCACGTGAATAGGCTACATTGCGGTATTTTAGAACTTTGGAATCCTGTTCATTTTCATACAGATTCTAACTTAAGGCGCCGCGGTGGAGTAGCCGAGCGGTCTAAAGCGTCTCGCTGAGGAGCGCGCGGTTGCTCGCCGCGGAGGTTCGAGTCCTCCCTGGGGCATGGGTGTGTGTGTTTGTCCGTAGTTTAGTTTAAGTAGTTTGTAAGCTACGGACTGATGACCACGGCCGTCCGCGGTGGCCGAGGGTACTGAGGCGCTTCTGTCACGGTCTGCACGGCCACTACGGTCGGGGGTTCGAATCCCCCCTCGGGCATGGATATTTGTGCCGTCATTAGTTGTAGGTAGTTGATAAGTAGTTTGTAAGTTTAGAGACTGATGACCCCGTAGTTAAGTCCCATAAGCTTAACAAACATTTGAACGCAGTTTGGTCCGATAGATTTACAAACATTTGAACATTTGATTTAACTTAGGGCTTGGCCACACAGAGCGCGGGCTGCCGGCGAGCTCAGCGGGAAGGGACGCCACACAGGAAGAGCAGAGCGACTGCCCGCAGCGACTGCCGTGGCTGCATCGCCAGTGAAATGCGCCAACAACCCAAGAACGCCAACAATAAAGATGTCGAAGAAATCTGACGAATGATTCTGAGAACTTTGGGGGCTTCCGAAGTTCCTTCAAAGCAAAGATAGGAAGGAAATGAAGTTAAAATCCCCGAAGGACAATGTACCCCAGTTATTTTGTTATAAACAATTATTTTCGCTCGTTCTATCTCCCTGGCATTTGATACCGCAGCGGACATTTGATATATTGATTACAAATTAATCCATCCCCTCATAGCTCGTTAAACAACACGTAAATTGGTTCTCGTAGCAACCGACTAGTCACTACTGGATGCACCCAGTACTTTCTGTGCACTTTTCTCTTTACGAAAATTTTCAGCCATGAGTGCGTCTCTACCACACGGAGCGGAACGCACAGCGCGACTGCCAGCTGAAAAGTTAAAGATAAGAAACATTCAGTACATAACCGTGACCTCATATCTGAAGTTAACAACCTTAATAATTGAAGTGTACCTTAATGAACATTGTATTTTTCTTTCATGTTTTGAATTTCTACTATTATAGTCACAAGTTAACGTATTATCCAGTTACCTGCTTTCATTATATATATATATATATATATATATATATATATATATATATATATATATATATATATATATGTGTGTGTGTGTGTGTGTGTGTGTGTGTGTGTGTGTGTGTTTGTAATAATATAATAACAATACGAGTTACTTAATGTTGCCCGAGTAAAATTGTAGTTTCAGGCAAAATAAGAAAGACGCATTCATTGTATAAGTAACTCTTCCACTAGATCTGCGAATGTCTCTCTTTAGCCATAAAGTGAAAATAAATCTTCATGTTTTGTTAAAGTGTGACTGTAACTGACTTCGTAAACGACGTACGAGACAGGAACACCAGCGCAACTCTGCATAGCGAGCGGCCATAGCATCGCGTGGGACGCGACGTAGCCCGTGGCGACGAACGCTAATATACGAGGCGCGTCCGTTTGGTAATAAAATGAAATTCTATACAGATACAGAAGAAATTTTTATTGCACAAAATTCTACAACTCTTAAACTACTTTTCCACATAACTGCCGAAATTTTGCAGGCATTTGTCATAGCGTGGCACCAGGTTTTGTATACCTACTTCATAGAAATCTGCCGCCTGTGTCGTCAACCAGTTGGAAACAGTTTCTTTCAGCTCATCGTCATTGGTGAAGTGATGATCGCCAGGGAAAGACTTGAGATGTAAGAACAGATGACATCAATCGCGTGAACCAGTTCTTCTGTAACCAGAGGTGGACGCCCACTTCATTATTCATCGTGCACATCACTACGCCCGACATTGAACTGTCGGACCCATCTTCTCACCATCGAATCACTCATCGCATTTGGTCCGCAAACATCGCAAATTTGCCGATAAATTTCACTTGGTTTCACTTTCCTCGCATTCAGAAACCGAATCACCGACCTGATTTCACAGGCGGCGGGAGTTTCAATCAACGCCGACATTTCAAACAAGCACAACAAAGCGTACGTAACTGATAGCGATCTCCAAATGGCGCACGGTCTTCTCCTTGATACACATTGTCGAAAGCGCAGGTGCGGAACTGCAGTCGCAGCGCTGCAGCGGAGATAAATTGAACGGAACTTACTTTCTGGACGCGCCTCGTATACCGTGTTTTTACTCTGGACTGCAAAGATATATGGTTCTCTTTCCTGCGTTAAAAACAATTTTGAAACGTTGGCTGCATTTGATACACAGCTTTATATGACCTAAAATACACCAAACGCAAACTGGCAAGCGACTATTTTTACACTACAAACTTTTCGAAAGACGCGTGATGTTTTACTTATTTGAGAAGTATCGTAGTAACTATTAGCAACAACGGTAAGAGCCAGTTCATTATTACACTGAGATTCACGACTATAATATGTAAAGGAATCAATTTTTTTCCATCAAATAGTTCCCTCAGAATCGATTGGGAAATATTGGATAGCGCAAACAGATGCGAATCCCAAAATCGAGGTTTTCAATTTTTTACGCGAAAACTAATCGTTTATATGAAAAAGTAGGTACACAGTCGGATGTAGCTTTACTTCATTCACATAAAACAATTTTTTAAAGGCAGAGCAGAGAACTCGACATTTGGGCCCCCGCAGCTCACGCCCGCTGCGGATCTGTGTTCTGAGACACCTCAACAGGGCGTCCGCCGAAGCGGCAGGCGGGCGTCCGCCGCACTCAGTGTGTCCAGCAGCGAGCGTTTCAAAGACGCGGCCGGTGCGCTACGGCTCAAGGTCGCTGCCCGCACCGCTTGCCCGCCTTGTGTGTGGCCAGGCCTTTAACTGGTCGTTAGCCGTGTAACGAGCAGAATTTTACTCGTTAACTTAACAGCCAGTTCGAGGTCTTTTAACGTCAGGTTAACAAATAACGTAACATTGAAAAACGCGATTCTCCGTTGACGACGAGTTAAAATGTTAACTGGAACTTAACGAGACAGTCACAAACGGAACCCAAGTCTTTTCGTATGCTACATTGTGAGAGACGGCACACGACACTTGGCCGATTTCCCTTCAAATGTCTGTAAATCTATCGGACCAAACGGCATGGTCATCAGTCTGTAGCTTACAAACTACTTAAACCTAGGTAAACTAACCTAAGGACAAACACACATACCCATGCCCCAGGGAGCACTCGAACCTCCACGACGAGCAACCGCGCGCTCCGCAGTGAGACGCTTTAGACCGCTCGGCTACCGATTTCCCTTCCGCTACGAGTCTGACCGAGTCGCCTCGCTCGAGAGCGCCTGTGCTCGAGCTACGAGCTTCTCGATGCGCCACTCCCGAGCAGCAGCCGTGCTTACGAGTAAGAGCAAGAACGCACTACGCCGCTCCCCGCCGCTGGGTCCCGTGCACTGGCCCGCCAGCCGCCGCGAGGAGCGGCGCGCGGTTCTGCGGTTAAAAAAAAAAAAAAAAAAAAAAAAAAAAAAGTTCAAATGTTTGTTAAGCTTATGTGACTTAACTACGGGGTCATCAGTCCCTAAACTTACAAACTACTTATCAACTACTTACGAACTAGGACGGCACAAATATCGATGCCCGAGGGAGGATTCGAACCCCCGACCGTAGTGGCCGTGCAGACCGTGACTGGAGCGCCTCAGTCCCTCGGCCAGTGCTGCGGTTCCCGCGACCCTCACCGCACTGCCCCGCCGAGAGCCGCGGTAAGCCGGCTAGACAAGCTATTTCTTGCAACATCCGCTACAAACATTAGCTCCTTGATGTAAATATAATTGGATTTCCTCGTAACACCTGAACCACTTTTCAAACTCTTGACTTTCCAATATTC
Organism: Locusta migratoria; assembly: GCA_026315105.1. Classification (NCBI taxonomy): domain Eukaryota; kingdom Metazoa; phylum Arthropoda; class Insecta; order Orthoptera; family Acrididae; genus Locusta; species Locusta migratoria. The sequence goes on from CM048755.1 coordinate 396,878,613, forward strand.
TTTCACAAAACTATCTCTCAAATTTTTCCACTTCTTTTGCAGCGACATACCTGAAAATGTAATGTTGTATTTTAGCTATCTGGCTTCTGAGTGCTCTTTTGCTGGTATTCACTACGCTTATCATCTGGGAAGAACTACAGTCAGTGAAATTGTGCAACAAGTTTGTCAAGCGATAGAGATCAACATGAAAGCAGAATGCCTTCCTCAACCGACGACAGAATCTTGGTTAAATATAGTAGAACAATTTGAATTCAGATCTAATTTTCCTCATTATAGGAGCTATAGATGGTAAACATATCCGTGTAATAAAACCAGGCAACACAGGATCGCTTTATTACAATTATAAACATTTTTTCAATAGTTCTAACGGCACTTCCTGAGAGCAATAATAAATTCATCTGTGGATGTGGGGCATTTGGAAAATGTAGTGATTCGTCTGTTTTCGAAGATTCGTTTTTCTACAAACTGATGAATGGAAATTTAGGAATACCTAACGACGAGGAAATAGAAGGAATTCAAGGCAGTTCCCTGTTTTATTGTTGGTGACGAGGCATTTAGCCTATCTGAACATGTTTTGTGACCCTATGCAGGAAATAATTTAAGTAAGAACAAAAGAATATTTATATATACATGTGGCGTCTGTTCCGAAAGAACAGACGTCACTTCTGATCCTGCAGTTGTTATTATTTAATATTCACAGAATATATGATATCAACTGTGATTGGGCAAAGCTGAAAATGTGTACCCAGCCGGGTACTACGAATTTGAGTACTGTGGGCAGGGCGAAGCTGGGAATTTGTATCTGACGGGAGGCGTGCTTAGGTAGTCCTTGCAGGTGCGGTGATCACTGTGTCCTCAGTGGTGTAGGGGTCAGCGCAACTGCCTAGAAAGCAGGCGACCCGGGTTCGAATCCCGATTGGGTACACATTTTCAGCTTTGCCCAATCGCAGTTGGTGTCATATATTCTGTGAATATAAAAGAATATTTAATTCTCGGCTCAGCAGAGCACGTAGGTACAGTCTTAGACAAAAAAATTGATCGCCGGCCGGCCGACGCAGAATGCTAAGTCCGACGATGTGCACGATCTGGCAACACTGTAGAATGCGGTACTGTCAGGAGGAAGTGTTAGGTCCTTCTCGAGACGGTTCTGTGATATGTGACCGCGTGGTATCGCGGTAGGAGTCGTGTTTACAAGCGTGTAAGTAAGCAGACGCGCGATCGAATCCAACCACCTCCAATTTCTTTTTTTTAAACCACAAATCGGCTATCTTCGTTATCAGTGTGGAAGGACCTCAAATATAACAGCGAAAAGCCCCAGAAATATTACACAAAAGAACTCGCTGCTGCATCAAAACTGAACTGTTTACTCTCGGGAGTAGTGGGCCCCGGCTACGGCGACGCGCCAGCGGCCGCACCGCGGCTGCCACCTGCGGACTCAGTGACAGCGGCGCGCCGCTATGAGTTTTCTTACCGGCTGTTATATCCTTACCTCAAGTTCTGGTACTTATATTACAGTCACATATTGAATTTTTCTGACATATATCAACATGATCTAAACGTCGTAAAGTAGAATCGGTATGAAGCGTCATAGGGATGACTATTACCACATTTTTCTTGAACGTCATCAGGCCGCTCAATCCGGATTCCTACTCACGATTGTTACTAGTAACGAGTTATGATGCTCCAATGCTGATATCTTAAAAAGAAATTCATGACTGAGTACTAAAAGATTGTTATACTCAGCAAAATGCAACCACAACGCCAGGGTGCGCCCATTTTTCGCAAACAACTGAGACACCATTTAGTCCCACTGTAAGGACAAACGACCAAAAAAATTACATCATGTGTTAGTACTACACTATAATAATTCCCGTTCATTTCACAAAGAATACATCGGATAGTGTGCTTTGGAAGTCACCCATTCTGCACCTACTCTTTCGATCATATGTCCTCAAATGTTTATCTTTCCTGCCCCTACTCGAATAACCTTCGACAAAAATTATTTCCAGACGAAAATACACGTCGAACGTCTATTGGCGTCATAATTAGCTTGGAATCAGTTCGATTCTAATGGTAGAGATATGGTAAACTACCAGAAAGTTGTCAGACTTTCGCATAATCTGATAGAATATAGCAAGTAACCACAAGAGGTTTCTTGTTGTTTTCGATGTGGATTCGTGCAACTCCTGTCACGAAAACAGCTAAAAAATTTTACTCGAATGAGACCCGAACCAGTGACCAAAGCCACCTCTCCATGGCAGACGACAACTTTACCCCAGAGCTAGCGAGCAGCTGTGCACGCCAGTTCTTTCCTACTGTCACATACATCAGTAGAAAATATAACTCGCAACGTAAGAGACTAGTTGGAATTTCCCCGTGTAAACAATTTTCTGGACCCAAAAGCATGAACAAATAGCCTTCTGTCGCCTCTCAACTGACAAACCAGTCAGATTATTCAATGGGAATTACAGGAAACATCAAGTGAATTTATGAGCATAGTTCTGTGCCAACCAGGAAGTAAGACCTCGGTACCAGCGTTGACAGACTTACACTGCGATGTTGCCAAGCTTCAGTCATACTATCAACAGGAAGAATAAGAGCCGAGGTGATTGCCAAGCGAGCTCGACAGAGACTTAGCTCGCGCCTCGCGCGCCTGGCGGGGGTCCGAACACCTAAAGTATATGTCAATGAGCCCCGCTCGCAAGTCCGTAACTAGCTTTAATGAGTCGATAGTTGTCACTAATAAAAATATACCGATGCACCGACCTCTAACATAGTAATAAGTGTCTCAATTATTAGCGTATTCTGTCTTAAGCGCAATGACAACAAAAGTCATCCACCAGTGCTGTTTTACATTTCTTCGAGCATTTCCGTTGATTATACTGAAAACATTAGATGATTAGATGTAAGCGTCAGTTTACTTTACGATTATAGACTCAGAAAGTGTCTTTCTTGATATCGCTGTCAGAGGCACAAACGAACGAAGAGAGGCAAACAAACGAAGAGAAATCAAAGCAGCATTGTTTTCAAGATGTGAACATTTCTGGGAAGGCTTCGTAACATGATGTGCAAAATAAGAAGAGCTTCTGTTATCCAAACATAGAAGTAGTGACAGTAATGATAGATTAATTTATCCGTCATAATCTTCCATGTTGTATTTTACTTCTTTTTTTCAGGTTGTTTCCAATTTCTTATTTCATCCTCTTTCGATAGCTTCTAGCTTTATTACGTTCTTAATTGTGGTTAGTTCAGTTTATTTGATGATGTTCCTTTCTAAATATTTATTTTCTTCTTTGCTCATGCTATTGTTCATTTATTCTTCCAGAAGTATACGAATAATTGTTTCTTTAGCTTTTTATCATTCATTTAATACATATGTCCAACAAATGGTAACCCTCACTTAAGCACTCCGACTGACATTGTTTTCCATATTTTTGTAGGTTACATTACTATGGATTTTCAAAACGTCTGTACCTTCTCTTGGACCCATTTTTTGTCTTATAATCCGTCTATTATTCTTTTTGTGTCGTCTGCACATTCGATAAGGTGTATATTTGCAACACTTTAACTAATATTTAATATTCATTCTAGTACTAGCATCACATAATCATAATGTATAAGAATTTAGCGGTCGTTACATGTAAGGACATCGATCGGAGTTATGTGCTCAGTATTGTTGCAAACACAGAATATCAAACTGTCCAGTGTTTTTTATACCTCCTAAGTAGACTGTTAGACCCGTAAATCAGTATGTGGGTTTTCCGACGAAATAGATATTGTTTTTGCGCATCTCCTATAGCATTAATGTGAGCGTTGTTCTGAGATAGAGGGAGTGGTGCTGTGGCTATGGTTTGCGGTTATCATGCGGACGTGTACAGAATATCGTTATAATATGCAATGGAAAATTATTCAGACATGTGCTTTTGTCGTAGCAGTGGCATTAATAAACAAACTTTCTTCAAACATGAATTATATTTCTGGTAGGAAGTTACAGTCTCACGTATGTGGATAACATTTGCTTGAGTATACACTGATCACGCACTTTACCATCAAAACTTTGTAGAGAGAAGAAACGTAGACTTTTGCTGTGTAAAATTATGCCACGAACAGGTACTCCACTTTACTGGGACGTTTCTTTTTGCAGGCAGGTTGAAGGTTTCACTAAAAATATATAAAGCAGGCAGCTTGCATAAGCCTAATGGAGAAAATATTTCGAGGGAAGTTTCTATAGAAATACAAGATTCTGTTCTGCATCTGTTTAACGTGCCTGCTTTCGCACTAATGATCAGATCTGCGTGGTTAACGTCAAAATTGATCGCAGCAATAATAATTTTTAAATTATTTTTCAAAGCGATAGATTGGCTGGCCAGTGCTTACCTTTGTGCTGTACCACCAATCGTGACACAAGTGAAGAAAAAAAGAAAACATACGAAACGGACAAGCTTTCGGAACACAGTTCCTTCTTCAGGTGGGAGAGAAGGGAAGAAAAAATGATGGGAACGGAAAGGGAAGGTTAATCACGACCTAGGTCATGAGGATGGTTTTAAGGAGTGTGGAAGTCAGAGATACTGTATTTTAGTACTGAGTCAAGTCCGAGAGAATATATAAGCAAAGAGGAAAGAGCAAGCAGTACACACACACACACACACACACACACACACACGCACGCACGCGCGCGCGCGCGCGTGCGCACACACACACACACACACAGTCACACACACACACACACACACACACACATATTATATATATATATATATATATATATATATATATATATATATATTCTAATAAGATATGTGCATGTTTTCATATACCAAGTTTTTCAATATGTGTCATATATGAATTTATATAAACTTTATAATTGGAAAAAGGCTTATAGTAAAAATAGCAAAAGTAACGCATTTATAGTTTGTATATAATATATTCAAGAAATGTGTATCTAAAAATCTTCCTGTGCTACAATGCAACGTCGAGTCAGAATTTCAAAGCAAGGGGTCAAGAACTTTCGGAGATTAACAGCTATACGCCTAACATTTTTATATATAGACGTGGGGACATAAGACGGGAAGTACACCCGCCTCCTCCTTTCATCGGTGAATATCGCTGCACATGTATTCATTCATCACTGACTCACAGTTGCCAAAACGCTTTACAGAATTAACACAATTGTCAAATCATTCAGAGACAGGAGATGGACTGTAATAAAATTGACGTTGCTTTCCGAGCCATATTCACCCAAAAATTGAATATTACTTAAATCAGATCCAGCAGTAACACTTGGATAATTCCTATACGTTTAATTTGATAGCTGAAAATGTTCGTTAGTGAGGAGCTGCCTGGAATTTATTTAGAACAAACTCAAGAATCGAGGCAAGCTGAAACAAAAATTCTAATCTGTAAAGCGCTTCTCACGTTTCGTGGCAAAACATCTGCAGCAGTTATATTGTAACCATCGCTATGTTGGACAGTAGAATTTCTATATCAGAAAAGTAGGGATGCTTAGAGAGCGACACGGTGTCACGCTGTCTACCGGCTTTACAACATGGTAGTCCTGGTGGGCTTAATTTAGCGCTGACATCGTACGTGTCGGTGGTGTCTTCTCTTCTTATGACCATCAGATCATCAAGAACATGCAGAGAATGGAACCAAGAACCCTTAACATTTGAAAGAAAACACTCGTTTGTCTGCTCCAGTCCAATATACGATACACCTGTCTTAATAGGAATAAGAAGAGACAAAGTTAAGTCGTATGGTAAATAATGAATTCTGCAAATAATTGCTTAGGCAAATTACCGTCTGCTACACAGTTGAAATGTTAGCCATTACACAAGTTTGTATGTTACAATTAAGTAATCAGTTTGCTGCATTATTTCCACTGTTAGGAAATGTATGACCCATTAGTTATTTGAATAAATACACTTCCCACTCCGAGACACAAGTATTTGACATGTTTTGGCCTCTTCACAATCAATGCCTGACGAATGAACACCGCTGAAGTGCCATTACGTTTATTGTCTGACAAACAGTTAAATATAATTCGTGTGTAATAATCAATAATCCTAGGAAATTTACCTCTTCGTCTACAACGAGCTCATCTGAAGAGTGAATTACAATGTCTCTCGTAATTTACAGCATGGAAAACCTATTTTCGTAATTCGTTGTTGTGCCATGGATGAAGATGAAGTGTAAGATGTAGTTATCATGATTGATCCAGTGGCTTATAAAATGTGTATTACACGATGTCACGCAAAAACGAAGAAAGTAACACTATCCGCTACCCATATAGGCCATGATTTCAGTCAGGACACATGACGAGATATTTCTTTACGCTAGTGGAAGGCACCACTGGGCATCGATTTCTGTTCTCTCACTTTTTTCTTTTTCTAAGGCCTGTGAGAGTTAACTGCGGGTCATCAGTCCCTAAAATTACAAACTACTTATGAACTAGCTTATACTAAAGACGGCACACACATACATGCCCGAGGGAGGATTCGAGCCCCCGTCGGGGAACGGCCTCGGCTTTGTAGCATAGCGCCTCAATGTTCACTCACTAGCACCGCTTTCCGTCTGAGACTAAAATAGCCTCACTAGAGGGGAGACTGAACGAAACTGATGCTAAGACAATTTCTTTAACTAACGGATCAGAACGCATAAACGCCTAATGATGAGCAAAACGAGCTAGAAATGTGTTGTCGTATGTCAGGGTGTGCTGAGCTGCCAACGATCGCTGACGTGTGGGGATACGTTATGCTTGAGTGATTGTGTGTTTGAATGTTTCTCTTTCTGAAGAAGGCTGCGGCATAAAATTTAAATTGTCTGAATGTGAATGTCTTATTTGTGTCTGCCTGTGACTCAGCGTTCATCTTTACGACGAGTTGTTTCCTATCTTTTGTTATTTTGTTATTATTATTGCAGAATGTTAAATTTGAGATTAAATAGTAATGCGACCGAACAATCCCGCCTGGGATGTCCCGGACAATAATGCCATATGATCACTTCATTTCAATAATTCTAACAGCAGCTTTCTAACTTAGCCTGCACTAAAGAAATGAGAGAATCTTCACAGACTCGACAATATATCATCACCTGCGTACTGCTGCAACTGAAACCATACAGTTAAATCCCACCACAAAGTATGTTTAAAGCCGAAAGCTTTTAATATTCTTGTATTTTAAATGAGTACGACTCCAACATCAACTACAAGAATCCTACGAAACACCTGAGTTCGTAATCGTCAGATGACATAGAATTCGCCACACTTGCCAGTTACTACTATAATATTGTTCATCTGTTAGAAACGAATTTATGTTAGTCATTGAACTGCATGTTGATTGGTGGAGCTGTAAGAATGGAGGCGTTTGTGTCTTCAGAATAAAAGTACAATAAAAAAAATCTGACAACGAGAAGCAGATTGGGTAGGTATGGAATTGCATCCAGTGTCATATTTTATTTAACATTTCCGGTTGCAATTGTCATTGTCTGGAAAGGGAGTGTGTGTGAATTAAGGTGTGGTGGACCGCAAAAATCCTTTTTCACTTCCAAAACGAGCTGACAGACTGCTGCAAAACAGAAAATAGAAAAACCGAAAAGATAGTCGCTGTCAGAAAGACACGGTCATATTGCATTTCACTGCGATTAACTGGCATATTATTTGTCTGTTTATGTGTGTGGTACCAGAATGTGAATGCTTATTTACCCGCTACTGCAAAACTCTTTCACGGGCCGAAAATAAGTCCTACAAACCGACGTAGTTAAGTGTCAAGAACTAGTAGCGCATGAATAGTCTCTACAAGATCTGTCTGCCTGTCTGTGCCGTCGTACTAAACGCCTACAATTCTCATTTGAATATTGTGACAGTGTGGAGACATCGTTCGTAACTATACCGTGCACAGACTCAGAAGTACTCTATGGAAAATGAGCTCAACGCTAAGCTAGTTGAACGTATTGAAATCTCGGTAAGTCTCTGTTTTGAGCGCAGTGCAAGTTTGAGAGCTCTTTGGCACCGGCGTGACCGCCGTTACTTCCGGTATGACATAGAAACATGATAAAGTCACTTAATATTTACCTCTCTGTTTGGTGAATCATCTCAGTTACTTAGTTGAACGGTGCGACATCGGTGCATTACTTTCTACTTCAAGTGCAATGAGGTCATACCATGCGTAAATTGGCGATTAGTTGTAACCACCAATAGAACAAGCAGGAAGTGAGACGTAGCAGCGCGTCAGTAGCCCTGAGATGACTGTCTACTTCTTAAGCGAGGGCTGCTTTAGGTCATGGTACCAGTCCCTCTGTAGATCAGAATTTTAACCCTATTTTGATAGAGCTACCAGCCATTTAAGAAGATAACATAAAGGCTACAGAATTAGTCACTAATAACAGCATTACACTTAATGAGTGCACTAATGACGTTTATGTGCAAAAGCAATAATTTGGATTTTGTCGCTTTGAAAGTGTGTGTGCAATACTCCTGCTCCCATCTTTTGAATCCCGTCTGACCAGTAACAACGTCGCACGATGGTCAACTCATCATAGTTCATGACTTACCTGAGTTATCGAGTCTTCCTTCATGTGTAAAATCATGAATACCGGAAAGATCTTTCTTGAAACGGGAAATCTCTTTTGTGAGGTGATTAGCACAAAAGTAATCAATCGCACCATACATACGTTTCGAACTATCTCCACTACTGTCATACCTATATGAGACTCAGTGACAACATGTTTTGAAAGTCTTGAAGCATACTGAATATTATTTGAATAAATAGCAGAGGCGATTCTTCCAGCTCGCTCGGCTCAGAGGAGTGACCGCATCTGTAATTTTTTGTTGTTGTCTTTTTTTAAGGGACGGAAACTGAGATCAATCTTAGCAATCAACATAGAATAAAAACTATCCAACGACCGCAAAGAATAGCTCTATTAGGAAAAAGAAAGCAGGGTTCCACTACCACTGCGGTACAAATTTTCAATATTACCGCTGTCTACCTGAATTCACTTTCCTGCAACTATCGATAAGTTTAAAGAATTCGATTAATAAAATGACGTCGTAAAGCCCCTTTAATCAGACTCAAACAACAAATATCATACTGAAAGTGATTGTCAACTCGGTAATAATCGACGGAGTTCCAGGACATGTAATAGTAATGTAATATTCACATGTATTATCCCTCTCTAGTGCAAGTGAAATGCACCAAAACAAAAGTAGGGCTTAAGTAATTCATTTCTGTGAAATCCAAGAATTTGTATTCCAGTGGTCTGTAGGTCAAGAAAGTATTTCCATTAACTGTTATTTCATTTTTATTTATTTGCATATAGACGCTTTTTATTCGCTTATTTTCACCATTTTTTGGTTTGTGGAACTGAAATAGACACATCAGCTATTCATCTAACTGAATATTACTAGTTACGTTGAGTATTCATCTTCAGAACAATAGCAGAATACTTTCGGGAAAACTGACATCAATAGCCCCATTAATGTAGATATAAACCTGTACTTTGTGTCATTTATTAGACCTCTACAGTGAGTGTAGGGGTGAGAGCAGGAATTGGACGTGAACGAGAAGTGATATACTCATGCTTTTTGAACACTTTCAGTAAGTAATAACACTGTCGTGACAGAATTTAAATCGTTCGTAGGAAGACCAAATTATAAAATTTAGCTGCATATAATTGGCATCTGATGGGTTCGTGTTACGTGCAGAGGTGTCGAAACTGTTCACTAACCGTTGAGCGTCAGAACTTAACAGAACTGTGATATATTCCGAAATAGTGACAATTTGTCTATGCTGCCAATGGATAACGCCAAAGTCACTGAAATTTCTATAACAATCTGATCAACTGTGTCATCATATTACGGCCCAATGGTTCTCATATGAATATTGTGGGAGCTTGGAGCTTGTATTTATATGAAAACGGCTGGGGTAAAACATAATTATAAATAAAACACTTTGCGACTGCTGCATATAATATCAGCACTACGCTCTGCTTCTTAACCCATAGTTATTTTGGATTTAGGGTTCTTTCTGCCTGAATGTTCTGCACAGTCATCAAAAGGTTTTCAGTATATCTGCTGCTCGTTTTTGTTGGGGGATTTGACGGGACTCTATACAACAGGTGATAGTATCATTTTTGCAATATTTGTAGACTGGATGTCAGTTTGGCTTAAAGATAATTTAATCTATACATTACTATCCCTAATTCTATGTTTGGATAACAGAAGCTCTTCTTATTTTGCACACCATGTTACGAAGCCTTCCCAGAAATGTTCACATCTTGAAAACAATGCTGCTTTGATTTCTCTTCGTTAGTATGCCTCTCTTCGTTCGTTTGTGCCTCTGACAGCGATATCAAGAAAGACACTTTCTGAGTCTATAATCGTAAAGGAAACTGACGCTTACATCTAATCATCTAATGTTTTCAGTATAATCAACGGAAATGCTCGAAGAAATGTAAAACAGCACTGGTGAATGACTTTTGTTGTCATTGCGCTTAAGACAGAATACGCTAATAATTGAGACACTTATTACTATGTTAGAGGTCGGTGCATCGGTATATTTTTATTAGTGACAACTATCGACTCATTAAAGCTAGTTACGGACTTGCGAGCGGGGCTCATTGACATATACTTTAGGTGTTCGGACCCCCGCCAGGCGCGCGAGGCGCGAGCTAAGTCTCTGTCGAGCTCGCTTGGCAATCACCTCGGCTCTTATTCTTCCTGTTGATAGTATGACTGAAGCTTGGCAACATCGCAGTGTAAGTCTGTCAACGCTGGTACCGAGGTCTTACTTCCTGGTTGGCACAGAACTATGCTCATAAATTCACTTGATGTTTCCTGTAATTCCCATTGAATAATCTGACTGGTTTGTCAGTTGAGAGGCGACAGAAGGCTATTTGTTCATGCTTTTGGGTCCAGAAAATTGTTTACACGGGGAAATTCCAACTAGTCTCTTACGTTGCGAGTTATATTTTCTACTGATGTATGTGACAGTAGGAAAGAACTGGCGTGCACAGCTGCTCGCTAGCTCTGGGGTAAAGTTGTCGTCTGCCATGGAGAGGTGGCTTTGGTCACTGGTTCGGGTCTCATTCGAGTAAAATTTTTTAGCTGTTTTCATGACAGGAGTTGCACGAATCCACATCGAAAACAACAAGAAACCTCTTGTGGTTACTTGCTATATTCTATCAGATTATGCGAAAGTCTGACAACTTTCTGGTAGTTTACCATATCTCTACCATTAGAATCGAACTGATTCCAAGCTAATTATGACGCCAATAGACGTTCGACGTGTATTTTCGTCTGGAAATAATTTTTGTCGAAGGTTATTCGAGTAGGGGCAGGAAAGATAAACATTTGAGGACATATGATCGAAAGAGTAGGTGCAGAATGGGTGACTTCCAAAGCACACTATCCGATGTATTCTTTGTGAAATGAACGGGAATTATTATGGTGTAGTACTAACACATGATGTAATTTTTTTGGTCGTTTGTCCTTACAGTGGGACTAAATGGTGTCTCAGTTGTTTGCGAAAAATGGGCGCACCCTGGCGTTGTGGTTGCATTTTGCTGAGTATAACAATCTTTTAGTACTCAGTCATGAATTTCTTTTTAAGATATCAGCATTGGAGCATCATAACTCGTTACTAGTAACAATCGTGAGTAGGAATCCGGATTGAGCGGCCTGATGACGTTCAAGAAAAATGTGGTAATAGTCATCCCTATGACGCTTCATACCGATTCTACTTTACGACGTTTAGATCATGTTGATATATGTCAGAAAAATTCAATATGTGACTGTAATATAAGTACCAGAACTTGAGGTAAGGATATAACAGCCGGTAAGAAAACTCATAGCGGCGCGCCGCTGTCACTGAGTCCGCAGGTGGCAGCCGCGGTGCGGCCGCTGGCGCGTCGCCCACTACTCCCGAGAGTAAACAGTTCAGTTTTGATGCAGCAGCGAGTTCTTTTGTGTAATATTTCTGGGGCTTTTCGCTGTTATATTTGAGGTCCTTCCACACTGATAACGAAGATAGCCGATTTGTGGTTTAAAAAAAAGAAATTGAAGGTGGTTGGATTCGATCGCGCGTCTGCTTACTTACACGCTTGTAAACACGACTCCTACCGCGATACCACGCGGTCACATATCACAGAACCGTCTCGAGAAGGACCTAACACTTCCTCCTGACAGTACCGCATTCTACAGTGTTGCCAGATCGTGCACATCGTCGGACTTAGCATTCTGCGTCGGCCGGCCGGCGATCAATTTTTTTTTGTCTAAGACTGTACATTCAATGCACTGTTTGCATTTTGGCTAATAAATGGAGGATATTACATTGACCTCTAAATGTTAACATAAATTTAGCAAAACAAATTCTAAAATGTTGTATACTTCACACGTGAAAGAGACGGTGTTAATTTCGACCATACTTTAAACACGCCACAGGAAGGGTTGCAAGATATTGAAACAGGACCAGTTCAGAGAGGAAATCGATCAGTTATTAACAACAGAGATATACTAGCAGATTACTTTGAAACTGGAACATCGCATGTTAAGCGAAGCTATCTAGCCCTTCTAGTGGTTTTACATTTACAAACACATTAAAATATGTAATGATATTGTCATAAATGAAAACCAATAAACTTAACGAGCTTTTTCTTTTCCTCTTGTGACAACTGTTTTCCTCCAAATTTTTCTGTTATCTATTCCCACAATTTCAACTTTAAATTTCTGTCACGATATTCGTTCGCCTTCATATTCCAGACGGCTGGACGATTTTCCACTTCGAAAATAAGTTTCTCCGTATCAAAATCCATCAGAGCATGATCGTAGCAGAGGTCACGGGTGAAACGAGGAAACCTGTTATGTCCGGTGCAAGTGTGCTCATGTCGAATACCCCCCCCCCCCGCCACCTATGCAGAAAAAATGTTCAAATGGTTGTAAAACTTATGGGACTTAACTACGCGGTCATCATTCCCTAAACTTACAAACTACTTACGAACTAGGACGGCACAAATATACATGCCTGAGGGGGGATTCGAACCCCCGACCGCAGTGGCCGTGCAGACCGTGACTGGAGCGCCTCAGTCCCCTCGGCCACCTATGCCCCACGCCAGCTGTCTGCGACCGCGCCACCGCATAACCGCGCGGTTGCCGAGTTTTCCGCCGGCAGCAGCGGCGCCCGCTCGCCCGCGCGACGAAGCGGCGACCAGTGCGTTGTCCTCCATAAGCGGCTACAGAAATTGCCAGCCGCTTACCCGCCAAAGGCCGCGGGAGGCGGCCAGTGCGTGGTTGCCCTAACGAGCGAGTTTCTTGCGCCCACTGACCGGCTCCACCCCCGGTACATACACCACGGCCGTCTGAGATGGATCTATGACAACAGTAACACATAAAACATTAATACACGGTTCTAAACGGACGAGCCGCCCGAGGTGGCCGAGCGATCTGTGGCGCGCCAGTCACGCTCTGCACGGCTACTACAGTCGGGCGTTCGAATCCCCCTCGGACATGGATATTTGTGCCTTCCTTAGTATTAGCTAGTTCATAAGTAGTTTGTAAGTTTAGGGACTGATGACCCCGTAGTTAAGTCCCATAAGCTCTACAAACATTTAAACGGACGAGTGGATAGAAAGGCAAATATTTCCTCATATGACTATCAGTGCAAAAAATATATTCTTCCGTCCCGCTGTTGCTCCAAAGCATATGCAGCAAGTTAATGGCACTCTCCCGCTGCCTCTCTTCATCCTCCTCCTTCACAAGTTCGTTGGCCACCAAGTGAACCCACTCAGGTATTTCATCTTCCCCACCATGAGCCTATACATC